>JARQOC010000001.1:49285491-49885491 GCA_033576535.1 Allobates femoralis | reverse complement strand
CCTGTCAGTAATGTACCCGCAGGTCCTGATGATGCCCGGAAGGAAGACATTACTGGGGATCTCCGGGAGGGTAAGTAATGGAGCGTCGGTGGTGAATAAAGTGCACCAGAAAATCGGAGCAAAAATTGATACTCATTTTCTGGATGCGCTTTCTGTACCACTAACACAGCAGTCAAAAATGCAGAGGTGTACACAGCAAATTGCAAAATCCCATTCACTTTACTGGCAGACACGGTGACTGATCCATTTTTGGTGCAGTTTAAAAAAAAAAAAATGCAGCACCAAAAACGTCTAGATTGAACACCGTCCAAAACCAAAGAAAAGTAACAAAAATGAGCAGATACCCTAAAATAAGAAAATAAATAAATTGAAATAGTGCATGAAAATAAAAATAGGGCACTTGGTAACATTATTTTGATCAAATACAGAAAAGCCATCCCACCACATCAAGGTGACCCCATCGGGACAGTCCTAACCTACCGTAGCATCAACTATTAAAAACCTTACTAGATGTCAAGTGACGTTAACAATGATAAGGGTTGAGCAGGACCGGGGCCCCAAATAGGGAACACCCAACAATGGGAAGCTATATATACATAATCATGCATACATACATATACACATGTTCCAGTTACGTTTTTGCTTTTCTTAGTTTTCTGTAGTCATTGCAAACTAAGGTGTGCCCTGCCTTCTATGAACTGGGGATTATATCTATAGCTTTCTATTGCTGGGTGTTCCCTGTTGGGCCCTGAGCTCGGTTCACTCCTTATATCTACGTCACTTGACATCTGGTAAGGTTTTTAATACTTGATGTTAGGTAGGACCGTACCAATGGGGTCACCTTGGCATGGTGGAATGGCTAAAATAATGTTACCAAGTACCCTATTTTTACTTTCATGCACTATTGCAATTTATTTACTTCTTTTAGGGTATCTGCTTATTTTTGTTTATTTTCTTTGGTTTTGCTGTTTTGTGGCCTATGTGAACATGCACTTACATACTGCATGCTTACTCTTGCGTTATAGTCAGGGCTGTGGAGTCAGTAAGCCAAAGATTCAACTCCCGACTCCTTAATATCCCAGAATCCGACTCCACCCAAAATGGACTCCGACTCTACAGTTCTCGTTCCAGTTCAGTTTTTAGTTTTCAAAATGATTGTATATAGGCAGCTGCCCCAGGATCCACATATATGGTGGCGAAGCATACGAGAACTATGGGAGATCTGTGGATTTAAACTGTGCGCTGCTCCCAATCATCCAAAGACAAGGATGAAAGGAAAATGGTCGGTGAAATTCCTGAGGAGGAAGCATGGACACGCTTCGAGAGGCCTTGAATGAATGAATCACCATTTTCCTTTCATCATTGTCCATGGACGATTTGCACAATTTGGCAACAGCGTGGATTTTAAATCCACGGATCTCCCTTGGTTCCTGTATCTCTGGCTTTGCTGACCTGGAATCGACAGCCTCTTCAGCATATATAGGGCTGTGAGGTGAGGAGACGTACAACCGCCTCGGTGACCCGCCATACTCTTCCAATGGATGTCAGATTGTAGAAACTGACCTAAGTCTCAGATCACATTCGGGTTACCAACCATCCAGACATTCCAGGACAGTCTGGAAAAATAGGACACTTTTTTTTTTGCACTGTCCATAAAAAATTTAAGGCGTCCATGAATTTATTTGAAGCTGGAAATACTTCTAGAGATAATTTTGCCTGTAATTATCATTTTACAGTTTTCATTGAGTGCAGCTTATGCTTTCATATTAGAATTATGGTCTGCAGACATGGATCACTTATAATTATAATAATATATTATGGTTTTACTATGTGTCCATAAAATAATATTTTGGCCATGATTTTTTTGAGATCAAAGAACCTTATACAGAATATTTTGATTGTAATTATCATCACTTTACAGTGAATGCAGCTGATGTCTTCATATCAGAGTTATGGGCTATACACATGGATCACTGATAATGCAAATATCTTATTATGGTTTTCCAAGGTGTCCTTAAAAAATGCCTGCCTGTGATTTTTTGATAAATTGTCCAGGAAAAAAAAAAAGTCAAGTTGGCGACCCTGGTTCACACACAGCGTTCAGTTACCTTCTTTGGACACCTTAGGGCCACGTCACACGGTTCAATTTACTGAACGATATTGTTAGCGATCACATGCACGCCGATCGCTAACAACATCGTTCACATCGTTGGTGAGCTGTCACACAGGCAGACTCACCAACGATGTGGACTAGCGAGAACGCTGGTAACCATGGTAAGCATCGGGATACTAGGCGCCGCGCGGCGCTTAGTAACTCGATGTTTACCATGGATACGAGCTCCCAGCATAGGCTGCGAGGCGCTGGGAGCTCGTTCATCGTTACTCTGCTGGTGTCACACGCAGCGATGCTGTGTGTCCACCGGCCAAACAACATAGATTTGCGAACATGTTGACAAATCTGCAATCAAAGAATCAAACGATTTTTCAAGGAAAAATCGTTTGATTACACGCAGCGACGCACAAACGATATCGCTTAAGCGATCAAAAAAGCAGATCGCTTAAACAATATCGTTCAGTAAATGGATGCGTGTGACGTGGCCCTTAGGCCCCTTTCACATCAGCGTTTTTTTTTTTAAACTGCTGCGTATCCGGCAGGTTTACCACCTTTGCCGTCTACGGCCAGACTTACGGCAAGCGCCATGCATTGTCTATGGGGTTTGCATTCGGGTGCGGCAAGTGCAGTTCTGCTGGATGCATCAGATCCAGCAGTTGCGTCGCGGAAAAACAACGCAGCAGTGCGGCCGATGAGCCGTAGAGGCAGTAAATCTGCCGGATCTGCCACAATTAAAAAAAAAAATCGCTGAGGTGAAAGGGACCTTACATATTCGGCAGTTTTTGGCTAGTGGTAGATTTGTTGCTGATCTATTCGCAGCACTCCCCTTCCAGAGGCTGTGGCTGGACAATGAGAGCCTTGAGAACCGACTACTACATCCTGGCTTCATTTGATTAGCTCCTCTGCCTTCGCGCCAGGTCAGATAATCAGAAGGAGAGCCAGGGATACAGTCAGGTAAGGGGCTATTAATTGGGCTTTTGTCCACCATGCACAGATTACTGGTGTGTCCGCTGGGCCAGGCCTTGCAAATCGGTTAGCACAAGCCACATTGTGCATCACTTGCTTGGATTGAAAAAAAAAGTCCATCTATTCATCATAAAAAAGCACTTTTGATGCATATATGTTATCATTATCTACCTGCAGTCATGGGGTGGATACTTCAGCTGGCAGTCAGTCACGTCAATCGACATTTAGGTATGCAGTTTTTTAAATGTAGTCCGCCCCCCCTGTGTTTTAATATATTAAAATCGCTTAAGGACCTTCAGAAATTCACATATACTATACAAGGATCTGTATGATGTCATGACAATGAGACCGTAATGGGCAGAGCTAAGCAGGCCTGGCGTGAAAGACCCTTTGTCTAGAAACAATAGGTAGACAAGGGTGCAGTGGGTCTTATCTGTTGTATATGAAGCGATATACAAAGTGCATAGGCTGCTTACCTGGTGTGGTTGTGAAACCCACAACCAATACTCGCGTATCAGACAGCTGCCGCAATATCCACCACTTCAGCAGGTAGTCACGATATACCAAGAAGGACCAAAGATTGATCCGCTCCACTGTATTCAATGACAGACCTCCGTGCTATTGTTAACTGCTTCCTTTATTTCAAATAATACAGGAATAAAGGAAACCGTTAACAATAGCACGGAGGTCTGTCATGGAATACAGGCAGCGCGGATCAAATCTTTGGTCCTTCTTGGTATATCGTGAAAGACCCTTTGGGCTTAGCTCTGGCCCATTATGATCACATGGTTGTGACATCACCACAGGTCCCGCAGTGATGTAAATCAATTACACAATGCAGGAGGCATGCCGAAATTCAAAAAAATATCATGAATGAACTTGAGTGACAGTAAGTAAAAGCGCCTCCCATATGACTGAAGACTGTTCAGCGACCTCAGCACATTAAAGTCGTTTTAAGGATAAATACGTGGAATTTTGTTTTCAGAGAACCATGTTAGTGATGCACATTTCCTCATTTAAAACACATTAGGGCGGTTTAAAATCACAAAACAATGCAGGTTCCATTTAAAGGTACCGTCACACGCCCCCATATCACCGGCGAGATGGCTGGCAATTCCCGAATTCGGCGATGTGGAAACCACATCGTATGTACGTAGTGCCATGTGACTGGGCGATACTACAGCGAGAAATCGCTGGTGGAGCATCGCCTGATTGCCCTGCACTGCAGTGAAACCAGGCGATATCCACCAGGAGATTTCAGCGGATCGTGCCGTGTCACAGGGCGTAGCGATGTATACAGCGATCCTGAAATCAATCCCGTAGGTGTGCTTGGATGGTGTTTTTTGGCGATTTGGTGGGGTGATACTGCGTTCCGATTGGCTGGCCGTGTCCGAGGCGCCTAATTTGATGACCCGTGCGTTCACGCAAGGCTGACCAATGGGAACACAGTTCCGTCCACCAATCGCAGTGATAGGGGCGCAGTGAAACACACTCTAGCACGCCCCTATCGAAACAGTATGCCCACATCGCTGCTACGATTGTGGTGTGTGACGCGACGATGTGTGAAGGAGAAGATCGCTTCCGGTCTTCTGCAGGCGATTTCCGGAACGCAGGATCGCCGAAGATCGCACGCTACATCGCTACATGTGACAGCTCCACAGCGTTCTGAAAAAAGTGCCCGAAACGTGCGCGTTCATGTCAAATCGCCAGTGATATGGAAGCCATATGGCGGCGTGTGACGGTACCTTAAAGGGAACCAACCACCCCCAATGACCCCCGGACTATTATATCGGTCCTACACCCAGCACATACATGTGCTGCAATGATTTTTGCTAAAAAAACTGCTTTTTAAAACTTAAGATAATGCTTTTGAAAGTTTAAAACGAAGGACGGGTGGGCCTTACTTATCTGTTGCAAAGCGAGTAGCAGCTGCCACTCATCCTCCTGTGTCCCGCAGCAGCAGTAACGGCCAGCCCTTTTCAGCGTCACAGCATGGTGCACGGGCTCGCATGCCCGTGCACACGTCATCAGCTACAGCCGGAAGCGAGCGCGCGCTCTGACTTCCACAGCCGAGCGCAGGAAGTCAGAGCGCGCGCTCGCGACCGGCTGTAGCTGATGACGTGTGCACGGGCATGCGAGCCCGTGCACCATGCTGTGACGCTGAAAAGGCTGGCCGTTACTGCTGCTGCGGGACACAGGAGGATGAGTGGCAGCTGTACTCGGCTTTTGCAACAGATAAGTAAGCCCACCCGTCCCTTCGTTTTAAACTTTCAAAAGCATTATCTTAAGTTTTAAAAAGCAGTTTTTTTAGCAAAATCATTGCAGCACATGTATGTGCTGGGTGTAGGGACCGATATTAATAGTCGGGGGGTCATTGGGTGGTTGGTTCCCTTTAAGGTTTTATTTTTATATTATTTTTTTTTTACCGAAAAGGTTTTCAAAAATGCTGGTGAGAAAAGAAAGAAAAGTTCATGTAACTTCTTTGAATGTTGTTCCACACGAAAAATGTCCAGAGTATGGCACTGTTCAAAAGGCTCCAAACAAAAAAATAAAAATATTTTTTTAGGAACAGAACTTTTTAAAAGCACTTCAGGAAAAAAATGCTCCTCCATAAAACAACTATTAAAAAAGTGTTCCAAAATAAGTACACCTGCTTCATCAAGATTGAGAGATATGTTTAGGGTGGAGGCACACTATCATGCATCAAAAACGCCGCATTTTTGATGCATGACAGTGATGCGAGTGCTGTGCGTGTTTGTGGGTGTGTATGGTGCGAGTATGGTGCGTATGATGAGTGTGGCTGGCTGTATGTATGTTAGTGTGCTGTGATTGTGAGGTGTGAGTGCATGTGTGGTGCTTGTTGTTGATGCTGTCCACGGTCCTGAAGGACCGCGGGCAGCATTTGTCACATGGTGACAAGGTAATTGCCCCATATTAACCCTTTATGCCCGGGACACATTGCCGCATATGCAGCATCTGTGCTCATATGCCGCACAGATGCTGCATATGCACTTTAAGCCCCTAAATTATAAAGGGGTGCACAGCAGCTGGGTGCTCAGTAATCATCTGGCACCACTGACACAGCGGTGCAAGATGATTACTTACTGTACCGGGAAATCGGGAACTAGAATCTAACAGCACAGGGTGCGAGTATCGCACCGTGTGCTGTATGGGTGCGAGTTTGACTCGCACCCATATACTTATAATGGCCTCTCGCACGAGGGAATCGCGCGCAATCGCAGCATGCTGCGATTGCACTCGCATTGCCCTCGCAAAGCGAGTGTAATGCATGAAACTCGCATTGGTGTGACCTGTATCATTGAAAGATACAGGTCCGAGTTTAATGCGAGTTTTTCTCGCTTTAAACTCGTGCGAGTTCAACGCCAGTGTGCCTCCACCCTCAAAGAGAACGTGTCATCACTATCATGCATGTTAAAATAAAGGTATGACCATAATGGTGCTGTTATACTAATTCTATAAATACCTTCAGTGAAGAAATCTGCATCCTGGTTATTCTCTAATTGTTTAAAGTGGCATGTGCAGAATGACTTCCCAGCGGTCTGCAGTAAAATGGCATCGGTGAAGGCGCATGCGCAGATTGACCTCCCAGTAGTCTTCAATACAACAGCGCATGTGCCACCACAAACATCATTTTTCTGAAGACCGCCAGGAGATGAAATAGTGCAGGTGTCACCTCCGGTTAGGACGGCACCGACATGAACTTTAAAATAGGAGGAAGATACAGACACCAAAGGCAGTGGAGGGGCTAGACAAAAGGTGAAGACACTACCCACAGTCCCACCTTAAAGGGGTTGTCCGGGCTTTTGCTATATTTGATATGTGTATCTAGGCTGCAAAAAGTTGACAATCGGCAATATACATGTTGTCAACATTTTGCAGGGTTACCTTGATAACATATTTGCGCCTGGCAGGGAACGTCCAGGGGACGTGATTGTGCATGGAAATGTAAACTGGTTGTTTACTCCCAGTCTCCTACAATCACGCCCCCTCCCCTATTCCCAGTATGGCCAGCCACCCCCAGGATGTTACAGGCCCGCCCCCTCCTCCACTCTCACTATGGCCAGCCACAAGCCAGGGCTCCTACTGGCCGCCCCCTCCCCACTGTACACTATTGTATGCCACCCTCAGGGCTCCTACTGGCCACCCCAGCTCCTAATGTCATCCCCCACACCCTCTGCAAAACAGCGGTCCCCAGTGCACTGATACTCTGCTGCACTGCTCTTTGCAGCTCCCTTCTTAACTAACTCTGTTCTGCTCTCCCCACTCACTTTATAAAATAGCTTCTCCACCCACCAGGACCGGTTGCCCTAGTAACGGGCGTCTGATTGGTCCCCTATCACTAGGTGTGTGTGGTGCTGGAGCTTCAGGCTTCTAATACTCCTTACCAGAACAAAGCATACTGCACCTTCTGTTAGGGGTGCAGTACCTTTTTGTAGTGTGCTGACTAGCGGGGCGCTACACTTTCACAGCAGAGGATTCGGCACATTGTATCAGTGCACTGGGGACCGCTGTTTTGCAGAGGGGGTGGGTGATGACATTAGGGGCTGGAGTGTACAGTGGGGATGGGATGGGGCAGTCAGCTGGAGCCCTGGGTTGTGGGCCTTAGTAAGAGTGGGGGAGGGGGCGGGCCTGTAACATCCTGGGGGTGGCTGGCCATACTGGGAATAGGGGAGGGGGCGTGATTGTAGGAGACTGGGAGGAAACAACCAGTTTCCATTTCCATGCACAATCACGCCCCCTGCACGTTCCCTGCCAGCCGCAAATATGTGTTATCTAGGTAACCTTGCAAAATGTCGACAGCATGTATATTGCAGATTATCAACTTTTTGCAGCCTAGATACACATATCAAATATAGCAAAAGCCCGGACAACCCCTTTAATGCACCAATAGTTTATTACATCCAAACTTCAAATGTGGATTAAAGAACAAACAGGATGCAGATTTGGTCACTGAAGGAATCTATTGAATCTGTAGCTCGATAATGGCCATACCTTTATTTTAATACGCATAATTGTGATGACAAGTTCTCTTTATGCACAGTACTGTGTACTGTGAAATATATTAACAGATCTGTTTTAAGACACTTACAAAGATTAAAGGCCACGTCACACCCTTCAATATCGTGAACGATGTTAGCAATCACATGCACGCGCGATCGCTAACAACATCGTTCAGATCGTTGGTGAGCTGTCACACAGGAAGACTCACCAGCGATCAGGACCAACGAGAACGCTGGTAACCAAGGTACACATTGGGTTACTAGGCACCGCGCAGCGCTTAGTAACCCGATGTGTACCATGGTTACCATCTCCCAGCAAAGGCTGTGCCGCTGGGAGATTGTTCATCGCGGTGTCACACAGCACGATCCTGCAGGTTGAAGGATCGTTCATGGCCAGATTTGAGAAAATATTCACAAATCTGGGTTGAACGATCCATTAAAGGATCGTTCAATTTGGCTGGTGACATCGCGGTGTTACACGCTACGATGTCGTTCCGACGTCGTTCGCGCGTCACCAAACACGTGACTTTTGAACGATGTCGTAATCAAGATTGAAGCGTGTGATGTGGCCTTTACTTGCACTACTTTTCAATGAGGAAAATATCATTTGCAAAGAAGAATATTTGTCAGCGTTCTTAAGCTGGTCAGTACACATTAGATGTTCTCTAATTAGACTGCACCTGTTCTCTAGAGTGCTCTACCTCAAGAAATTAGGACTAACTTCAATTTACACAGTTTTAGGCACTTCCTAAAAACACATCACATTCTCTAATCAAAATCTTTTATATGTAGCCCATTAACTATTTCTCTAAACATAATTCTTCATCACACTCCACCAAACTCATAAGCTCTACACAGATTGGCTGGTGCAGCCTTTTATCTATCCCCCATTTCCTCAAGTTGGCTGGATCTTCATTGTAACTAAGCCGCTGTGCTTTGTGTCTCCCCCACCTCATTGTAGATTGTAAGCTCTTATGAGCAGGAAAGTCATGCTTTTTGCGTTAATTATTTTATTTTCTATAACTGATACTTATAAGTTTTTGTATATGAACCTCTGAAATGTAAAGCGCTGCGGAATATATTGGCGCTATATAATTAAATATTATCTTAGGGTGAACGCTGCGGAGGGGAACGCTAATGTGAAGCCACCCTTAGCCAGTTCAACCACCTGCTGAGTATGGGGCCTCTGAACTCATTGGTGTCAGATGTTGGATATATGAGGATCGGACAGTTAGATTTGTAACATCCCAATCTCTTTGTTCTTGAGGTGATCAGTGGCTTCCTCTGCTCTTCTTACAGACAGTATGAGTGCATGTGTGTGGAATAAAGAGGTTCGGAGAGAAAGCAGAGGCCCCATTGAATGTTTTACCGACAGCTGTGTGATGCCTATGGCTGACCTTAGTTCTATTGCATCATGCAGTTATGATAAAGTAATAGAAATGCAGGATAGTTTACTACTGAATCTCATATTTCTGTATTAGACAGATGAACCCTAGATCATGGTTGGGGAACCTCAGGCCTCAGGGCCGAATGCAGCCCTCAATTACTTTTTTGTGGCCCCCGGGCAGATTCCTGGGGCCTGCAGTGCTCAGGCTGGCAGACGTGTTTTGCCGACTGTCTGCCCTTTAAATCCAGCTCTCCAGTGATCTCTATGCCCAGCCTCGACCTCCCCAGTGAGGTATATGCTCCCAGCCTCTCCTGTGATGTCTAGGGCTCTAGCAAACTTGGAAAAGCAGTTGAGAAGCAACACGACCAATATCACCCATGCCAAAGAGAAGCCGCTCCATCTACCCCAGTAGGGGTGAGTTGATTGTTTAACCAAATATAGCAGGTAATTTTCAAGTTGATCATTTTGTACAGACCCCGAAGGATTGTAGAAATTTCCAAATGGCCCTCGGCAGAAAAATAGTTCCTTGCCCCTGCTATAGATAGAGGAAAAAGAGAGGAGAAAGGTGCAGCACCTATCTAACAGTAGCTACCTTTATACCACAAAAATGTTCAAGAATATGCACTCACCTCATGTGAATGTTTGCTCACCTTATATACTGAGACTGATTCATCAGTATGATAGCCTTGTCTCTGTCCGATATGGTATGCAGCACACCCCGGATACTACCGTGAACTCCTCTGACGGTGCTCCGGTAGAAGTACAGTCATGGCCAAAGGTTTTGAGAATGACACCAAAATGATATTTTCACATGATCTGCTGCCCTTTTTATTTGTGTTTGTCTGATGTTTATATCACATACAGAAATATAATTGCAATCATATTATGAGGACCAAAAGGTTATATTGACAGTTAGAATGAGTTAATGCAGCAAGTGAATATTTGCAGTGTTGACCCTTCTTCTTCAGGACCTCTGCAATTCTCCCTGGCTGCTCTCAATCAACTTCTGGACCAAATCCTGACTGATAGCAGTCCATTCTTCCATTCTTGCATAATCAATGCTTGCATTTTGGCAGAATTTGTTGGTTTTTGTTTGTCCACCCGTCTCTTGATGATTGACCACAAGTTCTCAATGGGATTAAGATCTGGGGAGTTTCCAGGCCATGGACCCAAAATCTCTGTTTTGTTCCCTGAGCCATTTAGTTATCACCTTTGCTTTATGGCAAGGTGCTCCATCATGCTGGAAAAGGCATTGTTGGGCGCCAAACTGCTCTTGGACGGTTGGGAGAAGTTGCTCTTGGAGGACATTCTGGTACCATTCTTTATTCATGGCTGTGTTTTTAGGCAAGACTGTGAGTGAGCCGATTCCCTTGGCTGAGAAGCAAACCCACACATGAATGGTTTCAGGATGCTTTACAGTTGGCATGAGACAAGACTGGTGGTAGCGCTCACCTCTTCTTCTCCGAATAAGCTGTTTTCCAGATGTCCTAAACAATCGAAAAGGGGATTCATCAGAGAAAATGACTTTACCCCAGTCCTCAGCAGTCCACTCCCTGTACCTTTTGCAGAATATCAGTCTGGTCCCTGATGTTTTTTCTGGAGAGAAGTGGCTTCTTTGCTGCCCTCCTTGAAACCAGGCCTTGCTCAAAGAGTCTCCACCTCACAGTGCGTGCAGAAGCACTCACACCAGCCTGCTGCCATTCCTGAGCAAGCTCAGGCACTGCTGGTAGTCCGATCCCCAGCTGAAACAGTTTTAAGATACGGTCCTGCGCTTGCTGGTCTTTCTTGGGCGCCCTGGAGCCTTTTTGACAAATGGAAGCTCTCTCCTTGAAGTTCTTGATGATGCGATAGATTGTTGACTGAGGTGCAATCTTTCTAGCTGCGATACTCTTCCCTGTTAGGCCATTTTTGTGCAGTGCAATGATGGCTGCACGTGTTTCTTTAGAGATAACCATGGTTAACTGAAGAGAAACAATGATACCAAGCACCACCCTCCTTTTAAAGTGTCAGTGGTGTCATTCTTACTTAATCATGACTGATTGTTCGCCAGCCCTGTCCTCATCAACACCCATACCTGTGTTAATGGAACAATCACTAAAACGATGTTAGCTGCTCCTTTTAAGGCAGGACTGCAATGATGTTGAAATGTGTTTTGGGGGTTAAAGTTCATTTTCTAGGCAAATATTGACTTAGCAAGAATTGCTGTTAAGCTGATCACTCTTTATGACATTCTGGAGTATATGCAAATTGCCATTAGAAAAACTGAAGCAGTAGACTTTGTTAAAATTAATATTTGTATCATTCTCAAAACTTTTGGCCATGACTGTAGACTTAGAGGAAAAGATCCCAAACAAAGAGTTGGTGGCGCTCCCAGGAGACTCGAAACTTATAATAAGATGAACAGAGGTATCTTTACTAAAATTAAAATGACTTATAATACAACGCGTTTCGTTTCAACTACTTTTAAGTTATAGCTTTCCTCAGGTTGCTAAAGAAGTCTATAACTTAAAAGTAGCCAAAATGCGTTGTATGGAGTCATTTTAATTGTTCATCATGTTATAAGTTTGGAGTCTCCTGGGAGCGCCACCAATTCTTTGTTTGGGATCTTTTCCTCTATACAACGAGCACCACCAGAAGAGTTCATGGTAGTATCCCGGTTGTGCTGAAGATCATATGTATATTTATGTATTCGGGTTAGAAAAGGGAATGTACAGATATAAGGCAATTTTAAATTAAAAAAATATATATAAAGACGTGGAATAATACTCCGATTGACCCTGGAATTGTCATTGATTGGCTTCTTGCCCTGGAATAGCCGATTTAAGCATGAATTGGGCGGAAAGTCATGGCCTCTTGTGTTCATTGTTATGCAGATTTTATTACTACAGACACATGACTTTTCTTCTACTTTATCTGTGTGTCTTTTATGTAAGATATACAGAAAAAGGAGGATGTCCATCCTGCATTCGCCATGGCTTTATCAGGATTATTACTGTGCTCAGGAACAGGAGGGACACTGAGAGCGCTGACTAAAGATTTCCTCTGAGCTTCGTTTTTTTCCTTGTATAAAAAGAATGATGTGTGACTCATTGAAAGTGGCTGAGCTATCCCGATCCCGCAGCCTAAGGGGTTTTTATAATTGAGTGCTGTATCTATTTGTTTTGAGGATTATTTGGATGTTTCCCGTTGCCTTGTGTCTCTTCCAGAGAAAGAGTCTGCTACGAGAAATTTAGTTTTTCTGTAAAACTTTAAGAAATTGTTTTAGCATATCAGAATGAACACATGCACTTATCTCCTCCTTTGGTTATGTGTGGTATTATTGCTCATAACCTTCAAGACCATACAGGACAACCCATGTACAAGAGTACAATATTGCAAAGCATTCACTGATCTCAGGGAGACCAGTCCAAGAAAACACTGCGGGCAGCTGGCTAAAGCGCTCAACACAGTGAATTCCTAGCGCATTGCCCCCTGGGAATTATGAATATGCAAATAGAGTCTGTGGAGCCTCGGTTAGGAGTAACAAACACAGGACTAGCCATATATCCCTCCAGAGAAGGACCCAGCCAAGGGGTGGCTCCTTGCGGAGAACACCATAACCACCATATTAAGTGGCCCTTTTAGTCAATATCCAATCTTTTACAAGTTTAGAGATATGACAAGGGAATACCAAGGCCAGGTATCCATCCACAGACAGCTGTTTCAGGGTGTTGCCCCTCATCATGTGGACTAGCCATACATCCCTGGAGGGATATATGGCTAGTCCTGTGTTTGAGACTCCTAACCGAGGCTCCACAGACTCTATTTGCATATTTCATGTACAAGAGTGTCGCCTTTGCTGGGAAAGGAGCAGATCTTATTTCATCGTTTAGATTTAGGGTACCTTTACACGGCACGACGTTGGAACGATGTCTGCTAAGATCTCGAGTACGTGCGGTCTTTTTTTACATAATTTCAACATCGCTGGTGAGATGTCACACGTCTAGACAACTCACCAACGATGTTGTGAGCAGGGATCTTCGCCAATCCCGCGTATGATCCCAGCTCATTGCTGTGAATGGGCGAAGTCGTCCTGACATCATTATCGCAGGTGTCACACAGTACGATGCTACCAGCTCGCTTGAATGACATCGTCAGGTTTTAGAACATGTTCATAAACCTGGCAACTCCAACTTGACTATCGTAGTTGCATCATTCCGTTACACGCAACGACGCACTAACAATGTTGCGTCAACATCATTGTACACGTCACTTTTCAACGATGTCGGGCACGATGTTGTGCCGTGTTACAGCTAAACTGTGTGGATGTCGGCCCCCACCAATCTGACATTGTTGATGAATACAAGGGATACCTCATAGATATAATAACAGTGGATAACTTGTTTATGTGGAATGTCTCATGAAGGCGACCCCTTTTTGAAAAGAAGCCCTGTGCGATCAGCTGTTTTGCATCATCAAAATTATGTTATGTTAAATGTTTCCTCCAAAGCTGGCTGATATGAATTAAATCAGTTTATGTAGTGAGATCTATCATTCTGGATGTGGGAAGTCATTATAAGTCCTAACCAGGTTTAAAGGGGAACTCCGGTGAGATAAAATTGTTTTGTACTGTCCCTGCCCTTCTACATGATGAAACAGAGCTGGGAAGTACAGTTCTAGAATCTATAGATCACTTATAAATCAATACAATCATATCTGCTCCTCAGCTCTCGCCCCTCCCTTCGGGGACAGAGAAATTCAGTCATGCAGAGTGCTAAAGTTTCAGGGGACAGGAAGCTACTAAGTTGATATGGGTAATGGGAGAACATGGCAGTGCTGAACCAATCAATGTAATGTTTTGCCTATGCTCCTAGCCTGACCATGTCAGTGCACATTATGCACTATCGTATCATTGTACAGCAGAAGATGACAGCGTGTATTTATATCTGATTGGTGACATGATTGCTATTTGAAGGGAGAACACCCTTCTACATTACATGGGATGGTATATCAGGGGCAGGATTGTAGTGTGACCATGGGGCCAGTGGCCACACCCCCTGTTCATACAGAAGTGTGAGGGGGCAGGAATGTAAGATGATCTTGGATCCTCCAGGGTCCAAATCCCCACACCTCCTGATCTTTGCTGCAGCATCATTAAATTTCACTGTCTCCGAAAGGAGTGGTGAGTGCTGAGGAGCAGATATGATTTTATTGTTTTATAAGTGATGTAGAGATCCTAGAACTGTAGTGCCCAGTTCTGCATCATCGTGTAGGAGGGCAGGGACAGTACAAAATATTGTATCTCTCTGGAGTTTCCCTCTAATGACAAAGTTGTTGCCATTGGACAACCGCCTTAAAATGGGAATAACCATCTTATAAAGTGATAGCACATCTTTGGAATAGGCTGTCACTTGATCAATGGTTAGTCCACCTCTGAGACCTCCCATCGATCCTTAGAAGAAAGGCACTGAAGTAGCGCTGCACCTCCTTTTGACTTTTCTCTGCACAATTGCCCTTCCAGACACCAGCTCTCCAGGGAACTGCAGCCAGCACCATTCACCTTTAGTGTCCCCAACATTGCAGCATTTTTTTCATCAATGGAGATCAAAGAGGTCAGATACTCACAAATCATATAATAGTCATATTGCTTTAAAGGGAATCTGTCAGCATGTTTCCGCTATGTAGGTTATATTCACATTACAGCCAGTTAAACACAGGTAAAATCTGCTCACTTTATATACGAGAGAGAGGTGGGAAAATCAGTTCAGTGTGACTGCATACACATATAATATACAATGTCATACATTTTAGCTCGAATTATATCAACACATACTAAAAAATATAAATTTCACTATTCCTTCATATTTAATGAACTTTCGCACTTGCTTTTTATGATTACCTTTTTATAGCAGTGTACTTCCACACGTTTGTTATATAGTTTTTCTGCGGTCTAGTTATGTGGTGGTGTGAACGCAGTCCTACAGACCTGTTCACATTGTGCCCTGGCTCAGTTGCAGTTTTTCATATTTGAGTGCCCTGTCTCAGTGTAATGAGCCAGTAGTGGTTTCTGCTATCTGATTCTGTGTCCTCCCCTGTTTGCTTTTCTTCACTTTTGTACCGGTATCCTCCTATGTCTATTTGCTCACTTGTCTCACAAAGCCTGGGCGTTGTGAAAGTACGGAATTGACGACATCCTGCCACACTTCTGTATTTTACATCACACAACTTCATTCTCGTCAAGATAGTGCGCAAATAAAAAGGGAAACAGATGTAGCTATAGTTGGATTACAACAGAATATTGAAATGAGAGAATTCAAACTAAATAAAGGAGGGGTCACCAATGTAGTAAAAAGGGATTGTAAAGAGTCTTTCCATTTAGAATGCCATGTAAGTCCATATATTGTCGGCCAATCACTTATTTTTTTATTTTTGTATGGTGGTTCTGTAGAGAAATGAAACATTTTCCTAAAGCCAGTTTCACACATCTGAGTTTCATAGTCCAATTACAGGATGGGCCGGAGGTCTTCTAACCCACGAAGTCATGGCCCATACATGCACAGAGAATATTGGATATGTGTAAATGCCAATAGATCATAATTGCATAAATTTCCAAGGATAGCTAAGGCTAGGGTCACATTTAATACAGGAATTGCGTTCACCTCATCCAGATCCGGATACGGTGAACGCAATTGGCATCAGACAAGCCGCAATCCCTTAACCGGATTGCTGAAGCCGCAATCCGGTAACCGGATTGCTCTGGATGTGCCGCAGGGATGAGCAAACTGCTCTCTGTGTTTTAACAGGTTTAATTTTATTAATAATTGTGTCTATAATGGCTCCAGGGGGTGCCCACCCCGCCTAGAGACCTACCACCCACTCAGGTGGGCATATAATGATATAATTGTAGATGTACAGTAGCCGGCTTCTGTCAGCTGCTGTACATTTTTATGAATGAAGGCTCTGGCTCCACTGAGAGAAGCGCTCATACTATACCTATTATAGGTATAGTATGTGCGGTGTCCGAGGTCCTGAAGGCTTATACAGTAAGATCTGCCCATAGATCTTACTGTATAAGCCTTCAGGACCTCGGACAGCACACATACTATACCTACTATAGGTATAGTATGAACGCTGCTGTCAGTGAAGCTGCCGGCTTCATTCCTAAAAATGTACAGAGCCGCCTCGAGCCGGCTACTGTACATAAGAGATTAAATCATTATATGCCCACCTGAGTGGGTGCTAGGTCTCTTGGGTGGGTGGGCACCCCCTAGAGACAGTATACACACATTTATTAATACAATTACACATGTTAACACACAGAGAACAGTTTGCTTATCCCTGCGGCAGCCAGGATAATCAAAGTATATGTGGTAACCGCATTGCTCAGGATTACACATCCTGAGGAATCCGGTTCCCACATTGCGGATGTTACAACCGCTCCGAAAACTGCAGCCTGCATGATTTTGCACGCAGGTTGCAGAGCCGAGGGCGGTAACCGGATTGCTTGTGAAGCAATCTGGTTTTTATAATAGGCTCCTATGAGGAGTGTTTCCTGATCCGGTTTAGAGCTTTTTAAAAGCTCAAAACCGGACCAGGTTTTTTAAAAAAAAAAACAGAAATGTGACCCTAGCCTAAATCAGTGTTGGCACCTTAAGCAAGTGCCAATACCTAATGCACCCAGAGAGCCCACTCAGCTCTGTTTCACAGCATATACATGTATACATATATATGTATGGAACTCTCAGAATCTGTGCTTGCACCATACAGCGCTGGTGACGGCCATGTTTAAGAGTTCAAATCACCCCCTTTTCCTTGAACTTTATAAAAACAAAAAATAGCATACTTAGTTTCACCTCATAGGTAGTAGCTCCGTTATGTCCACGCAATTGAATGGATATTTCCCTTTTGACCCAGGTTGTTTTCATTGTCATGCATGCAAAACAGAAACAGGAGTTCCTTGTGCTCATTCTTGAAATTACCACCGGGAACAAAGAGAAGCTGACTCACCTGTTGGATTGTGCAGCAAATTTCCAGTCCTGTAACGGACATGTACCGACTGGATTCACTTACAAGAGAACGTATGTTCCATTTATCGAGCTCTGACATATCGATTACATCATCGTTTACTAAAGTACAAAACTTTTCACATCACCTTTTCATATGACCATCATTGGCGGTGGGTTCACATGAAAACAACGGCCTTGTGCCAGTCAGATTTTGAAATCTATTCAAACGTGGAGATGTCATTTACGAAAATATATGTAGGTCATTAGACCAAACTCAAAGTTCAGAAGGGTGAACTTGGGCTGGTTTCACACTACCGTTTTTTTAAATCCGGGGGAATCCGGTAAAAACTGCATTCCCCCAGATCCCCCACAACTGTAATAACTGATGTAACGGGAAGCACCTGCACCGGTAATATCACTGATCACGCATCAATGATAATCCCAAGACAGTAGCATCCTGTTGCGTGTGGTTGTGTAAGAGAGTAAACTGATAAGCTGCTAAAACCAAGCAGACTGCCATTTTGTAGTGGCCCAGGAAAGATAAAACACAGTCTCTGGTTGCCATGGTGACTGCTCTGTGTCTAGAAAGTGAAAGCAGTGTCTCTGGTTGCCTTGGTGACAGCTCTGTCAGTTGCTCCGGTGGTTGATCTCTCTCTGCGGTGGCCATTACTAGTGTAAGGATTATAGCAAAGCCAGTGCAAGCTATATGGGCCTTTAAAAGTTGTTTGCAAGCCCTGTTGTGTGGACTAAAGACTTCATCTTGAACCGAGTAAGTGTCCAGCATCTGAGGAGAGGCTGAGGAGATGTCCCCCTAATGGAGCGAGTCATTGGCGTCCAGGAAGGCCGTGAGTGACTGCGAAAGGAGAGCCGGTGTCCGGTGCCATCCACATTGGGAGGATCCTGACAAGGAGGCTGAGGAGATGTTCCCCTGATGGAGCGAGTGATTGGCGTCCAGGAAGGCCGTGAGTGACTGCGGAAGGAGAGCCGGCGTCCGGTGCCATCCACATTGGAAGAATCCTGACAAGGTCCTGACAAGCCCTGGAAAAGAGTGCTCCACAGATTGCACCCCAAGCTTACAGAACTAAAGTGCTGGACATGTAAATCTGGCATTGGCTGGTAAGCTGCCAAATGTTGCTGTTTTTTTTACAATACGTTTTTCTTTTGCGCAAAAGGTTTTTTTCTTTTTTTACTTTTTCTGGACTTGCTGCAGCCCACGTGGAATATACACCGGTGTAAAGCTACATTTGAGGTTGATGGTACCATAGTTTTGAGATACCCGGGTATCCCTGTGCTAAGTGTATAGCCAGCATTGATATAGTGTATTGTATTGTTATTAGTTGTGATAAGTTATACTCAGTGTGCCATCTCAGAGGTCCCATCAGATCGCCCACAGTTGATGTACATAGCCTTTAGTTAAGTTAAATCCTTGATAAGTCTAACGTGTAGGTAAATTTGCTCCTGGTTCTGAGTGTGATTTACATACCCTGGGAACTCTGAGATCGGTGCATTGATGTCGGCTAACGCTGAGTGTGTGAAACTGTTATTGGTTATATTTTAAGGGGATTTTGATACTTATACATTCTATACTGAACCATACTTTGATCCCCATATCAGTAAAAATACTGTTGTTTATTTCTGCCTCTGTCTCAGTCTGTGACTCACTGGATCTTAATAGGACCTCCGGTCATTATATTTTGGCGTAGTCGGCAGGATCCAGTGTTTGTCATGGATGGAGGCGGCGAGGGAAGAAATGACCCCACCACACCAGCAGCCATGCTGCTGGGTGCAGATCCTTTGGCAGCCGCGGCGAATGTGGGAGGGTATGTGCCGGTAGGAGGTTTACTCCAGCACATGCCGAAGTACGACGGGCATAACATGGCGTTGCAGGATTGGGCTGAGAGGGTCCGGAGTATTCTGCGGATTTGTAATCTGGCTCCCGTGGTACGAACAGAACTGGCATTAAATGCACTAGAGGGCGATGCTAGGCGGATGGTGATGGTACGACCTGAGGCTGAGAGGAGTACGTTAGAGAAAATTTTGGTACTGTTAGAGGGGAGTTTGGGAGGCCGGGCCCGTGTGACCCAGCTTCGATCTTTTTTTTTTAATCGCCCTCAAAAGGAAAGCGAGTCTCTGATGCAGTACTCTAATACGCTACAGGAGACATTGAACGAAGTGCAGCGACTAGACCCAGGGGCCATGGGAGCGTTCCGGGAGGTAGACCGCTTGCTCCGGGACCAATTCGTCACAGGACTAGCCAATATGCCCCTTCGGGATAAACTGTTGGAGGTGGCCCGGGCTACCCCAGAAATATCTTTTTGGCAGATTTACCAGGCCGCGGTGGAAAGGGAGGCGGAGTCCACCCTGGTAGTTCAACGGGCTGTGGACAGTACACGGATGGAAAAAGGCCAAATGCCAGTGTCAGGAGCGGAGGGACTGGTAGACGTTGTGCAAGCTCTGCGTGCCGAGTTGAAGGAGTTAAAGCTGGAAGTGTCTAAGATCAGAGCTGGGTCGTCTCCTACTCCCCTGGAGAGGCCACCAGCCACACCCTCTGGGATGGTGGTTCCACCGACAGCCACACCGTCCTCTTCGAATGACTCGAGCCCCCGTCCACGAAGAGCAGTCACCTGCTGGAGGTGCGGGCGCCAGGGACACATCTCACGATACTGCCGGATGTCCACAGTCCCCGAGTCTCCTTCGCCGATGTTAAAACTCCCAGCCGCTGCCTTGAGGGGGCAAATCACAGCGGCCCACCCCCCACAAAGCCCTCAACGGGAGGAGCAAGATTTGTTCGCATGCAGTCCAGTTTTAGAAGCAGAATTTGAAGGGCGGAAGATGAGTTGTTTGGTTGACACGGGATCTGAATGTACCATTATGCCTCTAGAAGTGTTCGAGGAATACTTCAGTCAACTAGTGGTCCCCGAAGATGGCCGAATGATAAGACTTACCGCCGCTAACAATGGCCAGCTGACGGTGAAAGGGATCGTGTGGATGAGGCTGAGAATGTTTGGTCAAGAGCTGGGTCAGAAAGGGGTAGTGCTGGTGGACCACCCCCCTAGAAGAGGGATGGAGGTGACACTTGGAATGAACATTCTGCGAGATCTAAATCATCAGATGTATGCCCGCGAGGGACCCCGATACTGGACTCATGCTACAAGTCACCGACCAACTCAGAGAATGTTACACCGCCTAGTGTTGAACTGTGACCTGCTGAAAAGTGCAGTCCCAGGGGGCCGGGTGGGCCTAGTCCAAGTGCCATCACGGACCACGATTTCACTGGCACCCCGACAGGAGGAACTCTTAATGTTGCCAGTGGGGGCGGCGCAGAGGCTGAATGGACTTGAGGTATTACTTGAGCCAGCCCCAGAGAAGTCCTCTTTTGCCAAGGTGCATGTGGCCCGGTCTTTGGCAATTGTGAAGAATGGACGGGTGCCAGTCAGATGCATTAACGTGTTGGAGGAGGCTATTACCATTCCTGCTGGGACCATCCTGGCTGAACTGTTCGTGCCAGAGGGAAAGATGCCTGATACGGCGGTGTTTGAATTGCGGCCAGACCCACAGTCATCCTGGACATATGCGGTCGAAGTAGGGGGGGCTGAATCTCCTACTGAAGACTGGAATGGTCGTGTGATCATGGATCAGATGGGAATGGATCGGGAGAAACTGACTTCCGTGCAACTAGAGCAGTTGGAGAGGGTCGTGTGGGAACATGAAGAGGCCTTCTCGCGACATGAAGAAGACTTCGGGTGCTCTCCGACGATTGAGCATGAGATTCCCACGGGGGACACCCCTCCCATTAGAGAACGTTATCGTCAGATTCCCCCGACACTTTATCAAGAGGTGAAGGGCATGGTGGCCAGTATGCTGGACAATCAAGTGATACGAGAGAGCCAAAGTCCCTGGGCTGCCCCTGTGGTCCTGGTGCGAAAGAAGGATGGGACCCTCCGATTTTGTGTGGATTATCGGAAATTAAATGCGCACACGGTGCGAGACGCATACCCGTTGCCTCGGATTGAGGAGTCCCTGTCTGCATTAGGACGGGCCAAATACTTCTCAACGTTGGACTTGGCGAGCGGATATTGGCAGGTACCAATGGCTGAGAAAGATCGGGCAAAGACAGCATTTATTCTGCCAATGGGGCTCTACGAATTCAATCGGATGCCGTTCGGACTCAGTAATGCCCCGGGGACCTTTCAACGCCTTATGGAACACTGCTTAGGCGACATGAATTTCGAATCGGTACTGATATATCTAGATGACATCGTGGTGTTCGGGACATCATTTGAAGATCATCTTGAGAAGTTACGCCAAGTGCTCCAACGGCTCAGCCATCATGGATTGAAAATAAAACCGAAGAAATGTCAACTGTTCAAGAGTCGCATAGAGTATCTAGGCCATGTGGTGACTCCCGACGGGGTGTTACCCTCAGCCAGTAAGATCTTAGCGGTACAGAGATGGCCACCTCCCCAGACCCTGCGGGAGGTTCGGGCTTTCTTGGGATTGGCAGGGTACTATCGACGATTTGTGCCCAGGTTTTCACAAGTAGTGGGTCCTCTGAATGAACTTTTAAGAGGGACGGCGCTGGGTCCTCGCAACCGCCCTATTCAATGGGGCCTCAGCAGCAAAAGGCTTTTGATGAGGTGAAAACTGCCCTAACGAGTGCCCCGTTGTTGGCATATGCCCGGTTTGATACCCCTTTCCTGTTGTACACTGACGGTAGTCTTCACGGGTTGGGGGCGGTACTGGCCCAAATTCAGGATGGCCGGGAGCGGGTCATCGCCTATGGCAGCAGGTCTTTAAGGGACACTGAGCGCAATCCGGCTAACTATAGTTCGTTTCGCCTAGAGCTGCTGGCCCTGGTGTGGGCAATGACGGAGCGCTTTGCTGAGTATCTAACAGGAGCTGAGGTACTGGTCATGACCGATAATAACCCTCTTGCTCACTTAGAGAATGCGAAACTGGGAGCGTTGGAGCAGCGGTGGGTCGCCCGCCTTGCTAAGTTTAATTATCAGATTAAGTTTCGCTCTGGGCGAGAAAACGGAAATGCGGATGCACTGTCAAGGGTACCCCTTGGGTTTGGGGGAGAAAGCATTGATGACCAGCTCGAGGACACAGAGACCCCTGACATGGGGCAGATGCCTATCTTCCGCAGTGTGGTACATTCAAGTGGGGTGGCATCAGGGATGCCGTGTGTCCTGGGAAAAACGCCAACAGATTGGGCAAAAGATCAGAACGAGTGCCCTGACATCTCGCGAGTGCGCACCTGGGTACAAAATGGGATTTGGCCAAGTGCAGAGGACAAGGCCCAACTATCCGCAGAAGGAATTAAACTATTGCGACAGTGGGATAAGTTGTATGTGGAACAGGGTCTTTTGTATCGTAAGGTCTATCTGCCATCTGAGCTGCAGCACCGGTACCAACTGGTAATCCCTGTGGGGATGGGTCCAGTGGTCGCCCGCGAAGCACATGAGAAAGGAGCTCACTTTGGTAGTGAAAAGACACTCCAGTGGCTTCAGCGAGTTCTCTATTGCCCTGACCTGGGAGGGATGGTAGCGGAGGCGTGTCGGCAATGTCGGGTCTGTGGGCTCAGTAAGAGTCCTGAGCAGCGGGCCCCTACGCAAACAATTAAAACGTCTGCCCCTTGGAATTGCTCATGATTGATTATGTCTTGATAGGGTACTCGACGTCGGGGTGCTCCTATTGCTTGGTGATGACAGACCACTTCACTAAATATGCTGTGGCGGTGCCAGCGAGAGATCAGACAGCAGAGTCGGCAGCTAAGGCCGTGTGTCGTCATTTTCTCCAAGTGTTTGGGTGTCCGCAAAGAATACACTCAGATCAGGGGGCATGTTTTCAGGGGACGCTAATGGAGGAGCTGCGCCGGTTGTATGGTATAGCACATTCGAAAACGACACCTTACCATCCCCAAGGAAATGGGGCCTGTGAGCGTTTCAATCGTACCTTGATACAGATGTTGAGAACATTAGAGGACGGGCAGCAGGCCCGCTGGCCTGAGTACCTCCCTGAACTAATGTGGGCCTACAACAATCGAGTGCACAGCACTACGGGCTATTCGCCACACATGTTGATGTTTGGGAGACCCGGGAGGGATATTGAAGATTTGAACATGCCAGATCCCTCCTCTGATTCCCCTCGGACTGTATCTGAATGGGTTCGAGAACATCGGCGGCGACTGAGAGTGGTGCATCAGGTGGTGGGAAATCGACTCAGTCAGGTGTCTCATAGGGACACGCGGCCTGTGCAGACAGAACCTTTCTCCCCGGGGGATAGAGTGTTGGTGAGGGTCAAACGTCCTGCAGGGAAACTGAGCAACCGGTGGGAGGCGACACCATACCTGATAAAGAGACGGGTGAACCCTGATATTCCAGTCTATGAGGTTGAGCCGGTGGGGCAGGGGGGCCCACTCGTAATCTTCACCGTAACATGCTACAACGGTGCTGGTTTGAGGATGCAGCTCCCTTTTCCACGGAACCATGGGATTTTTTTTGTATCAAAAAACTGGGACCCCAATACGGGGGCCCCGTAAACAATGTGGCGGAAAAAATTTCCCCAGGGCCCCCTTTAAAAAGTCATGGGCTAAAAGGGATGTGGGGGATCCATTTCACACGTATCAAGAGGTGAAGGCATGAGGTGGGCCAGAATGCTGGGACAATCAAGTGTGTGGCATACGAGAGAGCCCAAAGTCCCTGGGCTTGCCCCTGTGATTGTCGCTGGTGTGCGCAAAGCGAGGATAGGCGGACGCCATCGAGCGATTTTGTGTGGATTGATCGGAAATGCTAAGAATGCGCAACAGAAGCCCAGCCTTAAGATGCCGAGAGACGCATAACCGTTGCCTCGGATTGAGAGCGTCCCGACTGCAATAGGACGTCCCAAATAACATCTCAACGTTGGACTTGGCATAGGCCGGTTATATTGTGCAGGTACCAATGGCTGAGAAAGATACGGCAAAGACAGCATTTATTCTGCCAATGGGCTCTACGAATTCAAGTCGGATGCCGTTCGGTCGGTAAACTACAGATAATGCCCCGTGGACCTTCAACGCTTATGGAACACTGCTATAGGCGACATTAATTTCGAATCGTACTGAGATATCTAGATGACATCGTGGTGTTCGTGACATCATTTGAAGATCATCTTGAGAATTACGCCAAGTGCTCCAACGTCCAGCCATCATGGATTAAAATAAAACCGAAGAAATGTCAACCATGTTCAAGAGTCCATAGAGTATCTAGGGGCCCCCCCAATTGTAGGTGGACTCCCGTCGGGTGTTACCCTCAGCCAGTAAATCTTAGCGAGTACAGGAGTGCCACCTTCCCCACGACCCTTGGCGGGAGTTCGGGCATTCTCAGGATTGGGCAGGTAACATCTACGATTTGTGCCCCAGGTTTTTCACAAGTAGTGGGTCCTCTAATGAACTTTTAAGAGGGACGGCGCTGTCCCTCGTCAAAACGCCCCGCCCTATTCAATGGGGGCCTCAGCAGTCAAAGGCTTATGATGAGGTGAAAACTGCCCTAACGAGTGCCCCGTTGTTGGCATATGCCGAGGTTTTGATGACCCCTTTTCCTGTTGTACTCTGACTAGTCTTCACGGTTGGGGGCTGTACTGGGCCCAAAATTCAGATGCCCGGGAGCGGGTCATCGCCTATTGTCAGCAGTCCTTTAAGGGACACTGAGTCGCAATCCGGCTAACAATAGTTCGTTTCGCCTACGCTGCTGGCCCGCTGGTGTGGTCAATGGGACGGAGCGCTTTGCTGAGGTTATCTAACAGGAGCTGAGGTACTCTGGTCAATGACCATAATAACCCATCCCTTCTCACTTAGAGATGGGGCGAAACTGGGAAGCGTTTGGAGCAGCGTGGTTCCCGCCCCGCGCTTGCTAATTTAATTATCAGATAAGTTTTCGGCTCTTGCGAGAAAACGGAAAAGCTGTGATGCACTGTCAAGGGTAACCTCCTTGGGGGTTTGGGGAGAAAGCATTGATGAACCAGCTCGAGGACACAGAGACCCCTGACATGGGCAGAGCCTATCTTCCGCAGTGTGGTACCTTCAAGTGGGGTGGAGCATCAGGGATGCCCGTGGTTTCCAGGGAAAAAACGCCAACCAGATTGGGCAAAAGATCAGAACGAGGATGCCGCTGACATCTCGCGAGTGCGCACCGTGGGTACAAAATGAATGGGATTTGGCACAAGTTGAGAGGACAAAGGCCCAACAGAATTCCCCCCAGAAGGAATTAAACTATTGCGACAGGGTGATAAAGTTGTATGTTGGAACAGGGGTCTTTTGTATCGTAAGGTCTATCTGCCTCTGACTGCAGCACCGGTACCCTAAACTGGTATATCCCTGTGGGGGATGGGTCCAGTGGTCGCCCCGAAGCAACATGAAAAGGAGCTCACTTTGGTAGTGAAAAGACCACTCCAGTGGTCTTCACGATTCTCTAATTGCCCTGACCTGGGAAGGGATGGTAGCAGGAGGCGTTCGGCAATGTCGGTCTTGGGCTCAAGTAAGAGATCCTAGTCATGGACGTGGCCCCTACGCAATTACAATTACAAGATCGGCTGCCCCCGTTGGAATTCTCATGATTGATTATGTCTTCTGAATGGGTACTCGACGTCGGGGTGCTCCTTATTGCTTGAGGTGATGACAGACCACTTCACTAAATATGCGTGGCGGTCCCATCGAGAGATCAGACAGCAGAGAGTCGCAGCTAAGGCCGTGTGTCGTCATTTTCTCCAAGTGTTTTTGGTGTCCGCAAAGAGACGACCAAGATCATGGGGCATGTTTTCAAGGGACCTAATGGAGGAGCTGGCGCCGGTTGTAGGTAAGAGGCACATCGAAAACGACACGCTTACCATCCGCCAAGGAAATGGGGCCTGTGAGCTGTTTAACATATCGTCACTGAACAGATTGTTGAGAACATTAGAGGACGGGCACAGGCCCGCGGGCCTGAGGTAGCCGTCCCTGAACTAATGTGAGGTCCTAACAACAATCGATGCACAGCACTACGGGCTATTCGCCACACATGTTGATGTTTGGGAGACCCGGGAGGGATATTAGAAGATTTGAACATGCCAGATCCCTCCTCGATTCCCCTCCGACTGGATCTGAATGGGGTTCGAGAACATAGGCGGCGGCGACTGAGAGTGTGTGCATCAGGTGTGGTTGGAAAGTCGAGCTCAGTCAGGTGTCTCATAGGGAACACGCGGGGCCTGTGCAGAACAGTAACCTTTCCTCCCTCGGGGATAGAGTGTTGGTGAGGGTCAACGTCCTGCAGGGAAACTGAGCAAAAACCGGTGTAAGCGCGACACATAAACCTGATAAAAGAGACGGGTATACCCTGATATCCAAGGTCTAGTTGAGGTTGAGGGCCGTGGGGGCAGGGGGGCCCACTCGTAATCTTCACACGTAACTTGCTACAACGTGCTCAGGGGTTTGAGGGATCAGCTCCCTTTTCCACGAACAGAGGCTTGTGTCCCAAGGGGGCGGGTAATTGCTGGTGCATATGAGTTTGATGATGTGCCCTTCCTCTGCGCCTTTTATCTGCCCCACTGTGAATGATCTGACTCCTGTGTGGAAGCAGGTGTTGACCTGTGGTATGTCCTTCCGAGGTGGGGGGCTTAGTCAAGCCAAACTTGACAAGAAAGATGGTGTCACTGGTGGGTTGTCGCACCACAGGAAGGAGCAGCGTCACGCCATCCTCTGATGAAACCTCTGAAGTGAACTCAGCCCCTCGGAAGGACAGAATGCGTTGGGTGGGCTCATGCGGAAAACCACTGCGAACCTACAGCAGGATAACCCCTCAGGATCACAGCGCTAGCACAGGACGACTTTGAGTGGGGAGGTATGTCAGGGAACGGCCAACCTCTAGTGGGGTGCATGTAAGAGAGTAAACTGATAATCAGCTAAAGAAGAACGGCAAGCAGACTGCCATTTTGTTAGTGGCCCAGGAAAGGATAAAACACAGTCTCAGGTTGCCATGGTGACTGCTCTGTGTCTAGAAAGTGAAAGCAGGTACACTCTGGAGTTGGCCTTGTTGACAGCTCTGTTCAGTTGCTACCGGTGGTTGATCCTCTCTGCTCTCTGGCTCCTGCGGGGGTTGCTCGTCTCTGCGGTGGCCAATACAAGTGTAGGAGGGGGAGTAATATAGCATCAGAATAGTCGCCAGTGCACCAAGCTATAGTGGCAATATGGGGGGGATGGGGGGGGGGGTCGCGGGGTTTAAAAGTGTGTTGTGCAAGATCCCTGTTGTGTGGACTATAGACTTCATCTTGAACCGAGGTAAGTGATGAGCCTCCGAGGGCGCGATGGCAGACGGGGGGACGTGGGAGTCGGGTGTTATGATGTGTATGTTGAGAGGGATGCGTCTTTGGGGGGGCCTCTGGTTAGGAGGGGGATGTGTATAGCTTGAAGGGTCGACACACTGAGTGACAGATTCCAGGATAGATAGGGACAAGGCGGAAGTGTCAACGCTAGAGTAAGAGATCATAGCTACAGATCGACAGAGGCGAGCGCGAACACAAGCGCGAGCTGCATCGACGTGGTGCCTCCTTGTCGGAGGAAGTCAGAGGATGAGGGCTAGCAGTAGAGAGGGAGGGGAAAAGAGAGATGGGGAGGTGAGCCCAGGGGGGGGAAGGAGGAATATGCCATGGGAGTCCCTTGTGCGTCCCCATCCTTACATTGGGGAGGTCATTCTCTGTATCACGAGATCCTAGCGCCTCGAGAAGTGAGTACACATTGGCATCTGTGACTACCGGCTCTCCCTTTCAGCAGACACTATTATCACGGACGCATGCTCGTTGATGGTCGCTAGTGACGAATCCATGACAGACGCCCGATTGAGTGACGGCGAGACGAGCTAGCGATCTGCATTTCCAGGTGCCAGCGACTCCACTTTCGCGAGCAGAGATCGTCTGACGAAGACACGTGCTAGACTCGTTTCAGAGAGGATGTAATACTACCTCTGAGAGTCGCACAGCAGCATGCATTGCACAAAGTTCTAACCTATGTGAGAAGGCCGTCAGTCAGTAGCGCTGTGCTGCTGAGTGGAGAGGACGGGCGTGTGTCTCACAGTTGCCATAGTCCACTTTTACAACTACATTGGTTCAAGTAAGATGCCGGACAACGGCGATAGAGCAGCAGATGCAACCACACCGGAGCAACTGACAGAGTGCATGTACCCACAGGACATATCGGGCAGCAGACTCACATGTTGCTTTACAGCATTCTTCTCTACAAGTACAGCATGGAACATGTAAATCTGGCATGGCTGGTAAGCTGCCAAATGTTGCTGTTTTTTTTTTACAATACGTTTTTCTTTGCCAAAAGGTGTATTTTTCTTTTTTTACTTTTCTGGACTTGCTGAAGCCCACAGTGAATATACACCGTGTAAAGCTACATTTAGGTTGATGGTACCATAGTTTGAGATACCCGGGTATCCCTGTGCTAAGTGTATAGGGCCAGCATTGGTATAGTGTATTTGTTATTGTTATTAGTATGTGATAAGTTATACACAGTGTGCCATCTCAGAGGTCCCATCAGACCGCCCACAGTTGATGTACATAGCCTTTAGTTAAGTTAAATCCTTGATAAGTCTACGTGTAGGTAAATTGTGCTCCTGTTTCTGAGTGTGATTTACATACCCTGGGAACTCTGAGATCGTGCATTGATGTCGGCTAAAGCTGAGTGTGTGAAACTGTTTTATGGTTAATAGATTTAAAGGGGATTTTGATACTTATACATTATATACTGAACCATTTCTTTGATCCCCATATCATAAAAATACGTTGTTTAATTTCTGGCCTCTGGCTCAGTCTGTGACTCACGGATCTTAATAGGACCTCCGGTCATTAAAGTTGTGTACCCTTTTTGGGACCGATCCGGTGGAAAAATAACACACCCCCTGTGGTTTGTGTCTTTTAAACAGAGTTCTAGGCATGCTCAGTCAAGAAACCTGGACCGAAGCGGGAATCTAGATTCTGCTGGGAACCAGGTTCCATAGAGAAATAATTATATTTTAACCCACATGCCTGGATCAGGGTGTTTCACGGTTTATAAACAAACACCGAAAAAATGCAAGAGTGGGATGTTTTGGTATCAGCCAAAAACTGTGGACACCCAAATACAGGGGAACCGAAACAGATGTGATGCGCCGACACGTTCCACGCCCCAATATAAAAGTCAATGGGGCTGAAAAAGGAAGTGGGTGCATCCAGTTTCAGCTCAGATACACCCGATTCAAAAATATGGGTAGTGTGGAAACAGGCCTTACAGAGTTATGGTCCATATGAAGAGTAAGGTAACAATATAAAGTGACGCTGACCAAGCAATGTTGTGGAAAAATTGCTGCAAAGTAAAAAAATGCGTTAAAAAAAAAATTGAAGTTTAATTTTTTTATTTTTATCTGTTAACAAAATGCAAAGTGAATGAACAAAAGAGAAATCTAAATCTAATAGAAAATCATTAACTTGGTGTGTAACTTGCTGGGTTGCCTTAATAACCTAAAGGGGGGGCTGTGTGGAGGGGTAGGGTAAGCCAAACATCCGACTCTGCCATCATCAATTTTCCCTGAATCTGACTTCCGACTCTACCAAAATGGACACCAACTCCAGCTCCATGACTCCGACTCCACAACAATGGTCTGTGGATCAGTAATTCCAAACATCCGACTCCTCAATTTCCCTGAATCAGACTCAGGCTGGAACACCGACGGGCCGGCTCCAGTACGCCGACCACCACAGCCCAGTTCTATAATACAAGACATTTTTCTTGTAACAACTTTAACAAGTCATTGACTGTTGTAGGATTATAGTCAAGTGTTGGAGCAACATTTATTGCTAAACAATCAGTGGGCGTAACTTCAGCCCCGGGCATCTGGATGCAAGCTCCAATGGGGCCCCCAAATATTGCAAATCTTCAAATAGTATTAGTCCTTTTTCTGTGTGCCAAAGGGACTTTTGGACCCCCCCTATGCTTCGGGTCGCGCGAGTGGTGATCGCAAGCCTGTGCACTTTTTGTATTACACCCTGCTAATTAATAATTATCCCTTTTCATATATATGTTAAAAATATAGATATTACCCTACCTGACTGTGGATTGTCTGTTTATTGTCTGCAAGCCAATCAGTGAGCTCACTGACAATGAGCGACACCTGCCCATCTGCTTGGTAAGAACAATAAAGAGAGTGCCCACCAGATAACAGGGATCATTTCAAATCATTCGTCTATTTTGCTGACCTGAGATAAAAGGTGTAATATCATCCCTCCCACAGGTGAAAATGCAGTAGCTGTTGGTGACCAGGTGTGTAACTACAATAGTATCAGGGTTCGATCGGCACCCGGGCCCCCTGGAGCCTAGGGGGGCCCCCAAAAGTCTCCTTTGGCCTAGTAGAAAAAGGACTATTGTCGCGGTTAAAGATTTATCAAGAGGTGAAGGGCATGGTGGCCAGTATGCTGGACAATCAAGTGATACGAGAGAGCCAAAGTCCCTGGGCTGCCCCTGTGGTCCTGGTGCGAAAGAAGGATGGGACCCTCCGATTTTGTGTGGATTATCGGAAATTAAATGCGCACACGGTGCGAGACGCATACCCGTTGCCTCGGATTGAGGAGTCCCTGTCTGCATTAGGACGGGCCAAATACTTCTCAACGTTGGACTTGGCGAGCGGATATTGGCAGGTACCAATGGCTGAGAAAGATCGGGCAAAGACAGCATTTATTCTGCCAATGGGGCTCTACGAATTCAATCGGATGCCGTTCGGACTCAGTAATGCCCCGGGGACCTTTCAACGCCTTATGGAACACTGCTTAGGCGACATGAATTTCGAATCGGTACTGATATATCTAGATGACATCGTGGTGTTCGGGACATCATTTGAAGATCATCTTGAGAAGTTACGCCAAGTGCTCCAACGGCTCAGCCATCATGGATTGAAAATAAAACCGAAGAAATGTCAACTGTTCAAGAGTCGCATAGAGTATCTAGGCCATGTGGTGACTCCCGACGGGGTGTTACCCTCAGCCAGTAAGATCTTAGCGGTACAGGAGTGGCCACCTCCCCAGACCCTGCGGGAGGTTCGGGCTTTCTTGGGATTGGCAGGGTACTATCGACGATTTGTGCCCAGGTTTTCACAAGTAGTGGGTCCTCTGAATGAACTTTTAAGAGGGACGGCGCTGGGTCCTCGCAACCGCCCTATTCAATGGGGGCCTCAGCAGCAAAAGGCTTTTGATGAGGTGAAAACTGCCCTAACGAGTGCCCCGTTGTTGGCATATGCCCGGTTTGATACCCCTTTCCTGTTGTACACTGACGGTAGTCTTCACGGGTTGGGGGCGGTACTGGCCCAAATTCAGGATGGCCGGGAGCGGGTCATCGCCTATGGCAGCAGGTCTTTAAGGGACACTGAGCGCAATCCGGCTAACTATAGTTCGTTTCGCCTAGAGCTGCTGGCCCTGGTGTGGGCAATGACGGAGCGCTTTGCTGAGTATCTAACAGGAGCTGAGGTACTGGTCATGACCGATAATAACCCTCTTGCTCACTTAGAGAATGCGAAACTGGGAGCGTTGGAGCAGCGGTGGGTCGCCCGCCTTGCTAAGTTTAATTATCAGATTAAGTTTCGCTCTGGGCGAGAAAACGGAAATGCGGATGCACTGTCAAGGGTACCCCTTGGGTTTGGGGGAGAAAGCATTGATGACCAGCTCGAGGACACAGAGACCCTGACATGGGGCAGATGCCTATCTTCCGCAGTGTGGTACATTCAAGTGGGGTGGCATCAGGGATGCCGTGTGTCCTGGGAAAAACGCCAACAGATTGGGCAAAAGATCAGAACGAGTGCCCTGACATCTCGCGAGTGCGCACCTGGGTACAAAATGGGATTTGGCCAAGTGCAGAGGACAAGGCCCAACTATCCGCAGAAGGAATTAAACTATTGCGACAGTGGGATAAGTTGTATGTGGAACAGGGTCTTTTGTATCGTAAGGTCTATCTGCCATCTGAGCTGCAGCACCGGTACCAACTGGTAATCCCTGTGGGGATGGGTCCAGTGGTCGCCCGCGAAGCACATGAGAAAGGAGCTCACTTTGGTAGTGAAAAGACACTCCAGTGGCTTCAGCGAGTTCTCTATTGCCCTGACCTGGGAGGGATGGTAGCGGAGGCGTGTCGGCAATGTCGGGTCTGTGGGCTCAGTAAGAGTCCTGAGCAGCGGGCCCCTACGCAAACAATTAAAACGTCTGCCCCCTTGGAATTGCTCATGATTGATTATGTCTTGATAGGGTACTCGACGTCGGGGTGCTCCTATTGCTTGGTGATGACAGACCACTTCACTAAATATGCTGTGGCGGTGCCAGCGAGAGATCAGACAGCAGAGTCGGCAGCTAAGGCCGTGTGTCGTCATTTTCTCCAAGTGTTTGGGTGTCCGCAAAGAATACACTCAGATCAGGGGGCATGTTTTCAGGGGACGCTAATGGAGGAGCTGCGCCGGTTGTATGGTATAGCACATTCGAAAACGACACCTTACCATCCCCAAGGAAATGGGGCCTGTGAGCGTTTCAATCGTACCTTGATACAGATGTTGAGAACATTAGAGGACGGGCAGCAGGCCCGCTGGCCTGAGTACCTCCCTGAACTAATGTGGGCCTACAACAATCGAGTGCACAGCACTACGGGCTATTCGCCACACATGTTGATGTTTGGGAGACCCGGGAGGGATATTGAAGATTTGAACATGCCAGATCCCTCCTCTGATTCCCCTCGGACTGTATCTGAATGGGTTCGAGAACATCGGCGGCGACTGAGAGTGGTGCATCAGGTGGTGGGAAATCGACTCAGTCAGGTGTCTCATAGGGACACGCGGCCTGTGCAGACAGAACCTTTCTCCCCGGGGGATAGAGTGTTGGTGAGGGTCAAACGTCCTGCAGGGAAACTGAGCAACCGGTGGGAGGCGACACCATACCTGATAAAGAGACGGGTGAACCCTGATATTCCAGTCTATGAGGTTGAGCCGGTGGGGGCAGGGGGGCCCACTCGTAATCTTCACCGTAACATGCTACAACGGTGCTGGTTTGAGGATGCAGCTCCCTTTTCCACGGAACCAGAGGCTGTGTCCCAAGGGGCGGGTATTGCTGGTGCTTATGAGTTTGATGATGTGCCCTCCTCTGCGCCTGTTTATCTGCCCCCTGTGAATGATCTGCTCCTGTGTGGAGAGAGTGTTGAGCCTGTGGTATGTCCTTCCGAGGGTGGGGGCTTAGGTCAGCCAACTGACATGAATGATGGGTCACGGGGTGTCGCACCTCAGGAAGGAGCAGCGTCACGCCTTTCCTCTGATGACACCTCTGAAGGAACTCCTGCCCCCTCGGAGACAGAATGCGTTGGGGTGGGCCTTCGGAGAACCACTCGAACTACAGCAGGGATACCCCCTCAGCGCTATGCACAGGACGACTTTGAGTGGGGAGGTATGTCGAGGACGCCAACCTCTAGTGGGGTGGCATGTAAGAGAGTAAACTGATAAGCTGCTAAAACCAAGCAGACTGCCATTTTGTAGTGGCCCAGGAAAGATAAAACACAGTCTCTGGTTGCCATGGTGACTGCTCTGTGTCTAGAAAGTGAAAGCAGTGTCTCTGGTTGCCTTGGTGACAGCTCTGTCAGTTGCTCCGGTGGTTGATCTCTCTCTGCGGTGGCCATTACTAGTGTAAGGATTATAGCAAAGCCAGTGCAAGCTATATGGGCCTTTAAAAGTTGTTTGCAAGCCCTGTTGTGTGGACTAAAGACTTCATCTTGAACCGAGTAAGTGTCCAGCATCTGAGGAGAGGCTGAGGAGATGTCCCCCTAATGGAGCGAGTCATTGGCGTCCAGGAAGGCCGTGAGTGACTGCGAAAGGAGAGCCGGTGTCCGGTGCCATCCACATTGGGAGGATCCTGACAAGGAGGCTGAGGAGATGTTCCCCCTAATGGAGCGAGTCATTGGCGTCCAGGAAGGCCGTGAGTGACTGCGAAAGGAGAGCCGGTGTCCGGTGCCATCCACATTGGGAGGATCCTGACAAGGAGGCTGAGGAGATGTTCCCCCTGATGGAGCGAGTGATTGGCGTCCAGGAAGGCCGTGAGTGACTGCGGAAGGAGAGCCGGCGTCCGGTGCCATCCACATTGGAAGAATCCTGACAAGGTCCTGACAAGCCCTGGAAAAGAGTGCTCCACAGATTGCACCCCAAGCTTACAGAACTAAAGTGCTGGACATGTAAATCTGGCATTGGCTGGTAAGCTGCCAAATGTTGCTGTTTTTTTTACAATACGTTTTTCTTTTGCGCAAAAGGTTTTTTTCTTTTTTTACTTTTTCTGGACTTGCTGCAGCCCACGTGGAATATACACCGGTGTAAAGCTACATTTGAGGTTGATGGTACCATAGTTTTGAGATACCCGGGTATCCCTGTGCTAAGTGTATAGCCAGCATTGATATAGTGTATTGTATTGTTATTAGTTGTGATAAGTTATACTCAGTGTGCCATCTCAGAGGTCCCATCAGACCGCCCACAGTTGATGTACATAGCCTTTAGTTAAGTTAAATCCTTGATAAGTCTAACGTGTAGGTAAATTTGCTCCTGGTTCTGAGTGTGATTTACATACCCTGGGAACTCTGAGATCGGTGCATTGATGTCGGCTAACGCTGAGTGTGTGAAACTGTTATTGGTTATATTTTAAGGGGATTTTGATACTTATACATTCTATACTGAACCATACTTTGATCCCCATATCAGTAAAAATACTGTTGTTTATTTCTGCCTCTGTCTCAGTCTGTGACTCACTGGATCTTAATAGGACCTCCGGTCATTATAGTTGTGTACCCTTTTTGGACAGATCCGGTGAAAAATAACACACCCCCTGTGTTTGTGTCTTTTAGAACTGTGTTCTAGGCATGCTCAGTCCAAAAACCTGGACCAAGCGGGATCTAGATTCTGCGGGATCCAGGTTCCATAGAGAAATATTATAATTTAACCCACAATGGCCTGGATCTGGGTGTTCACGGTTTATAAACAAACACCAAAAATGCAACATGGGATGTTTTTGGTATCAGCCAAAAACTGTGGACACCCAAATACAGGGGGAACCGTAAACAATGTGATGCGCCGACACGTTCCTACGGCCCCATTAAAAGTCAATGGGGCTGAAAATGGATGTGGGTGCATCCAGTTTCAGCTCGATACACCCGGATTCAAAAATATGGTAGTGTGAAACCAGCCTTACAGAGTTATGGTCCATATGAAGTAAGGTACAATATATAAGTGACGCTACCAAGCAATGTTGTGGAAAAATTGCTGCAAAGTAAAAAATGCTTTAAAAAAAAATTGAAGTTTTAATTTTTTTATTTTTATCTGTTAACAAAATGCAAAGTGAATGAACAAAAGAGAAATCTAAATCTAAAGAAAATCAATACTTGGTGTGAACCTTTGCCTTTATAACCAGGGCTGTGGAGTTGGTAAGCCAAACATCCGACTCTGACTCTTCAATTTCCCTGAATCTGACTCCGACTCTACCAAAATGGACACCAACTCCAGCTCCATGACTCCGACTCCACAACCAATGTCTGTGGAGTCAGTAAGCCAAACATCCGACTCCTCAATTTCCCTGAATCAGACTCAGGCTGGACACCGACGCCGGCTCCAGGACGCCGACCTCCACAGCCCTGTTCATAATAACATGACATTTTCTTGTAACACTTTAACAAAGTCATGGACTTTGTAGGATTATAGTCAAGTGTTGGAGCAACCAATTATTGCTAACAAGCAGTGGCGTAACTTCAGGCCCTGGGGCTCTGATGCGAAAGCTCCAATGGGGCCCCCAATTATTGCAAATCTTCAATAGTATTAGTCTTTTTCTGTGGGCCAAAGGGACTTTTGGGACCCCCCCTATGCTTCGGGGCCCGGGTGTGATCGCAGTCCTTGCACTTGTTGTAGTTACACCCCTGCTATTAATAATTATCCTTTTCATATATATGTTAAAATATAGATATTACCCTACCCTGACTGTGGATGTCTGTTATTGTCTGCAGCCAATCAGTGAGCTCACTGACAATGAGCGACACCTGCCATCTGCTTGGTAAGAACAATAAAGAGAGTGCCCCACCAGATAACAGGGATCAGTTCAATGCATTCGTCTTTTTGCTGACCTGAGATATAAGTGAATATCATCCTCCCACAGGTGAAAATGCAGTAGCTGTTGGCTGTACCAGGGGTGTAACTACAATAGTTGCAGGGGTTGCGATCGCACCCGGGCCCCCGGAGCCTAGGGGGCCCCAAAAGTCCCTTTGGCCTATAGAAAAAGACTATTGCAGTTAAAGATTTGTAATAAATGGGGGCCCCGTTGGAGCTTTTGCATCAGGGCCCATGAGCTTCAAGTTACGCCACTGGGCTGTACACTATAGCTCACCAGCTGCTGCATCAGTTACAATCCGTGTTGGCACCAACCATAACCATTTAACCCTTTTGATTCTGCTGTCAATAGTGACTACAGCATCTACATGGTTAAGACAGTGTGGGGGCTCCCTCGTTAACCCCTCCAGCATCCTGAGATCACGATAGTGGGGTCCTGATAGCTGCTATTGCAATTCATGGTCAAATAACAGCCTTAAGGTGGGGTCACACGTGGCGATCTGGCCTGCGATGTCGGAAGCGATGCGCGGGTGCCCGCTCGCTTCCGACATCGCAGGCCAGCTGTCACATGGCACGACGTTGCCGGTGACGCGGCGGCGATGTGGGTGGAGCCATCGCTCGCTGGGCTGGGCTAAGCCCAGCGAGCAATGGCTCAGTAACGCTGCGATATAGGCTGGATCGCGCCGCCAACAGTGTCAGACGGCGCGATCCAGCCTAATCGCTGGTCACAGGTTGACAGGTTTATGAACATGTTCATAAACCTGTCAACCTGCGACCAGCGATAATTTGCAGTTGCGTCGCGCTGTCAGACAGCGCGACGCACTTGCAATATCGCCCGCAACATCGCTGTGACGTCACTTTGCGGCGATGTCGCGGGCGAGATCGCCGCGTGTGACCCCACCTTTAGAGTCTGCCGGCTATAGTGACCTGTTCAGAAGTTAGCAGCACAGGTGACAGAAATCACATTTTTCGTTCTTGTCGTTCCACTTTGCATACATTTCTGAAAAGCAGCTTAAAGTTAAATAAGCTACCAGACAACAGTGTTTAATATGTTGAGGGGTGCCATTTTTAAAATGGTGTCACTTTGGGGGGGGTGTCCGATATATAGCCAAATTGTAAAGACCGGGCACTACTGGGATTTTGTGTTGGGAGTTTCCCCGTGTGTCAGTCGTCTTAGATGAGGCAGCTATGCACCTGGGTGTGCGACTCAGACTCCGACTCCTCAATTTCCCTCACTCCGACTCCGACATATATTGATTATGTAATTCAGGTGAAAAAATTAATTGTAGTACAATGTGAACATCAGACATTTAATCATTTTTATGATACAATCAATAATCAAGATATATAGATAGAACCAAAAATATATTTATTGGAATACAATTTTAGAAAACGAAACTGTAATAAATTGTAAACATGTAATACACTATGTAATATGGATTATATATATATATATATATATATATATATATATATATATATCTCTAATATATAAAGCTGAATGTGTGTGTGTATGTATGTATGTATATCCGGGATTGGAATCTACACCGTCGCAACTACAGCCACAAAATTTTGCACAGTCACGCGTCTGGACCCGAGAGCGTAGTGTGTGTGGGTAACTTAGGAGAAGTAAGTAAGTGGTTGGGGAGGAAGGAAGAAGGAGCAGGATCTGCACAGTTCCGTGCAGCCCTGAAACCCAACATACCGGCAAGGTACTCCCAAGCGGTGACCTATACCGGAAGACGGGCAACTACCAAACGGGTCTAATTATACCCGTGCCCAAAACTACCGGATCACTGGTTCCGAGGCGAGCAGACGTCCACCGCCGCTCAGCAAACCAGGGTGAAGGAACCGCTTCCTAGGAGGCACCTCACCACCGCCGCAACTTAGTTGTCTTGCCAGCAGGGACTCACCACTGGGACACAGGACCTTCAGCCTAATTCAGCTAGGTACCACTCAGAAGTCTCCCAAGTACCCTGACCTGGTATGCTAAGGCAACATCGGCAAACAAGCTAGAGAAATTAGGAAAAGGAGGAACACTGCGGAGCTCTGAACTAACACCAGTCATTGCTGGGACCACCCGGTCCGTTACCTGCAGACTGTATACCTTGTACCATCATACCGGTTACAGTAAAGACCCGTTACAGAGGAATCTGGTGTCTGAGCTTTTCTTCGAACTGTTATTAACTCTGCACATTCTAAACTACCTGAGCTGCCATATTTCATCAAGGACAGCTCCTGGCCCCGGGGACTCCCGCTCATCCTGTGGGGAGTGTCCCATCTAGCTGCCATACATCCCCCAGAGGCCCAAGCAGCGCCGGTGAGATCACCGGAACACCCGCAGGTGGCGTGACGACAAGACTACTAAACCCCTTACTGTTCAGCCATTCCCTATTGATCCCTCAGAGGCCCAAGCAGCGCCGGTGAGATCACCGGAATCCCACAGGTGGCATCATAACAACAAGAATTACCCCCATCTGTTCATTCCCCTTTTGATCTGACCACCGGGCCCCACAGCCTCAGGTGCGGAACCGTGACGAGGGAAGCTACGCCTGAGACCTGAGAACCCGGCAACGGTGAGTCACTACCTCTCCCCACATTTCCTCCAGCTCACTCTCCACATTCAACTCAGTCACAGAAGAAGAAGTCTCCAGGTTCCTCTCATCCCATCACATGCACCACTGACCCCATCCCCTCACACCTACTCCAGTCTCTCCGGTGGTCACCACCAAAATCTTCAATCTCTCCCTCGTTTCTGGCATCTTCCCCTCCTCCTTCAAACATTCTATCATTACTCCATTATTAAAGAAAAACTTCTCTTGACCCATCCTGCACAAACAACTACAGACCTGTCTCCAAACTCCTCTTCATCTTTAAACTCCTGGAGTGCCTGGTCTACTCCTCACCCATTACCTCTCCAGTCACTCTCTTCTAGACTCATTACAGTCTGGTTTCCGCCCCCTACATTCTACAGAAACTGCTCTCACCAAAGTAACCAATGACCTTCTGACAGCAAAATGTAATGGTGACCAGTCTCTGCTTATTCTTCTTGATCTCTCTGCAGCCTTTGACACTGTTGACCACCATCTCCTACTCTCCATGCTGCACTCCATCGGCATCAAGGACACAGCTCTCTCCTGGTTCTCTTCCTATCTTTTTGACTGCTCTTTCAGTGTATCATTTGCTGCCTCCACTTCCCCCCCTCTTCCTCTTACTATTGGGGTCCCTCAGGGTTCAGTCCTTGAACCTCTTCTCTTCTCACTCTACATAGGATTGGACAGACCATCAGCAGATTTGGCATTCAGTACCATCTTTATGCTGATGACACACAACTATACACTTCTTCCTCTGACCTTACTCCTGCTCTAATAAAGAACACTAATGACTGTCTAATCCACTAACCTCCCTAAATATGACATCTCTCTGCAGCACCACGATAAATCCTAGTCAGCAGGCTCGCTGTCTGGGTGTTATATTTAACTCTGATCTTTCACCCCATATATACAATCTCTCATCTGCTTTTGCCGCTTGCACCTGAAGAACATCTCTAGGATTCGCCCCTTTCTCACCTAAATGCTGCCTAGATACCCGCTGTTTATCATAGTTACCAGCGATGTGGAGGTGGCTCCCTGGTCCCTGGTCGCTGAGGAGATCTGCCTGTTTGACAACCCCCCAGCGTCCATGTAGCGACGCTCCAGCGATCCCGGCCAGGTCATTATCGCTGTCGGAATCGCTGGAGCGGCGCTCAGTGTGACGGGGCCCTAAGGGTCAATTTTACAGCTCAGAGGAAACTGCAGTTCTCTTGATGTCTTTGGACACAAGTTTGTGATGTACATTTAAGGTGGGGTCACACGCGGCGATCTGGCCTGCGATGTCGGAAGCGATGCGCGGGTGCCCGCTCGCTTCCGACATTGCAGGCCAGCTGTCACACGGCACGACGTTGCCGGTGACGCGGCGGCGATGTGGGCGGAGCCATCGCTCGCTGGGCTGGGCTAAGCCCAGCGAGCGATGGCTCAGTAACGCTGCGATATAGGCTGGATCGCGCCGCCAACAGTGTCAGACGGCGCGATCCAGCCTAATCGCTGGTCACAGGTTGACAGGTTTATGAACATGTTCATAAACCTGTCAACCTGCGACCAGCGATAATTTGCAGTTGCGTCGCGCTGTCACACAGCGCGACGCACTTGCAATATCGCCCGCGACATCGCTGTGACGTCACTTTGCGGTGATGTCGCGGGCGAGATCGCCGCGTGTGACCCCACCTTTAGATTCCTTAAAAGAGGTTATCTTGCACTTGTACAAAAGTGACAGGCAGAATCTTCAGCAGCCACAATCTTGACAACTGACTCAATCCATTAATCTCATGACCCCTTTCAACAATGAGTGGCACAATCAGTGACTGCTGTTCCTTTTGTTATCCCTGAGATAAGACGTATCTGACAGCAGCTACCTTATAGAGAACACAAAAGTGCTCTGGAGAGCCCAGCACTACTGTGTCAGAGAGCCTAGCGAGAGAGAGATAGCTGCTGCCAAAAAATGTAGCTATCATTTGGCCAGCATTCATCTATAAAGTGAGAGCTGGCAGCACTGCTGACTTTTATCAGAGGACCGGATAGCCTCTTTAACTGTCATTTATAGAATACATTATTTAAAAAAGAACCTTTCTGAGGCTGAGTTCACACCACGGTTTTGTTCCTGCCCGTGGGGATCCTGTTTTTTGCATGACCACATGGACAGGAGCGGACAGGACCAGATGTGTAACTCTGGATGCCATTTCTGTGTCCGGATCCGGGATTTTGAGGGATCTGGACACAGAAAGAGCTGGGAGCTGTACAGTCACTGACACAATGTATCTACATACATTGTGAAAGGGAAAGAAAGCAATAGTTAAAATAAAAAAAAATGCTCATCTCTCCGCTGAGTGTCCCGCGATGCGAGGCATCCACCTCCGATGGCTGCAGGACCTTAATCAGCTGACCAGGTGGGGCAACCGATCAGGTGATGTGTCACATGATAGCATCAGCTGAGCAGTTTAAATCACCTGCCAAAACCGATCAGCGGTGTGGGCGATTTAAATCGCTCAGCTGATGCTGTCATGTGACACATCAGTTGATTGGGTTGCACCGCCCCATCAGCTGATTAAGGTCCTTCAATCATCAGAGGTGGACGCCTCGCATTGTGGGACACTCGGCGAAGAGGTGAGCATTGTTTTTTTTTATTTTTGACCATTGCTTTCTTTAATGTCACTTTAGCAGTGTATGTAGATACACTGCTAAAGTGAAATTACAGGAACATAGCAGTTTTAGTGTACTGAGCAGTACACTAAAACTGGACCCGGGAAACGATCCTGTTTTTTCCCGGATCCAGCGCTCATAGACTCCTATGCTGTATGCGTCAGATCGCCCTGGATTCATTTCTGTCCAGTTTGGTCTGTTTTTTTCACCACAGCCCAAAATCGGAGCAGTCTCCGATTTTGGGGTCGGGAAACAACAGGACAGAAATGAATCCAGGACTGAATTGACAAAATCAGATGGCCATTTATGACCAATCCGGCACCATAGGGATACCTGGGAGGCAAAACAGGATCCTGTTCTGTCCTTTTAAAATGGACAGAACAGGATCTCAAGAGACATGGTATGAAGCCAGCCTGAGGTCTCTACTCAATGAGGGGAAGGAGGAAGTGGGGGGAACACCCACCACCTGCACATGGCAACACAATACCCCAGATCCCCGACCACCGCACCCAAGACCTATAAGAAGAGATTCTGGAGATTATCAAAGAGAATCCAATCACTCCAGGTTACAGCAAATTTATCTGGTAAGCCTGAGCTCTCAGCGGAGAGCTCCTCCATTCTGCAGATACTGGCCATCTCTGATACCATTCGGATATGGGTGGTTGCTGTGATGGCTTCAAGTATCTGGGAATGATGGAACAAATGGCCATCAGGCAGAAGTGGAGTATAACTTTTTTGTGGAACTGGATTGAGTGAGGAACAATGGCCAGTAGGGCAATCTCGGGGGAACCCACAATAGGCTTACTAATTATTAAACTGTAATTCTCACACACTCACTCCCAAAACCTCTTAATCCTGTTGCAGTTCCACCAAATGTGTATTTATAACCATAACGCCAGCACATCGCAGAAACCGATGGAAAAATGGCATGCAAATTTGCTGGGCAGAAGTATAATAATTTTGTAATTCTTTTCTTTGGCGGCACAAGTTGCTGCTAATCTTTAGGTGAATATGAAGCATTTCCTCCAGTCAGCCGCAGAGATCTCTCTACGCAGGTACCTCTCCCTGGTGAGTTGAAAGTCATATTTCCTCATGCCTCCTCCTTCCCTGACCAGGGCACTGTACAATACCAAAATCGCTTGGTCCAGAGCAGAGTCCTGCATAAACAATTCCTTAAAGGAAGTGGGTGTGACCCGGACCAAGTAGCTGGAGACCCTTGAAGAAACAAAGGACTGCAACTTGATGTATTCGAACCAGAGCAACCTCACAGACAGGGATCTAGATTGCAAAGTGTTAAATTAGGGTATCTTACCGTTATGAAGCATTTGTACCAAGTGGGTTTCATCCACACTCTTCTAGCATAGGAAACTAATCCAACCCAGACCAGGTTGGAATTGTGGCACCCTGGCACCCTGTTGGGCACCACAGAACTCCTGGTCCGCAAATGGAGTGGAAACAGCAAGCATCACTCACAAACTAACAAAACGTCTAACAACACCTTAGAACACCCTGTTTCACCCCAGGCCTCTAGGGGGAGCTCCACTGGTCACTTTAAGCAAGTTCCCCCTATAAATAGGGTCCTGGAGGGAGAAACAGCAGAGTGTGCAGGCGCTGGGAGAGCTGCAGGGAGGTGTAGTACTGGTTCTGGAACTACATAGGCCCAAACCAGCACCCCTAGTACGTGAGAGACCCTTGCAACTGGGGTCAGACGAAAGGAAAAGAGCACCTCTCGGGGACAACAGAGTAACCTTAACTCTCCCTCACCAACCAGTTACTGGAACCGATCTGTGAGAGCTACCACGCCAGTCACAGAGAAACCAGCATTGCAACCAGGGAGTTTAGCCCCCTGTACACTTGGAAGCACCCACGGACGAGAGCCCAGGGAAGAGGCCTAGCTAGCTGACCCCTTTAACAGTGCCCTCAGTGCAGTTAACCCAGGTGAACACGTTACACCAACGTACTACCAGGTCCGGCAGGATTCTAAATCCACCCGACTCAACCAGAATATTAGAGAAAGGAAGCCTACACACTGCTTGCTGTGGAGACTCCAGGAGCGACAACCTCATCACCCGGTTCGAGTGTACCTGTTGACAACAATAAAGGTACCCAAAAGACTTTGATGTGTCTGTGCGTTATTCCCGGACTCGACAGCATCACTGCGAGTTGCCATACACCATCCCGTGCAGCTCCAGGCCCCGGGGACTCCCGCTCATCCTGTAGGGAGCGTCCCATCTTGCTGCCATACATCCCCTGGAGGCCAAGCAGCGCCGGTGAGATCACCGGAACACCCGCAGGTGGCGTCACGACAAGACTACTAAACCCCTTACTGTTTAGCCATTCCCTATTGATCTGGACCACCGAGCCCACACAGCATCGGGTGCAGAACCGTGACAATGAGTAGAGACCGCCCGAGACGTGTACCCCCCGGCTACGGTGAGTCAGAATTTTGGCGTCACGAACAGGATGCGAGTAGGCCCGTTCCTTAATGGGTATTGTGTGCTATTTTAATGACTGTGAATATAGAACTGTATATTTGAACCGCCATTGCTGTGCAGAAGGCGGGAAAAGAAGGTACGTTACTGTGCGAAGGGCGCAAAGATAGGCCTCGCCCCCACGCTCTGATGACATTCCCTGAACGCAGCAGGAACCGGAAACTCCCGTGGTGCCTCACTCCTCACCGCGAAGCCGACAACTTCCGCTTAAATCAAAAGGGCTGGCCGATCTTAACTAAGGGGGAGTGAGGATGAGCGATCCGGATCCCGACAACGCGGTACCCCCGCAAGGACAGCAACCCGCCGGCGGTATGCCGCAACAACCCGCTCCGATTATGCCGATATCTCTGCCATACGTTCCGAATGCGGCCTGGTTACCAAAGTACAGCGGTAAACCCGGTACCTTGGAGACGATCCAAAGGAAGATCTCCCAAGTACTGGATATGTACGCCATGATCGGTAAACAGAGAGCTTCAGTTATAATGGGACAGTTAACAGACGCAGCAGAGCTACAGAGCCGGAACTGGTCTATAGAAGCTGAGGAGTATGTAGAGCAGATATTTGCTAAGTTAACCCGGGTTTTTGAACATCATACTGAGGCTGAATTAAGACTGTTATTCTACCGTTGTAAACAATGAAGAGAGAGAGGGGAGGGGGACAAGAGGCGCAATAGTGCCCTTATCACTTAGACACTAATTTTCAGCGGTGAAAACAGGCAATCCACTCACCTACTCCAGTTGTGTGACCCACAACTGGCTTGAGAGCATGTAGGATAATATCCTGATGGCTGCTGCTGGACCTCCACCGTTTCCACACACGTGTGGTTAAAGCAGGAAATTCAGGGAAGGAAGGTGTACTCCGGTCCGCGCTGCCAGATTCATCAAAGAAACCCAAGACGAAGTTCTGATCGAATCCTTCTTTATTCTCCTCCTACGCGTTTCAGTGCCCACCTGGCACCTTCATCAGGGATCCCTGATGAAGGTGCCAGGTGGGCACTGAAACGCGTAGGAGGAGAATAAAGAAGGATTCGATCAGAACTTCGTCTTGGGTTTCTTTGATGAATCTGGCAGGGCGGACCGGAGTACACCTTCCTTCCCTGAATTTCCTACCATTGTAAACAAGGGGCACAGGAGAGTGTCCTGGACTATTCACTGCGCTTGCAAGAAGCACTGAGACTGTTAAAACAACAACCTGATGATAGAAAACAGGCAAGCTGGTGGTCCCTGCAGAATCCTGGCGCAGAGTTTGACACTTTGAGAGACTTAACAGTGCGGGGACAGCAGCTCCCTGCAGTGCCTGATCTAAACACACAGTGTCACATCGCCATCGGACTCGGTGGCTGGTGTTCCTGCCTTGGCCGCTGGGAGGAGCCGGATTCCTTCAGCTGATGGCGCCGGTGATAGGAGGGCCTTGTCCTCATATGGACCTGCTCCTGCAACGTCTGCCTCTGTCGCTGAGCGCCGCCGTGTTTCTCCTTTGGGTGGTGTTGGTCGTAGAGGAGCGGGCCCTGCGGATGTGTCTGTTAGGCGCAGCCGTCGTTCTTCTGTCAGAAGTGGGGTGGGTGGAGCCAGTCGTGCATCACCATCTGGCCTAGTTCTAGGGGCGGTCCGGATGAGATCATCAGGCTGTGAGCTCCAGCCTATGGAAGGTAACCGCGCCCTTCAAATACATTGGAGCCTGTCTTGCAGGCCGCCAGATATAGTTTTGGTTCCCCAGTGATAGTGTGTGTGTTTAGTTTTGACCTTTGCCTGGATTTTTGACTCTGCTTCAGCCTATCGATTTTGTACCTCAGCTGCCCTCTTGGTTTTTGCCCTTGACCCTTGCCTGGATTTTTGACTCTGCTACTGCCTGATGTTTTTGTACCTTCGCTGCCCTCTCGGTTTTGACTCGGACTTCTGACTTCGTTTTTCGGGTCTTGATTTTTTCCCCTGGCGACCTTCCCTGCTCTGTTGCTCATAATAGGCAGCTACCCCCTGGGCTCCGCTATAATTCCAGATCCCTGTATAGGGGTTAAGGGTCTCGGGGTTTCTCGGGGCACTGCCTTACCAGCAGCTCAGCCTCACAGCGGATGGTCATCACACACAGCTGCAGTATACCAACACCCCTTCCGTGCCGGCAGCAGCATCTCCAATCCATGCGGTTCAGTCCAGCGCACAGACCATAAAACCTGACCGGTTTGAGCAACTGTGTGCTAATGTAGAGCAGCTGATGAAAGACATGGCCAAGCTCCAAGCTGGGAGAGACCCAAGACAGAAGCAAGGACATTGGACAAGATCCAGCTCGCTGACAGCCCAGATGACGTCCCGTGGATGAAGAGAAAGACACAGCCGCCGCGAGGAAAACCTGCAGATCGCCGCAGCCCTGACAGACGCCGTGTTAGTCAGCAGAGCGACAAAGAAGGACGCACCCAGCAATCCCGTCCTTTAAACGAGCAACCCCAGGGCAAGAAGGGCCAACCCCAGGAGTAGACTATCCAGGCCTGACCAACTGGGAATATAAGTATGTAGGAGACTGTCCGTACTTACCAATCGTCATTGATGGCATCGCTACCTCCGCCTTGATAGACACTGGATCCCAGGTGACAACCATCCCGTATATCCTTTACAAGCGGTTCTGGCCAGATGTTAAGCTAGAACCCCCACACCCTGATCTGGACATTGAAGCCACTAATGGTATAATAGTTCCAGTAGAGGGACAGTGGGAAGCTACAGTAAAGGTGGGGAGGGTGCAGCTGAAGAACCAGGGTATCATAGTGGTTCAGGATAGACCAAATGAAAGGGATCCACATGTAATACTGGGTACTAATGTTATGGTCAAATGTATCGATGAAGTGTTGTTTTTACTTCAACAGAGTGTTGATGCTGGTAGACCAAGAGAAAAGAGAGCTATCCAAAAACAGATCCGAGCTTTGGTATATCAACAACAGGTAAAAATGTCAAATGGTGAAATAGGCAGAGTACGGGTAACAGATCCCATTCCAATTGTGGTACCACCCAGAAGTGAAATGATGATCTGGTGTCGAGCAGCCATAGGCCTCAGAGGGCAGGACTACCAAGCTGTAGTAGAACCTGTAAAGTCTTATAGTAGTCCTATGCTCTTGACAGCTAGAGGGTTGGTCGATGTGAGAAAAGGGAGAGTCCCCGTACGCATATTAAATTATGATGATGACGAAGTCAAACTGCCAAGATATGCAACTGTCGCAAAGTTGTACCAGGTTGAAAACAATGCTGTAATTGATGTAAAATCCTCTTCCCAAACAGTAACTGACGAACCCCCTCACTCCAAAGATCAGTTAGAGAAATGGTGTCAGGAGCTCAGTGTAGGAACTGACAACACACCCACTCATCAGAAAAATGGAGTATACCGGGTACTTCGGGAGTATGAGCAAGTGTTCAGCAAACACCCACTTGACTTTGGGAGGATTAAAGGGGTACAACACCATATCCCCACAGGCAACCATGCACCTATCAAAGAAAGGTACAGGCCTATACCACCCACACACTACCAAAAAGCAAATGAGATGCTTCAGGACATAAAAAACGCAGGAGTCATTAGGGATAGCTGTAGTACCTGGACAGCACCACTGGTCCTGGTTAAAAAGAAAGATGGTAGTATGAGGATGTGCGTAGACTACAGACAAATCAATAAAGTCACACACAAGGATGCATACCCGTTACCCCTCATAGAAGAGTCACTAGCTGCAGTTAAGTCTGCCAACTACTTCTCCACATTAGATCTTACTAGTGGGTACTGGCAGGTTGCCAGTTGCAGAGGAGGATCGTGAGAAGACAGCCTTCACGACACCTATGGGGCTATGCGAGTTCAACAGTATGCAATTCGGGTTGTGCAATGCCCCAGGAACATTTCAGAGGCTGATGGAGTGTTGTTTGGGCCACAAGAATTTTTGAGACTGTGCTGTTATACCTTGATGATGTCATTGTATACTCCCAGACCTATGAAGACCACCTGCAACACCTGAGTGAAGTGTTCGAGTCACTGTCCAAGTACGGGATGAAACTGAAGCTGTCCAAGTGTCACCTGCTGAACCCAAGGTCCAATTCCTAGGACATGTGGTTAGTGCCGAATGCGTAGCACCTGACCCAGACAAGGTAACCGTCATCAAGGACTGGCCAGCACCAACTACTTACAAAGAGGTACGTCAATTTCTAGGACTGGTCGGGTACTACCGACGATTCATCAAAGGCTATACCAAGATAGCAGCACCCATGCAAGACCTCCTAGTAGGTCAATCCAAAAACGGCAAGATTAGGGGACCCCCGTTCCACTGGGGACCAGAACAGGAACAATCCTTCCAGAAGCTCAAAGATGCTTTAACTGGAGAAGAAATCCTAACCTACCCTGATTACAATCTCCCGTTTTTACTGTATACTGATGCAAGCAATGAAGGCTTAGGAGCAGTCCTAGCTCAACGCCAGCAAGGATAAGGAAAAGGTGATAGCCTACGCCAGAGAAAGCTCCGTCCCATGGAAAGGAACCCGGAGAACTACAGCTCGTTCAAACTGGAATTCCTGGCCCTGGTCTGGGCAATCACAGAGCGTTTCAAGCATTACCTGGCTTCTGCCCCGTTCACAGCTTTCACTGATAACAACCCTCTAACCCACTTAGAGACTGCAAAGCTGGGAGCCCTAGAACAGCGTTGGGTAGCAAGACTCTCAAACTATGACTTCACTAAAGTACCGGGCAGGTCACAAGAACGGCAACGCTGATGCCCTGTCCAGAATGCCTAACCTTCCTGAAGAGGGAGAAGACGTAGATGACCTGGAGGAGATTGAACTACCTGCTTTCCACCGTACGGGTACAGCAACGTGTCATCAGGCGAACCAGAGACGTGTAGAGAGGACCGTGAACCCTTTACCTCACCATGACTGGAAGGAGGTTCAAGCTAACAATCCAGATGTCAGTTTGGTAAGAGAGCTGATAACTCAAGAGCATGCCAGCATGGACCCTGATGCCTCCCAAAATGCTAAACGCCTATGGAAAGAGAAGGGAAGTTGTTTGTCTACCAAGTAAACTATGCAGAAGATATCTGAATCCCAGAACACACGAACTCATCTGGCAGATTGTAGTTCCAAAAACTGAAGTCCAAATGATCCTTGAAGCCTACCATGATGATGCCGGACACTTTGGATGGAAGAAACTGGAAAGACTCCTGAAAGATCGGTTCTACTGGGTCGGTATGCGAGGCTCAATTGACAAGTGGTGTAAAAACTGTGGACCATGTCACCTTCGAAGGAAAGACCATCTAACTCAGAAACTCCGTTGCAGCCAATTGTTACCAAGAAACCTCTTGAGATAGTTGCTCTAGACCACGTGAAGCTAACCCCAAGTCGTACCGGGTACACTTACGCTCTCACCATTGTTGATCACTATTCAAGTTCCTGGTAGTAGTTCCAGTTAAAGACTTAACTGCGGAGGTAGCAGCCAAAGCATTCCAGAGTGACTTCTGTCGCCCTCATGGGTATCCAGACCAAGTCTTGACTGACCAAGGGCCAGCTTCGAATCAGCTCTGTTCCAAGAATTTCTAGGACTATATGGGTGTAAAAAGATCAGGACCACACCTTATCATCCCCAAACCAACAGTTTATGTGAAAAATGAACCATATTGTCATTGACATGCTCAAAACCTTGCCAATCGAAGACAGAAATCAATGGCCTGAAAAACTTCCAGACCTTGTGGATATCTACAACCACATACCTGTTAGTTCAACTAAGGCTGGGTTCACATAACGGCGTCATCCGTCCGGGGCTGTCAGGAGTGACAGCCCGGACAGGAGTTTTGCTCCATAGGAGACTATCGGGCTGCATGGAGCTGGATGGCAACGTTTTTGGATTCGGCAGAAAAATCCCACTTCTCCAGGATACATCCGGCGAGATAGCAGCCGGATGGCAGATAACTGCCATCCAGCTCCGTGCAGCCCATAGTCTCCTATGGAGCAAAACTCCGGTCCGGGCTGTCACTCCTGACAACCCCGGACCGGATGACGCCGCAATGTGAACCCAGCCTAACTATACACCTGCTTACCTGATGCGAGCAAGACCAGGTAAACTACCAATTGATTTGCAGATGGGAACCATCAAACCCACGCAAGATTCTCCTGATGAAGATTGGATAAGCCAACGCCAAGAACAGTACCAAAAGGTACAAGAGAGTGTTGAAAGAAACCTGAACATCAGCAGAACCAAACAAGAACAAGACTTTAACAAGCACGCCTCAGCAGAACTTCTAGCAACAGGTGAATTAGTGCTAAAAATAAAAACAAACAAATTAGATGACAATTGGGAATCAGAACCATACACAATTATGCATTGCAATATGACAATTCCAAAACTTGCGTTATTAGCAAAGATCAAGGAAACACTTGTACAACTGTATCAAGGGATCATTTGAAGAAATGTCCAACACAGTTAATCCCACAAGCAACCTGTTACCCTACAGTAACTACAGTTGAAGAACATAAAGAAAAGCACGTCCATACAGAAATTGGAGACTTACCAGCCGACTGGCCACAATGCAATGGTGCATTCATCATATCAGTTATTCATTTCTACCAGCCTGTAGAAAATCAAGAACCCATACCAATTCCTAATCAACCAGCTCAACAAGAACAAGTTCAAGTGCAAGAGATGCAGCCTGTTATCTTGGAGCCTGAGATTCCTGTAATCGGTGAACCTGCTAGTCTCATAGTAAGACAAAGACATCGTAAACAACTACCTACACTACCACCTTTAACAGAGGATAGTACAGAAACACGTAGAAGTAACAGACCAACAACCAGTTTGTACACTACACCAACAGCTTTTGAAACACCCACACTACGCAGATCCACACGTAGTACATTAAGACAACCCCAAGCAAATATGGAGAATGGGTTTAGAATGTAGTGAAACCATATTACCTGTTAGTAAATGTAAATAGTACCCGTGTTGAAAACTGTAAAAAGTAGTGTACAGAAGGGTGGAGGAACTGGGCTCTGTCCCAAGTAGATTAAGTTGGGGACAAAAGTGCCTGGTAGGGTAAAAAGGTTAGACCCGGCCTCCCAAGCAGAGACACCCATAGGGAATGTATAAAGTTTAAAAATGTGTACCCTTGTATGTGTCTAAGCCTTCAGAGACTTTACTGCTGGACTTTACCCTTTTTCCTTTTTTCATAAACTTTGGACAATTGTCACAGGACTTGTGTGACCTAAAACTTACCTTTTTCCAGCCTGCGGCAGATGGACTAGTGCCGTATGGACTGCTTTTCATATTTTTCCCATTTTTCCCTTCTTTTTCAGTGATTTTTGTTTTTTTTCATTAAGACTTTGTAAATACCGGTTATTAAATGTTCATAAAATGTTTAGAGGTTAAGTTGTAAAAGAAAACTTTTTGCTCAGTCCGGGAGAACTGAAGTTAACTAAGGGGGAATGTGGCACCCTGGCACCCTGTTGGGCACCACAGAACTCCTGGTCCACAAATGGAGTGGAAACAGCAAGCATCACTCACAAACTAACAAAACACCTAACAACACCTTAGAACACCTGTTTCACCCCAGGCCTCTAGGGGGAGCTCCACTGGTCACTTTAAGCAAGTTCCCCTATAAATAGGGTCCTGGAGGGAGAAACAGCAGAGTGTGCAGATCTAGGAGAGCTGCAGGGAGGTGTAGTACTGGTTCTGGAACTACATAGGCCCAAACCAGCACCCCTAGTACGTGAGAGACCCTTGCAACTGGGGTCAGAGGAAAGGAGAAGAGCACCTCTCGGGGACAACAGAGTAACCTTAACTCTACCTCACCAACCGGTTACTGGAACCGAGCTGTGAGAGCTACCACGCCAGTCACAGAGAAACCAGCATTGCAACCAGGGAGTTTAGCCCCTTGTACACTTGGAAGCACCCACGGACGAGAGCCCAGGGAAGAGGCCTAGCTAGCTGACCCCTTTAACAGTGCCCTCAGAGCAGTTAACCCAGGTGAACATGTTACACGCAACGTACTACCAGGTCCGGCAGGATTCTAAATCCACCCGACTCAACCAGAATATTAGAGAAAGGAAGCCTACACACTGCTTGCTGTGGAGACTCCAGGAGCGACAACCTCATCACCCGGTCCGAGTGTACCTGTTGACAACAGTAAAGGTACCCAAAAGACTTTGATGTGTCTGTGCGTTATTCCCGGACTCGACAGCATCACTACGAGTTGCCGTACACCATCCCATGCAGCTCCAGGACCCCGGGGACTCCCGCTCATCCTGTGGGGAGCGTCCCATCTTGCTGCACATACATGTGACCCGTCACAACAAGACTACTAAACCCTTACTGTTCAGCCATTCCCTATTGATCTGGACCACCGGGCCCACACAGCATCGGGCACGGAACCGTGACAGGGAGCAGCGACCGCCCAAGACATGTACCCCCCGGCTACGGTGAGTCATAATGCAGGGTTAGAAAAAAGAGGCATGAGGGGGGCTGATCTTGTCAGCTGAGGGATGCTTGCCAGAAAGTGTACGCCAAATTTTAAGTGTCCCATTTGTAAGTTCTGAGTGGTGTCCTACAGACTGTATGTCAGATGGGGAAATCCACGGGATATGTCTCATGGGAATGGTAGGTCCATCCTGTTCCACTATTGCCCACAGTTTGGAGTGACCCCAAAAGTGCCATTCAAGAGGTTGGACCAAGGTTGAGGCGTTCAAGTAGGTTTTAAATATAGGGAGTCCCGCTCCTACCAACAACTTTGGTAGGGTGAGAGTCGCATGGCAGGTCTTCCCACTGGTGCAGCCTCCGCTCTTGGGCCTTGGAGATCCTGGGCTGAGGTACATAGAGGTTCTCAAAATTCAAGCGATTTCCGTGGAGGGGGCACCGGAGGGCCCAGGTGCTGAAGGTGCCGGGTCCTTCTTTTCCTTACAGGACTGTTTTGGGTAAGTGGGAGCTGTGCAGTATGATCCAACACTGGTCTGGGAATAGGAGCAATATAAACAGTGTCCCTAGTCCTTCATGACCAGTGTAGTCTTTCTATAGTTCTATTTTCAAAGGGCAAAAAGGGGGTGATGTGAACGTTCATGTTTTTTTGATATATACATACATACATATATATATTTTTTTATTTTTTTTTTTTACTTATTTTTTGGTTTTACACTTTTTTTTTTTATTTTACTAGCCCCCTTGGGGCACCTGAGGCCTGCAGTGTCTGTTCGCTCGTACTGTACAACAGGAATAATCAAATTCTCCAATACTCCTGTACATGGCAGCACTCGACCAGCATTCACAGGAACAACGTCAGCGCACCGACAATAGTCATAATCAGACCCCGAGCTGTCATGGCAACACATCAGCGCCATGTGGTCTCACCATGGGCATGGGGTCACTGATGGTGGCGGGGAATAGCCAAATCCCTACCACTGTGTATTAGATCACGCTATCAAACTCTGATCTAATGGGTTAACAGGCGCGGTTGGATCTCCACCCACACCTGTTAGCTGCACATGTCTGCTGATCAGTTCAGTGCATGAGTTTGCATCAAAGGGAGGGAGGTGGTCTAGGACATGTAGGTACATCCCAGGTCGTATACATTAATTATTACATTAATAAAATGTAGTTATACACAGTCCGGATGCTTGCTCCATGTGTATTAAGCTAAATGAGCATTAATGAACTTGCTTTAAACCATAGAAAACACTTGTCGATCTGTATATACTGGATTTTAGCAGTCAAATATTTTCTTAAATTGTTCATGAGCATGATTGAATGTGATCAGAATAAGGCTTTGGATATAGCCACATTGGTATCAAACCCGCACAAGTGCAATGTGAGAAAATCTGTTAAACAATCAGGTCATAATGGTTGTTTTTTCCTCCATTGAACTTGGACAGCGTGCAAAATCACAGCATGCTGCGATTGCATGGGTATATCACAGGGAATCGTGTTGCACTCGCATTAAGCACTCGCGCGACTGTCATGCTTCAAAATCGCTCTGATTACACTTGCGCCAGTGTGGCTTTACCCTTACCATAAATACAGCAATTACATCTGAAGCACCAATGATTGAGATCTGTTGTTCTCTAGTACGCGGTTGCCAAAAATATGTAGGAGTGGTTCAACTAATACATCCATCACCTGCATAGGACAGTACCTTTTTTCCAGTATATTGGGCTTCATGGGTATGTCACAGCTTTAGTAATGTGCAGTCAGTAGCTATGTGGGAGCTGCAAAGCACCAAGGTTACATAGACGGATCTGTATATATTTCACTATCCAGCATCAGTGTCCCTGGAAATATCTTCTAGTTACAAAGCTCGTATCAGTATTTTTTTCTGACTGGTGAACTGTTATTTGTGTGAAAGTAATCTTTTCTTTATTTCTAGGCCAAAAGCAATGCTGAATCCATGGCATTCATTCAAAATGAAACATTTTATAGTACTTTTCAAGTAAAATGTATGTAGATATAAAGATACAGAGCTTTGCAAAAGTATTCACCCCCTTGGATTATTATCTCTTTTGTTACATAACAACCTGTGTTTGCATTTTTTTGTAATCTGCTTTGTGTGTGATGCACTAAATAGTCTGAGTTAAAGAAGTGAAATGAGGAAAATATAGGCAAAAATTAAATTTATGAAATACAATAAATTGCCATGTGCATATGTATTCACCCATTTTACTATGAAGTCCCTAAAAATTTCTGGTGCGAGCAATTTCCTTCATAGGTCAAAGATGAAAGGAAGTCCACCGGTGTCCATCTAAGTGTCATGATCAGTCAGTATATACACACCTTTTCTGAAAGACCACAGAGGTTGCAACACCATTGAGCAAGAAGCACCACTCACCAAACAACACCATGAGGACCAAGGTGATCTCCAAACAAGTCAGACACAAAGTTGTTCAGACAAGGTTGAGTTCTACAAAAATATCCCAATCTCTGATGATCCGCCGGAGCTCCATCAAATCATTTATCAACAAATGGAAAGAACATGGTACCATAGAATCCTGCCAAGAGAGGGCACCCCCCAAAATCTCAGCCCGCGCCAGAAGGGCATTAATCAGAGAGGCAGCACAGACACCAAAGGTGACTCTGAAGGAGCAGGAGAGTTCCCAAGCAGAGACTGGAGTAACTGTGTATATGATCATAATAAGCCGTACACTCCATAGAGCTAGCCTATAAAGAAGAGTGTCGAGAAAAAAGCCCTTACAGCCAAAAACTGTAAAGCTCATTTTGAGTTTGCCAAAAGGACGTGGGAGACTCCCCAGATGTATGGAGAATGGTGCTGTGGTCAGATGACACCAAAATTGAACTTTTTGGCCACGAAGGTGAATACTACATCTGGTGCCAAACTAACACAGCTCATCACCCCAAGAACACCATCCCCACAGTGAAACGTGGTGGCTACACCATGCTGTGGGTATCTTTTTTGGCAGAAGGGACAGGGAAATTACTTGGAGTCGAGGGGAATGTGGATGGTGTGAAATACAGGCATATTCATGAGCAAAACCTGTTTCAGTCTATCAGTGATTTAAGACTGTGATGGAGGTTCATACTGTTAAAGGAAGACTCAAGTGTAAATGTATTGGAGTGGATGAGACAAAGCCCAGACCTTAATCCAATTGACAATCTGTGCTTAGACTTGAATATCACTGTGCACCAGAGAAAACCATGCAACTTTAAGGAACTGGAGCAGTTTTGCCTTGAAATCCCAGTGACAAGATGTGGAAAGCTCATAGAGTCTTATCCAAAGTGACTTGCAGCTGTAATTGCCACATGAGGAGGATCTACAAAGCACTGATTTTAGGGCTGGAATAGTTATTTGCACTGACGTTTTCAGTTATTTTGTTCAATTGTTTACTTTCCTAAAAAAAAAGTAGTAAAATTCCAGTTTGTGAGGTAGCAAAATATAAAAAAATGTCAAGGCATTGTAGATATATAGCAAGACTGTGCAGGTGAAGAAAAAATACTGCAGTAACAATGCTTTAAGAACAGCATCATTTCTTCTAGGTACACTTGTACACAGTTTTTGATGGAGCTTGCCGGGTAGGGTGTTCCAAGCATCTTGGAGAATTAACCAAAGATCTTCTGTAGATGTAGTGTCATGGATTGGCGAGTGTCTGAATAAACCGTCTGGCAGTGGTGCACAGACCAACGGGTGCCTGGTGCACAATACAACACACAAGGAACACCGGGAACAACAATAACAACAGTGGGCCCTGATAGTAGGGAACGTGGGAAGGGGCCCCCTCTGAACCCATTTGAACTCATCTGAGTATATACTCTGATGTCCCTACCGTCCCTATATAGGTTTTTGCACCTCGCTGCCGAGCAGAATATCTAGTCCCTCGCTTGCCCTGATGTCACCCTCACAAGTGAGTTTGCCGGCAAGAGTGCCCACCACTGAACTACATGAAGGGAAAGAAAAACAGACAGACAGGAAAGCTCCAAACGATATACTCCAACTTCACAGCTGCAAGCAAACTCCTAGTCAGCAGATGGCTTAGCACCAGTAGTAGCTCCTTCCACCTAGGCGGCTTAAACAGAATGAAATTCAATCACCAGCAATGGCTGATGCGTCATGTGACTATTTGAAGGAGATGGAGTGGTCACAGAGTAGCTGCACCTGAACAAAACTACCAAGGAGCTGCTAGACGCAAAACTGAAATTAAGCCATAGTGTGCCAAAAGACATTAACTTCATTTAATATCCAGAGTCTCCCAAGTCATAGAGACACTGAGCCCAAACTTGTCACTCTCCTCCAAGGCACGGGAGACCAGTGTAAAATGAAGACTTGAGTAAAGCACATGGGACAGTATGTGTGTGTGGTGGGTTTGTACAGGGGGCAGTATGTATGTGTCTGTGGGAGGTGCACAGGGGGCAGTGTGTGGGGGTGTACATGGGCAGTATATGTGTGTGTGGGGGGTTGTACAGGAGGCAGTATGTGTGTGTCTGTGGGGGTTGCACAGGGGCCGTGTGTGTGTGTCTGTGTGTGTGTGTGTGTGTGTGTGGATTGTACAGTGGGCAGTATGTGTGTTTGTGAGGGGGTGTACAGGGGCAGTGTGTGTGTGGGGGGGTTGTACAGGGGGCAGTATGTGTATGTGAGGGGGTTTCAAGGGGGCAATATGTGTATGTGCGTGGGGGTTGTACAGGGGCCATATGTGTGTGGGAGGTTTTACAGGGGCAGTGTGTGGGGGGGTTGTACAGGGGGCAGTATGTGTATGTGTGTGGAGGGGTTGTACATGGGGCAGTATGTGTGGGGGGGTTGTACAGGAGGCATTATGTGTGTGGGGGGGGTTCTACAGGGGACAGTATGTGTGTGTGTGGGGGGGGGTTGTACAGGGGCAGTGTGTGAGGAGAATGTATGTATCTGGAGGGCTGTGTTATGCTATAGGGAAGACTATGAGGCTGCATTATATTATATGAAGGGCTGTGAAGCTGTATTATACTATATGGAGGGCTGTAAGGCTGCATTATATTATATGGAGGGCTGTGAGGCTGCATTATATTATATGGATGGCTGTGAGGCTGCATTATACTATATTGATGGTTGTGAGGCTGCATTATATTATATGGAGGGCTGTGAGGCTGTATTATGCTATGTCGCTGGCTAGGAGGATGGATTATATTATATGGAGGACTATGAGGCTGCATTATATAATATGGAGGGCTATGAGGCTGTACAGGGGGCAGTATGTGTATGTGTGTGGGGAGTTGTACAGGAGGCAGAATGTGTGTGTGGGGGGGTTGTACAGGGGGCAGTATATGTGTGTGGGCGCTGTACAGGGGGCAGTGTGTGGGGAGAATGTATGCTATCTGGAGGGCTATGTTATGCTATAGGGAAGACTAGGAGGCTGCATTATATTATATGAAGGGCTGTGAAGCTGTATTATACTATATGGAGGGCTATGAGGCTGCATTATATTATATGGAGGGCTGTGAGGCTGCATTATATTATATGGATGGCTGTGACACTGCATTCTACAATATGGAGGGCTGTGATGCTGTATTATACAATATGGAGGGCTGTGATGCTGCATTAAACTGTACTATATGGAGGGCTGTGAGGTTGCATTATACAATATGGAGGGCTGTGATGCTACACTATACTAATATGGAGGGTTGTGACACTGCATTATACTATATGGAGGGCTGTGAGGGGCATTATTCAATATGGAGGGCTGTGATGCTGCATTATACTATATGGATGGCTGTGAGGCTGCATTATATGATATGGAGGGCTGTGAGGCTGCATTATTGTATGCGGATAATTATGAGGCTGCATTATACTATAATGGAGGACCATATATACCATGATGGGATACATATATACCAGGATAAGGGCATATTCCCGAAGGGGCCCGGACGAACATATGATCAGCCCCACAATGCATCGGGCCGGATATGACATTCCGAATGACAATGGCTTGCCCCCCCCCCAGTTTTGATCCTGGGTACGCCCATAATGTCGTTCTTCTTTAAGGTGAAGGTAATAACGGCATTGTCTGTTTGGAAGAGTCTTTTCACTGTAGAATAAATTTGGAGCAAATCAGACTCCTCCCTGATGAAACTTGACATTTAGAGACATAGCTGTACCACTGGTTTTGACTTGTGTGCCAAATGCATTCAATGTGGCAGAATATTCCTCTGACAAATATTAAAGGGAACCTGTCAGCCCGTTTTACCCCCCTATCCTACCACTACCTGTCCCTGCACCTTCATAACACATCCCTAACCATCCCTCTCTGAGCTAAAACTGCACCATAAAGCTTTAGAAAAACGATTTAATAATTTACACATTCCTATGATAATGAGGGATCCAGTTTACATCTGTAAACTATAATAGAGTGTAATCTGGCACACCAAAAGAGTCCAAGACATTCATGCAGAAAAATATTCTTTTATTAATGGTTTTCAGACCAGTGTTACATGCTTTGTCAACAGCAAGGTTTATACATTTGTCAGACGTTTCGACCGTAGTCTTCTTCTTTTGACGTTAAGGACTGAATACAGTCTGAATATGACGCGGAGCCGGACGTCAGTAACCTAACTAATAGCAGCCAGGGGCATGTATTTCTTTGCATGGCGCTCATAATTGATATTGAATTATAGTAACAAGTTTTAAAAATCATGTGCTATCATTGTCTATTCCTTGTGGGATTTCCATGCCTTTTCCTTCTTTAATTTCAATATTGAGGAGTATATACGGTTACATGAACCACATGGAACTTCTAATAATGCACTATTCTGTAGCAGGAGAAAACATTAGAAGAAAAATTACAAGAAATTCATTATTTGAATCTGCTTTATTTATTCTTTTATTTTTTTATACTCGAAAAACGTCTATACAAATAATAATGTCATTCATATCACAGATCTCTAAGATCTTAATCTGCGCATGCGCCACCTTCGCAACCATTTTCTTGAAGTTCAGTGCGTCCACCGGCGGCAGATAAGTTGTGCCATGACAGCCCCTCCTCTGAGCTCCAGGCCCATAGCATCGCCCCACTAGTGCCTTCACAACACCTTCTCCTCCCAATCCAGGCCTTGCAGCATTGTCCCACTGGTGCCACCGCCAACGTCCTGCCAGGGCTGTAGAGTTGGAGTCTGTGTCCATTTGGGTGGAGTCGGATTCATGGAGGTTGAGGAGTAGGAGTCAGAGGTTTGACTTACAGAATGCACACCAGGGCTGTGGAGTTGGTGTCCATTTTGGTGGAGTCAAATTCAGGAAAGTTGGGGAGTTGGAGGTTTGGCTTACCGACTCCACAGCCCTACTTTCCGCAGCGGCTCACCAGCTTCCTGTGATCCTGCTCCGTGGTCACCGCCCTCGCTTCCCCGGTAAGATACACTTGGAATATAAGACGGATTCTAGGAGTATAAGATGGACCCCATTTTAACATTAATGTTTTTTTTATTTCCCTCCTCTAAATTTGGGGTGCATCTTACAATCTGCAAAATTCATATTTTTTGTATGTCAACATTACATTACAAATATTACCAAAAGTTCGCCAAGCTCTGTGACAAATAGTAATGGGACTGCTGGAGTGTACATTCATTAAACTATGTCTTTAAAGTAAAAATAAGTGAACAATTATTACGTCTACAAGGAAGCTGCTGCCTTTTTGCAAACTCTTTTGTGCTCTTCAAGTTCAGTTCTTTTATCATGAAAAATTCTTCACATATCTGCAATTTCTTCTCACACAGATTCCGTCAGCAAACAAAGCTGCTTTGTGCCCAAAAACATTTCCGGACTGATATTTTCTTTTATTGATATATTTTTCAATGCTAATGCATGAGACAGAGCCATGTCCTGTAACAGCGCTCAATAGGACTGTGATATTAAGCTTTATTAAAGTGTATTTTTAAAATGTTACTTTATAAGGATTCCCTAAAACGTATAGAAATTACTTTCAAGGGAAGAGAAGCCCTGTTTTATTGTTATGATGATACTAGCGGTAGCATAACCTGGCATATTTCATCAAGCAATTATGATGTTAATGTTTGATACTATGTTAAGAGTGAATCCCGAAGGAACACACAAAATGAGCATATACCATATAATAAAGTAAATAGCAGTACATGTAAATAACATAGGGTACTTGGTTTACACTGTTTGATCAAAGAGCATAATAGCCATGGTGTACCCTTCAGAATGGTCCTGCTCTGGTATTAAAACCTTATCCTGTGTCAACTACATCAGTGTGAATAAGGACTGAGAAGCCCAGTGCTCCGACTATAGGAACCTGTCCATGGGAAGCTCAATGACGAGACCTTGGAAACAACCCCGCATCCCAAGTCCCATGCCCAAAGACTGATGAACACATTTATATCTAAACAACAGCTTTATTGGGTGATGGTTGATCTGTGGAGTCAGTAAGCCAAACATCCAACTCTGAATCCAACTCTATTTCCCTGAATCTGACTCCAACTCCACCAAAATGGACCCCGACTCTGACTCCATGACTCCGACTGAACAACCATGGCTGTGAACTCAGTAAGACAAACATCCAACTCCGACTCTGACTGCTCAATTTCCCTGAATATGACTCTGACTCCATCCAAAATGGACACCAACCATGACTGACTCTGACTCCGACTCCACAGCCCTGCACTGTACGGATCACACCGGGTATAGTGTAGACTTGAGAAAAGCAGAAAAGATCCAGCGAAGTCAAGAAAATACCGTATATACTCGTGTATAAGCCGAGTTTTTCAGCCCAAAATTTGGGCTGAAAAGTCCCCCCCTTGGCTTATACACGGGTCATATAAGGTGGTGGGGGCTGTGGAGGCTGGAGGAGGTGGGGGGGGCTGCTGTATGAGCGGCCCCGTCACGTGGGGCCGCTCATTATATATGCACTGCTTCCCCCTGTCAATCAGCGGCAGGGGGAAGTGTGGCGCCCCGCAACGAGTGCGTCACAAGAGGGTATTGCAGCCATAAATGCAGCCGCAATATTCTCTGACTCAGCAATGATTCGGTTAACATAGAAATCCAACCCTACATGTATCACCTAGAGCAGAGGGCTAATCATAGGTCCTGGTGGGTGGAGTGTTAGGGAAGTGTAGTAGAACACACAATACTCTAGTCAGAAACAGTTCAGACAGAGAACAGAAGAGTCTGGAATCTAGAGCAGAGTCTAGAACACAGAACTTGGAGAGGAGCGGGGGCTCCGCACCCCGTGCGGGCCCCTGGGCCGTCACCGGTCGGGTGTCAGCACCTGAGGCCTTAACTACCGGGATTGGGCATCATCACACGGGTCCCCAAAAGACTCCCGTGCCCACAACTCACAGCCGGTTCACTGGTACCGAAGCTGGCAGCAGTTCACCTCTGCTACGCGAACCAGAAGCGTGTAGGAGCAGCTTTACAGGAGCACCCCACCACCAGCCAACTTCCAGTCGTCTAACCAGCGGTGTACCCACTGAGGGATCCAAGGCTCCCCAAAACATCCATAACGTATATCATGGATAGGGCATTGAAGCAGCCTCCCCGTACCCGACCTGGTATTCCTGGGCGACACTGGCAACCAATTAGGTAGAAAGGAGGAACACTGCGGATTTCTAAGGGACACCATCACTGCTGAGTCCACCCGTTCTACTACTCAACCACTGTATGCCATGTACTGCCTGCTGGTTACAGTAAAGACCCGTTGCAGAGACTTTCTGTGTCCGTGCTTCCTTATGAACTGTCCGTCTGCACTAAAAGGTAACCGCAGCTGCCGCACAACATCTTGAGCAGCTCCAGCCTCCGGGGATCACCGCTCAGCCTGTGGGGAGCGTAACATCTTGCTGCTGTCCATCCCCCGGAGGTTCCGCAGCGTCGGTAGTCCTTACCGAAACTACTCATAGGTGGCGTCACGAATAAATTAAAAACCCCTTTAATCTGTTCCACCAAGACGTCTTCAACCATTTTGATCTGCACTACACCGGGCCCCACTACCGGCAGGCGCGGTCCACCCGTGACAAGGAGGAAGGAAGCATCGCCTGTCTAAACCGGAGTCCCGGCCACGGTGAGTCAGAAAATGGCGTCACGAACAGGATACGAGCAGGCCCGTTATCCAACGGGTATAATGTGCTTAAAATGGACTTTATTGTCTACAATTTGGACTTTGTTCGTCCCTAAAAGAACTTTCCCGCCTTTTCACCATTGGGTCAAGATGGCGCCCAAGATGGCGTTCCCGCCACAAGAAGCCGCCACGTGCAAGCCCAGGAGTGAGTCAACCCCCCCCTCATCGTGGGAGGGCTAAAGACAAAAGGCGCCAAACTCTTTGTCCGCCCTGATTGCTCGAATCAACCATGGGGGCGGACCCCAAAGACTTTTCCCATCATTGGACTACAAAAGCCCAGAGGAAATGGGAGTGTCAGACAGACCTTCTTCACCAGCTCTACCAGAACGTCTTACCGGTTGAACGGGTGTGGTTTCCCTCCAAAGAAGAAATGGCCAGCACAAGACTCCAAGACCTAATGCGGGAGGTCGAGGCGGAGGCCAGAGCAGCCATAGGCCAACCGGGTCCGGGTCCTGCCCTTACCGTAGACGGCAGTCCCGACTTTTGGCTAGAGGCTCTACAAGACCTCCGGGTGCGGTTACTAGAGACTGTGGAGTGGACGATTCGCAGCTGGAGCGCGACCCTAGGCAGAAGACTCCATCATGAGATGCAGCAGAGCCGACCGGGTACAGCTCCTCCAAGCCCAGACGACGTCACCAGCTTCTCGACTGCCTCACCGTCGCCCACCACCTGTCCTGCTTCGTCACCGGAGCCCATAGACTGTGTCATTCCCGTGAGGACTACAGCTCGACCCGTACCAGCGGTCGAACCCGCAGCCGACCCCGTTCCTGAGCCGGAGCTTCCAACACGCTCCATAGAAGAACTTGACCTTTACCAGGTTCCCACCGAGGAACCCGCGACGTGTTTCACCACTACAGAGACAGTCGCTTGTTTCGTCCCCGTACCGGAGGCTTCCCTTGCAACTGCCGAGGCCTACCTGGTAACCGGGATTGAAACCCCTCTACTAACAGCAACAGATGAAGAGGCAGGCAGCCCGGAAGCCCTGCAGGACGTCTCTGTGGAAGGATCCGCAGCACCACCGCCCTGTTGTACAGTGGAAACAGCTTCAATATCTCCAGCCAACGAGCAGCCTGATGTGGTCATCGAGGAAGAGGTCGGAGAGGATGACGACGAGACCCGCAGCACCGCTGAGGATTTCGACACCGGGTTCGCTTGGGGAGACACCGAGGAACTTCCTACCAGGCACACAGCTCGGGTACACTGGTCGGGTGCAACGCTGACACCTTCCCCTGTGCCGTTCCACCGGGTGCCGGTCCAGACAGCCCGCCAAGTTCAAGCTTCCCGCCAAACCACCAGCTCCATTACTCATCTCTACACCCCGAGCCGTAACGACGGAGATGTACGCCAGAGACGACGAGAGGAGTGGCAAGCCCGTGAACGCGCCAACATGCAGGCCCGTGCCGAGGCTCGCCGCCAGCCGCCGCTGCTTGCTGAACTCCGCCGTGAAGGTAGAATTTCCACCTTTAATTTACATACCGGGTGGGGGTTTGCTTGGGAGGTGGGTTTGAATGAGGAGGTGTTTGTGGGGCGCCGGGACGTTGAGTCAAACTTGCCAAGAGGACATCCCGATCGCGACCTATACCGGGGCGATGTAATCACCTATGAACGCTATGCTTGTCCAGATGGGTGGTTCGCTATCCGGGTGCGCCATCGTTCTCAGTGCCAGTGACTTTAAAACTTGAACTCATTCAATAACTCTGTTCCTGTTAAACACTGACTGTGTGATCTCGCGGCCACAGCCTGAACTTTTATCAAAGGACAGTCGATCGCCCGTCGGATCCGCACCAAGTGTTTTACCTGTTTATTTATCTACCTCACTTTTATGCCATACAATGACCTGTCATTAATAAAAGTGTATAACCTGTTATAAAATATAAAAATCTCTGTAATGTGTGTAGTGTGACGCTTGGGGACAAGCGTATTCAACCAAGGGGAGTGTGGCGCCCCGCAACGAGTGCGTCACAAGAGGGTATTGCAGCCATAAATGCAGCCGCAATATTCTTTGACTCAGCAATGATTCGGTTAACATAGAAATCCAACCCTACATGTATCACCTAGAACAGGGGGCCAATCATAGGTCCTGGTGGGTGGAGTGTTAGGGAAGTGTAGTAGAACACACAATACTCTAGTCAGAAACAGTTCAGACAGAGAACAGAAGAGTCTGGAATCTAGAGCAGAGCCTAGAACACAGAACTTGGAGAGGAGCGGGGGCTCCGCACCCCGTGCGGGCCCCTGGGCCGTCACCGGTCGGGTGTCAGCACCTGAGGCCTTAACTACCGGGATTGGGCATCATCACACGGGTCCCCAAAAGACTCCCGTGCCCACAACTCACAGCCGGTTCACTGGTACCGAAGCTGGCAGCAGTTCACCTCTGCTACGCGAACCAGAAGCGTGGAGGAGCTAACCAGCGGTGTACCCACTGAGGGATCCAAGGCTCCCCAAAACATCCATAACGTATATCATGGATAGGGCATTGAAGCAGCCTCCCCGTACCCGACCTGGTATTCCTGGGCGACACTGGCAACCAATTAGGTAGAAAGGAGGAACACTGCGGATTTCTAAGGGACACCATCACTGCTGAGTCCACCCGGTCTACTACTCAACCACTGTATGCCATGTACTGCCTGCTGGTTACAGTAAAGACCCGTTGCAGAGACTTTCTGTGTCCGTGCTTCCTTATGAACTGTCCGTCCGCACTAAAAGGTAACCGCAGCTGCCGCACAACATCTTGAGCAGCTCCAGCCTCCGGGGATCACCGCTCAGCCTGTGGGGAGCGTAACATCTTGCTGCTGTCCATCCCCCGGAGGTTCCGCAGCGTCGGTAGTCCTTACCGAAACTACTCATAGGTGGCGTCACGAATAAATTAAAAACCCCTTTAATCTGTTCCACCAAGACGTCTTCAACCCTTTTGATCTGCACTACACCGGGCCCCACTACCGGCAGGCGCGGTCCACCCGTGACAAGGAGGAAGGAAGCATCGCCTGTCTAAACCGGAGTCCCGGCCACGGTGAGTCAGAAGCAGTTCATATATGCCCCCCAAAAGCTGGCACTGTCCCCCCTTGTAAGGGCCCCCCCCCCCGCTGCTTATACATTAGCATCCCGGTGTTCTGATCGGCGCCACTCCTCGGTGCTGCGTCTTCATCCTCCCGTCCGCGCTGGCTGCATCCGGGATCTCCGGCTGTCGCAGTGATATGACGTCATCGCGCGACGGCCGGAGATCCCGGATGCAGCCAGCGCGGACGGGAGGATGAAGACGCAGCACCGAGGAGCGGCGCCGATCAGAACACCGGGATGGTAATGTATAAGCAGCGGGGGGGGGGCCCTTACAAGAGGGGACAGTGCCAGCTTTTGGGGGCTGTTGGTACCCCCAGGGGGCTGCTGGGTACCGCCTGGGGGCTGCTGGGTACCCCCTGGGGGCTGTTGGTACCCCCTGGGGGCTGTTGGTACCCCCAGGGGGCTGCTGGTACCCCCAGGGGGCTGCTGGGTACCCCCTGGGGCTGTTGGTACCCCCATGGGGCTGTTGGTACCCCCAGGGGGCTGTTGGTACCCCCATGGGGCTGCTGGGTACCCCCTGGGGGCTGCTATATGTACCCCTGGGGGCCTGCTGTATACCACTGGGGCTGCTGTATACTACCACTGGGGCTGCTGGGGCTCCTGTATACTACCACTGGGGCTGCTGGGGCTCCTGTATACTACCACTGGGGCTGCTGGGGCTCCTGTATACTACCACTGGGGCTGCTGGGGCTCATGTATACTACCACTGGGGCTGCTGGGGAATCTGTATACTACCACTGGGGCTGCTGGGGAATCTGTATACTACCACTGGGGCTGCTGGGGCTCCTGTATACTACCACTGGGGCTGCTGGGGCTCCTGTATACTACCACTGGGGCTGCTGGGGCTCCTGTATACTACCACTGGGGCTGCTGGGGCTCCTGTATACTACCACTGGGGCTGCTGGGGCTCCTGTATACTACCACTGGGGCTGCTGTGGCTCCTGTATACTACCACTGGGGCTGCTGGGGAATCTGTATACTACCACTGGGGCTGCTGGGGAATCTGTATACTACCACTGGGGCTGCTGGGGAATCTGTATACTACCACTGGGGCTGCTGTATACTACCACTGGGGAGGCCTGTATACCACACTGCTGGGGGCTGTATACCTGTGCTGGGGTGCACCCTCGGCTTATACACGAGTCAATAGGTTTTTCCAGATTTTTGGGGCAAAAGTAGGGGGGTCGGCTTATACACGGGTCGGCTTATACACGAGTATATACGGTATTCCTTGAGATCAAGTATATAAAACTTCACATTTTATTCCACTAATTAAAAATTATAGCGACCTCTGGTCAGATATCCATGAAACCTCAGTGATGGAAAGATAGGTACAGACAAGCCGATGCATTTCCACTAGTTACATAGTCTTAGTCATGGTATTACAAGTGTCGGTTTGTCTGTACCTGTCTTTCCATCACTGAGGTTTCATGGCAGCCTGACTAGACGTCACTATATTTTTTAATCAATGGAATAAAATGTGAAGTTTTATATACTTCATCTCCTAAAATATTTTTTTCTTGGCATCGCTGGTTCTTTTCTGCTTTTCTCATATGCTTCCTTGTTGTTTTTCTCTGGGGTTTTGCCTGTGAAATGGCCACGGTGTGAATGTGCTCCTATTGCACATATACCAACTTATGCGCTGACTCGTTTTTTTTATGTCAGGTGTGACTAGTGGCATAACTGCATAAGTGTATGGCTTGTTACACAGAAGAAGAAGAAGCAACGCCTTTGAAATGTGATACTGGAGAAGGATGTTATCAATACCAAGAATGGCAAGAAGAACAAACAAATCAAGCCAGACATGTCACTTGAAGCAAGGATCACCAAGCTATGACTTCTCTACTGTACTTTGGACACATCATATGAAGACAGCAATCACTGCAGAAGGACATTATGGTCAGAAGAATAGAAGGAACAAGGCAAAGAGGAAGACCAGCAACGTGCTGGTGGACCGATCTAGGCTTCACAAAATTGATCTTCCTACAGAGCGTTCATCCATCAAGCCATCATGGCTCCAGATCGAGCTGAAGGCCAATAAATGAAAATAATGGCTTGTTATGAGGCGGTCAACATGGTATAGGGTACTCGGGTACTGGGGCTGATGGCGGCTTTGATGAGGAAATCATGGCTGGTCGATCCCCGGTCCCGTGCCCTGGACCCTCAATGGCGGGGAACGGTGGGGGATAAGGGGATTGTTAACGTGACGCCACCTATGGTACCTGGTAATGGGTCTTCCAGTGCTGCAGCCGACCGCTGAGGTGATGGTGGGTGCAGCAGAGTGTGGAACAGCTCCCCACAGGTGGAGCTTTACCTCAGGGCAGCGGGGATGGATGAGGGGAGTAGTAGTTAAGTAGTTGCTGACAAAGCGGTGAATTGCGGCGATTAGACAGGAACACAGACACACAGGGATTGTTGTATCGGTACCTTTTATTGGTGACAGGATAACAGGTACAATCCAGAGAAATAACCAGGTTCCCGGTGAAACTTGGGACTTCCACCTTAGAAAGTTATGAGGCCTCCTCTGTCTTTGTGCTCTGCGGTGTGGGGTAAGTCCTGCCTGAGCCTGAACCCACCGCTTCTTCTCCCTCTCTGGGCTTTGTCCTAAACTGGCAATGAGGTCCTTCTGCGGGGTCCCTGTTTTTCCTATAGCCCCTGGTCCTATAGTTGGTCAGTTTAGCGTCTCTTACTTTTTTCTTCTCAGGGCTGAACTCCTCCTGAGTCTTCCAGGCTTTTGCTGTGGCACTAAATGCTGGCAGCGTCGGACTCCGGTGTCCGGGTGTACTAAAGGGCTGGAGTAACCGGTTCCCTTTTCTTAGTTCCCTTCTTTCTCCACTTGCCTGCGACCCTTTCCCTAGGGTGCGCAAAGCGGTCAGTGGTCCCTGGTCCTGGGCCTGGATCTCTCCCAGCGACCAGCTCCTCCGTCTCCTCTCTCTTCCCTCTCACTGCAGACTGACTCTTGGGACTGACTTACTCCTCCCCTCAGGCCTGGGTGTTCTTAAAGGAGAACTCACTTAATGCAGCCAGTAGAGCTCCCCCTTCAGGTCTGGGGTGGAAGGTGTGGTGTGCTGTGCTAACCAAGGTGTAATTCCCTCCTTGCACCGGTGGATCCTGTGGCAATCCCCCATAGGGGTGCCACAGTTACAGTGCAAAGTCAAGTCTCAGAATTAAAAAAATAAAGTTTTTAAAAAGAAAAAAGTTTAATGTTAAAACAATGACATCAATTTTCCATTAAAAAATTCACTTCTGATTAAAAAAAAATACGTGTATTATGAATTTTTTGTTGTTTCTTGTCTTTTGACTATTCTTTGTGCACAGTTAAATGACTAAACCAATCTAAACCAAGTTTAAGAAATAGGCAAATCAGAAGAATTCAGACTGGGTTTCAGCTCTATAGGACCTAGTAGTGTCAATATATTTGTGAAAAAACAGAATACAAAACCAAATAATTGTAAACTCGTCAGGACAACACCAGAGACGGAAAATGTCTGCACATAACAACTCAGCTCGTCAAAATTCATCTCAAATATGTTGGCTTGATATCTGTAGCAAAGTTTCTAACCGTACACACAAACAACAGTTAAACCAAATAGACTTATATGAAATCTGTATACTGTCTATATATGTGCATGTATGAATTTATGTATATATGGTATTATAAACAAATTTCACATTTCCTTTGTTCTGTTCTGCGGCTGCCAGAGGAGCAATTGAATTTACTGAATTGCTGGAACTTTAACATTTTGACACCAGCAGTGTCCAATGAATATAATGGGATTCTATCAATTTTCCATCACGTTGTCCATCATTTGACCAGACAAAATAAATCAACATGCTGCATATTTTTGGCCATATGTGTAACATGGGCACATAATGCTTACAGCAGTAAATCCTCATCATGCTGGGCAGCGTGTTTGCCCACAAACAAATACTAAGGAACCTCACCTTCACTCAAGTTTGCCAAACAGTCAAGAAACTTGGTTTGAGTTCCTAGTGTTCCTACTCGTCTCTGCATCAATGTCACCATTCAATTGACCAACATGTCCATCAGCTAATGGGGTGCACAACAACCTAAATAAGTTCCTGCCAGTGCTACTGAGTGTATTGCTATACTATCCTCGTGACCCCTTATTATTGGAATGACCTCTGTATCTGACCCTGCTTTGTTCTTCTGATTAACACTTTGATGTTCTTATAGATTTGACCCTTGGACTGTGGTTGCTCTTGATTTATTGAATTGCTACTACCCTAGTGAACACATTATTGGATTAACCTCTGCACCTGACTCTGCTTTGATCTTTATTAGTTTTTCTTATTAACACTGATTTTCTTATAGATTTGAGCCTTGGACTGTTTCACCGTTCTTGACTGACCTCCTAGATTTGAACTCCGCTATCCTCTTGCTCCTGATTTTGTAATTGTTTCTACTTCTCTGGTTCTGGCCTGGATTGTTCCAGCTTTCTGTCCATTGATCCGAGGACAAAGAGGACCCTCAACCTTGGTCATTCCTATTTATGCTTCCCCCCCCACCCCACTCCATGAATCCCCACCTATATCTATGTCATTTCCTCCCTACCTTCAGACCACTACACTTTGGATCACCTTTCATCCCACTCCCTACTGTCCCCTCTATCTTCCCCCCACGGTCACTCCTCCCTCCCATCGTCATGTCAGGCTCCCCCCACCACTCCGTGGGGGTCCACCTGAGACTTTCAACTCGCTCCTCCCATGAGCAGCTACTCTCTGGTGCAACCCCGAGGCCACATGCAGTGTAGTTCAGATCTTTGTACAGGGATTAAAGTATCAATACCAGAGGGCCCATAGGACCGGCTGAGTGCAGCGGTCTTCACAAAGTGCATGTGAATGTCTACTTTTAGTTATTGAATTCATAACAGCAGTAATAAAAAAAAGATGAAAATAATCATATCCTAAGGCCAGAGATTGCTCCTAAGAAGTTAAGCATTTGAACGCCATCCGTTAAAGGAATTTATTAAAGCTTTCTTTATTCTTTAGTAAAAAAATAACAATATTCAACAAAGTAATATGAACATAAAATAATGTACTAACTAAAGTTACAGTTACTTTAAGTTCTAGATGAAATATTAAACACTTTAAGCCACAATCCACATAGTAAGGTTCGTATATGCACTATTAACAATTAGCAATAACTCTGACAGCAAAAGATGAAAACCAAAATATCATAAAAAATATTTTTATTCAATTCATAAAACAATAATTATATATACTGTATACAGTAATACTGAGACTTCACCGGTCAGTAAAATAAGATTGGGACACCTGTTAAGTATATATGAAAAAAGCAAAGTTGGCAATCTGTCTTTAAAAGAGTTACCTGGGTATGTCAAGGCACATAAGGCAGCAACAACAGTCCTGGAAGGAAGACAGGAACATGAAGTGCTGTGGCAAGACAAGCCGCTGCATGGTATGTATCATCGACAGATAATGGAGGTGGCTGACATGGAGATATCCTACCAATGGCTGGAGAAAGCTGGACTTTAAGACAGCGCAGAGGTACTCATCATAAGTGCTAAGTACCAGATCCACAGAAGTACGAATCTGCCACACAATATTCTATTCGACATTGGCGTCCAAACTGGCCATGTTCGAGCATGTTGCAGGCAGAACGTTCTCCACGGCATCTCCAAACTCTGTCATGTCTGTCACATGTGCTCATTGGGAACCTGCTCTCATTCGTGAAGACCACAGGGCGCCAATGTTGAATCTGACAAGGTTGCTGTTGTCTGGCAATGCCAATCACCTACACGATGTTGGGCTGTAAGCACAAAACCCACTTGTTGACATTGGGTCCTCATACCACCTTTTTGGAGTCTATTCCTGACAGTTTGAGCAGGCATACGGCTATTTGTGGCCTGCTGGAGGCCATTTTTCAGGGTTCTGACAGTGCTCCTCCTGTTCTTCCTTGCACAGAGGAGGAGGTAATGATCCTGCTGCTGGGTTGTTGCCCTCCTATGGCCTCCTCCATGTATCCTGGTGTACTTGCCTGTCTCCTGGTATCTGCTCCATGCTCTTGACACCTTGCTGACAGACACAACTAACCTTCTTGCCACAGTTTACTTCTGTGGGTTATACACACCGCCTCATGCTACCTCTAGGGGTGCGAGCAATAACAAAATGCAAACGTAACCATAACAACAGCCAAAATGGATGAGAACAGAGAAATGGTCTGTGGTCACCACCTGCACAACCGCTCCTTTATAGGGGGTGTCTTGCTAATTGCCCATTATTTTTACCTGTTGTCTGTTCCATTTGAACAACAGCAGGAGAAATTGGTTCATAATCAGTATTGCTTCATAACTGGACGGGTTGATTTCACAGAAGTGTGATTGACATGAAGTTACATTGTGGTGTTTAAGTGTTCCCTTTATTTTTTTGAGCAGACTAGCACTAGCTGTACTACCCGGCTACGCCCGGGTTAATAAATAACTGATGTTAGCTATAACAAAATAGAATTTGAATATGTCATATTAATGACCTGTAGGAAAATAGAAGCTGAGCTGTAATTGGTTGCTATAGGCAGCCTGATAAATCTCCAGCCAACAGTAAACCCTCCCCCCGCCCGAGCAGTATATGTTACCTCACACATACACATAATAGACACCTCATGTGACTGACATCTGCCTTAATTCCCTATATGGCACATGTGTTGCACATTGGCTGTTTTTAATCAGATGTTTATTTTTGGAAATAAAAGATAGCACACGTATGAGGCGAGTTGTGTGAGGCAATTTGTGCACATCTGTGTCTGTCTGTGTGATGTGTGTGTCCCTGAGGTGTGTGTGTGTCCCAGTGGTGTGTGTGTGTCCCTGAGGTGTGTGTGTGTGTCCCTGTGGGGTAAGTGCATGTGTCCCTATAGGGTGTGTATGTGTGTGTGTCCCTGTGGGGGGGGGGTCTGTGTGGTGTTTGTGTGTCTCTTTCTTGTGTGTGTCACTTTGTGGTGCGTGTGTGTGTCCATGTGGGTGAGTGCATGTGTCCCTATAGAGTGTGTATGTCTGTGTGTCCCTGTGTGTGTGTGGTGTGTGTGTGTCTCTGTGTTGTGTGTGTATCTTTGAGGTGTGTGTCCCTGTGGGGTGAGTCCATGTGTCGCTAAAGGGTGTGTGTGTGTCCCCGTGGGGGTTGTGTGTGTCTCTGTGTTGTGTGTGTCTCTTTGTGGTGTGTGTCCCTGTGGGGTGAGTGCATGTGTCCCTATAGGGTGGCTATGTGTGTGTGTCCCTGTGTGTGTGTGGTGTGTGTGTGTCTCTGTGTTGTGTGTGTATCTTTGAGGTGTGTGTCCCTGTGGGGTGAGTCCATGTGTCGCTAAAGGGTGTGTGTGTGTGTCCATGGGGGTTGTGTGTGTCTCTGTGTTGTGTGTGTCTCTTTGTGGTGTGTGTGTGTGTGTGTTCGGGTGCGTCATGAGTATCCAATGTTGGGGCTGCACCTTAGCGACTATACACTTGCTGTTACTCTTTGTGTGCGTGTGGTGTGTATACATGTCCCCGTGCGTGGTGAATATTCCATGTCAGGGCCCCACTTTAGTGACTATATGCTGGTATGTGCTGTTAGTCTTTGGCGCTGTCATTAAGCCCCCTCATTCACAACTGTCAACTAGTAACTGTCACTTTTTCCCCATTATGTAGATAGGGGCAAAATTGGTGAACTGGAACGCGCAGGGTTAAAATTTCGCCTCACAACATAGCTTATGACACTCTCGGGGTCCAGATTTGTGACTGTGCAAAACTTTGTGGCTGTAGTTACGACGGTGTAGATGCTAATCCCGGATATACATACACACATACACATTGAGCTTTATATATTAGATTAATGTCATGCTTATTTTGTGATTATTTATTCACATGTGCAATTGACATACCCAGGTTACTCTATTTTAGTCAAGTTTCCAAATAGTCTTTTATATATACTCATTCGTCTGTTTTCACTTACCTGTGATTTCTCAACAGTACTTTATATATAATTCTTGTTTTATAAATTGAATACAAATAATTCCTTTTATCATATTTTGGATTGGCTTTTTAATTCCTAGATAGCAAAAAAACAAGAAGCTGTATACTCCACCAACAGTGATCTTATCTCTTGAGGTTTCCAGATGTGATGGAATACCGTAACTTGGTGGAACAGCTTCTCGTCCAAGCCATAACTGCCCGACCTTGAGATAATCACGGACACAGCTACTAGATATCAGAAATCCTTGGTAGTTCCACAAATATGAAAAGAACAGTTCACACAGATGAGTATAAAGTGTTGTAACCACTACTTGCTCCTTTCCCAGTTTCTTCTATTTTTGCAAGTTTGGCAACCTTAAAGGGAACCTGACCCCTCCAAATCGGTCCCCAGCCTCTAAAAACCTGTCCCTGCACCTTCCTATAAGGTTTCAAGCTATCCCTCTCATTCCCTATAGCTATTCTGTAATGTGGAATAATCACATTTATTACCTTGCAAATCTGCGGCTTCTGAATCCCCGAGGAATCACAGTGGGTGTTCCCTTTGGCTCCTTATCGCTGCCTCCACTGTTGTTTTTCACGCCCCAATGGGCGTGAAAATGAATGTTGATGATCCCGTGTCGGATCGCTGGGCAGGCTTAGCCAGAATGACGCAAATTGCATAATTTCCGGCGCTGTGACGTCGATACACTCTTTGAGTGTATGTACGGACCTCACTGCGCATTGTGCATGCGCGAGGTGTTATTTACAACTTGCGCATGCACAATGCGCAGCGTGAGGTGTATCAACGTCACAGCGCCGGAGATGATGCAATTTGCGTCATTCCGGCTAAGCCCACCCAGTGATCCAACACAGGAACATCAACATTCATTTTCACGCCCATTGGGGCGTAAAAAACAACAGTGGAGGCAGCGATAAGGAGCCAGAGGGGACACCCACTGCGACTCCTCTGGGATACAGAAGCTGCAGATTTGCAAGGTAATAAATGTGATTATTCCACATTTCAGAATTGCTATAGGGAAAGAGGGACAGCTTGAAAGCTTATAGGAAGGTGCAGGGACAGGTTTTTAGAGGCTGGGGACCGATTTGGAGGGGTCAGGTTCCCTTTAAAGGTTTTTTTTCTATATGATTTATTGAATGAAAAATTCTGTTCCGGCCCTATACGAAAAAGTAATAGCTCCTCCAAATACAAAAACCAACCAACTAACAAACATGAATCAATGGGTTTTTAAAAAAAAAAAAAAAAAATCCCCAGACCAGCTAAAGTATATATCTCAGATGATCATCACATGCTCATACGGCACTCCTAACCCATACTATACAGGGAAACCTCTCAGCAGCTTCATGTAGGTAAGAAGGTGGTAACAATAAAACACAGTGTTAGTACAATCATGGCCAAAAGAGCTGGCACCCTTGAAATGTTCTCCAGAAAATTAAGTATTTTTCAAGGAAAAATAATTAATAATTCCCAATTACACATGTTTATTCCCTTTGTGTGTATTGGAAGAACACAAAAAAATAAAAAAAAGCGAGTTAGCTCCCTCCACATAATATTTGGTTGCACAACTTTTGGAATAAATAACTGCAATCAATCACTTCCTATAACCAACCACAAGTTTTTTACACCTCCCACGTGAATTTTGGACTCTTCTTTATAAACTGCTCCAGATCTCTCATATATAGGTGCCTTCTCCCAACAGCAATTTTAAGGTGTCCCCACAAGTGATCAGTGGGATTTAGATCCGGACTCATTGCTGCCACTTCAGATCTCTGCAGCACTTTGTTTCCTTCAATTTCTGGGGCTTCTTGAAGTATGTCTGGGGTCATTGTCCCGCTGGAAGACCCATGACCTAGCACCAGGCCCGGACTGATAGGCGGGAGGGGTGGGATTTTTCCAGATGGGCCGCCCACTGGTGGGATGCAGGGGCCGCCCACTTTCCAGCCGCAGGCCTGCTGCTTTAAGTCATCTGCCGCCGAGCGGCTGCAGAATTCAGGGGGCGGGGCATGGATGTGAAGGGGGGCAATTTTCCACAAGCAGGGCAACACTCAGATTAATCAGGATCGACAGGTCAGTCACTTCCTGGGCCCACCCACCATCTTCATAATATCTCTGATCCCTCCCTGAGCTGATCATGTGACCCCCTGATGCCTCCCCTCATGTGACATCATCACATGTCCTATATGTGAGTATCATGTCTGTGTCTATCTGTCCTTTCTGCCTGTCTGTGTGTTTGACAGTGTCTGTGTGTGTCTGTCTGTGTCTACAGAACACTATACTTTATATACAGGTCCACACTACATGCTGTATTAGTGTGCCTATATACTGTATGTAGTGTGGACCAGTTTATAAAGTATAGTGCTGTGTATACAAGATATACACCAACACTCTGCAATGTGCATACAGCGGCCAGTCTGTAATGTGCATATGTCGAGTCCCAGGCCCTGGGGTACTCGGGTATAAGGCTCCAAGGGTAGCGTTGCTGTGTCACAGGGAGTGGTGGCCGCGCCTGATCCCGTGTCCTGGATGACACTTCAAAAAGGGGTATATTTACAGGGGATTAGAGTTTCATACAGTTCACGTGCCACTTGTAGTTTCTGGTAAAAGGTTACCAGCGCCGTCACAGTCCGCCGGAGGTAGATGGGATTGCGGCTAAGTTGGCAAAACCCTCCTACAGGTAGGGTGAAACCTCCGGGGCAGCATTCCTGCAAGGGAACAGGTTGAGGTAGGAAAATACACACAAAAGCAAAGTCACTTTCTCCCGGGTACTTTACTGTCAACTTGTAGCAGCATACATACAGTTCACAGTTCAGCATTAGATGTTACAAATAACAGGTAGCTTTACGGGTGGCTGCAAGTGGATCCCAGGTGGTATGGTGGAAGCCTTGGTGTACCTTCGTTGACAAACCTGTGTCCTTTCTTCCCCTTCTAGGATGGGCCTATACCTAGTAGCTCCGTGTAGGTAGTACCGGGAGTCCTCTCCATCATGGTGAGGAAGCAGGCAGACCACTCCACTGGCAGGGTGCTGCGGCCGATAAACAAGCCACAACAGCCAGTTTGCCGACTTCAAAGCTGGACTTTGGCCGGATCCTCGGGCCCGGCGTTCCCGTGGTGGACTGGAGTATCCCCTGGAGTATGGTCGTTCCACTCTGAGGATCTCCCTTTCTCTCTAGGGCCCGAAGGAGCCCTCTTTCAGGACCTCCGCAAGGTCCCTTCTTTTTCCCTCTGGTTCAGCTTGAAACCAACCCGATTTGACCTTCCGCCTCATTCCACTTAGCCAAAGATTTCCTAAATCCTCTACTCCTCCTGGCCCCTCAGCCAAAAGACCTCCTTGATCCCACTAGAGGTGAATATATCACCTCCCGGGTAACCTCCCACCGCTCAACTAATGTGGGAGTGCTGGGAATGGGTCCCACCCACCATCCTAGGGTCCACCTGCAGCTGGGGCAGTTACACCTCTATTACAGGTGCAATACCCCTCTGTGACGCCTGCATATGCGGGACGCCACATACCCCCCTGTTGAAATATACTCGTCCGCAGTATCTGTACATGTTAACCAGGAAGTGAAAAAGCATTTTTCATATTTTATATCAACGGGTAAACTATATGCAATCAAGCATATTTGGATTTCTTCGCTAGGAGGCACTATTCTTTAAACATTGCACATATATATATATATACACACATTGCAGTAGTTAGTATGATAGGCCCCACAGTCCTCGGGTCACCTATTGCAAAGTTCTTACTCTCCGGATTCACTATCTGCAGGTAAACTTTATCTAACTTGGCCCAACGGGACCGGTACTAACTACGCCCCTCAGCCGAAAGACCTCCTTGAATATATCCCCTCCGGGTAACCTCCCACCGCTCAACTAATGTGGGAGTGCTGGGAATGGGTCCCACCCTCCATCCTAGGGTCCACCTGCAGCTGGGGCCCGTTACACCTCTTTTACGGGTGCAATACCCCTCTGTGACGCCTGCATATGCGGGGCGCCACACATACAAGCTGACCAGTCTACAATGCGCATACAGCGGCCAGTCTGCAATGTGCATACAGCGGCCAGTCTGCAATGTGCATCAGCGACCAGTCTCCAATGTGCATACAGCGGCAAGTCTGAAATGTGCATACAACGGCAAGTCTGCAATGTGCATACAGCGGTCATTCTGCAATGTTCATACAGCGGCCAGTCTGCAATGTGCATACAGCGGCCAGTCTACAATGCGCATACAGCGACCAGTCTGCAATGTGCATACAGCGGCCAGTCTGCAATGTGCATACAGCGCCAGTCTCAATGTGCATACAACGGCCAAGTCTGCAATGTGCATACAGTGGCCAGTCTGCAATGTGCATACAGCAGCAAGTCTGAAATGTGCATACAACGGCAAGTCTGCAATGTGCATACAGTGGCCAGTCTGCAATGTGCATACAGCAGCAAGTCTGAAATGTGCATACACGGCAGTCTGCAATGTGCATACAGCGGTCATTCTGCAATGTGCATACAGCGGCCAGTCTGCAATGTGGATACAGCAGCCAGTCTGCAATGTGCATACAGCAGCCAGTCTGCAATGTGCATACAGCAGCCAGTCTGCAATGTGCATACAGCAGCCAGTCTGCAATGTGCATACAGCGACCAGTCTGCAATGGCATACAGCGGCATTCTGCAATGTGCATACAGCGGCCAGTCTGCAATGTGCATACAGCGGCCAGTCTACAATGCGCATACAGCGACCAGTCTGCAATGTGCATACAGCGGCCAGTCTGCAATGTGCATACAGCGACCAGTCTCCAATGTGCATACACGGCAGTCTGCAATGTGCATACAGGGCCAGTCTGCAATGTGCATACAGCGCAGTCTGAATGTGCATACACGGCAGTCTGCAATGTGCATACAGTGGCCAGTCTGCAATGTGCATACAGCAGAAGTCTGAAATGTGCATACAACGGCAGTCTGCAATGTGCATACAGCGGTCATTCTGCAATGTGCATACAGCGGCCAGTCTGCAATTGGATACAGCAGCCGCTGCAAGGCGGCCAGTCCTGCAATGTGCATCAGCAGCCAGTCTGCAATGTGCATAAGCAGCCAGTCTGCAATTGCATACGCGACCATCTGCAATGCGCATACAGCGGTCATCTCAATGTGCATGCGACCAGTCTGCAATGCGCATACAGCGACCAGTCTGCAATGTGCATACAGCGGCCAGTCTGCAATGTGCATTCAGTGGTCAGTCTGCAATGTGCATACAGCGGCCAGTCTGCAATGTGGATACAGCGGTCAGTCTGCAATGTGCATACAGCGACCAGTCTGCAATGTGCATACAGCGGCCAGTCCTTTCCTCACTACGCAGCCTTCACGCAGGCTGCATAGCGGCGAATGCGGCCCCTAGCATTCCGCTGTGTTCGCTAGATACCAGCTACACAGCGGGCTGCGGGGAGTCCGATTTGCACCACGCACAGGGGAACGCATCATGTTGTCCTCAGACAGTTCTCTTCTCTTTCTGTTCTCCATGCTTAATGTGGCACACTCAGACACAATGTGAAAAATTTAGTCAACGTCTCCCCTTTTTGTCTGGTTTTAGGTGTGATTTTCATATTGCGCACACCTGTTACTTGCCACAGGTGAGTTTGAACAAGCATTACATGCTAAAACAAAGTTGTTTACCAACAATTTTGGAAAAGTGGCAATAAATTTGCTCAGCCCATTTTTGGGGTTTTGCATGAAATTATGTTCATTTTACCTTTTTTTTCTTTATAACAAAACATGCATTCATTTTCTTGGAGAAATACTTGATTTTCTGGAATAATGTTAAGGATGTCAATACTTTTGGCCGTGACTGTATATGTAATCATCATGCGGCTATCATCATATCTTCCTTTCTCTCTGCTCTTGTGCATGTTAAATTGTCAAGGTAATCTAGAATACACCTCTGATATCACTCCCCTAGGACTTGTAAGGTATGTTTAGGCAGCTGCACACCGCCTGATTACAGCAATTCTGCAATCCCTGCGGCAGTTGCAAAGTGCTATCTGCACATTTTAATTTCTTATATCAAGGTGCTTATCTACATACCTAGCTCTACTTTTTCAGGGTGCAGTCCACACACTCGGTACTGTTTTATAAAGGGGTATGTCTACATACTCTGATCTGCTGTTCCCTGGTGCTGTTTGCATATTCTGCTCTGCTGTATACAGATGTATTTCTGCATATCTGGGTCGATTGTTCCAAAATGCTCTCCACACACTTGGCTCTGTAGTACCATGGTGCCTGGCTGCTTTCTCAAGTCAGCTGTATCAGTTTGAACCTGACTGCATATCCAGCTTCACTTTCCACATCATTCATCAGGCCGTCCATCTTCATCATGTTCCATGAGCTATCCAACATATCCAGCTTTGCTATTCCATGCTGCTCCAGGCACTGATTTACTAATCCGGGTTTAGTGTTCCACATGCTATCTGGATTATCCAGCTCTGTTGTATCTCATCACAACGGCTGCATTCCAAGATGTTCATTCACAACTACGGCTTAACAAATCCACCTCACTAGGTGCGGCATAACAGAATATTCAGGCAATGGATTTCAGTTCAACGTCATCAACACTTTTGTCATTAAATATTGGAGATGTGGTTGAGGCGGTTGACAGGGTAGGGGGTACTCGGGTACCGGGGCTGATGGTGACTTAGATTGGGGATCACGGCTGGTCGGTCCCAGGTCCCGTGCCCTGGACCCTCAATGGCAGGGGATGGTAGGGGATGATGGTGGTGAAGGGGATTGGTTACGTGACGCCACCTGTGGTACCTGGCAACGGGTATACCAGTGCTGCGGCCGGCCGCTGAGGTGATGGAGGTGCAGCTCAGTGTAGTACAGCTCCCCACAGGTGGAACTTTACCTCAGGGCAGCGGGGATGGATTAGGGGAGTCATAGTAGCATCTCTGCGGTTAACGCTGTGGGTTGCGGCGGGTAAGCAGGCACACACATAGTCTTTGTTTCGGTGCCTTTTACTGATGACGGGTAACAGGTACAGTCCGGAGAAGTAACCAGGTCCCCGGTGCAATTTGGGTCTTTCACCTTAGAGAGTTGTGAGGCCTCCTTTGTCACCATGTACTGTGGTTTGGGGTAAGTCCTGCCTCCTTTGGCCCCTGGTCCTGTATTTGGTCAGTTTGAGTGTCTCTTTCTGTTTACCTCAGGGGGGATTTGGTCCTCCTGGTCCTTCTGGGCTTTTACTGCTACAATAGATGCTGGCAACATCAAACTCCAGTGTCCGGGTGTACTACAGGGAAAACGGTTTTGCTCCCTTCTTTAATTCTCCTATTCTCCACAGGCCTCCGACCCTCTCCCAATGGTGCAGCACAGCTGGGTCAGTGTTCCCTGGTCCTGGATCATTCCCAGCGACCAGCTCCTCACTCCTGCTCTCTTCACTGTCTGACTCGAACTAACTGGGCCTAACTGGGACTAACTGAATCCTCCCCTCCGGCCTGGATCTTTTAAAGGGGATCTGGCTTAAGGCAGCCAGTAGAGCTCCCCCTTCAGGTCTGGGGTGGGAGGTGTTGTATGCTGTGTGTACCAAGGTGTAAATCCCTCCTTGCACTGGTGGATCCTGTGGCAACCCCTGCAGGGGTGCCACATACCTGTGGCGCCCCAGGCTCCGGTTGCCACAATACTAAGCTTGGAAACAAGGGAAGGCACCCACCTCAGGTAAAACACATGTGGCACCCCTGCTGGGGATTGCCACAGGACCCATCCGTTGCAAAGAGGGATTTACACTTTGGTACCCACAGCACACAACATATACCACCCAGACCTGGAGGGGGAGCTGTACTGGCTGCCTTAAGCCAGATCCCCTATAAAAGATCCCGGCCTTAGGGGAGGAGTCCGTTATGCAGTTAGGCAGTTAGTCTGCTCTGAGCAGTGGAGAGAGCAGTTAAGTCCAGTGAAGCAGCCTAGAGAAGATGCTGGAAAGACCCGGTTGCTGGGCAAAGCAAGGCCCAGAACCAAGGGAGACTGACCCACTGTGGAGCACCTCAGAGAGAGGGACAGAGGACAGTGGAGGAGTAAGGAAAAGGGACAAGGGACCGTATATAGGATCCCTTTAGCTCACCCGGACACCAGAGTCCGACCCTGCAGGAGAAACACTGAAGCAGGAAAAGCCCGGAGAAACCAGGAGGATCTATTCCCCTGAGGTACTACTTAATAGAGACACTCAAATCTGACCAAGCACAGGACCAGGGGCCCAAGAGGAGTATAGGGACCCCACAGAAGGCCCTCATTGTTGGTAAAAGAGTAAAGCCCTGAGAGGGATGGAAGCGGCGAGTTCAGCTATAGGCAGGACTTGCCCCAAATCACCGTACACAGTAGCAGAGGAGGCCTTACAACTCTCAAGATGAAAATCCCAAATTGCACCGAGAACCCGGTGCCCTCTTGGACTGTACCTGTTACCGGTCATCAGTAAAAAGGTACCGAAACAAAGACTATTGTGTGCGAGTCTGCTTCCCCGCCGCTGCCCACAGCATTTCCCGCAAGCCGCTACTACAACTCCCTTCATCCACCCTCGCTGCCCTGAGGTAAAGCTCCACCTGTGGGGAGCTGTACTACACTGAGCTGCACCACCATCACCTCAGCAGCTGGCCGCAGCGCTGGTATCCACCGTTACCAGGAACCACAAGTGGCATCATGACACTACTACCCCCATCCTCATCACCATTCCCCCTAATCCCCATCACTGAGGGTCCAGGGCACGGAATCGGGAATCGACCAGCCGTGATCCCCCATCAAAGCAGCCATCCTATCCCAGGATCCGAGTTCCCCCCCTACCCTGTCGACTGCCTCACACACACGCGCACAACACCTTCCCAACTCCAGGCTAGAAGGGGGTGCTCTAAAACCCGAGTTTAGGGTAGATCCCCTATAAATTTTGGACTGGGGGCGGGGTTAGGCAGTTCAGTTCTTAGGAGGACTATAGAAGACATCCTATGGTTGGGTGCCGTGCAAGGCCCATCCGAGGAAACTGACTTGCCAGTCTGAGGGAAGTGGAGAAAAGGTGTGGGGAGTAGAGCAGAGCCAGCTCGCCCCAGCACCTAGGGTAGTATGGACACCAGAGTCCCAGGTCACCAGGGGACTTTATGCCTGGCAACCAACACCAGAGGGCGGGTAATTCCAGGTTGCTCGCCCATCAGAAAGTCCAGGAGACACAGCCGCATCAAAGAGCTCAGGAGACGCAGTGAAAGGAGAGTAACACAAAAAGGGTTCAAGCCGCCTGTCAAACAGCCAAGACAGACAAGGGAGGAGAGAGTCTTAGCACAGCTTCAAGCAGCCAGGGCCCACAGTGAACAGCGCAGTAGGGAGGCCTCAGAACTCACCAGGTGCGGAAAAATCTGAAATTGCTTCCAGGCTCTGGACTCTTAACACCACTGGTGAACTGTGCCCTGGATGAACCTGCTTCTGACTTCAGTAAAGGTAAATGAGACTGTTACCCCTGTGTCTGTCAGTTCTTTCGTACACTGAATCCTGCACCCCCAACAAGCCCTGCATATCGACATGCTATACGGTTGCACTGGGGACCTGCTCTTCCCGTGGAGAGCTGAATCATCCTCGCTGCTACTCCCATCATCCCCAGAGGTCCTGACTGCAGCAGCGGCTATAGTGGCCGCATTCCACAGGTGGCATCACGACACTTTTATCTTTAAACTTTTATTTTTCTCCTTTTTCCAATTCCCCCTTTTAACTTCTTGCCCGACAAGGGAATCACGGACCGGGTCACGCCACCGTGACATCCCGCAGCCCCAGATGATGACGAGAGGGCCCGGTTCTGTGTACCCCATGGTCCTCACCAGGAGCGAGTCATACCTGCACTGCTAAAATAGACTGCCAAATAGTTGATGGTCCAAGTTGTGCATAACCTCCCTACCCACATGGACACACTGGCTTAAACACATTGCTTCATTTCCAGTTCTGGAACATTACTCTCACAGATGTGACATTTTCTTGAGCACCTCTCTCTGTCTCTGTATTCAGGATCATGCTATCACTCATCCTTCATTTCCTTTCTCTTTGAACACCCACGTCATGTGGCCTCGTCAACTACTCAGACCTTAGGTCTGACTCTGTCACAAGCTGAGCCCTATCTGATCATCTAAAAAAAAAGTTACTGTCACTGCACTCAAGCCTCTCCCACTCTAAGCTAGTCACAAATATTAACTGTTTCTTGTCCTACTGACAGCAATATACCATTTATCACTAACTACCACTGCTACAATTCACATTTTGCATTCCATACCATAACAATAACACATGACATAATGCACATTACACGTCACAGTTCACATTACATATTATAACAATATTGGTGTTTTCAAAGGAGATCTCAACAATATGTCCACCGCCTTACATTTCCCACTTCTTTAATGATGGCCATCCTTGACCATCCAGAAAACCTAGAAGACACCAAAACATCACACCACACACAACATACCTGTGGCGCCCCTGCGTCCAGGAGGCCACAAAAGGGAACTGCAGCCAGGCAGGTAGGACATTGTTGCACACCAACACCCTCACAGCCCACACAACCCACGTGTAAGAGAAGGTAGCATCCAGCCCTGAGATTAGATACTCTATGAGATTGAGGGGTGGTGGATTTGGAGGAGTGGGTTGGGCACACACGTAGTCAGGTGACTTGACAGTAGAAATAGGAAGAGGGAGGAAGAAGGAGTTCAGTAGGCCCAGGGTGCCGAGCTGTAAAGATCAAGAGTAGGCCGTAGTGAGCTGAACAGTAAAGACCAGAGGCTGAGGAGCACAGGCCAGAGAACAGCAGAAGATTGAGCTAAGCTGAGCAGGAGAAAGCCACACATCCCGGAAGAGTGAGGGCATAAGGAGCGCAGAATCTGTACCGAGCCAGTGCGAGCCGGAGGAGAGAGAAAGCCCATCCAGAGTCAGATCCCCAGGAGTGTGAGAGGACAGAGAGGGACGGTGATACCCGGGCCCTAGAACTACAGCTAAAGCAACCGACTGCAGGCGGGGTAGCCCTCCTATTATACCGAGAGACGCAGAAGGAAAGGAGCCTGGTAGAGCCTCAGACTTGAGGACTGCTGGAGGCTGGGCTGAAGTAGATTGTCGGCTCTAGAGGGGACCGCAGTTTACCCGGCATCCCCAAACAACACGGCGGGGGGTCTTAATTCCAGATTGGGATCCCTACCCTAAAGGACAGGCAGCTCAGTGACAAACTAAGGACCCACAGGGGCCCGAGTCACCGCCATACTGTCCAGTGTCGCACAACATGAAGTAAAAAGAGAACGTAATAGCCCAGAAAGGACACAGAGACTGTGTGAGGGGTCACGGAGAACGAGGCCTGGCTGCAGAGCAAAGGGAACCCGGAGAGGGAGAATGTGCCCGTGTATTAAGAACTGTACTTGAACTTTGTAAGAACTGTAAATGAGCTGTAAAGTGACTTGAAGAGCTGAGAGTAAACACGGAAAACCCTGGAACTGCTTCCCTTGTGTTTCTGCATGAAAGTGATTCTCTCCATACAGGATACAGCCTGTCAGCACCAGCAAAGAGGAGAGATCCCTGCAGCGTCTGCAAAGTAAGTGTGCCACACACTCCACAATAGACTTAACCCTTACTGCCCTGGGGAACACAGTTCTACCCACTGGAACTATACCACCTAGGCTGCTATCCCATCATCCCCGGAGGTTCTGCAGCAGCGGCGGCCCCATCACTGGTTGCATATAGTGGGTGGCGTTGTAATAGCCCACAGGTAACGGGATACGCAAGGACTGCACGGAACACAGAATGTTAAACAAATGCAATTTTAATGCAACTGAGGGAAAAGAAGGGGAAGGAGCGGGAAGGTGTGCAAAAGTAAATACAATACATATAACCACTGTGCCTAGTCTGCAGCGAATGCAAGGTCTCTGAATGTCTTTAAATAAAGAAATGCAAAGTCTTTATCGAGCGAGACGCAGAGTGTTCGTTTTCTTTCTACAGCTTGTATATCGAACTGCAGTCTTTTCCTATCTCTCCCTAACTAAAACAGTGTGCACACTTTACTACAAGTTTTACTGCGAGGTACCTCGTTGCCGTTGGGGCCCGTAATTCGCTGACAGGCGTGTGGAGTGCAGTCAGTCTTGGATCTCTGTCCTGGATCTCAGCTTGCACGTGCCGTCTGGCCCCTAACTCGACATCAGTCTCTTTAGGTCTATCTCTCTCTGCAACACACATGGAAGTTCTTTCTTCTCCTTCAGGAGACCCCTCCCATCCATCTCCTGGACTGTTCCATGTCACTCTCAGCAGCAGGGGGGTTTCTCTGCTATCCTTTCCTTTTTGGCAGCAGGTGACAGTATAACACAAAGAAGAGTCCACAACACATTCCTTTAACCATATATATAAATGTTAACAGGTCTTACATTTCCCCCCCTCTTTTGGGGCCCTCTGCACAGGAACACACGATGGCAACCTCTGCCGTGCTTTACAACCTGTTGCCTGGGAGTCAATGTCTTACAACCGACTCCATTGACAGAATACACAAATTCATCTGCCAAGTACCGATCAGGGGGAATACCAGCATTAGCCCGTTCAGTCCTACGTGGGGGTACGGATAATTCACCAGACGCTGGTGCAGTAGCAGGGAGTACAATATCCTCATCATCATCTCTGGAGATTGGTGGCTCATGCTCTGCAGGGGTGGCACCTGCATCTTGAACGGATAGGGGGTTGGACCCTCCCCAGTCTGTTGGGTTGGACGGGGCCCGCCACCATTCTTCATCGTCAGAGCCCTCCTCGAGAGTAGCAGGAACGGGCACGGGCACAGTCCCCGAGTCGCTTTGTCCGGTCCTGTCTTCTGAATAGCAGGGCCTCAGCATGTTACGATGCAGGATGAGGTGCCGCCTCCCCGCTCACTTCTCACTTCGTACACTGGCCCATTGGGAGAGACTCTTCTGGTCACAATGTACGGTTCTGGTTTCCAGCGCTCACTCAACTTGTGTCTCGGGTGTTTCTCTGCAACTAGCACTCTGTCTCCTGGTAAGAACGGGGCCTCATGTACAGGTTCCTGCCGGGGGTATATCTTTCCTTGCAACCGCTTGGTGACAATTCGATGGATAGTCTCCAGCCATCGACGGTGACAGTCAACCCAAGAACCTACGCTCTGACTTTCACTGATCTCGGGTGGAGCCAGGTTTAGTTCTTCAATGCCTCTTCCGGCTCTTCCGAACAATAGCACGTATGGGGCGTACCCAGTGGTGGAGTGGACACGGTTATTGTATGCCCATACGAGTTCTGCAAGATAACTGGGCCAGTGATTCTTACGATCATCTTCCAGTGTGCGTAGCATTTGTAGGAGGGTCCGGTTAAACCTCTCGCAGGCTCCGTTGCCCTGTGGATGATAAGGCGTAGTTCTTGACTTTTGCATCCCGTAGATCCTTTGCAGCTCTCTCATGACACTGCCCTGAAAGCAGGCCCTTTGATCAGAGTGTATCCTTTTAGGGCAGCCGTATACCCGGATAAAGTCATCACTGATGGCTCGAGCAGCCGATTCAGCCGTCTGATCTCTGGTGGGCGTCACCACCGCAAATTTTGAGAAGTGGTCTGTCATCACAAGGCAGAACTGATAGCCCCGGTGGGAGTGGCCAATCTTCAGGTAATCTATCATAAGTACTTCCAATGGCTCTTTGGTGACAATGGTCTGTACTGGTGCTCGCTGTGGGAGAGCTTTATTTAACTCGCAGGAACGACACAGTTTACAGGCCTTCTCCACTGCCCGAAGCATCTGAGGACAGTACACTATTCTTTGCAACCACTGGTAAGTCTTGTCCGGCCCAAAATGGGCTCCTCTCTCGTGCGCTTCTCGGGCCAATGGTACTGCCATCTTCTGGGGTATCACCACTTGCCACCGTACTTCCAGCTCTGTAGCTAGGTGCACCTTCCGATACAGCATCCCTTCTTGCACCGATAGCTTGTCCCACTGGCTGAGAATCTGTAGGGCCGTGTGTGACAGCATGGCCCGTATTTCCTTTCTAGGCTTACGCTGCCGGATCACCCACTCTTTCACTTGAAGCAGTTCTGGATCAGATGACTGGATCTTCACCCATTCCTCTCTGGTTTGGCCAAGCAGGAGCGATGTTGTGCCCGACGTAATCTCCAGCATACAAGCCTCCACCACTTGGGCGGTGAATTTACTGAAGTCTGGAATTTCGTCTTCCTCTAACTGCTCGTCTCTTTCCCCCACTGGGGCTTCGGTGGTAACACGAGAGAGGGCATCCGCATACTGTGGCAAGCCTTCCTCTTCACCCTGCAGCCGGTAGAACAGTTGTGCCTGCAAATCACCTGCTTCTGGCTTGCCACCATACACCCTCTCCAGAATCTTCACCACCTGTTCTAATGTCTTTCTTTCACTCTCAGGGCGCAATAAAACAGTCTCTTGAGCATGGCCCTCAAGGGCAATCAACAGTATCTCCCTTGGTTTTCTGCAGTTACTCCTGCTACTTTCAACATGCCCCTCACTCTCTGCGCCCAGTCATGGAGAGGTATATTGTTGCCAGTAAATTTTGGTATATGGGTCAGCATAGCACCCAGGGACAATTGCCTTGCTGGTATTCCCCTATCAGGTTGTATTGGAACATTTACATCAACAACATCCCTCTGTCCTTCCATTGTTCAGTACCAGCCTGCGTATCCTGCCGACTACGCCAAGTGTAATAGCCCACAGGTAACGGGATACGCAAGGACTGCACGGAACACAGAATGTTAAACAAATGCAATTTTAATGCAACTGAGGGAAAAGAAGGGGAAGGAGCGGGAAGGTGTGCAAAAGTAAATACAATACATATAACCACTGTGCCTAGTCTGCAGCGAATGCAAGGTCTCTGAATGTCTTTAAATAAAGAAATGCAAAGTCTTTATCGAGCGAGACGCAGAGTGTTCGTTTTCTTTCTACAGCTTGTATATCGAACTGCAGTCTTTTCCTATCTCTCCCTAACTAAAACAGTGTGCACACTTTACTACAAGTTTTACTGCGAGGTACCTCGTTGCCGTTGGGGCCCGTAATTCGCTGACAGGCGTGTGGAGTGCAGTCAGTCTTGGATCTCTGTCCTGGATCTCAGCTTGCACGTGCCGTCTGGTCCCTAACTCGACATCAGTCTCTTTAGGTCTGTCTCTCTCTGCAACACACATGGAAGTTCTTTCTTCTCCTTCAGGAGACCCCTCCCATCCATCTCCTGGACTGTTCCATGTCACTCTCAGCAGCAGGGGGGTTTCTCTGCTATCCTTTCCTTTTTGGCAGCAGGTGACAGTATAACACAAAGAAGAGTCCACAACACATTCCTTTAACCATATATATAAATGTTAACAGGTCTTACAGCGTCACGACTGACAACGCCTGTAAATATCCTCTTTTGTTGGCGAGCCCGGGACACGGACTGGACCAGGACCACCCGTGACTTCCCCAGTAGCAGACAGGTCCGGTACCGAGTACCCCCGTCCCAGTGGGCCTGACATACCCATTTTAATTAACATGACTTCTTCCAGCTTTTCTTCTCTAGAATATTTAATGACGTCTTCTTTCATTGCAGAAAAACAGAACCTCAAAGACGAGATCAAGCAGCCAAATAAGTCTCTATTTGCAAACCCGGCACTAGTCCAGTTTAACAGGGGCTCGTGCAACACAGTCCATTCCTGCAAGCTTTTTCAAAGTACTAAACTCCCTGTTAATTACTTTTATTTGGTCACCCCCCTTAAATTCAAGTTGTCTCACCTGCAGAAGCCAAAGGTTTGTGCAGGAATAGCGCTATCAGATGTTTATTTGTATAAATTGGGCAGGAGAGCTATGGAAGATTGTGCCATTTTTCAATCTTCCCCTATGTCTTGTAGGTGATTTTTTTCTAACTACCAGGTGGCAAGTAGTTGTTTACTTGGTTTCCTGTAGTGACCGATCTATACAAACAATAGTAATCTACCAATTAAACAATTGACACTACATATTGACAAGATTCTAAAAAGCTAATGTGGAATGCCACTATCTCTGATCTTCCTCTTTGGTACAATTGGACCTTCTCCTCTCTATTAACAGTTCCAGATCCGCACTTGAGGATTACCTTGCTTCCGAACACAACTGCTGGAGACCTTAGGTATTTCCTACTCATACAAGTATAGGTACTTTCAGCTGAGACACGTACAATACGTAGTTCACTACCCCTACTACCTCTATCTGCTCATATTCCCATATATGTTTTCTTAAATACCGAGTCCCTAGAGGGCTGATTACTGACTGTTCTCTATACACATCCTTTGGAGGATAGGTGGATAGACCTAATTCCATTCCTGTCAGCAGAGGATTGGTAGAATGTGATCTATTCCCATTTTACAAGTCTTCCAAGTGGTCAATAAAAGGCTGACCCAACTTTCCTTTAAAATCTATTAGACCCATGATTGCCTGCACAGGACGGCCAGGTCTCTGTCTACTGAGCGCCATTCATTAAATGTGGACTTTCACTTCTATAACCTCATTTTGGTTATTGTCCCTCCTACTGTTAATTCCCATATTGTGTGAACCCAAGCTGTTATTATTTAGGGAGTTAGATGAAGAACAATTGGCAGAATCACAAGAGTCTCTCAGAAAAGTAAACTTATTTTTACTTAGAAAAAAATAATTGCTCTCCAGAGGATGGATGACAGACCCACTCATGGTTATTAGATCGAAATCTGCTGTTAAACGTCTCTGTCATTTGAGGAAATCAAATTTCATATTAGAAGATGACCAGCCAGGTTTGCCAAGCAACTTGCTGGTGTATCCAGTTCTTCCCAATTTCCTCTTATTCAGGTGTCCACGTTTTTTTCACTGAGACCAAAATCACAAGATGTTGCAATTTTGGTGTCCATGTCAAATACCGTGTCCACCCGGATCCAGGGCAATCCGGATCAAATTAAAATGTGGCTGTATGTAACCTGGAACTGGCGGACTCTGGATCCTGCTGGATCTGGATGCCGGATCTGGGTTTTTGAACTGCGTGTCATTTATAACCAGATCCTGCAGAAAAAGGTACACAAACTGTTCAACGGTATGTTCCCACACCGGTATTATCACTGATCCGTGAGATGGATGAATGATAATAACGGTACATCCAGTTGCATCATTGTGGGGGAATCTGGGGGGATGCAGGTTTTTCCTTCATTCCCCTGGATTCCAAAAAGTGGTTGTGTGAACATAGCCTTACTTCAATAGCTAAGCTAACCCCCTTCTCTATTTGTAAATCAGCTAAGCTAAGCCAGTTCTTGAGCTCCTACCTAATTTCCCAAATGAAGCAGCTGATGCACCTCGAACACTGCTCATAGACTTTTGCAATGAGGCTATCTCGAGAGGTGGTGAGTTCCCCCTTAAATGGAAGTCTTCACACAGAGGCTGGACAGACATCTGTCTGAGATGATTTAGTGGCTGGACAGACATCTGTCTGGGATGATTTAGTGGCTGGACAGACATCTGTCTGGGATGATTTAGTGGCTGGACAGACATCTGTCTGAGATGATTTAGTGGCTGGACAGACATCTGTCTGGGATGATTTAGTGGCTGGACAGATATCTGTCTGGGATGATTTAGTGACTGGACAGACCTCTGTCTGGGATGATTTAGTGGCTGGACAGACATCTGTCTGGGATGATTTAGTGACTGGACAGACATCTGTCTGGGATGATTTAGTGGCTGGACAGACATCTGTCTGGGATGATTTAGTGGCTGGACAGACATCTGTCTGGGATGATTTAGTGGCTGGACAGACATCTGTCTGGGATGATTTAGTGGCTGGACAGACATCTGTCTGGGATGATTTATTGGCTGGACAGACATCTGTCTCGGATGATTTAGTGAATCCTGCTTTGAGCTGGGGGTTGGACCAGATAACCCAAGAAGTCCCTTCCAACTCCACCATTTTTCGATTCTATGACATTGGCTCTGATGCCATTACCTCTTTGTATGGCAAGTTAGGTTTTCAGCTCAGTCTGTGCATGGGATTTGGAGCATTACTTTAAAAAAAAGAGCAGTTGACAGGTCATAATAATTAAGTTTATTTTGTTCTCTCTCGTTTTTACATTTTTGTTTCCCATCTGTTAAGAGGGAAACTATAACATTTCACCTGTAACATGTGACGTTATACGAAGTTGAATACCTCTGTGAAATAGGTTTCAGATCCAACACTTACTTGTTTTGGCATAAAATAAAAAAAAATGTCATGATTAACTGAGAACATCCTGGAACAAGATCCCGGATCCACAGAGAGGCCTGCCCATCAGCCTTCAGGCTATGATGAAGACGTTGCTCCATGATGCTTGCAGCTTTATTGATCGATGTCTAATAAAAGTTCTTGATTTTCTGCCAAGTAATTGCTGAATCTCAAACAATATACAGTTGTTTGTTCAGTATGTCCAGGCTAGTCTCTGCTTCAGTACAGCACATTATGTAGAGTGGTAACTAACCTGGCCATAAATAATAATAATAACAATAATAATAATAATAATATTCCCTGATATAAAATAGTTTGCATTGTACAAATATTGGGGGGAGAGTTATCTTGTTATCTTCTTAATTACTTTGATGTATGTATTGTAAAGGCCTTGTCACTTGCCCAAATTATCCAATTTTTACCTATTGGAAATACTGCTGTTATCTTGAATCTCCATTCCTGAGATACGGTGAAATGAATATGGATATTGAGAACATCATCCATTTTGTAAGTAAATATATTTCTAAAGGTGCTACTGACATGATTTTCTCTCCAGATGTTGGTAACAACCCATCCAATCTACACAGGCAAAGTAATCAAACCATAGATGTCTATAAATTGTATTATGTGTAATAATGAGAAATGACACAAGGGAAAATGTATTGAACACACTCAATGAAATTTATTCATGACTTCGTGCAAAACCCTTTGTTAATGATGAAGCATCAACACACCTCCTGTATTGAGAAGACAAGAAAGAGAGGTGCAAAGCCATGGAAAGTCATGACACCAGCTGAAATCTATCAATAATTACAAAGCAATTCTGCTACTTAGTGAAAAATATTAGCTGGTTCAAATGAAGACCTATGAAAGGTGTCTCATTACCAAGGTGGCACACAAGAAATATCTCATGGCTAACAGAAACTTCTCCATCCTCCTCCTTCTAGACCTGTACTCTGCCTTTGATACAGTCAACAACTCCATCCTACCATACATCCTCTCTTCCATTGGTATCACTGACCTTGCCCTTTCCTGGATCTTCTCATACATTTCCGACCGCACGTTTAGTGTCTCCACTCCCACACTACCTCTTCACCCCATCCCCTCTCTTTTGGGGTCCCTCAAGGCTCTGTCCTGGGACCCCCACTCTTTTACATCTATACCCTCGACCTGGTCCAACTCATAAAGTCCCACGGCTTCCAGTACCATCTAAACACTGATGACACTCAGATCTACCTCTCCGGCCCAGACATCACCTCTCTACTGTCCAGAATCCTGGAGTGTCTGTCGTCCATATCCTCCTTCATCTCCTCTAGCTTCCTAAAACTCAATGTACACATAACCAAACTCATCATCTTTCCTCCATCTCACCCATCTTCCCTACTCAATCCATCTATCACAATAAAGTACATCACTCTTTGCCCTGTAGCTAAAGTCTGCTGCCTCGGAGTGACCCTTGACTTTGCCTTATCCTTCAAACCGGACATCCAAGCTCTCACCACCTCCTGCCGCCTCCAACTCAAAAATATTTCCAGAATCTGTCATTTCCTCCACCCCCAATATACTAAAATACTAGTGCATGCCCTCATCATTTCCCACCTTGTCTACTGCAGCATCTTCTTCTGTGGCCTCCCTGATAACACTCTTGAACCTCTCCAATCTGTCCTTAACTCTGCTGCCAGATTAATCCACCTCTCTCCTCACTACTCTTCCACTTCTCCCCTCTGCAAATCTCTTCACTGGCTCCAAATTCCCCAACATATTCATTTCAAACTACTAGCATTGACTTACAAAGCCATCTACAGTCTATCTTCCCAATATATCTCTGAACTAATTTTCTGATATCATCCAACTTGTAATCTTCGAGCCTCTCAAGACCTTCTTCTTTCCTCCACACTTGTATGTTCCTCATCCAACTGCCTGCAAGACTTCTCCCGAGCATCCGCCATCCTCTGAAACTCTGCACCCCAACACGTCCAACTATCTGCTACATTTGGAACTTACAAGTGGATCCTGAAAACCCATCTCTTTAGGAAAGCTTACAGCCTGCAATGACATTACCGCCACTGGAGCTGGCGTTCCTCCACCACGATACCTGACCCTCCAACACCTCTGGACCCGGCTCTCCACCACCACCGGACCTGGCACTCCACCACCAACGGAGCAGACCCAACCTACTGTCTCCCTCCCCATTGCCCTGTAGAATGTATACCCGCAAGGGCAGGGTCCTCTCTCCCCTCTGTACCAGTCTGTCACTGTTAGTTTGTTCACTGTATTTTTCACTTGTTTTGTATGTATCCCTTTCTCATGTACGGCACCATGGAATCAATGGTGCTCTATAAATTAATAATAATAATAATAATAATAATAATAAATGGGTAAAACCAGTGAGCTATCTCAAGATATTTGCAACCTTTTTGTTGCAAAACATACTGATGGCATTGGTTACAGAAGAATTGCAGTAACCAACTCTGTGTCCGGTCAAATATCTGAGGGCAGATTGGGATATCTTTGTCCAAGGACAGTCCTTTCAATTTTCAAAGAAACTATGTACTTTAGTGGAGAAAACATGAAATAAAACAGAAACAAAGAAACAAATAAGTTAGAATATAACTGATTTAGGTGTAAAGGAAATTATATAATCAGAAAATGACCCATTGTTTAAATCAAGTTTTTATCTTAAACATATTTTTTCATGTCACCATCTATTAGAAATAAATTAATCTGTTTTGGGCAATTTTCATTTGCCATGAATTCTGGAAAATTTAACATTTTCAAGAATTAAAATTTTTTGCAATTCATTTGAATTGATCAAAATGTCTGCTGAATTATAATGAGCAAATGGTGGGGAAAAAAATTAATACTCACCTTCCAGATTACTTGTCTTGCTGTTGCAGCCCACTGTCCAATACTCCGCCCCACTGGTGGACACAGTTAGAAAAGTCCACCCAAGAGCTCATAATAATGCACCCCTAACCTCCTGGGCTCTGTGTGGTTGCACAGGCTGCACCAATGATATGTCTGCCCCTGCTCAGTGCCCATTTATGATTCTTTCACAAACTTTATCTGGTGTCTCTGTTGCCAACTAGGCCTCAGATGTTATGACGCACATCACCTGAGGCCTCTTGAGATCTTCAGGACATGAGCATCTTGTCACCTGAGCAAGAAACCAGAGGACTGATGCCAAGTGATGATCCTTGGAAGAAGAAGCAAGAGAAGGCGCCGAGCACTGGGGGGTGGGTGCTATAGTGGGACAAGTAAGCAGAGAGGAGAAAATGTAGGTTTTTTTCATGCTATTTCATGATTAGCATGTTATTTCATGTTTATTATATTCTGGGGTCTGTAGAGCATAGTAAAGAACCTTTGATTAACATTGAATAAGTTCAATGCAAATTAACTTTCTCTGCCAAATTTGATCAATCTTCTGAACTCAAATCTCGGCTCTCTCATTTCTACCAGCCCATATTAACAAAAAAAACATGAAAATTATAGGATTAGTTCCTGTACTGTAGAGCTCACTTCTCAATAGTCATCTAATCATTATCACAGGGAGGATTCCAAATGATAAATATATAGTAGATCACACACAATCTACCATTCACAGTGGGTGACAGTCACAGCTCACCTCCTTCTCACTGTACAGGTCACACAGCATACCTATAACACTCTCTAAAAGACCAATAAACATCTCCTGTCTATTGGTGTCTATAGTGGAACATGGACCTTCTGTGATTAAGTTAATCTCTGTTTATTAAAGGAAAAGGTAAAGAACATCCAATGTACATCAAAGAGTTCACAAGCATTGATGATCTTCATGAACAAGACCTCAACAAGGTATATTATAAGAAATAACCAAATAGAGAAGAGAGAATGCAGTCAGGAAGGGCCTAGGCAGCGTGTTATGCCTGGTCGACCCCAAAGAGGGCCAAGCGGAACTAGCCCAGGTCCGCATCCCAAGACCTTATCTGTGTTTCATCATTGGCCTCCCTAAGGGTAGGGGTGAGGTATGGAAGTCTAGATGTTAGGGCCCGCAATGGGAGAATTGGAAAGGAAACGAGAAAGGAATTTAGGGTGAGAGAGAAGAAATAGGAGGATGTAGAAGAGGAAAGTACCATAGAAGGGAACAGGAGGGAAGCAGAGGAGAATGGGGTAAGGGGGGCGTACACTCCCTCCGACACTACCCCTCCACCCCAAGGCCACTAACAGGTTACTCCATCACAGAAAGATGTCTCCAAAATTTGATGAATCCCTAAAGAGGATCCACGCTATCCACACTCTGGAGAATCTGTCTAAAGAGTCTGAGGCCTCAGCAGCCAGCTCCTCCATTCTGAAAATTTCTGTCATTTCCATATATCATTCAACGACAGGTGGCACTTGGGGAGACTTCCAATATCTTGGAATCACAGAGCGGGCCGCAGACATACAAAAAAAGAAGACTGTTTTTCGACTGTGGGAAGATGGAGAGCAAAGCAATCTCCGGGCTTCCTACTACCTGTTTGCCCGTGATCAGGTTTTGTTGTAGTTGTGTGTGTGTGTGTGTGTGTATGTCTGTGTTTAGGGTGTACAGGGTGTAAAACAAAATGCTAAACATACTTAACTATGGTCAAGTGTCTCCAGATGCAAGAGGAAGTCCAGTCCCAAGATCAGCTGAGAGAATCCGGTGGTGAACAACCGATCAGCTGATTCTGTCAGCTGACCAGAAAACAGATCAGCTGATGTGCCTGCCGATCAGCTGATTCTGTCAGCTGACCAGAAAACAGATCAGCTGATGTGCCTGCCGATCAGCTGATTCTGTCAGCTGACCAGAAAATAGATCAGCTGATGTGCCTGCCGATCAGCTGACTGAGTCTGCTGATTGCTTCTCCGCCAGTCAGCTGGCTTAGTCAGCTAATCGGGGGGCAGATCAGCTGATCTGTTTGCCGGTCTGCTGCCAGAATCAAGTGATCGGTTCTCTGCCGCCGGATTCTGTCGGTTGATCTTGGGACCAGTTTGGACTCATCACTGGATGATCATGGACTTCGTCAGAGGGAATTGGTGGGTATTTAATAATGTGGTAAACAACGTGTCTGATTTTAATTTTTTTTCTATCAAACTGATGGCTGGCATTAGCAATAGGGGCTTGCTGTCAGCCGGCATAACAAGCTGTCACCAACCCCATTATTACCCAGTCTGCCACCGCTACATGGCAGCTGGAAGAGTGGGGTGACCACCAGTTTTGGTGTCTCTCATGGAGGTGCCAATTCTGGGGCGACTGCTGGCTGTGATTCTCAACGTGGGGGGCCCAGAACCACACTGAGAATTACAGCTCCAAGCTGCCTGGGTTAACTTTGCAATAGAACATACAGTGAAGCCCACATAATTTTTTGTTTATTATTAAGAGAAAAAAAGGTCTCCCCTGAGAATAAAAGGAAATGACATCAAGGACCCTTTCTTTTTTTCTCAACAGTCTTCATCACTGTCTTCTTATTGCTCAATGTCTCAAAGCATGGATCACTAACACAATGCGTTTTTTTACCCCTCTGTTTAAAAAAATGTGTGTGAATGTAGCCTAAAGCCCCTGTTACACTAAGCGAGATCACTAGCGAGATTGCTGCTACGTCACAGGTTTTGTGATGCAACAGCTACCTGACCAGCGATCTTGACATGTTTGACACGTAGCAGCGACTGGGCGCCCGCTGTGACATCGCGTCTGAATGTCCTGGACCATTTTTTGATCACCGGGCTCCCGCTGGGCAGCATGCATCGGTATGTTTGACGCCTCAATAACGACCTCGTTGGTGACTCAGAACTCAGCCACGTAGGTCTGAGTCGTCAGACTAGCTGCTGTGTGACAGGGTCCCAACAACCACTAAGGTCGTTATATGGGTCGCCGTATCGTTGCTACGTCGTTGAGTAGATCTGACTGTTTGACATCGCACCAGCGACCATGTAGCGATGTTCCAGCGATTCCTACCAGATCGTATCGTTGTCGGGATCGCTGGAACATCGCCAAGTGTAACGGCACCCTAAGTGTAATAACCGATCCCTAGAACCAGCCCCATTCCACTTTTGGGAGGCGACAAAATGTTGCCAACCTTGGAGACACCTCAGACCTCCATGAGATGCTCATTTTGCCCCATGGCAAAAGCAGCACTGCCTATGACCCCATAATCGTGTACAGAACACACAATAATAAAATCTACAATCGCCAATGACAGCGGCAATCTAGAAGTTGACTAACAACAGGTTTTATATTGTGAGATTTGCCATATTATCCTTTATACTGCATTTGAATATTATATGTTCAGTTATATTATTATTATCTACAGTGCCTTGTGAAAGTATTTGGCCCCCTTTAACTTTTCAACCTTTTGCCACATTTCAGGCTTCAACCATAAAGATATAAATTCTAATTTTTTGTGAAAACTCAACAACAAGTGGGACACAATCGTGAACTGGAATGAAATTTATTGCATATTTGAAACATTTTTAACAAATAAATTGAAAAGTGGGGCGAGCAATATTATTCGTCCCCCTTGAGTTAATACTTTGTAGCGCCACCTTTTGCTGCGATTACAGCTGCAGTCTCTTGGGGAATGTCTCTATCAGTTTTGCACATCGAGAGACTGAAATTCTTGCCCATTCTTCCTTGCAAAACAGCTGGAGCTCAGTGAGGTTGGATGGAGAGCATTTGTGATCAGCAGTTTTCAGCTCTTTCCACAGATTCTCCATAGGATTCAGGTCTGGACTGTGACTTGGCCATTCTAACACCTGGATTCGTTTATTTTTTAACCGTTCCATTGTAGATTTTGCTTTATGTTTGGGATCATTGTCTTGTTGGAAGATAAATGGGGATGGTGTTTTGAGGGTGATGAGCTGTGTTGCTTTTACGCCAAACATATCATTTTGTATTGTGTCCAAAAAGTTGATTTTGGTTTCATCTGACCAGAGCCCCTTATTCCACATGTTTGGTGTCTCCCAGGTGGCTTGTGTCAAACTTCAAACGAGACTTTTTATGGATATCTTTGAGAAATGACTTTCTTCTTGATACTCTTCCATAAAGGCCAGATTTGTGCAGTGTACGACTGATTGCTGTCCTATGGACAGACTCTCCCACCTCAGCTGTAGATCTCTGCAGTTCATCCAGAGTGATCATGGGCCTTTTGGCTGCATCTCTGATCAGTCTTCTCCTTGTTCGAGATGAAAGTTTAGAGGGACGGCCGGGTCTTGGTAGATTTGCAGTGGTCTGATACTCCTTCCATTTCAATATGATCGCTTGCACACTGCTCCTTGAGATGTTTAAAACTTGGGAAATCTTTTTGTATCCAAATCCGGCTTTAAACTTCGCCACAACAGTATCTCGGACCTGCCTGGTGTGTTCCTTGGTCTTCATGATGCTCGCTGCACTTGAAACAGAACCCTGAGACTATCACAGAGCAGGTGAATTTATATGGAGACTTGATTACACACAGGTGGATTCTATTTATCATTACCAGTCATTTAGGACAACATTGGATCATTCAGAGATCCTCACTGAACTTCTGGAGTGAGTTTGCTGCACTGAAAGTAAAGGGGCCGAATAATATTGCACGCCCCACATTTCAGTTTTTCATTTGTAAAAAAGGTTAAAATATCCAATAAATTTGATTCCGCTTCACGATTGTGTCCCACTTGTTGTTGATTCTTCACAAAAATATTAGAATTTGTATCTTTATGTTTGAAGCCTGAAATGTGGCAAAAGGTTGAAAAGTTCAAGGGGGCCAAATACTTTACCAATGCACTGTAACGATGTGATTTTATTGAATTAACATACTACATACTAACAATTGGCTTAAAGTCTACCTTCAACCTTAAAAAAAACATTGTAGATTTAGGATTTTATTGGTTTATTGTTATTTATTTATTGTATTATTCCCTCTGAGTATATCTTTATGTTGCTGCCCATAAAACTCTGATGTATTTCTTTTATTTTCACTTTTTTTACATTTTTTTTAGAAATCAGTACCGTATATACTCGCGTATAAGCCGAGTTTTTCAGCCCAAAATTTGGGCTGAAAAGTCCCCCCTCGGCTTATACGCGAGTATACCGAACCAGACGGATCCCCCGGAGGTATACAGGCCCCCCCATCAAGGTCCAGGGCCCCCCCCCTTGCGCGGCAAACCTGTAAAGTAAAATCATACTTATCAGTGTCCTGCCGCGCTGTCCCCGCTGCCGACATCACGATCCCGGGCTTCATTCCGTGTCTTCCGCCTTCCTGTGGTCGCGGGCAATGACGTCATTGCCCGCGACCACAGGAAGCCGGAAGACGTGGAATGAAGCCCGGGATCATGATGTCGGCAGCGGGGACAGCGCGGCAGGACACTGATAAGTATGATTTTACTTTACAGGCTTGTCGCGCAAGGGGGGGGGCCCTGGACCTTGATGGGGGGGCCTGTATACCTCCGGGGCTGCTGCTGTATACAGCCCTGGGGCTGCTGCTGTATACACCCCTGGGGCTGCTGCTGTATACAGCCCTGGGGCTGCTGCTGTATACACCCCTGGGGCTGCTGCTGTATACACCCCTGGGGCTGCTGCTGTATACACCCCTGGGGCTGCTGCTGTATACACCACTGGGGCTGCTGTATACTACCTAAGGGCTGCTGTATATACCTCTGGGGCTGCTGTATACTACCACTGGGGCTGCTGTATACACCTCTGGGGCTGCTGTATACTAACCACTGGGGCTGCTGCTGTATATACCACTGGGGCTGCTGCTGTATACTACCACTGGGGCTGCTGTATATACCTCTGGGGCTGCTGTATACCACACTGCTGGGGGCTGTATACTTGTGCTGGGGTCCATCCTCGGCTTATACACGAGTCAATAGGTTTTCCCAGATTTTGGGGGCAAAAGTAGGGGGGTCGGCTTATACACGGGTCGGCTTATACACGAGTATATACGGTAATTACATTTTTACTTTAACCTATTAATGTGTTATACAGTATATTCTTTGTAGGTCTCCCCTTTAGTGTGTACATATTAAGGCTATGTGCTCACTGGTCATTTTTATCCATTTTTGCTTCTGCATTGTTTTTTTAAATTGCACCAAAAACAGATCAGTCTCTGCGTCTGCAGTAAAGTGAATGGGATTTTCAACTTGCTGTGCAGACATCAGCATTTTTGACTGCTGCGCTAGTGGTGCAAAAAGTGCATCCAGACAATAATGAGCAGGTCAGTCACTGCTCCATTTTTCTGCTTCGCTTTCTCCATTGACTCCATTGTAGTAACATAAAAAGCATCACACAGTCCGTTTGTGATGCTTTTTTAGTGCGCTTTCCACACCACAAATGATTGCTCATCCAATATCTTACTATCCCCGGCGATCCTGCGGCGTGTTTTGGCAATGTGTTCCTTCCGGGCACCGAGAACCGGTAACAGGACCTGCGAGAACTCAAAAGGACCTGGCCATGTGACTCAGTCAGCTGATCTGCTGCCACTTGATACCCGGGAGTAACACATCACTGAACATAGCAGACAGGAACTTCTGGAAGATACTAAATTGTGTTTGTTCAAGCCCTGTGATGCAGCGGTTTGCTGCATTGCAAATAGCAGATTGTGCTCTGCAATCTAAACTAAGAAATGAGTATGCTGGGACTTGTAGTTCAGCACATTTAAGTAATGCCTTATGCTGGCACTTGTAGTTCCACAGGTTAAGGTAATGTATTACAAGTGCAGGACTGCAGGTGAGCCAAAAGACGGGGGCGTGTCTGGCTAACCTGATTCCTCAAACACCTTGGTGTATCTCAGGGGATATAATCTCTGTGTTAATGGGATTAGATGTCTCTGTGCATTTGGGAAAGCAGGAGCTTCCCTGGAAGACGTATGGCCAGGAGGCCATATCTCATGCTTACGAGAACATGTCCTTGGAAGGCATGAGGTTCAGGGACCATGGGACCTCTCTTGCTTGGAAGCAGCTGGCATGAAATCACATGCGACTGGGATGGCTCTGGCAGAACCAGTGAGGGCTTGCTCATGGCTTGGAGCAACCGTTGTCCTGGAACGCATCTGGCATGGTAAGCATAGAAACAGCCAGTGTCCTGTAAGGTACGCGATGAGGAGACCACAGGGATATTCCAGAAGCTACAGTCCTGCTGAAGATCTGGAACTGACAGGTGTTAGTGATCCCAGAGAGGGAGTCTCCTGAATTATAGACTAGTAGGAGTCAGTGAATGGGGCTGGAAATAGCTATTGTAAGGTAACTATGTGCCTAATAGGGACTATGTTTATAATGCCAGGAGGGCGCATATGCCATTGGGACAGACTCAGGGTCATATAAATGTTCCGTTAATGTAAATATAATGGACTGTTTATGCTATGTGGTTTATGGTATAATAAACCAATAGACTGTTTGCCTCAATTCCGCTACCATTTGAGTATCTCCCGTACTATCAGTGAGTAAATCAGTACACCCCTTACGGAATAGTGCTGCGTTTTTGCTTTGAAAAAGCAAAAGCGCAGCACAAAAAAATTGAGCACAAAAGCAACAAAAACGGATCATGCGTTTGTGAAGCTTTTTTGCAAAAAAAAAGAGGATCTGTTTTGGCTGCAGAAAATGCACCAAAAACGGATCACAACAAAACAGATCAAAAACGCACCGTGTGAACCAGGCCTTAGATACCTTAATTCAAAACTGGTTTTAATTAGATAAAAAAAATAGGGCAACATTGTGTGTTATTATGTGTTTTACCTATTGAAAAAAACTAAAATATTACAAATAGATTTACGCTCTAATATAATTTTAAATCTGTAAATGGAGTGAGACGAAATTTCTGCACGTCGTCTGAAGCGCGTGGATTTCACATGGCTGCTTTGATGCATTTAGAACAACTTTGCCGATTTCAAGGAATATATTTTTCCAGGCCCAAGATCAAAGCCCTATTAACAAGTATGGTAGGTTACAGTGTAAGGAATTCTTCAAAGAAGCGGTCTTGATTGTTTTTGTATCTACAACTTGTTATCACTGGGAAGCCTCTTTCTGTGGTGCTAGAACAACAGCGTTACCCAAGCATTAACCATCAGTAGACAGCAAATTATCGTTTTAATTTAAATCATCCAATGCCCAGGCAGATTCTTGAGATAAGAAGAAAAAAACGGCCTGTTTTCAGTAGGATGGAGGTAGCCAGACGAGAGGCGCCAGCGTATCTTTGTGCCAAAGCAAAACAATGTGGAATATAAAACAACAGCTTACAAAGACCCGATTAAACTCCTTACAGACCCATCCTGAGACCTCCAGGATTTCACTGCAAAATGGGACGGCCACCTTTTGCTTTTTTTTTAATTCTTTTTGCTTATTGGAGTAATTTTCTCCAAAATGACAGTAGCCTGTCTGAGAAATGTCAAAACACAGACATATTTTCTCAGGCCTGGATAAAGCAAATCTGCTAACAGAGAAAAACAGACGTCTGACACTATAGCCTCGAGACGCAGGAGATGTAGAACCACAAATCCAAGAATCCTGGGAAATGCTTCCAGCAATAATTGCAATAAGGTGGTGAGACATGCATGCATTCCTGCTCATCGTGATTGGCACCCGTGAAGTTTGGGTATATAAGGTGGAATATGTCCTATAAAAAAGAAATCAAGTGAAACAGGTTTTTGTATAGAGACTCACAGGGGCGTAACTACAATAGGTGCAGGGTTGCGATCGTACCCAGGCTCTGCAGCCTAGAGGGGCCCCAAAAGTCCCTTTGGCCTATAGAAAAATAACTAATACTACTAAAGATTTTAATAATTGGGGGCCCCATTGGAGCTTTCGCACCGGGGCCCATGAGCTTGAAGTTACGCCACCGGAGACTCATGTTAAATACAAAAGAGCAAATGATAAACAACAATTTAAAGCAATAAAACAACGAGAGGGAAAAATACAAAAACCTAAAGCTGCTGTGACTCTGGTATTGGCACCTTTATCTAAATTAATGTGGAAACACATTTTGACTTTCATGTAGTAAATCACAAATGAGAATCACCTGTGATAAATTGTCGGTGGCCATGTGATATGAATTCAATTAATGATGACTTCAATGTTTTAAAAAGCCACACGTTAGGCCCTGTTCATTTGTCACAATGGTGAAAAGAAAAGAACTGTCATCAGAACTGCTATTAGCAAACACAAGACTTCCACAAGGTATAAGGCATTGAAATTAAGAAGTTTGCCAAGCATGGAATCGTCAAGAACCTTCCTGTGCGAAAGAGGATGTAATAATTTGTAAGGATTTACTTAGGAATCTATTAGCAGTGGGAGCAAAGGCACACTGAGAAAAAGTTTAAAGGTGACTAAAAATGTATTAAACACATGTGGCAGATAACAAACATGATGTGCAGCAAGTGAGCAAGTTCAGCAAAATGCTTTGTCTCTAGAAATATTATCAATAAGGCTGTCTCTAGGAATAGACGATTGAAATACAGTCTATGAGCGCTATACACCCAGGAAGGCCTTGGAATGGAAAGTCAAAGAAAAAATGTCCAGAACTTTTATAGTGCAGTGCAGTTTTAAGAAAGTCCCAAAGTCCAGAACGCAGCTACTGCACAGTAAACAATATTAGGAGCTAAAAGAACTAGCAGAGCACACATAGATTGCATGACACAGAGCTGGCACAACAGTGGTAGAATTAGGAACACACAGCACAGGCAGCTTGTAGCAGGAGAGTAGCTGAAAGTAGGTGTGGTTGCTGGATTTCAAACTGCAGATGCTGGAAAAGCCAGACTAGATTAGCAGGAAGTGGAGCAAACAGGAAAAGCAAAAGAGAGCCAGGAATTCTAACAGAATACTCGAAACATGGCTAGACTGTAGACTGGGTTTTATAAAGGCAGGGAAGGAGGATCACATGAAGAGGAGCGAAGCAGTGAATGCCATTTTGAAAAAAATAACTAGGATGTACAAAAATGTCAAAAGAAGATCCAGACTCCTGAAAGAGGAAAATTGACAAGGTTGGTGCCAATGGTGGAAAAAGCACCACGTGAAAAATTCTAAACACCTTAAGGCCACCCTGGAACAGTCTGGGGTCATGGTTTCAACAAGCATCATATGACACACACTAAATTAGACACTGTTTGCTTACGATGTGGAATTGCTCACTTTGTCCAGTTGTGAGACCCACAACTGGTTGAAAAGCGTTAAAGCAGTTGCCGCAGGGACCGCATTCCCACAGGTAACCGTGGTCGCAATGCAGATTTTCTTGGACGAAGTGCCTCACTGTCCGCGCTGCTGCTCCAGGACCGAAGGAACCAAGACACAGGGATGTCTGGATCAACTTATGTTTTTATTATCCGACGCGTTTCAGAGCCACATACCGAGCTCCTTCCTCAGGGAATATCCTGGATGTTCCCTGAGGTAGGAGCTCGGTATGTGGCTCTAAAACACATCGGATAATAAAAGAACATCCTGGATGTTAACTTACCATCCATGCCAAATCCAACACTGCACTTGCAGGACACAGCCAGACCCCACTATGTGAAGCAAGCACCAGGTGCAGGCTAATATAGATCACCTGGATGTTCCCTGAGGAAGGAGCTCGGTATGTGGCTCTGAAACACTTCGTCCAAGAAAATCTGCATTGCTGAAGAATAGACACACAAAGGAAAAACTGATTTTCGCTAAAGAGTACCTTGACAAACCACAAACAATTCTAGGAAAATGTTCTGTGGACAGATGAAACTAAAATAGACTTTTTGGCAATGCAAAAAAAAAGCAACAGTTTGTTTACAGACAGCGCAATGAAGCTTGTAAGGATAAGAACACCCTGCCATCAGTTAGGCATTGCGGAGAATCCATAATGCTATGAGGTTGTTTTGCTGTGTTTGGTACTTGAGGAAACTGACTGAATCTCAGGAATCATGAAATCAGAGAATTAGCAAGAGATTTTAGAACAAAAATGTCCTACCCAGTGTAAGAAAACTTGGTTTGAGTCAAAGATCATGGGTCCTCCAGCAAGAAAATGACTCAAAACACACATCCAAAAGTATACAGAAATGATTGAAAAAGAAAAAATGGACTATTTTAAAATGGCAGCAATGAGTTCTGATCTCAATCCCATTGAAAATCTTTGGAGTGAGCTGAAATCTGTCATTGCATTGGGAAAAAGAACCCTGCAAACATTCAAGAGCTTGAGCAAACTGCAAAGGAAGAGTGGGAAAAAAAACCAGCTGAGAAGAGCAAGAAGCTTATAGATGGCTGCAAGAGACATTTGGAGGCTTCATCAATGCTAAAGGGTGCAGCCAAGTATTAATTAGGGACAAAAGAAAACACAGAGAGCGCACAATCAGAGGTACCTGGTGGTCTTGGCCAAGGTGTGGGGGGATTTGCCACTCACCTTGTATGGTTGCGCAACCCTTCACAACCTCGGTGTGTTGCCTGAGAGAAACGCTGCTCCGGGACCACCCGTCGGCTCCCTTCCTAGTACGGGTCACGTGGATGGTTTCCAATTACGTGATTGCCGTGTCACTCTGACATCATGGCAGGTCCTTCACTAAAGAATTGTTATCGCACGAGCCGGCGGCACCAGCCACAATGAAAGAATGAAGGAGTGTCAATAATGGTGCATTGTAAGGAGCAAAGGCATCATTAATATAGTGGTGTCATGGTGTATAAATGGTAGAGTCTTGGTAAAAATTGTGGAAGGTGGGTTTAGACCAGAGGCCGGGAACCATTTTTCTGCTGAGGGCCATTCGGAAATTTCTACAATCCTTCGGAGGCCGTACAAAATTATAAAACTGAAAATTACCTGCTATATTTGGTTAAACAATCAACTCACCCCTACTGTGTGGCTGAAGCTGTTTCTCTTTGGTGTTGGCGATATTGGTCATGTTGCTTCTCAACTGCTTCTCCAGGTTTACTAGAGCCCTAGACATCACAGGAGAGGCTGGGAGCATATATCTCACTGGGGAGGCTGAGGCTGGGGCATAGAGATCACTGGAGAGCTAGATTTAAAGGGCAGACAGTTAGCAAAATGCATCTGCCAGCCTGAGCACTGCAGTCCCCAGGAATCTATCCGGGGCCGCAAAAAAGTCATTCGGCCCTGGGGCCTGAGGTTCCCCACCCCTTGTTTAGACAGTAATGCTGACCACAGAGCCATGAGCTCCAGTAAGTCTGGGAATGGTTTTTTAAGTAACATTATTTGCAGAGCCGGGATTGCAGTGTTGTACTTTTACTAAAAGTAGCTGGGTGGTCGACCACACAGGGGTGAACTTACATTTGAAGGACATAAGCTTGATGGCAGGTTCCCAGGATGCTTCACTTTGGACAGTCAAGAAGGCTGGATGGCTGTCTGATGGCTGCCTAGATTGAGAGGTCGGAGAGCCCTTTAGGGTGTACAGGCCCATGACAATGCAGAGGGTGGGAGTGAAGGAGTTAAAAGGTTTGAAGTGTTGGATGGGATACATGTGGGAAGGTGATTGGTGCAAAGGTTTGGCAGGTTGGGTTAGTAGAGGGTTAAAAATGGGTGAGGGAGACAATGCAAAAAGGAGAGAAAAATAAAGTTTATGGGGATATTTTGTGACGCCACTCCTGGGTTGTGGCCAATATGGGCTACTGCTGACGGTCAGACCGCTGGGGATGATGGTGGAGGTGGCAGCTGGGATGGTGAGCCCTCCAGGGGTAGGGCTTGGTTTCCCAGGGCAGATGTAGGAGAGATGAACTTAGTTGCAGTGTAGAAAACAAGTGCGCGGCTCCGCAGGCGAGCTGCTGCAGTCTCTGTACCAATAAGTCTCAGACACAAATCTTGAGTTCACCGGGTACTTTACTCCTCTGCTCACTTGACAACACAGTCTCTACAAGAGTTCTCTTCAACACTTTTAGCAGATTGGAGTCTCACAGCAGCTACAGGATTAGGTTCTCACTGCACCCGGGATGGTTCCTCTGCTTCACTCCCCCTCAGTGTACCTTTCGGCCCTCTGTCTCTCTCCCTCGTGTACGGGTTTGGTCCGGCCGTCACGGGCTCTGCAGTGATCTGTCCCACACTCTGGGTCACTAGCCCTAGTACAATGGCTTTGTCCTACTCCGTACCGGTAGTTGGATCTCGGGACATGGAGTTCCGGCACCTTGCCGGGTGTCTCGTGGTTAGAGGCTTGAAGCGTTTCCGGCCACACCTACAGAGCTGGCACTCTGGTTCTCTGGCCCAGCCACCAGTGACCCGGGTTAGTCGGGCTCACCTGGCTCCTTCTGTCTCTCCACGGACTCAGCCTCGGTTCCCGGCTGGCCATCAGTGGTACAGGCCACCAGGCCCTGTTGTTCTTTCAGTCTGTCTCAGTCAGTACTCAGCTGAAGGGTGTCTCAGCTTAGGGATGCTTCCCTCTTCCTCATCCTCCAGGGAATCAATCGATCTCCTCCCAGGGAATGCCTCCTCCAACTTAGTGTTCCTGTGTTTTACTACAGTTCTTCCACCCCTTTGTCCTGGTTCTCTCTACTTCCCACCCACACATAGCTACTCCCGCCAACCCTCGCTTGGCATGAAGGGACTTAGGCTTAGGGTCGGAGTGTGTGCGTGAGTGTTTGTGTGGAGTGACCGTCCTGCGTATCCCAGCTGCAGTTCACCCTGTGGCCACCTGGTCGCGGGGGCGCCACATGTTCTTTACTTACTATGGGATCACGAAGGGTTATATAAGAAAAGGGAACAACAAATCCCTCTAAGTCTACGGTCACACATTCAGTATTTGGTGACTTTTCTACCTCAGTATTTGTAGCCCAAACCAGGAGTGGGTGATAAATACAGAAGTGGTGACGTGTTTCTATTAGACTTTTCCTCCGATAGTTCCACTCCTGGTTTGGGCTCTAAAAAACTCACCAAAAGCTGAACATGTGAACATAGCTTCAAATCGTCAAGTGGATGGACAGTTGGGGCACACGGGCACAGTTGGCCTGGCATGAAGAAGTCAAACGTAGACGGCTTTTGCTTTATTATTTTATTTGGGCTGCTATCCAGAGTATTCCGTTTTTTTGTTAATTTTTTAATTTAATTAAAGCCACCATACAGTGTCAAAGTTATAGGCCTTTTTATCTAGTACTTTTATGGTCTTACAAATGGGACGTGGCTTACAGGATTCTCTTGGGGTGCATCTTTAGGCGGCTCTGTATTATTATGCCAAGCTCTTTTGGATAAGACCACCATGAATAAATTAGCATAAAAAAGCTCCAGATCTCTGAAACCATATGACAAGCTTAAATGAAACAAAAAAAAAATGTAATTTAGTACCATTAAGTGATTTTTGGCTCAGTGTCCTCGTTCGATGTAACTTTAGGAAGTTATTGAAATAATGGGTGGCAAAAGCCATCGTTTGCGAAAAAGATTATTTTTTGTATGGGTTAAATACTATGGGGGATAGCATGTGGATACCTTAAATTACTATACAATAGCTGACCACACTTCTCAGATTGACAATCCTTTGATTAAAGGGAATCTGTCAGCACAGAATGACTGTTCAAAGCAAGTATAGGTGCACCATGCCGGGGCCACTTAGGTGCACCTTCCCACTTGTTTGTTTTCCATCTGTCTCCAGCTCTATGAAGCCAGAACTATCAATCAAAAAGGAGGGTAGAGATATAGAGAAAACAAGCAGGTGGGAAGGTGCACCTAAATGTTTGACCCCAACCTGATGCACCATGTGCTCAGGGGCTGGCTGGCAAATTTCGTCTGGGGGGGCAACCACACAGTAGTGGCCCATGAGCAGTGAGCTTCAGGGGCAGAGCGACCTCCCAGACCAACATGACAGATAGCCGGGTGGCCCCAAAACTGCTGCTTGACCACTGGCCTGAGGGGCATCTGCCTCCCTGCCCTCTGGACCAGCCAGCCCCTGCGTGTGCCTGTGCTTGGTTTGAACAGTCATTCTGTACTGAAAGACTCCATTTAAGTTCTGTGTAGTTTAAGTACTTAACAAGTAAGGAGGGCTGTAATGATTCAGCTCAGAATTGTGAAGGTAGTTCTGGAATAGAAAAAATGACTATATCTTGGAATCAGTGCAAGATTAGAAAAGCAATGCATCTACAAAGTTACTTTTTAAGTAGATTCCCTCCAGGTACGAAGTATAAAATGAGCCTTAAAAGCAAAGTACACCATAAAATCACTGGTTCTATGTTTGAAATCCCTGAGGAATATTTCACTACAACTATTATAAAATTTCTCTTTCCCCTTTTTCACACCAAATGTGTAAATAGGAAACATTTTCCCACCAGCTGTAGCGGACGTTTGCCTGGAATTTTAATTTCCATCTTGTTTCCAGGGAATGAACGTACATCACGGGAGGAAACCGGAAGACTGAGGAAGTCATTTTACTTTACTGACCCTGTGATGTGATAAGGTAAAATTAGAAAGATAAAAAATAACATGGTGCGGATTAATGAGGCGGGACATGGTGTATAGTGCAACATTTCATGCAACAAAGAATGTTTCACAAACATTTACACGACGATCATATACGTCAGAATTGTCAACTATTGGGAAAGAACATCAAGGACACTCTTAAAATTGTCAACAGCGTGCTGTACCAACCTCTAAATGTTTAGTGTTATCTCCTGCTCACTTATAGAGCAGCGTTTTTTTTGCGTTGCCGCAAGCGCCGCAACAGCCAGATTCAGCAATACCACACTTGCTGCACCCGACAGCAAGCCCCATAGAGAATTATAGAGAATCGGTGCTGCAAGTTGGCTGTTACGCAGCAGATCCGGTAAATGCTGCGACATCTGACGGGAATTACACCTCCCGCAGATGTGAAAGCCTAACATAGTGATAGCTGTTTAGGTAAGCTTGTTCAGCTAATTACTGTAGGGCAAGCAATAGTTAAGTAGTGGTATCAACCCACAGGGGGTGGAAGTAGCCTCTAGGCTTACAGGGGAGACTCCATATTGGCTTAGGTAGTGAGTAAAAGCTATACTAGTGGGTAGTACAGTGAGTAGGAGCAGTGTGCAAGCCAGAGAAGTACCCTAGGCCACAATAAGTGGGTGTTTGTGGCACCCGTCACCTCACCATCGGTGGACAGTGGGAACAGAGCACCCGATAAGTACTCCAAACGGGGAGTGCCTCCATTACACAGTAGCGAGCTTCAGGCCCGAACTCGACTGAGGTTTCACTTTCAGTGGACTTACTCCAGCAGTAAAGTGGAAACTTGGCATAGACCTGGGTGAGCAGGTAAGCATGGAAATAGATGTTAAATAAGGCTCGCCCAATGGCGGTTTGCACTGGTACTGAGAATGGGTCAATATAAGCGACACCTTATGACTTAATCGTGAGGGACTGTGGCGCCAAGTAGTGTGGAGGAGTACAGCTAAAGTGCCAGAAATGATGGAGCAGTCCAAAGTAACGCTGTGCCTTCAAGAGAAGACTGCTTTAAAGAATCTGTTTAAATGTTGTGTTCACCATATCCAAGTGTTTGTGCCATAGTGTCAAATGTTAACTAAAAGATTGGTCCCTACCGAAGAATCCTGGTCTGCACAAGAGCCTACAGTAACTATAAGTATGGCTTACACACACCAAGACTACACACCCAGCCAGTGTCACCACGATCAACCATCTCCCCCTTGCTCTGCAGGGGTTGCCGAGGCACAGACTGCCCCCCAAGAATCGTGCCACTTTCCTGCGGTTATCACCCCAGCTACCCTCAAGGGCCTGTCACACGTGTCAATGTCGTCAGCGATCTGATCGCTGACGACATTGACGGCTGATCGCTGGTGAGCTGTCACACAGGCAGACTCACCAGCGATCAATTGACCAGAAACATCGTGGAAACGATTTAAATATCGTTTCCACGATGTCTTGCTCCCGCTGCCTGCCTGCTGGAAGCGGGAGCAGGCTGGTCTCCAAGGTAAACTGCGGGTATCTAGGCAGCGCGCGCTGCCTAGATACCCGACGTGTACCTTAGTTACCAGCCTCCTCCGCTCACCGGCTGGTATCTAAGGTACACAGCGGGTAACTAGTTCCCAGCGCTTGTGAGAGGCGCTGGGAACTGGAATATCGCTACTCCCGGTGTCACACGCAGCGATGCTGCGTGTCCACCGGGCTACAATCGCCAGGTTTTAGGACAGATTCTAAAACCTGGCGATCATCAACCAGCGATTTATCGCTGGTTGATTCAGTATGTCACACGCATCAATATCGCTGCAACGTCACGTGCAGCCGATATCGTGCAGGCGATATTGATGCGTGTGACAGGCCCTTCACATACAGGCAATACAATACAGAGTAACACAATTTAACAGATACCAAGAGGTGTGTGGGCCCTGCATACAAGCTACAATCTATGAACAGTAAATCTAATTACAACCCTGTAATGTTATCTAATTATGGCTGGAGCTTTGATCAAATTACATTAACCATTTCACTGCTGGATATACAATATACTTACAACACCTATAAACCAGAGGCAAAACTGTAGTGGGAATGGATGCAAAAAAAAAAAAAGGTTGCTTTTACTATTAAAGACCTATGACAGATGTGGCCATATATACCGCTGCTGAACCCACATATAAACTATTAATACCAAAATATCCATACATATGATACCGCAGGAGCAGCCACTAAATTAGTGCCACACCTGCCACAAGAACTCTATCAGCATAGCAACAACGAGAAATAGGAGTTGGAAAACTGATTATGAATTTATTTTTAGGGTTTTACCAAGTAAAAGGCACGAGAAATGAGTAATTGGTATAAGACAGAAAACTGTGCAGAGACAATTACATAATCTTGGGGTGCAAAGAAAAGGGGAGGGCACTTTAAGACATCAAATTACAGGAATATAAAATGGTTTTACAACACAAAAATATGAGCACCACAATTAAAACAGTAATCAGGTATAGGGCTGCCTTCAGATTTGCAGATGCCTCCGCAGCGTTTTGCGGAGCATCTGCAAACATCTGCATGCAGACGGCAGCCCTATGTTTATAATGGAGCGCACGGCGGTCTGCAGATGCTTGCAGACCGCCGTGCACACCCATTCACTCCTATATGTGATCTGTGCGCAGGCGGATGCCTGCGTACAGATCACACACTCTCGTCCGCACCAGGACGTGACATGTTGCGTCCTGGTGCGGGCGGACTGTGTGATTTGTGCGCAGGCATCCGCCTGCGCACAGATCACATGTAGGAGTGAATGGGTGCACACGGCGGTCTGCAACATCTGCAGACCGCCGTGCGCTCCATTATAAACATAGGGGCTGCCGTCTGCATGCAGATGCCTCCGCAAAACGCTGCGGAGGCATCTGCAAATCTGAAGGCAGCCTAACATAGTTCTCGTCACATGAGTTACAATCACAGAATGTGGGAAAGTTCACCTAATTGCAAAAATTAAACTACATTTGATATGGTTAATATTTTGAAATATTAATTTGTTGCCTGCTCCTGGCTTAATAGATATGGATCAAGTGCTAACGTGAAAGTATGACACCAGACACACAGAGTCAGATGTACACTCTCCTTGGTTAGCTTCAAGCACAACTCCAAGTGAGTTCTATTTGAACAGGCATGGACTTATAAAAACTCAGTAAGGGGCTCAATTAGCTCTCAAATGGGAGTAATTGTGGAATATTCATTGGTTAATGGGTTGGAATAATGGGCAAGTCCATGGGCAGATCCATGAAGTCATCAATGGGTTGGTCCATGAAGTTATCAGGGGTTGGTCCATGAAGTCATCAGTGGGTTGGTCCATGAAGTCATCAGGGGGTTGGTCCATGAAGTCATCAGGGGGTGTGGTCTTGATTGAGTCTCTCCAGTCAACATGTCGTTCTGTGATTGGTCAGTACTTCTATGGAATTCAACTTCCTCCCAGGGCATGGTGTGATAGGACAGGAAATGGAAGCCATCTTTAGATCTCAATCACACTTTGATAATGAACCATGTTTATGTAAGGAGGAACAATACACTTTATGGGTTATTTCTCTCAATTTCCTATATCTTTAGGTTAAATATTTGATCCTATGGCTCTCTCCTGAACAGTCCCCCCTAAATACTTTATTAATCTATCCCTACTAGAGCCTAACACATCTGCCCAATGTGCCTCCAACATCTTTTATGCTACTTATTGGACAAGAAATGCTGACCATTTAACCCAACTTGATACAGACTTCGCATAAATGAACCATTTGACACCCCTTGGTACAGACTTCGCATATATGAACCATTTGATGTGTCTACCCTACTTATCATAACTCAGATGAATGGGGGACCGCTCAGTCGGGGACTGTAAATGACTGAAGAGGGTTTAACTATTCTGTCTACAGAATAACTAACCTCTTGATCTAGGAAAGTGTGAACTGATGTTTCTACTCCTTTCTCAATCATCTTCCTTACACAGGGAAAGACACAACAAGCAATAATAGCTGTAATAATTAAGCTGATAAGGATAAAAATGCCTATCTGAGCCAGCCATCTCTGCCATCCCTTCATCTACAGAGAGTGTTGGTCCTAGGGATCTTCTACACCTGAATTCCTTTATAATTCTTATTGTAGAGAGTTCAGTTTCTGTATGGCTGCTGTAACCTCCCGGTGGGACCTGTATTATCTGGAATATACGTACAATTTTGCAAACACCTCCTTACTTTGCTAATAACATGTCCAGGTCAATTCTATTTTGGAACGCCATAATTGATGTAGGGCCTAGTTAGTCTTCTAAACCTTGAAGAGCTTCTCTAGTGTAATTGACAAATCTCTGTTGATAATAATAGATGTAATTGATCCAGTCTATATTTTTATTTATGGCCACTAAGAGTGAGATAAATAATTTGAAACTTGCTTTGACTTGATCTCTTGCTTTAAATTCATGCGGTACCCCCTTTTATGAACAATTCTGGGTATAACAGGAGGTATATAGGATCGCGCTATCCATGTTCTCGGGTCTTTCCTACCTGCTTCACCTCAGTTCCCTACCTGGATACCCAGAATTGTATCATCACACTCATGGATGGATCCTCCTGTCTCAGGGCCATATTGTACCACCAGGGATTATTTGATAACGTTTCTCTTTACACATGAACCCGATTACCTTGAAAATAACATAAAATAAGCTAAAAAAAGCACTTTTACGGCTACATGTAAAAGATAATAGAGTAATATCAGTTATACACAGTGTTATCTACCCTTTGGACTAATTGATTGCTCAGGAAAATGAGTGCTCGTTTCTATCTTGTTCCTGTAACCATTTCTGCCTTAGTTTGGATATTTCCTCTGTATCAGACATAATGTGGAGATAAGGTCATATATGGGACAGCCTATCACTATGGGGTGTAGGTCAGTGACTATCATTATTGGAGACCATCATTCTGCTGGTGGTGAGTCTCCAACAGCTGTCGCGTCCAGATGGGTTTTCCCTCAATCTCCACTGAAGTTGCTGTAATTCAGAGAAGCTGGATCGGCCATCCAATCTTTCTCGCATCTTTTCAGGATCACCCGGTCTCCTGACATGAGAGCATGCGCTCCTGAGACTGTTATAGCATCTGGAATAGAGATGAGCGATGTTCGACTCGAATAGTTCGCCAATCTCAAATTCGAGTTGATTTTGGCGCTATTCGAGTCATTCGCCGAATTCGAACAATTTGGTTCAAATTCGGTGAATCTAGAACATTTTCGATTTTGGTTCGAAAATGCGGCAGATGCGGTCAGAAAACCGCATCTGCCGCATTTTCAGCCAAAATAAACATTTACGAACTCAAATAAAGTGTTAAAAATAAAAAAATAATGTATGCTCACCTGTCCGCGGTCCACCGAAGCCTCCGGTATGGTCCTGTCACTGTGGCTTACAGGACCTGTGGTGACGTCAGTTCTCGTGGGAACTCCGGTCACATGACCGGAGTTCCGCGAGAACATGACGTCACCACAGGTCCTATAAGCACAGGACCTTGCCGGAAAGCTTAAAATAGACATTTTTATGTTTTAGACACTTTCTTTAAGTAAAAGAAAGAGTCCGAAACATAAAAATGTGTATTTTAAGCTTTCCGGTAAGGTCCTGTTGCTAATAGGACCTGTGGTGACGTCATGTTCCCGCGAGAACTGACCTCACCACAGGTCCTGTAAGCCACAGGATCTTGCCGGAAAGCTTAAAATACACATTTTTATGTTTCGGACACTTTCTTTTACTTAAAGAAAGTGTCTAAAACATAAAAATGTCTATTTTAAGCTTTCCGGCAAGGTCCTGTGCTAATAGGACCTGTGGTGACGTCATGTTCTCGTGGAACTCCGGTCATGTGACCGGAGTTCCCGCGAGAACTGACGTCACCACAGGTCCTGTAAGCCACAGTGACAGGACCGTACCGGAGGCTTCGGTGGACCGCGGACAGGTGAGCATACATTATTTTTTTATTTTTAACACTTTATTTGACTTTATTTCACTTCCACAATGTATGTATATACATTGTGAAAGTGAAACAGCCCCACAATCCTGTTTTTTTCGTGTTCCGGGATGTTCGACGGTGTTCGTCGAGCATTCGACGAACATTCGTCGAACACCCCGTCGATTCGGCGAATCGAATCGAACACGAACATCAGGGTGGTGGCTCATCTCTAATCTGGAATTGAAGAACACATCTGTTTATCACACTATTTAATTAATTATTTAAGGCTTGTACACCGCTGGTCAGGATTTCATCTGTGGGAAATAAAGCACAAAACCTGATGAATATTGACTTTAATTTTCTTACTTGGAAATAGCAATGCAGTGTTTAACCCTTTCCTGACTGGATACTCATTTCACTGATGCTTATACTGCAGCAGCTATCTATTGACCTGCAGCTCTTATGGTGGTTATATCCTTCACCCTCAACAGTATCATATGGCTCTCCTCAACACATGTAGATGATAGAACCATACATAGCTACACCCATGTCATGCATTCAGCTAAATTTTGTGTGTCAACCAAAACTACCCTTAAAATGTTTCAAAGTAAAGTGCATACAAAAGAAAAATTGACATGGTGGACATGACCCAGTCACATGTTGAGTGGGTCATGCTGATCATGTAAACTTTTCTTTTGTATGCACTTTACTTTCTTTTGAAAACGAAAAGAAAAGAAAAATCCAGTCCTGTTGAGCTGGATCCCAGTTTTTCTATTGTTCTTGATGTGAGGCCAGGGTGAGGCCGGTGTCTGAGCTCCAGGTGGATGAGCATAGAGCAAACTGGATGACCTGGAATCAAGTTTCTACCCTTAAAATGTGTTGACAAGTCAAGACACCCCATACACACAAGGCCTAACCTATTGCACATTCCCATTTAGAGTAATGCTCCACACAGAATGGAGAACCCCTGTGTTGAAGATCCCTTACAACTGTTTCATGGATCACAGAGCGTCCACTTCCTCAGGGGGCAGAAAAGTACCAGGTCTCCCAAAAATTGGTGCTGTCTAAAGGGGAACCCCTAGGAGAAGCCCACAGTCACTGGCTCAGAGCACTGTGTGGCGAGACACAAGGCAGGAAGAGTGAAACAAGCGCTGTGTGAGACAACATGGAAAGGACAGAGAAGGGGGGCCAGTTATGTACCGTCCTATTACCAGTGAGTAGCTGGATCCCTGCCTCCGAGAACCCAGTGCTCAGGGGGCTGCTGCACAAAGACTGTGAGTAAAGACCTGAAGACTGCAGCCCACTGTGCCTGTGAACTTTCTTAACACGTCAAAAGCACCAGAAACACAACTACCAACTCACTCAAGTACCTTCAGCTGCCTTAGAGGTCAGCTCTACCCATAGAGGGCTTAAGAACATTGCTGCCTCCCAACTATCGGTCCTTAGGAAGACTGTCGGGCAGCGGCGGCCATCTATAGCCGCAACATGCGGGTGGCATCGTGTAAATTAACAAGTATCCCCAAGTCCAGTCATCCCTGTCCAGAACTAACCCTCCACGCCAGGTCGCTATCCCTAAGAGAGTGAGCCACCCACACTGAACTTTTAATGACACTGCCAGGGTCACGGAGCCGGGTCTCGGTCCCTGTGATCCCCGTGATGAAGCCTCAAGAAAGCCCGGTTCCGAGTACCTTTAGGCCCTGGAGGGGGGTGTCACTTCAGCAAGGATGGAATTGAGCAGGTTAATCATTGTAAAGGATGTACGAATCAAGCTGAATACAAGGTTATCCTTGAAAAACGCTTGCTTCCTTCTGCTCAGGCAATGTTCCCCAACTCTGAGGAATGGTTTTTTCCAGCAGGACAATGCCCCATGCCACACAGCTAGGTGTGGATGATGGAGCACCAAATGAAGACCCAGTCATGGCCAGCCCAATCTCCAGACCTGAACCTCATTGAAAACCTCTGGAATGTAATCAAGAGGAAGATGGATAGTCACAAGACATCAAACAAAGAACAACTGCTTAAATTCTATGCCAGGAGTGGCCTAAGGTCACCCAAAAGCAGTGTGAAAGACTGGTGGATAGCATGCCAAAACGCATGAAAGCTGTGAATAAAAATCATGGTTATTCCACCAAATATTGATTTCTGAACTCTTCCTGAGTTAAAACATAAATATTGTTGTTTCTAAATGAATATGAACTTGTTTTCTTTGCATTATTTGAGGTCTGATGTTTCTTTTTTATTATTTTGATGATTTCTCATTTGCTGCAAATAAAATACAATATTTTTAGCTTTGAATTTCGCAGACATGTTGTCAGTAGTTTATAGAATAAAAGAACAATGTACCGTATATACTTGTGTATAAGCCGACCCGTGTATAAGCCGACCCCCCATACTTTTGCCCCCAAAACCTGGGAAAACCTATTGACTCGTGTATAAGCCGAGGGTGGACCCCAGCACAGGTATACAGTCCCCCCCAGTGGTATACAGCAGCCTCCCCAGTGGTAGTATACAGCAGCCACAGAGGTTTATACAGCAGCCCCAGTGGTAGTATACAGCAACCTCCCCAGTCGTAGTATACAGCAGTCTCCCCAGTGGTAGTATACAGCAGTCTCCCCCTGTGGTAGTATACAGCAGCCCCTCCCCTGTGGTAGTATACAGCAGTCCCCCCCTGTGGTAGTATACAGCAGCCCCGCCCTGTGGTATATACAGCTCCCCCCGTTGCTGCCGCACACCTGTAAAATAAGAGCTTTCATACTTATCCTCCTCGCTGTCACCGCGCGCATCCTCCGCTCTCCTTCCTGCTTGTACCCGGCGTCCATCCATATGACCGCGCACCTGCAATGACGTCATTACTTGTGCGTGGTCATATGGATGGACGCCGGGTACAAGCAGGAAGGAGAGCGGAGGATGCGCGCGGTGACAGCGAGGAGGATAAGTATGAAAGCTCTTCTTTTACAGGTGTGCGACAGCAACAGGGGGGGGGCTGTATATACCACAGTGTGGTGGCTGCTGTATACTACCACCGGGGGGCAGAGGAGCGCTGACATAGTGCAGTGTAATATGCACCGCTCCCCCTGCCGCTGATGGACAGGGGGATGCAGTGCATATTGCATTGCACTAATGAGCAAGGACACGTGACCGCCCGCTCCTATTACAGCCTCCCCCACCTCCTCCAGCCCCCGGACACCGGCCCCCCACACTCTGAGCCGTCACTGACTCGTGTATAAGCCGAGGGGGGCACTTTTCAGCACAATTTTTGGCTTATACACGAGTATATACGGTACATTTTACTCAAAACTATACCTATAAAGAGAAAAATCAGAGAAACTGAAAATTTTGCAGTGGTCTCTTAATTTTAGCCAGAGCTGTATATATAGTGCCCCCATGGGAGAACTCATGTGGTGTTAGTCACATGTTGGGCACAGTAATCAGCACTCACAGCTGGGGACAGACTGGGACTGAAATTCAGCCTGTTATTTGAAAGCACACAGGCCCATGTAGCCTCCCCTTCATTATACGTGGTCTCTATTACAAATATTAACTTGCCTGATGTTGAAGGAAATTTTTATTTACTGCAAGACCAATAATACCACAATATAAGGTTAAATAATTATTTAGCCTTATATTCTGGTATTATTGGTCTTGCAGTAAATATTAAGTACTTATAATAGTATTATAAGATAGTACAGGGTAGGCCATTTATATGGATACACCTAAATAAAATGGGAATGGTTGGAGATATCAACTTCCTGTTTGTGGCACATTAGTATATGGGAGGGGGAAAACTTTTCCTGATGGGTGGTGATCATGGCGGCCATTTTGAAGTCGGACATTTTGGATCCAACTTTATTTTTTCCAATGGGAAGAGGGTCATGTGACACATCAAACGTATTGAGAATTTCATAAGAAAAACAATGGTGTGTTTGGTTTTAATGTAACTTTATTCTTTCATGAGTTATTTTCAAGTTTCTCTTTGTTTACAGCCATTGACATGTCGCAAAGGCTAACACATGAGGAGTGGAAAAAATTGTGTTGATGTTTGGTGAATGCAGTACCCGGGTCATTGCAGCAGATTTCAATGCAAGATACCATACGAGACCACCCATCTCCCATGCTACAGTGAGCAAACTGCTTGCCAAATTTCATAAAACAAGTTCAGTGTTGGATTTGCCAAAATGTGGACGCAAGAAAACTGTCCCTAATGAAGAAACATCAGTGGCTGTCCGAGCTTCATTCATCAAAAGCTCACAGCGTCGCACTCACCGCATGTCACTGGAGAGGGGCATCAGTCAAACTCCCTTCGGCAGATATTAGCTACTCACAAATGGTACCCCTACAAAATCCAGCTGCTGCAGCATCTCAACCAGGATGACCCAGATTGGTGCAATGAATTTGCAGAATGGGCAAAACAAAAATTGTAACAGGACCCTCAGTTTACACAGAACATTAAGTGCAGTGATGAGGCAAACTTTTATGTGAATGGTGAAGTTAACAAACAAAACCAGCGCTATTGGTCTGACACTAACCCACAGTGGATAGATCCCTCCAAGACTGCTGGAACACAGACATTGATGGTATGGTGTGGTATATGGGGTACAAAGATAGTGGGGCCATTCTTCATTAATGGAAATGACGCACACCAGGGGCCAGGGTTACTCCCGGTTTAGACAGGCGATTCTTCTCCTTCCTTGTCACGGGTGGACCGCGCCTGCCGGTAGTGGGGCCCGGTGTAGTGCAGATCAAAATTGAGGTCGTCTTACGGGAACAGATTAAAAGGGGGTTTTAATTTGTTTTCTTCGTGACGCCACCTATGAGTAGATTCGGTAAGGGCTACCGACGCTGCGGAACCTCCCGGGGTGATGGACAGCAGCAAGATGTTACGCTCCCCACAGGCTGAGCGGTGATCCCCGGGGGCTGGAGCTGCTCAAGATGTTGTGCGGCAGCTGCGGTTACCTTTAGTTAATGACGGACAGTTCATAAGGAGACACGGACACAGAAAGTCTCTATAACGGGTCTTTACTGTAACCAGCAGGCAGTACATGGCATACAGTGGTTGAGTAGTAGACCGGGTGGACTCAGCAGTGATAGTGTCCCTCAGAGATCCGCAAGTGTTCCTCCATTCTACCTAACTTGTTTGCCAGTGTCGCCCAGGAATACCAGGTCGGGTACGGGGAGGCTGCTTCAGTGCCCTATCCATGATGTACGTTCTGGATGCTTTGGGGAGCCTTGGGTCCCTCAGTGGGTACACCGCTGGTTAGACGACTGGAAACTGGCTGGTGGTGGGGTGCTCCTGTGAAGCTGCTCCTCCACTCTTCTGGTTCGCGTGGCAGAGGTGAACTGCTGCCAGCTTCGGTACCAGTGAACCGGCTGTGAGTTGTGGGCACGGGAGTCTTTTGGGAACCCGTGTAGAAATGCCCAATCCCGGTAGTTAAGGCCTCAGGTGCGGACACCCGACCGGTGACGGCCCAGGGGCCCGCACGGGGTGCGGAGCCCCCGCTCCACTCCAAGTTCTAGTCTGCTCTCTTCAAGTTCTAGACTACTTCTCCGACTTGTTCTGACTGTCTAGATTATTGTGTTCTCTTCACTACCCTAACACTCCACCCACCAGGACCTATGATTGGTCCCCTGTTCTAGGTGTTGTATGTTGGGTTGGATCTCTGAGTTAACTATTTCACTGCTTTGTCTAGAGAATATTGCGGCTGCAATACTCCCTTGTGACGCACTCGTTGCGGGGCGCCACACTCCCCCTTGGTTAAATAAGCTTGTCCCCAAGCGTCAAACTACTCACATTACAGAGGTTTTTGCATTTTTATACATATATGACACACTTTTATTAAAATGAAAAACAGGTAAAGGTATGCTTTGGTGACATAAGCAAAGAAACAGGTAATCACTTTGTGCGGACCCGGCGTGCGGTCGGCTGTACTTTAGCTAGAGTCCAGGCTGTAGCCGCAAGATCACACAGTCAGTGATTAACGGGAACAGAGTCATTGAGGAAGTTCAAGTTTTAAAGTCACTGGCTCTGAGGGTGATGGCGTACCCGGATAGCAAACCACCCATCTGCACAAGCATAGCGCTCGTAGGTGATAATATCGCCCCGGTATAGGTCGCGATCGGGATGTCCTCTTGGCAAGTTGGACTCAACGTCCCGGCGCCCCACAAACACCTCCTCATTCAAACCCACCTCCCAAGCGAACCCCCACCCGGTATTTAAGTTAAAGGTGGAAATTCTACCTTCACGGCGGAGTTCATCAGGCAGCGGCGGCTGGCGGCGAGCCTCGGCACGGGCCTCCATGTTGGCGCGTTCTCGGGCTTGCCACTCCTCTCGTCGTCTCTGGCGTATATCTCCGTCGTTACGGCTCGGGGTGTAGAGATGAGTAACGGAGCTGGTGGTTTGGCGGGAAGCTTGAACTTGGCGGGCTGTCTGTATCGGCACCCGGTGGAACGGCACAGGGGAAGGTGTCGACATTGCACCCGACCAGTGTACCCGAGCTGTATGCCCGGTAGGAAGTTCCTTGTTGTCTCCCCAAGCGAACCCGGTGTCGGAATCCTCAGCGGTGCTGTGGGTCTCGTCGTCATCCTCTCCGACCTCTTCCTCGATGACCACATCAGGCTGCTCGATGGTGAGAGATGTTGAAGCTTGTTCCGTTGTACAACAGGGCGGTGGTGCTGCGGATCCTTCCGTAGGGACGTCCTGCAGGGCTTCCAGGCTGCCTGCCTCTTCATCTGTTTCCGCAGGTAGAGGTGTTTCAATCCCGGTTACCAGGTAGGCCTCTGTGGTTGCAGAGGAGGCCTCCGGTTCAAGGGAGAAACAAGCGACAGTCTCGGTAGTGTGGAAACTAGTCGCGGGTTCCGCAGGTGGAACCTGGTAGAGATCGAGTTCTTCCATGGAGCGTGTTATGAGCTCCGGCTCAAGAACGGAATCGGTTGCGATGTTGGTCGCTGGAACGGGTCGAGTTGCGGCCTCCACCGGAATGACACAGTCTATTGGCTCAGGTGACGGAGCAGGACAGGTGGTAGGCGAGGGTGAGGCGGTCGAGAAGCTGGTGACGTCGTCTGGGCTTGGAGAAGCTGCACCCGGTCGGCTCTGCTGCATCGCATGGTGTAGTCGTCTGCCTAGGGTCGCGCTCCAGCTGCGAATCGTCCATTCCACTGTCTCTAGTAACCGCACCCGGAGGTCTTGTAGAGCCTCTAGCCAGAAGTCGGGGCTGCCGTCTATGGTAAGGGCAGGATCCGGACCCGGTTGGCTTATGGCTGCTCTGGCCTCCGCCTCGACCTCCCGCATCAGGTCTTGGAGTCTCATGCTGGCCATTCTTCTTTGGAGGGAAACCACACCCGATCAACCGGTAAGACGTTCTGGTTGAGCTGGTGAAGATGTCTTCTCTCTCTGTCGGTGTGTCTAGGTATGACACTCCCATCTCCTCTGGGCTTTTGTAGTCCAATCGTGGGAAAAGTCTTTGGGGTCCGCCCCCATGGTTGATTCGAGCAATCAGGGCGGACAAAGAGTTTGGCGCCTTTCGTCCTTAGCCCTCCCACAGTGAGGGGGGGGTTGACTCACTCCTGGGCTTCACGTGGCGGCTTCTTGTGGCGGGAACGCCATCTTGGGCGCCATCTTGACCCAATGGTGTAAAGGCGGGAAAGTTCTTTTAGGGACGAACAAAGTCCAATTGTAGACAATAAAGTCCAGTTTAAGCACAACATACCCGTTGGTAACGGGCCTGCTCGTATCCTGTTCGTGACGCCATTTTCTGACGCACACCAGGGGCCAGGGTTACTCCCGGTTTAGACAGGCGATTCTTCTCCTTCCTTGTCACGGGTGGACCGCGCCTGCCGGTAGTGGGGCCCGGTGTAGTGCAGATCAAAATTGAGGTCGTCTTACGGGAACAGATTAAAAGGGGGTTTTAATTTGTTTTCTTCGTGACGCCACCTATGAGTAGATTCGGTAAGGGCTACCGACGCTGCGGAACCTCCCGGGGTGATGGACAGCAGCAAGATGTTACGCTCCCCACAGGCTGAGCGGTGATCCCCGGGGGCTGGAGCTGCTCAAGATGTTGTGCGGCAGCTGCGGTTACCTTTAGTTAATGACGGACAGTTCATAAGGAGACACGGACACAGAAAGTCTCTATAACGGGTCTTTACTGTAACCAGCAGGCAGTACATGGCATACAGTGGTTGAGTAGTAGACCGGGTGGACTCAGCAGTGATAGTGTCCCTCAGAGATCCGCAAGTGTTCCTCCATTCTACCTAACTTGTTTGCCAGTGTCGCCCAGGAATACCAGGTCGGGTACGGGGAGGCTGCTTCAGTGCCCTATCCATGATGTACGTTCTGGATGCTTTGGGGAGCCTTGGGTCCCTCAGTGGGTACACCGCTGGTTAGACGACTGGAAACTGGCTGGTGGTGGGGTGCTCCTGTGAAGCTGCTCCTCCACTCTTCTGGTTCGCGTGGCAGAGGTGAACTGCTGCCAGCTTCGGTACCAGTGAACCGGCTGTGAGTTGTGGGCACGGGAGTCTTTTGGGAACCCGTGTAGAAATGCCCAATCCCGGTAGTTAAGGCCTCAGGTGCGGACACCCGACCGGTGACGGCCCAGGGGCCCGCACGGGGTGCGGAGCCCCCGCTCCACTCCAAGTTCTAGTCTGCTCTCTTCAAGTTCTAGACTACTTCTCCGACTTGTTCTGACTGTCTAGATTATTGTGTTCTCTTCACTACCCTAACACTCCACCCACCAGGACCTATGATTGGTCCCCTGTTCTAGGTGTTGTATGTTGGGTTGGATCTCTGAGTTAACTATTTCACTGCTTTGTCTAGAGAATATTGCGGCTGCAATACTCCCTTGTGACGCACTCGTTGCGGGGCGCCACAGAAACCTCAATGTCACTGGACATCTGAAATAACTACATGATGATGTGTTGCCCTCTTTATGTACTGCAGATTGCACGTTCCCTGAGTTTTTCCAACAAGATGGTGCACCACCACATTATGGGTGTCAGGTCCGAGCATTCCTACATGAACAGTTTCCTGGAAAGTGGATTGATCATCGTGGGCCAGTTGAATGGCCACTAAGGTCTCCCGATCTGACCCTCTTAGGGCCCTTTCACATCAGCGTTTTTTTCAAATCGCGGCAGATGCGGTGAAAAAACCCCATCTGCCACGATTACCGCATACCGGCTGCACTTGCGGCACGGTTGCGGTAAACGCCATACAAGGTATAAGCGGACTTGCGGCAGGTGCGGCAAGTGCGGTTTTGGCACTTGCGGCAGGTGCGGCCGCGAAAAAAAATGCTGTCAGCCGCGTTTTTTTTTCGCGGCCGCACCTGCCGCAAGTGCCAAAACCGCACTTGCCGCACCTGCCGCAAGTCCGCCTATACCTTGTATGGCGGTAATCGCGGCAGATGCAGTATTTTCACCGCATCTGCCGCGATTTGAAAAAAACGCTGATGTGAAAGGGCCCTTAGACTTTTATCTTTGGGGTCATCTGAAGGCAGTTGTCTATGCTGTGAAGATACGAGATGTGCAGTATCTGAAACAACGGATACTGGAAGCCTGTGCTGCATTTCTTCTGCGGTGTTGCTATCAGTCTGTTAAGAGTGGGAGAAGAGGGTTGCATTGACAATCCATCACAATGGGCAACACTTTGAACACATTTTATAAGTGGTCATAAACTTGTAAATAACTCATGAGAGAATAAAGTTACGTTAAAACCAAGCACACCATTGATTTTCTTATGTAATTCTCAATACGTTTGATGTGTCACATGACCCTCTTCCCATTAAAAAAAATAAAGCTGGATCCAAAATGGCCAAATTCAAAATGGCCGCCATAGTCACCATCTATCTGGAAAGTTTTCCCCCTCCCAAATACTAATGTGCCATAAACAGGAAGCTGATATCACCAACCATTCCCGCTTTATTTAGGTGCATCCATATAAATGGCCCAACCTGTAACAAAATCACATAATAATGGAATACCACCATACTAATCATTAACAAATACAACCATTATTACCATCGGTAATGCAATATAAGAAACAAGTAATACCGCCAGTCCATAACCACATATTACCAGCATATATAGTAATGAACATACCACCATACTGATCTTTAACAAAAACTACTGTACTAAGACTGATATCACCACCATACAGTGAATGTGTAATGGTAGATATGAGTAACTCGCCAAGGATGTTCTTAGGCTGGCTTCACACTTGCAGATGCATCTGCAGCGTTTTGCAGATGCATCTGCAAGTATCAGCATGCAGACCGCGGCCCCTATGTTTATAATAGGGCGCACCGCGGTCTGAAAGCTCTCATTCATTGCTATATGTGAACCGTCCGCAGGCGGATGCCTGCTTACAGATCACACACTCCCGCCCGCACCATGGACGCGACATCTCGCGTCCATGGTGCGGGCGGGAGAGTGTGATCTGTCAGCAGGCATCCGCCTGCGGACGCTTCACATATAGCAATGAATGAGAGCTTTCAGACCGCGGTGCGCCCTATTATAAACATAGGGGCCGCGGTCTGCATGCTGATACTTGCAGATGCATCTGCAAAACGCTGCAGATGCATCTGCAAGTGTGAAGGCAGCCTTACATCTTACTCATCCATTTACCCTCTTCTTTTCCACTTGGCATAGGCTGCTATGACCACTTCTTAAATTCATGACTTTGTCTCTGCAGAATGTAACACACACAGACATCTCTGGCTCATTCTTGTCCCAGCACCCCCCTCACATTTACCCACCACTACGCAAAATATACTAATATAACCAGCGTCGTATACAGTAATAAGGCCACCATAGTTCCTCCTTTTGTGCTCCACACATTGGCAATGCCCCCGCATGCAAATGTCTTTCTGTACCTCTATATACTAATAATGCTCATGTGTCTCCTTCTAATAATGATAATTACAATTAATATGTCATTGCAGAGTCCTACACCGGAAGTGCCCAAGTAAATTATTTTTCAACATGTAGATATTTAGATAGCTATTTATGTGATTGCTCGAAAGATTATTACATACAATTTAAACATCTTTGAACATTATATGTGGCGCCCCTATGGTCCGGTTGCCACAGTGGTATCACCTCTCTCACCAGAGGTGATATCATGCTTGGACGCAGAAAGAGATCCCTACGCTAGGTAACCCATCACATACACACACCAAACCCGATCCTTGGCCAAAAGGGGGAGCTCTGCAGCTAAGTCCAGGGAACCTGCACTGTTTCCGGCAAAGGGGAGGGGTTAGGAGAAGTGTAGAGAAAGTGCAGGAAGGGAGAGGAAGCAGATATGAAGACAAGCAGTGGAGTGAGGAGGAGAAGGTCCTGGGGAGTGGAGCTGTTGATGAGCTCACCCCAGGCAGTGCAACGGAGTACGCCAGAGTCCTGGGTTGTTTGGGCATTGCACATCCCGGCAATTAAATCTGGAGGACAGGAGGCTGCAAGTTTCCTGTCCATAGGTAGAGACCCAGTGGCACAACAGTGTAACGAGACCTCGGAGCTGCAATCAACACGGCAGTGTCCGTTACAGGTTCATGGTGGACAGGGCCGGAGGATAGCTCACAGGCAGCTGGGACCCAAACTGAGAAGCACAGCTGGCAGGCCTGCAAACCCACCTGGCGAGGTAGAATCCAACTGTTTCCAGGCTGACTGGACTTTCCTAGATCTGGTAAGCAGTGCCCATGCACTTGACCAAGGTAAAAGAACTGCATCCATTGTGTCCTGCTGTTTATTTCCTGCACCCTCCTTGCCACCTCCCACTCTATAACTACCACTACCATCATTCCCCAAAGACTCTTACATCAAACCCCAGGGGCCCGCTCCACCTGTGGGAAGCGTTACCGTCCCAGCTGCCATAACACCTATTCCCCTGAGGGTTCATCTAAGCAACACTGGTCACACCTCTGATCAGGCACCACAGGGGGCATCACGTAAAGACATTATAATCCCCTCTAAATTCGCCTTCATCTGCTCGGCCAGGGCCACGACCGCCGGGACTGCCACCATGACATCCCCCATGACTACACCCGACCGGTTGAGTACCCCAGGCCCTTGAGGTCATTGCACATATCTACATCAAAAACTGCATGCACACATCCATTGCGTGCTTATACTGTTTTATTATATTGTACTCTTAAAGGGGTTGTCCACAACTAGGACAACCCCTTCACATTTCCCATGTTTGCCCCATTAAAATAAAAATACAATATTCACCTTTCTTTCTGGAGCCGTTCCAGTGGTGCCGAAACTCATGTTCCTGGGACTGATGTGAGGTTGTGAAGAAAATACTTGGCACTCAGAAATAGTTTTGAAGTGATGCTTACTTTTATTCAATTTTCAGGCAACCAAAATGCATAATTTTAGATGTTTTGGTTCTTACACTTGGACCTTCATTAGTATGCAAGTGGTGTGATGAACTCAGCTTAAGCTAAGGATGAGCAGTGGTGTGGTAGATGCTGTATCCAGGAGTGCGCTCCTTTCTAGCAGTGTATACTGCAGCTACCACACCAGCGCTTGTCCTTAACTTAAAGGGGAATTACTGGGAGATAAAAAATAAATTGTATGGTCCCAGCACTCTTAGGGTAGGTTCACATTTGCGGACCCCTCCGCAGCGTTCTGCGGAGGGGATCCGCAATGTGACCGCAGGGGCCACCAGCTCCTATCTTTATAATGGGAGCGCACGGTGCTGCGCTTGACTGCGCATGACCGTGCGCACCCGTTCACTCCCATATGTGATCTGTGCGCAGGCGACCGCCTGCGCACAGATCACCCAGTCTCGTCCGCACCAGGAATGCAACATGTCGCGTCCCTGGTGCGGACGAGACTCTGTGATTTGTGCGCAGGCATCTGCCTGCGCACAGATCACATATGGGAGTGAATGGGTGCGCACGGTCATGCGCAGTCAAGCGCAGCACCGTGCGCTCCCATTATAAAGATAGGAGCTGGCGGCCCCTGCGGTCACATTGCAGATCCCCTCCGCAGAACGCTGTGGAGGGGTCCGCAAATGTGAACCCAGCCTTAGACTATAATGTTAAGCTGCCTGTTACACTTGTAACTTGTACACTTTAGAACTCATATAAATCACTTATTCATTAACTGCTCCTTACCCATCACCCCACCCGTAGTGAACAATACGCCACACCTAATTGAGTAGCTCTCCCCTCCCTCCTCAGTAAGCATCTGTTGGTCCGATAACAGACACTTCCTCATTCAATCACATGCATGTAATGTCACATAAGGTCCTATTGAGACCTTGGTCACACCCCCTGCTCTCTGTACAGAAAATGTTATTCAGACTGAGGCTTAGTCTAAGACCTCTTATGACGTCACGCCCACGTGACTGAATGAGGAAGTGTCTGTTCTCGGATGTTCTGAAGCTTACTGAGAGGAAGGGAAAGAGCTGCTCAATCAGGATTGGCGCATTACTACAAGAGGGGTGACGGGAAAGGAGCAGCTGGTGAATAAGTGGATAAGTGATTTGTAGAAATTCTAAACATTATACAAGTGTAACAGGCAGCGTAGCATTATAGTCTAGGAGTGCAGGGCCAATACAAACTTTTTTTTTATCCCTTAAAAAGTTCCCCTTTAAGCCAAGTTCAACACACCACTTGTATATTGATGAAGGTTCGAAACATCTACTATTATGCATTTTTATTGCCTGAACATTGAATAAAAACGATCATCACGTCAAAACTATTTCAGAGTGCCAAGTATTTCCTTCATAACATTATATGGGTTTGGATCCTTCTTGAGCACCTTTTATCCAGAAGTCCCATAATATCTTCCTACTGTGATGTGAGGTTGTAACATCATGGAAGATCCACTCCTAGTCACTGCTTCACTTTCACTGCTACGGCTGCTCTTCCTGTTGATTACTTCTACAGTATGTCTGAAGCAGGCGGTAATTGTGCATGCAGCTCCTGTGACATCACAACCTCACATCAGACCCGGGAAACTGGGTGCTGATACCGCTGCAATGGGACCGTCACAGGAGGCAAGTATAAGATTTTTTTATTTAATGGGGATGTCGCGGCCTACTAGCTGTTATCACAGCATATCAGTACTAGGATCAGGCTCGTGTCACAGATGAATGCCGTCGATGGGAGATATATAAGGTCACACACAAACCAGCATTCTGAGTATGACTAAACTTCCACGTTTATTAGAGGGAGTGGATACGTTTCATACTGTATCACCTTGGGCGTAGAAAAAAGAGATTCAGTGGGTAAGGAAAGTATTCAGACCCCTTTAAATTTTTCACTCTTTTTTTCATTGCAGCCATTTGGTAAATTCAAAGAAAGTTCATTTTTTGCTCATTAATGTACACTCTGCATCCCATCTTGACAGAAAAAAACCCAGAAATTTAGAAATTTTCGCAAATTTATTAAAAAAGAAAAAGTGAAATATCACATGGTCATAAGTATTCAGACCCTTTGCTCAGTGTTGAGTATTTGCACCTTTTGAGCTAGTACAGTCATGAGTCTTCTTGGGAATGATGCAACAAGTTTTTCACCCCTGGATTTGGGGATCCTCGGCCATTCTTCCTTGCAGATCCTCTCCTGTTCCGTCAGGATGGATGCTGAACTTTGGTCGACAGCCATATTCAGGTCTCTCCAGAGATGCTCAATTGGGTTTAGGTCAGTGCTCTGGCTGGGCCAGTCAAGAATGGTCACAGAGTTGTTCTGAAGCCGCTCCTTTGTTATTTTAGCTGTGTGCTTAGGGTCATTGTCTTGTTGGAAGGTGAACCTTTGGCCAAGTCTGAGGTCCAGAGCACTCTGGATATCATCCAGGATATCTCTGTATTTGGCTGCATTCATGTTACCTTCAATTGCAACCAGTCATCCTGTCCCTGGAGCTGAAAAACACCCCCATAGCATGATGCTCCACCACCATGTTTCACTGTTGGGATTGTATTGGGCAGGTGATGGATTTCTCCACACATAATGCTTTGAATTATCACCAAAAAATTCTATCTTCGTCCCATCAGACCAGAGAATTTTATTTCTCACAGTCTGGGAGTCTTTCATGTGTTTTTTTGCAAACTCTCAGTGGGCTTTCATATGTCTTGCACTGAGGAGAGTCTTTCGTTGGGCCACTCTGCCATAAAGGCCCAACTGGTGGAGGGCTGCAGTGATAGTTGACTTTGTGTAACTTTCTCCCATCTCACTACTGCATCTTTGTAGCTTAGCCACAGTGATCTTGGGGGTTCTTCTTTACCTCTCTCACCAAGGCTATTCTCCCACGATTGCTCAGTTTGGTTGGACGGCCAGTTCTAGGAAGACTTCTGCTGGTCCAAAACCTCTTCCATTTAAGGATAATGGAGACTGCTGTGCATTTAGGAACCTTGAGTAACTTTGGCCAGATCTGTGCCTTGCCACAAATCTGTCTCTGAGCTCCTTGGGCAGTTCCTTTGACCTCATGATTCTCATTGGTCTGACATGCACTGTGAGCTGTGAGGCCTTATATAGACAGGTGTGTGCCTTTCCAAATGAAGTCATATCGGTTTAATTAAACACAGCTGGACTCCAATGAAGGTGTAAAACCATCTGAAGGAGGATCACAAGGAAATGGACAGCATGTGACTTAAATATGAGTGTCTGAGCTAAGGGTCTGAATACTTATGACCATGTGATATTTCAGTTTTTCTCTTTTAATAAATTTGCAAAAATTTCTTGATTTCTGTTTTTTTCAGTCAAGATGGGGTGCAAAGTGTACATTAATGAGATGAAAATAAACTTTTTTGAATTTACCAAATGGCTGCAATGAAACAAATTAGTGAAAAATTTAAAAAGGTCTGAATACTTTCCGTACCCACTGTAAGATGCAAAACATAAGCATCCTATTGGGTGTACAAATAAATAAGATGCAAAACATAACCATCTCATTGTTTATTAGCATTTCACTACTCTTTACTGATATTTCAATCTTCTACATGATTGGATGAACATTTCAAATTAACATTTACACGTGTGGCATGCTGCCATGATGGGTGTGTGGGTGTCTTACAAACCTTTATCTACGTGAACTGAATACGCATTTGTCTCGCCCAGGCGAAGACCTTGGGGTACTCAAAATTGGGCTCTCTTGTCATCGTCTGGGGGCTGCGGGGTGTCACGGTGATGTGACCCGGCTTCATGGTCCCTTCGTCGGGCGAGCAGTAAAAAGGGAAAAGGTGATTAAAGAAATAAAATAAAAATAAAGAAAAGAGTTGTGACACCACCCGTGGGTTGTGGCCAGCATGGGCCACCACTGCTGTCCAGGCCAATCGTGGATGATGGTGATAGCAGGCAGCAGGGATAGTGAGCCCTCCAAGGGCAGGGCTTTTTCCACAGGGCAGGTGTAGGGACAAGGTAAGACACGTTAAGTGGCCACAAGGTTCAACAGCTGCCGGGAGATTCATTGTTGCTTACAATCAGGCATTTCTGCTTGCTCAGTGTTTCAGTTGGCGGCTCCGCAGGTGAGCTCCTCCTGCTGTCACACAAATCACAGTCTCCACACACAAATCAGCTTGACCGGCTTATGCTTACACTTTTACGGATGGTACAAGTAACAGTTCTTACTCAGCGGCTTCGGTGCTATTACCAGCTGTGACGGTTGTCCGCATCACCCCCTCTTAGGTGCCTTTGGGCCTCTGTTCTGTTACGCATACAAGCTACGGGCCAGCAATTACAGGCTGTACTTGGGGCTTTTTTCCTGGCTCCCTCACCCTAGTTCAACCACCTTTCTTTTGCTATACTGGAGGTTGGGTTCCAGGCATACAGTCCCTTCACGCCACGGTTAATTTATGGCTGGGGCATACAGCATCCTACCACTTCAACAGGTCTGGCACCCTGGTGGCGGCCCGGTCCCTTGGTGTCTTGGCTGATCCGGGACCACCTTGGACCCCTTCAGTCTGTCTTCATTTCTAGGTCTTGGACCCGGGTCGGCCTTAGAGGCATTGGCCGCCAGGTCCGGGTGGTCACAGTCTGGTGCCTCTGACTGGTTACAGGTCTGCTCTTACTCATGTCTCTTACTTCCGTGTCCTCTTGGGCATCGGTGTTCTGTGTCAGTCCCTTTTTGATTAGTCTCCACCCCCTTACTGGGCTACTTCTCTAGCTCTCCACCCTCCACTTGGTCCCTCCCGTTATCCTTTGCTTACATGAAGTAACTAGGACTAGGGATCGGGCCATGTGTTGGGTGTTTGTGCGGGGTGACTGACTTACCAGTCCCAGCTGCAGTGCCTTACTGTGGCCACCGATCCACAAGGGCGCCACACATTATTTCCTCATCAGGAATTTTCAGTCCATAAGCAGTGCCATGGCTTAATTTATCCAAAATTTTAGAAATTCTATTGTGCTCCTTTTCAAGTCACATAAAACAGGAAATATGACCTTGGATCACATGCTGTGAACCCTAATTAACAATATGGATGTCATTCCATCAATGCTATTATCACAGGGGCAAACATGGGGTTTGTCTTAGTGATGGACAACCCCTTTTCTTAGCTCAATAAAAATGTGTTACAAAATATTAATAATATCCCTTTGCCTCCTCAAATAAAATAATTATTCTAAAAGTACCTCTGTGCCTCCTTATAATAATAATACCTACCATTGTGCTTCCTTCTGATAATGACCTCGATTGTGCCTCCTTTTATTTTACCCCCCATTTTGCTCCTTTATAGCAATAATAAAGTCCCTTGTGGGTGTCAAAAATGAATATAACCCTCACCTCGCCCTGTCGCCCCACGAGTGGTAATGCAGCTCCAGCGCAGTCTTTTGCAGGCCGGCAGGTACTTGTGGGCTGCTTGCTCCAACACAGTTTTTAATAGTTTCTGCACCCTGAGAGCTTGAATCCGACACAGTTACAAGTTTTATGGGCTGATACTGTCCATTGTTGAACCAGCCTTGCCAGTCAGGGTCTGCTAAAAGCAGATTGTATGTTCTTGGCATAGTGGCTCAGTGGTTAGCATTGTACTGTGGCTCAGTGGTTAGCAATATTCCGTTGCAGCAGTGGGATCCTGGGTTCGAATCCCACCAAGGACAACATTGAAGCTTCAGTATTCCACCAGTGCACGGAATTCTTCTGCCTTATTGTTTAAAACACAGGGAAGGGAAGACAGACAGGGAAAATGTCAATAAGGATATTTGAAATAGGCTGAAAACCTCCAACGCACAGAAAGAGGTCACCAGGAAGAACTTCCAGCATCAGCAGATCACTACTGCCAAACAACACAATGGTCAAGCAGAGAATTAACTCTATCAACGAGATCAGGTGATGGGTCATGTGCCTATTTAAAGAGAAGAGAAGTGGTCATTAACAGCATCACCTGATTTAAGACATTGGCAGCAGCAAAGGAAAAACGGACTTTAACCCTTTATGTCCCAAAGGAAATTAACATCTTAAACCCACAGACCGAAGAGCAGTCAACTGGTGACAGTTCATTTCTCCAACAAGTCACAGCAGGGTAATAGTTTTCTTTTTCTACACGTTAGGGCCTAACTTTTTTTGCATTGTTGAGTGATGTATTTATCACTGCTTAGTTTAGCAGAGTACTATGTGTTTATTATGAGTTACTCAGAGACTTTATTATCAATTATATTGGAGACGGAGGACGCACACCCTGAAAAGTACAAGCAGAACCAGATAACTACAGATTGCTAAAATGTTCTGACATTACATGGAATCAATTAAATGAATAATTTACAGCACATCCCAGATTGTTCAGAAAATTATATGAAGCCGAGCACAGGAATGAGAGAACTGACTGTAATATATGATCACAGGGCTCGGCCTTCAAAAACTCCTTTTTCCCAGGATTTGAAAGCTGGTGTCAAGAGTCTCCATTATACATACGGCACAATATGTAATTATAATATATACCGTGCCTTGCGAAAGTATTCACCACCCCCCATGTCTTTTTACCTATTTTGTTACATTACAACCTGTGTTTAAATATTTCTGTAATCCGATTTGTGTGTGGTGCATAGTGATGGGCGAATCCTAAATTACTCGGAATCGCTTGACTCTAGCGAGTCCGAGCCCAGGACTCGCTACTCGTTGCGAGTCTAGCGAGTCCAATGTTAATGAATGGGGAAGCGAGTAATAGCGAGTAGCGTGAGATTTACAAATCGCAGATGTGTCTCGGAAGCTTCAGCCTGAAGCAATCCTAGTTTTGTCATTTATTTGCATTGCTCGTTTACTTTGTAAGTAATCGCTGACTCGCACAGATAAGATCCTGTCTTCTCTGTGTTCTGGCTGCCCCAGCTCCAGGGTCCTAGAGCCTGCCTGCTGCCTGATGTAGCAGTGCTGAGATTGTTCTCAGTCTGCTCATTCCCTGTGTACAGACATGAATGTCTGTGCACAGAGATGATGTAGCAGAGCTGAGATTGTTCTCAGTCTGCTCATTCCCTGTGCATAGAGATCTATATCTATGCACAGGGGATGTAGCAGAGAGGACATCGCGTTTTGGATTGCGTCGGACGGAAGAGGATTTTTTTAATTAAAGATGGAGTCCCTAATGGCTTTTTTTTTTATTTCTAATAAAAAAATTTCTTTGTGTTGTGTTTTTTTTAAAACAATTTAATAGAAATTCATGGTGGTCATGTCTAATATTGGCGTGACCGCCATAAATTTCGGGCTTAGGGCCAGCTGATAATACAAAGCTGGCCCTAACCCCTTTATTACCCAGCGTGCCTCCGCTACCAGGGCCGCTGGAAGAGCGGGGTTCAGCGCCAGAGGATGGCGCTTCAATGAACGCGCCATCGTCTGGGGCGGCTGCGGGCTGCAATTTGCAGCGGGGGGTGCCCAGAAAGCTTGGGCATCCCTGCGCTGCGGATTCCAGCCCCCAGCTGCTTAGCTGTACCTGGCTAGACATAGAAATTGCGCGGAGCCCCACGCATTTTTTTTAAATTATTTCATGAAATTCTGAGATTCTGACTCTGACTCTGAGCCTCTGACTCTGAAATTCATGAAATAATTTAAAAAAAATGCGTGGGGCTCCGCGCAATTTCTATGTCTAGCCAGGTACAGCTAAGCAGCTGGGGGCTGGAATCCGCAGCGCAGGGATGCCCAAGCTTTCTGGGCACCCCCCACTGCAAATTGCAGCCCGCAGCCGCCCCAGAAGATGGCGCGTTCATTGAAGCGCCATCCTCTGGCGCTGAACCCCGCTCTTCCAGGGGCCCTGGTGGCGGTAGCACGCTGGGTAATAAAGGGGTTAATACCAGCTTTGTTATACAAGCTGGTATTAAGCCCGAGATTCTTAATGTCAGGCCACATTTGACCCAGCCACTAAGAATCTCCAATAAAGGGTTAAAAAAACACAGAGAAAATTTTTTATTTGAAATAAAAAAAAAGCCATTAGGGACTCCATCTTTAATTAAAAAAATCCTCTTCCGTCCGACGTAGTCCAAAACGCGATGTCCTCTCTGCTCATCCCTGTGAATAGATAGATGTCTATGCACAGGGAATGAGCAGACTGAGAACAATCTCAGCACTGCTACATCATGTCTGTGAGCAGGCAGGCTCTAGGACCCTGGAGCTGCACAGAGAAGACAGCTGGACTCGGCTCGCAAAGAAACAGCAGTTACTTTGCGAGTTTCCCTGCTATCACTCGCACAGTAGCCAGTGATTACTCGCACGAGTCTAATGCAAACAATGGCAATCCTAGTTTTGTCAGCGTTTCTGACAAAACTAGGATTGATATTGATTTGCATTAGACTCGTGCGAGTAATCACTGGGAAACTCGCAGAGTACCGAGTCCTGCGAGTCCCTTACTACTCGCCGAGTAACGAGTCCTAGCGAGTAGATTCGCCCATCCCTAGTGGTGCACCAGCACTGAATAGTCTAAATTGGGTAAGTGAGATGAGAAAAATTGCCATGTGCATATGTATTCTATTTACCCATTTTGCTAAGAAGCACTTAATAATTTCTGGTGCAAGCAATGGCCTTCATAACTCACATGTTTAGTGAAAAGAAGTGCACCTATGTGCAATCTACACTACCGTGCAAACGTTTGGGAACATTTACAAATTTCCTTATTTTTGAAAGAAAAGCACATTTTTTTCAATGAAGCTACATTAAATGAATCAGAAATACTCTATACATTGTTAATATGGTAAATGACTATTCTAGCTGCAATCATCTGGTTTTTAATGCAATATCTACATAGGTGTATAGAGGTCCATTTCCAACAACCACCACTTCAGTGTTTTAATGGTACATTGCGTTTGCTAATTGTGTAAGAAGGCTAATGGATGTTTAGAAAACCCTTGTACATGTATGTTAGCACAGCTGAAAACTGTTTGACTGATTAGAGAAGCTATAAAATTGACCTTCCTTTGAGCTAGATGAGAATCTGGAGCATTACATTTGTTTGTTCTATGAAACTCTCAAAATCGCCAGTAAAAAATAACTTTCATGTGAAACTCGACAGTCTATTCTTGTTCTTAGAAATGAATGCTATTCCATGCGAGAAATTGCCAAGAAACTGAAGATTTCCTACAATGGTGTGTACTACTCCCTTCAGAGGAGAGCACAAACAGGCTCTAACCAGAGTGGAAAGAGAAGTGGGAGGCCCTGCTGCACAACTGAGCAACAAGACAAGTACATCAGAGTCTCTAGTTTGAGAAATCAACCTCTCACAGCTCCTCAACTGGCAGCTTCATTAAATAGTACCTGCAAAATGCAAGTGTCAACAACTACAGTGAAGAGGCGACTCCGGGATGCTGGCCTTCAGGGCAGAGTGGCAAAGAAAAAGCCATATCTGAGACTGGCTAATAAAAGGAAAAGATTAATATGGGCAAAAGAACACAGACATTGGACAGAGGAAGATTGGAAAAAAGTTTTATGGACAGACGAATCAAAGTTTGAGGTGTTTGGATCACACAGAAGAACATTTGTGAGATGCAGAACAACTGAAAAGATGCTGGAAGAGGCCCGACGCCATCTGTCAAGCATGGTGGAGGTAATGTGATGGTCTGGGGTTGGTTTGGTGCTCGTAAAGTGGAAGATTTGTACATTGTAAAAGGGATTTTGAATAAGGAAGGCCATCACTCCATTTTGCAACGCCATGCCACACCCTGTGGACAGCGCTTGATTGGAGCCAACTTCATCCTACAACAGGACAATGACCCAAAGCAAAGCACACCTCCAAATTATGCATGAACTATTTAGGGAAGAAGCAGACAGCTGGTCTATCTGTAATGGAGTGGCCAGCGCAATCACCAGATCTCAACCCCATTGAGCTGTTGTGGGAGCAGCTTGACCGTATGGTACGCAGAAAGTGCCCATCAAGCCAATCCAACTTGTGGGAGCGGCTTCAGGAAGCATGGGGGGAAAATTTCTCAAGATTACATCAGCAAATTAATAGCTACTATGCCAAAGGTCTGCAATGTGGTAATTGCTGCAAAGGGAGCATTCTTTGCCAAAAGTAAAGTTTGAAGAAGAAATAATTATTTCAAATAAAAATCATTATTTCTAACCTTGTCAATGTCCGGACTATAATTTCTATTCATTTTGCAACACATTTGATAAATAAATCTATGAGTTTTCATGGAATACTCAAAATTGTCTGGGTGACCCCATACTTTTGAGTAGTGTAGTGTGTCATGGTCGGTCAGTATATACACACCTTCTTTGAAAGATCACAGAGGCTGCAACACCATTAAGGAAGAAATATCACTAACCAAACAACACCATTAGGACCAAGGAACTCTTCAAACAAGCCACAGACATAGTTATTGAGAAATCCATGTCAGGGTTGTGTTCCAAAAAATATCTCTATTCAGGTGAATAAAGGAGATCGTTGCTTTGGAACCTTGCCTTCCTTGTGACTTCTTGGAGACATCCATTCCTTGTGATTCCATTGAGACAGCAGCGTGGACCGTGACACACCATCTTCCCTATATATGAGAATTTCCCAAGCCAATCTGTTTAATGTTTAAAAAAACCCAGCCTTTATTATTCTCATTTACGGGGTGGCCGGGTCCGACATGTTGCTGATCTTGGTCCAGTGCATGTGCACTACATGGGCATTCTCAGACCTTTCCCTGCACCAGTGTATTACGGTACTTTGCTCTGCCCTCATCAGAACAGAGAGAAGTATGCGTGCGCAGGAGCGCAATGGAGGAGACTGTGTGTGACATAGGATGTATCACCCAAATGAAGCAGAAAAAGAGGATGGCATTCACAAGAAGAGAGGAGGCATTGAACCAAGACCAGCAACACGCACCGATCGAACTGGACTGCCTTCCCCCCCCAGTTGAGTATAATAAAAAAAATCTGTTTTTTACAGTATGCAGATCGACTCGGGGACTTATATACAGCATTCTGGAGTGTTATATATAATGGTACCTTTACACGCCGCGACGGCAGGCTGGATACATCGCGCTACAAGCTACAATTGTAGCTTGTAGCGTCCATATCGCCTGTAGTAGCGGCGTCTGAAGAGGCGACGCTACAGCCGGCGACAGATACATCTGTTTATGGTCTCTGCTCATAAACTTAAGGCAACATCGCCGATGGTAGCGAGCTGTATCGGCGTGTAAAGAGGCAACGGAAGGGAACTCTGGACACCCGGGGCTGTAGCTGCAATGTAGCTAAGGCGTGACCTCGGCTCCATGTTACCGCGCCCCATGTGCGATCATTGGTGGAAGCTGCTGCATGACGATTGGTAGTCGCTGCATAGGGAGGCATATTTAAAGGAGCTGACGAGTCACACTACACAATCGCTCGAGCGTGCTGTATTACTCAGCCTCCTGCGATGCCTGCCCAATCAGGATGTTATTGCTTCGTCCTATCAGCGTACGGAAGTCTTGTAATCCACAATTGGAGCACGCCTATGTGCTGTCCCTGCTGCACCAGGTCCGCCCATAGTAGCTGGTTGTAGCGGTGTGTAAATGAGCAACAGCTGGCTACTTGAGACACCCGGCGATGTAGCTAGCTATAGATGTAGCGTGGCGTAGCGCACCTTGTGGCGGCGTGTAAAGAGGGTGCGTTGACCGTTTGTAGCCGTTTGAGCGTGCTCGTGCACGTGAAGTAGCGCGATGTATCCAGCCTGCCGTCGCGGCGTGTAAAGGTACCATAAGGGCTTACTGGTGGTGATTTCAGCTTATACGGGTAAAATCTGGTGACAGGTTCACTTTAAGAGCAAAGTGTTGACCTAAGAGAAGATGACATTTTAGGCTGCTTTCACACTGGCAAATTTTGAATTTGTGGGCATACAGGAAAACCCTGCATGCCCACGGATTCCCACAGATCAGTTTTCAGCCCCATTGTCTTACAATGGGGGTGAAAAACACTTCGGTGGGCATTCTGGTGTCACTGCGGCATCAAGTTATGTTTTCGGTCTCTGTAAAAAGTATGTGAAAGATCAGAACAGGTGCCATGGGCACGGAAAGCCACAGACAGTATGGATCCCAGCGGATACGTACACCCAGGCTGTGAAGCATGAACTGCAAATGTGCATAACGTAATTGTTAATGACATGCCCTCTAAGGGGTGTATCATTATGGATGCTAATGACATGCCCTCTAGGGGGTTTATCTTTATGTATCCTACAGATCTATGAAAACTACGTAAATGGATGCTGCTTGCAGCATGCAGTTTTCCTGTTGCTTGGGAATCCGTGGGTATACAGGGTGTTTCCTGTATGCCCATGGATTCTAAAATTACCAGTGTGAAAGTAGCCTTAGATCTAGTGATGAGCTCTAAAGGCCACGTCACACGCTTCAAATTAATGAACAATGTTGTTAGCGATCACATGCACACGCGATCGCTAACAACATCGTTCAGAACGCTGGTGAGCTGTCACACAGACAGACTCACCAGCGATCCGGACCAGCGAGCAAGCTGGTATCCAAGGTAAACAGCGGGTAACTAAACGCCATGCGGTACTTAGTTACCGGCAGGTTACCTTGAATACCAGCTCCCAGCGCTTGCTGTGAGCTCGCTGATCTCCCGCTGTCACTCGCAGCGATGCTGTATGTCCAGTGGGCGACCATCGATAGATTTGTGAACATGTTCACAAATCTGTGATCAACGAACTGATCGTTGCCATGTGTCACACGCAATGATGTCATTCACAACATCGCTTCAGCGTCACCAAAATGGTCACGTTCCAACGAGATCGTGAACGATATTGAAGCGTGTGACGTGGCCTTTAGGCTGGTTTGACACTGCAGTTTTTTCCCTGATCAGGTTCCATCAGGTTTGTGTGCCAAAACCAGGAGTGTCTCCAGAACCCAGAACAGGTGTCAATACTTCAATTATACATTTTCTCTGCAAGTTCCTCTCCTGGTTTTGGCACACAAACCTGATCGAACCTGATCAGGGAAAAAACTGCAGTGTGAAAACAGCCTTACAAGTATTAAATCCTTAAATCCTTTCAAAACATGCCCCATGCCCCCAACAATCTTCCATTTTTATATACACATCTTATACTTATTGCCAGAACCGGTATATAGGACCAAGCCAATACTTTACAAGCGGCTATGGCCAATGAATCACAAGCTCCTCTTGGCTCCAAGTGCAAGTAAAGGGCACTCAATAATGCCTTGAAGGGGCCCAAGAGCTTCAAGTTACTTCCCTGACCAGATTCCCTTATAGATGCACTTAAAGCAGTAGTGTATATTACTGGATCTGGGTGAGATTATTCTTCTGAAGGGGTGTAGAATATGGATCTAACAATTGCAGTTATGAACTGGTCTCAAGACACATTACATTTTAGTGTAACTCTGAAAAAGAGCAATAAATCAGCTCCTCTCTGTCATATTTCCATTACTGTGTGATCATGCGTGTCGCTATCCCAACAGCTCAAATGATTTGCTTTGCAGGCATCCTGAAAAAATACAAACCATTTGAGTGTACGTCAATGGACGCATAACGATAGGAGACATCTGCAGGATATTGTCACTGAGGACACCTACAATTTGGCAGAGGCATCGGAAAGGATGTTTTGTGACATCTATGAAGCGAGAAACGTTTTTCCCCATCTCCATGGTGTATATAGATAAAGCTGTTGTCTGACCTGCAGGTGTTTGGGGAGGACAGACATCCTGGAGGTCACGGCTTGTACTTTGTTATAGTTGCTTCCTTGAAGAATCCCTGAAACATGTTACTTACAATAAAGAATTAGGCCACGTCACACATTGAGTATTCGGTGAGTTTTTTACCTCAGGATTTGTAGCCAAAACCAGGAGTGGAACAATCAGAGGAAAAGTATAATAGAAACACGTCACCACTTCTGTATTTATCACCCACTGCTGGTTTTGGCTACAAATACTGAGGTGAAAAACTCACCAAATACTCAACATGTGAACGGGGCCTTACAGGGTACAAAACATCTCACAGTCTTGGTCATTGACTTAGAATTAGGGTTCCTGCACACATCTGTGAAACTCAGTCCATGGGTCTACTGTCCTGAATTCGACAACCTCACATATGCCTATGAGGCTGTCCAGCTGGGGTTCGGAGATCCACAGACATGGTAGCATAAGTCCCAATTAAATTATTACTAAGAAGAATATAGTAAAATTAATCACACTACTAACATTTGGATAGAAATTGGCCACAGTGTTTGAGGTTACCTTACATGAATAGATAATCAGAATAAAATCCAAATATTTTACCATTTTGAATCAACATCAACCATAACCAAGGCCACCCGGCATCAGCTGGGCGACTTTACCCTCGTTAATAAGCACCGCGACAAGTCCATCAACTTTACATAAAAATAGGATGGTAGGTAGGCTGCTGCTTTCTCTTCTTTCTTCAAAGACTGACAAATCTATCCCGCAACATCACCTTTTAGGGTATGTGCACATCTGACGTTTGTGCATCTCTGCAGAACGTCCAAAAACCTGTTTTTTTTTAGCAGAAATTGAGTTTTCTGTGCTCAGCAGTGTCCCTCGTTTTTTGCTCGTTTTCCGCCCGGTTTTACAGCGTTTTTCTCGGCGGTTTTCTCGGCGGTTTTGAAAACTGAGTTTTTTGTGCACTTGATCAGCTGAAACCGCTGGAAAAACGGTGGAAAGAAGTCACTTGCTCTATTTTTGGAAAACCGGTGGAAAAACTCAGTTTTGACTGAGAAAACTCAGTTTTGACTGAAAACGACCAGAAGAAAAACGTTCTAGTGAAGACAGAGTTTTCTAAAATCCATTGACTAGCATGTTAATCCAACCGGAGGATAGGATTAACATAAATTAACATAAAACTGAGCAGAAAACGCCGACGGAAAACGTCCAAAAGCAGCCCACAAAACGACTGATGTGCACATACCCTTAAAGTTCAAATTAACCCCGTCCACATGGCGTATACAATTCATTACAAGAGTTCCCCTCCCACACTTTTCCTTCTAGGTTCATCCTGAAACTTCCAGAACTGGATAAGTCCATACAATCACAGGGCCTTAATGGGTTGCCATGATAGCCAATGGCCAACCGGGCCATTTATATGGCTATACCTAAATAAAATAGGAATGAATGGAGATATCAACTTGAAATAACTCATGAAAGAATAAAGTTACGTTAAAACCAAGCACACCATTGTTTTTCTTATGAAGGTCTCAACAAGTTTGATGTGTCACATGACTCTCTTCCTATTGAACAAAATAAATTTGGATCTAAAATAGACAACTTCAAAATGGCCGCCATGGTCACCACCCATCTGGAAAAGTTTTCCCCCTCCCATATACGAATGTGTCGCAAACAGGAAGTTGAGATCACCATCCATTCCCATTTTATTTAGGTGCATCCATATAGATGGCCCACCCTGTATACTGAATAAAAATTTAAGACATCACTTTTGTTTTTGCTTCAATTTTTCATTAGCTGAACTAAAAAATCTAACACATTCACTTCACAGGTGTGAAATATCAAGATGATGATTATACAGCAGGATTATTGCACAGGTGTGCCTTTGGCTGGGGAGTCAGAAATTAGTCAGTATCTGGTGTGGCCACCAATTGCCATTCTGCCATCTACCCTGTATAGGAATTTATCAGCTACAAGAACACTTCTCCCAACATGTGAGACACCGTTGAATGTGAACATTTGCCCATTCAAGTCAGTTAATGACTATCTACAGTCAGGTGGAAACCCCAATGAGGATCACGATTGCAGTCAGGTGAGGACCCCGATGAGGACAATGAGCTGCAGTCAGGTGGAGACCCTGATGAGGACGACTAGCTGCAGTCAGGTGGAGACCCTGATGAGGACAACGAGCTACAGTCAGGTGGAGACCATCATGAGGACAATGAGCTGCAGTCAGGTGGGGACCCTAGTGAGGACAACGAGCTGTAGTTAGTTTTTGAGATGTTGGGCTCGACCGTCAGAGGGTGCTCAGAAGTTAAAAATGTAAATACTAGCGTAGTTGTACTTCGGCACACCAAAATATTTTGTGGACAAAGACTTGCATGAAGAGAAAGTTCATTTATTGGACAATGTCTGGCATAAGGTTCAATGCATAGATTAATTCCAATGTTTCAGCCTTTTAGGCTTTGTTCACAGATTATCTATGTACTGAGAGGGAGGTTTGTGCCGCAGACGTGTTTGTTGTTCACCGACCACTGTCTAGGGATCACGGTGAGACTCCAGTTCATATGTCATAGACGTAAAATCAAAAAGATGAAGGAATAATGATCTATTGGAGGAGTGATCTGTCTTCAAATACAGAGAGTAAGGTCTTCCCCAATATCAATGGGATACTTGGTTGGTATGTGCAGCACCGTTAGTTCCTGTGTGCTTGTTATGCTAACTTGTAATTGGAAGTCACTATACTGCACTTGATATGGGCTATGATAATGTGATAACTGGACAAAGTCCTTGTGGAGATGTAAAGTAAGGGTAAAGGGGAGGGGGGGGGGATAGCAACTCACATTTGCTCATGGACTCTGGCTCCAGTGTAATGGCTGGCACCATCCAAATTTGAGTATTAAAGTTACTGAGGACTAAGAGGTTACCCTTCGAAACGCGTTCACCGTTAGTCCTATCCATTCCATGCTTTTAATATGCTTTAAATAAAGGATCTTAAAGAGAAGAATTTGGCCTCTGGTGACCTTCGTAACTTTAATACTGCTTGTGGAGTTGTGGATGCGTTCCCCACTGTGTATGGAGTCTCATCATGATCCCTTGACGCTCGGTGAACACCAAACACATCCGCGGCACGAGCCTCTCGGTACATAGATAATCCGTGAACAAAGCCTAAAAGGCTGAAACGTTGGAATTAATCTAAGCATTGAACCTTGTGCCGGATATTGTCCAATAAGTTAACTTTCTTTTCATGCAATTCTTTGTTCACAAACTTTTTGGTGTGCCGAAATACAACTACACTAGAGCTGTAGTTAGGTGGAGTCCCCAATAAGGACAATAAGCTGCAGTTATGTGGAGATCCCAATGAGGATGACGAACTGCAGTCAAGTGGAGTCCCCAAAGAGGACAACGAGCTGTAGTCAAGGTGGAGACCCCGACAAACTGCAGTCAGTTGGAGTCCCCGATGAGGATAATGAGCTGCAGTCAGGTCGAGACCCCGATGAGCAGCAGATGAGCTTCCCTGAGACAGTTTCTGACACTTTGTGCAGAAATCCTTTGATTATGTAAACAGATTGAGGCAGCAGCTGTCCGGGTGGCCGGTCTCAGATGATCTTGGAGGTGAAGATGCTGCATGTGGAGCTCCTGGGCTAGTGTATTTACACATATTCTGAGGCTAGTTGGATGTTCTGCCAAATTCTCTGAAACGCTTAAGGAAACTACTTTCCGGTAATGAACAATAAATTCTTGGGCAAAGCTCTGGTGAACATTCCTGCAGCCGGCATGTCAATTGCACTTGTGACGTCTGTGGCATTGGGCGGTGCGGTGAAACTGCACATTTTAGAGTGGCCAGCCTGAGGTGCACCTGTGCAAAAATCATGCTGTATAATCAGCATCTTGATATGCCACACCTGTGAGGTGGATTAATTATCTCAGCAAAGAAGTAACAGATTTAAATATTGTTAACAAATTTGTCTAAGAGAAAAAGTCCTTTCAGGTGAATAGAAAAAAATCAGGATATTTGACTTCAGGTCATGAAACATGGAGCAAAAACAAAATGTTAAGTTTATATTTTTGTTCAGTGTATATGCAGCAGTACCATAGCATTGCTGTATATAGCAGAATCAGTTTCCAATGAATGCCGGCCACAGGCTGGTTTTCACAGGGGTCTGTGATGACAGACATAGGGGTCTTCAGCAGGCAGTCATCTTGAATTCTCAAACTTCTACATTTCCCTTACGTGTAGCTGTTCCAAGGATACATCTCTTTCTCTATATTATTATATGACACTATAGGGAATGTTTTTTGATGAGCTTAAAAAAAATAAACAGTTGAAAAACTTATTTGCTTCGACCAGGTGGTTTTACAATAGAAACAAAGAAAGCACAGATCATTTCTTCAAAGTGGCTTCTGATGATAAATGCTCACAGTCCAACCAAAAGACTGAACAATAAGATGATTTTGGATAAAAACCTCTAAAAATATGCTTGAAGAACTTCCCAAGACAGTTGCAAGGAACAAAAACTCCTCAAAGAAAAGATTCCTGAACTGAGACAGTAAAAAACAAAACTGTCTGAAGAAGATGGGTAAGAAGCCCAAGAAGAGATCCCAGTTCAAAACACTAACCATGGCATACAAAGTGATACGACAACCTGTCCCCACCATACATCTCCGCCCTGGTCTCCCGATACCTACCCTCAAATAACCTCCATTCCTCCAAAGAACTCCTCCTCTGCTCCTCCCTCATCTCCTCCTCGCACAACCGCGTTCAGGACTTCACCCGGGCATCTGCCATACTCTGGAACTCCCTGCCCCAACACTTCAGATACTCTCCGACCCTGAGAAGCTTCAAGTGTCACCTGAAGACTCACCATTCCGTCAAGCCTACAACCTGCATGAGACCCCGGCGACCGCCCGTAACTGACACTCCCCCATCCTACTGTATCCTAACCCGCCCCTCAGACTGTGAGCCCTTGTGGACAGGGTCCCTTCCCTCCCATACCTGTATGTCCTTATTGTCTAAAGGTATTGTAATTGTGCTTGTCTCCCCTATCGTCATGTAAAGCGCCATGGAACCTAATGGCGTTATATAAATAAATAATAATAATAATAAAGCCCACTGAAATATGTTGTTGGAACCATTGCGGCGATCACAAAATGTTCCAGGTAAAATATATGTTTGTACCGTGTTAGCCAGTAGATAGTAAAATATTGAAGTCTGAGAGTCCTCAGTTGTTAATACCATGTTTTCAGTTAGCCATTAAAAGGTAACAAATAGTAAGCTTTCCAGACAACTCCGGTCCCTTCTTCAGGCTATGGAGGACGACATCTAATGTGCTACATATATATTATGTGTAATATATATATATATATATATGTTAGTATTATTATATACATACACATACATACATACACACAGCATGACATAGAGTACTGCAGTTCTTAAGACAAGTGAGGTGGAGCAGAACAGGAATGATCAGTATGAGATGGAGTGAAACAGTTATGGCAGTAAATATCGTAACAATACTATGAAAACAGAAGAAGACCGGGCACTAGCCACAATGCTCAGGGCTTCCATCAGTCTCTGCAGCTGTCAGCAGTGGACAGAAATGGTATTCCTCAGCTCAAAGAAAGAGTTGCATGCATAATTATAACAATATACATTGATAAGAAATGTGAAAGTTTTATTGTCCTCTAAATGGGGTTTGTTCAAAGATATGATGCCCCCGAAATGCCCTTTCAATTGATGTAAAAAGATAGAAATCCAAAGGAAAAATTAATTACTGCTCTGAATGCGTCAAAGGTAATCAGTTTTTTTCCCAAAAATATGACAAAGAGAAGATTTAAGCCCTCATCACACAGAACGAGATTGGTAGTGAGATCACTGTTGCATCACAGGTTTTGTGACGCAACAGCGATCTCACTATGTGTGACACGTAGCAGCGACCAGGTCCCGCTGTGTCATCGCCGATCGTGTCGGAAGGGCCTGGACCATTTTTTGATCGTTGGGTTCCCGCTGGCCAGCATGCATCGGTGTGTTTGACGCCTTATCAACGACCTCGTTGGCGATTCTGAACTCAGCCACATAGGTCTGAGTCATCAGACTAGCTGCTGTGCGACAGGGTCCCAACGACCACCGAGGTTGTCATATGGGTCACCGTATCGTTGCTGTGTGTTGAGTAGATCTGACTGACATCTCACCAACGACCACGTAGCGACGTTCCAGCGATCCTTACCAGGTCTGCAATGTCGCCAAGTGTGACGGTACCCTTAGTCTATGTGCACATGGACTTTTTCGAGACAGAACCTTTCCAAATCTCTGACTTTTTGCTCAGTTTGTGCCTTTAAAAGTCAGCAAAAAGACTCAGTGTGCACATATCCTTAAGAGAATTAGAAGAAGCGGATTCCTCAAATGACGGGGATTACACAGAACGGTAAATTGTTCTGTCATTAAGTGATGCAGATGAGACTCCTAATGCTGCTCGCCTGAAATCCCCTAGAGATCCATAGATAAAACAAGGCTTGGCACGCGTGGCCTAGATCCTTCCTGGTAAGCAGAGGAACCAGTCTCCTATGCCCAGGCTCTATCTTCTGCTTTATTTACACACTACAAAACTACAATTATTTCCTGCTCTAAAAGGACGAGGAATTTATAAGCTTTGACTTACCAACGGGAGGCATCTACTAACCTGAACATTGACAGAGGGTCTGTGGGTTGGAAATGTGAATATAGGGTTTTTTCCTTAAAAAAACTAATTTAACCTATTCCTTGCTGTTAGGATATGTTCACATGTCATGATTTACAAGTAGATTTGTAGCAGGCGCACTCAAAAAACTGCCCAAAAAGCTTTCAGAAAATTAACAAAAGACTGGACATTCCCTTGCATGTCAAAAAACCACTTCTGTGAATACTGTATGTTCAAGTCGTTGGAGCGTCTCATCTTCAGGTTTCCAAAAACACCAGCGGTTGGTAATGAGGAAGACTCAAGACAACGTAGACACCCAGACAACACGTGTGTCATATTGAACATCAACATCTTTGCTGGAAAAAAATGCTAATATACAGTATATTCATTGTAAGGCTATGGTCCCACATTGCATTTTTGATGCAGCCAAAACCTGCTCTCTTGTTGGTAATAAACTGGGTTACAAATAAAAAGGTTTTGCTGCTGTATTTTGTGTGTAAATTATGATTTGTGTCACTTGTCTACAGTATATGTTTAAATAAGTTAGTTTCATTCACCAAAAAAAAGCAGCAAACACGTAGCAGTTAGCTTTTCGCACTTTCGCATTGCTTTCTACAGTGAAATTGGATAAGCTGAGAAATTTGGAGCCAGTGAAGGGATTTGCAGAGGGGAGAAGTGAGGGAGAAGTGAGGGAAAAGTGAGGGAATAGTGAGGAGAAAGGTGGATTAGTTGGGCAGCAGGGTTTAGGACAGATTGGAGAGGTGCGCGAGTGTTTGCAGGGAGGCCACAGAGGACGAGGTTGCAGTAGTCAAGACGGGAGATGATGAGGGCAGGCACTAGTACACCATGTTCCAAATTATTACGAGAATGCTCTTCTCTGATTTTCCTAAATGGTCGGTGCAAATGACAGTCAGTGTAATAAAAGTCATCACCCGTTAGAGTATACATCGAATTTTGAGGAAACCTCCCAATGAAAACAGTATAATCTTCAAAATTACAAAAACTCTAAAAGCACTGTTCCAAATTATTATGCACAGTAGAGTTTCTAAACATTTGATATGTTTGAAAGAACTGAAAATGCTCATTTGTTGAATTTGCAGGTCACATTCACTGAAATAAAAAGCTATTTAACTCCAAAATATCCTAAAAGGCCAAGTTACATGGTAACATAGGAACCCTTCTTTGATCTCACCTTCACAATTCTTGCAGCCATTGAACTTGTGAGTTTCTGGAGAGTTTCTGCTTGCATTTCTTTGCATGATGTCAGAGTAGCCTCCCAGAGCTGCTGTTTTGATGTGAACTGCCTCCCACCCTCATTAATCTTTTGCTTGAATATACTCCAAATGTTCTCTATAGGGTTGAGGTCAGAGGAAGATGGTGGCCACACCATGAGTTTATCTCCTTTTATGCCCATAGCAGCCAATGACAGAGGTATTCTTTGCAACATGAGATGGTGCATTGACATGCATGAAGATGATTTTGCACCTGAAGGCACGTTTTTGCTTGTTGAACCATGGAAGAAAGTTCTCAGTCAGAAACTCTATATACTTTGCAGAGGTCATTTTAACACCTTCAGGAACCTTGAAGGGGCCTGCCAGCGGTTTCCCAATGATTACGGCCCAAAACATGACTCCTCCACCTCCTTGCTGACGTCGCAGCCTTGTTGGGACATGTTGGCCATCCAATACTCCATCCATCTGGACCATCCAGGGTTGCTGGGCACTCATCAGTAAACAAGACTGTTTAAAAATTAGTCTGTAGTCTGGGCCCACTGCAACCATTTCTGCTTGTGAGCACTGTTTAGGGGTGGCCAAATAGTAGGTTTATGCACCACAGCAAGCCTTTGAAGGATCGCGAGGCACCAGCAGCTTCAAATATCTGTTTGCTGGATTGTAAGGCCTTTTTATCAGCTAAACTCTTAATCTGATGAATTTGCCTGGCAGAAACCTTCCTCAGTCTGCCTTTATCTGCACGACCACGTCTGTGCTCAGAATCAGCCACAAATCTCTTCACAGTACGATGATCACGCATAAGTTTTCATTCAATATCTAATGTTTTCATCCCTTGTCCAAGGCATTGCACTATTTGTTGCTTTTCGGCAGCAGAGAGATCCTTTATCTTTCCCATATTACTTGAAAACTGTGGCCTGCTCAAAATTGTGGAACATCCGGTCTTCCTTTCATTGGGCTCACCTGCCAAACTAATTATCACATATCTGATATTGATTTCAGTGATCCAAAGAACCCAGAGTCACAATACCATCAATGGGTTTCATTGGGAAAAAAAAAAAAAAAAAAAAACACCCTATGACACTTAAAACCAATTTGCATAATTTGGAACATTGTTTAGTTTAGTAGATTGAGGGTTGAGGAAGGGACGGATTCTGGAAATATTTTTGAGTTGGAGGCAGCAGGAGGAGGCGAGGGCTTGGGTATGCGGTTTGAAGGATAATGCAGAGTCAAGGGTGACTCAGGCAGTGGACTTCAGGTACAGCGCAAAGTGTGATATCATTTATCGTGATGGATCGGGTAAGGAAGATGCATGAGATGGGGGAAAGATGATGAGTTCGGTTTTGTCCAAGTTTAGTTTTAGGAAGCGAGAGGAGAAGGAGGAGGATATCGCTGATAGACACTTCGGGATTCTCGACAGCAGAGAGGTAGATCTGAGTGTCATCAGTGTACAGGTGGTACTGGAATCCATGGGACTTTATGAGTTGTCCCAGGCTGAGAGAGTGAGGTTCCCAGGACAAAGTCTTGAGGGACCCTGACAGAGAGGGGATGGGGTGAGGAGGTAGTGTGAGATGCTAAATGTGCGGTTGGAAAGATTTGAGGAGATCCAGGATAGGGCAAGGTCAGTGATACCAATGGAAGAGAGGATCTGTAATAGGAGGGAGTGGTTGACTGTGTCAAATGCAGAGGACAGGTCAAGAAGGAGGAGGATGGAGAAGTGTCCGTTAGCTTTTGTGGTTAAGTATGTTGTTAGTAATTTTGGTTAAGGCAGTTTTGATGGAATGGTGGCGGCGGAAGCCGGATTGAAAATTGTCAAACAGAAAGTTAGATGACAGGTGGGACGAAAGTACAGTGTGAACATGCTTTTCAAGAAGTTTTGATGCAAACAGGAGCAGCGATAAGGTCTAGTAGCTTGATGTAGAGGCAGAGTCTAGGGATGGCTTCTTTAAGATAGGTGTAATTGTGGTATGTTTGAAAGTGGAGGGAAAGGTACTGGAAGTTAATATGAAGAGGTGGGTTAAGGATGGGAAGATTGTGGTGGTGAGGTTGGGGAGGAGGTGGGACGGGATGGGGTATAATCAGGGGCGGACTGGTGCTTCTAATGCCGGGAGGCAGTTTTTCACGCCAGCCCTAGGTGAGGAGGGGGGGGGGTGGTGCTATCGAAGATTTTTGAGGAGCGGGGGCGGGGGTGGTGGTATCGAGAATTAGAGTAGCGGGGGGTTTCCCTGTGTATCGAAGCTCACTCACATAGCTGTCAGCCGCGTTACCTGCAGTTCCACAGCTCCGGCCGCAAAGTGCTGCCGGCCCATTTCTATGGGGGGGGGTCACCCTAGATGAGGGCTATACCACCAGCCCAGGGGGCACTTGATCCCCTGCCACCTGGGCCAGTCCGCCTCTTGGTCCAATGCACAAGTGTTGAGGTGCTGTTTGGAGAGAAGCTGTGCAAGTTCTCTTCCAGTGATGGAGAGGGGAAGGGTTACTGTATACTCCTATTCTGTGATCCCCGGCTGTAATGTCTTTATACTCTCTTACTTTCTCACCTACCCAGGAGCTGTGGTATAGCCGATCTGGTTTTTCCTGCATGGTCAGATACATACATTACACAGTGGCACATATATAAGAATACCCCAGTACAGGAACATTTTTTTTTAACACATCAAATTGTGGAACATATTTCTATTTTAAGATCTATTAATTAAAAATGTACAATTGTTTGTGGCACAACCCCTGTAATACTAAACCAGTATTGCAGGTAGTCATGTGTGCAAGGGGCCAGAAGTTTATCATGTAACTCTAGCTCCCTAAACAGGATGTAGAGCTCTGTATCAGCAAAACTGAACATAACCAGTATGATTACCGTATGTACTTAATTTCCCCCTCACTAAAGTAGAAATGATCAACAAAAAGAAATAAAAAATATCCCATCAATTTCTCATCTTTTTTTTATGATCCTATTTGTCTCCTGTACCAACTAAAGTGGAGAAATCTATTAAAAAAATCAGCTTTGAGGGTCTTAGGGGCTCAACCATGTCCCCATTTTCCTCCTCCTTGTCCAGTGTGTATTTGTAATACAGATGGCGGCAGCAGGAGCCTCGCCCCTCTGCACTGTCTGTCGGCAGCAGGAGCCTCGCCCCTCTGCACTGTCTGTCGGCAGCAGGAGCCTCGCCCCTCTGCACTGTCTGTCGGCAGCAGGAGCCTCGCCCCTCTGCACTGTCTGTCGGCAGCAGGAGCCTCGCCCCTCTGCACTGTCTGTCGGCAGCAGGAGCTGCCCTCTGCACTGTCTGTCGGCAGCAGAGCCTCGCCCTCTGCACTGTCTGTCGGCAGCAGAGCCTCGCCCCTCTGCACTGTCTGTCGGCAGCAGAGCCTCGCCCCTCTGCACTGTCTGTCGGCAGCAGGAGCCTCGCCCCTCTGCACTGTCTGTCGGCAGCAAGGAGCCTCGCCCCTCTGCACTGTCTGTCGGCAGCAAGAGCCTCGCCCCTCTGCACTGTCTGATCGGCAGCAGGAGCCTCGCCCCTCTGCACTGTCTGTCGGCAGCAGGAGCCTCGCCCCTCTGCACTGTCTGTCGGCAGCAGGAGCCTCGCCCCTCTGCACTGTCTGCAGCAGAACTATGAAAGCTCTTCCTTTGGTGGAGGGGTCAGAGCTCATTTGACCATTTGCTAAAGATGGAACCGATCAGCAGATTACCTTCTGTGTTTGTCTGCAGGATTTCCTGAAAACGGTGTTAGGATTATGTAGAAAAGCTGCAATATATATTTCTTTCATTTACTCATATTTAAGTTTAGTGTTCTTTAATGGGAACAAGGTGCAGCCATAGAAATGCCAATGTGCTGCTATTAGCCAACTTGTAATAAAGGCACCCATTACCAAAGTAGGATTAAATACAAAATAAATGAAGCTTTATGTAAAAGCATTTGTCATACACCGCTTCATCAATGGCGTCAGGTCCCACCTGTCTCGCACCGCCGATGACGTGTCATAAAGGAAGCACTGCCTCAATTACCGCACACATCGTAGCGTCTCATTATAGAGTTCGAATGTCTTTAATAATCAGAGACCTGAAGATCTCAAAGTCACTAATTAAAACGGCCGCCCCTTGGCAGGTTTGGTCTTCAGGTGTCCGGCAGAGCGCCGCAGCTTCTTCCGCTCCTCTCTGTGTTGTTTCTCAGCTTCTTGTCTCTTCTTCTGCTGTTCAGACTGGAGTTGGGGGGAAAAAAAAAAAATAATCAGAAAATACAGGAAGAGTGAAGATGTTGCAAATAGCAACCAGATTCTACTCAATTGCCTCAAAATTAATGTACAATATTGGTCGCTTGGAGATTTATTATCAGTAGTGTAAGGGAAAAGCGCAGAGGTTCCCCAATAGCAGCTAATCATGTGGTTACCTTTATCTAAAAAGCTCCCAAAACAATACAAACTAGTTGCTATGGGCAACTATTACATTTTTCTACTTCTTTCAATAAATCTCTTTCAGTGTCTTTGTTGCACATAGCAACCAATCACAGCGCAGCTTCTTACATTACTGAGACAGATGACAACAGATGGTGCAGATAAGATGCCATGTAGAGGGAGAGGGACGAGCTCAGCCTGCAGCACTTCCAGCCATATAGGTGACAGTACTGATGAGATTCTATGTAGAGGGGAAGAGGAACTCTGCCTGTAGCTCCTCCCCCAGCTATATAAAAGGTAACAGTTGGTACTGATGAGATTCTAAATTAATGAAAGAGGGAGGAGCTCAGCATGTAGCTCCTCCCCTAAGATATATAGAAGGTGACAGTTAGTGCTGATGAGATTCTATGTAATGGGGAGGAGGGGTTCTGCTTGTAGCTCTTCCCTACAGAAATATAGAAGGTGACAGTGCTTATAAGGTTCTATTTAATGGGGAAGAGGGAGGGACTCTGCCTGTAGCTACTGCCCAAACTATATAGAAGGTGAGTGCTGATAAGATTCTATTTAATGGGGAAGAGGGAGGGGCTCTGCCTGTAGCTCCTCCCCAAGATATATAGAAGGTGACAGTGCTGATGAGAATCTATGTAGAGGGGAAGAGGAACTCTGCCTGTAGCTCCTCCCCCAGCTATATAAAAGGTAACAGTTGGTACTGATGAGATTCTAAATTAATGAAAGAGGGAGGAGCTCAGCATGTAGCTCCTCCCCTAAGATATATAGAAGGTGACAGTTAGTGCTGATGAGATTCTATGTAATGGGGAGGAGGGGTTCTGCTTGTAGCTCTTCCCTACAGAAATATAGAAGGTGACAGTGCTTATAAGGTTCTATTTAATGGGGAAGAGGGAGGGACTCTGCCTGTAGCTACTGCCCAAACTATATAGAAGGTGAGTGCTGATAAGATTCTATTTAATGGGGAAGAGGGAGGGGCTCTGCCTGTAGCTCCTCCCCAAGATATATAGAAGGTGACAGTGCTGATTGGATTCTATGTAGAGGGAGGGGCTCTGCCTGTAGCTCCTCCCACAGATAGTGTGATAATTGTGTTTAGTTAGCACCTTCATTGACAGGACTGAGTGCAGCATAATATTGTATATATATGACATGGGTTCAGCACCCGTATACTAGCACTTTTCCTCACTCCAGTTGTCAGATATAAGCTGTTGCCCTCTGGTATCAGTCTCTAGCATGCCTAAGGGGTTAACCTCTTTTCCCAAGGCACCAATTACATATTCAAAGCACCGGTCTTTAGCTATAAGACTGCAAATCCATTATTCTCTGGTATCAGCCGATGAGGAAAAGCCCAGAAAGACAAAAGGCAGTTACATTAGTGTTAGGACCCAGTTAACGGAGATCGCCTCAGTGTGGCAACTGGGTGAGTTATCGATTTGGCCATTTCCATAATACTAAGTATCTCTACTTCTTCATTTTTCAATTTTTTTCTATTTAGTAATAAGTCTGTGTTGGTGCAACTATTTATATTTGAAATAGAATTGTGTTTAGTTAGCACCTTCATTGACAGGTCTGAGTGCAGCATAATATTGTATATACCAGATATATATAAGGTGACACAGCTGATAAAATTCTATGTAAAGGGAGGGGCTCTGCCTGTAGCTCCGCACTACAGATTTATAGAAGGTGATAGTGCGGATAGGATTCTATGTAGAGGGAGGGGCTCTGCCTGTAGCTCCTCCCTACAGATTTATAGAAGGTGACAGTGCTGATAGGATTCTATGTAGAGGAGGGGCTCTGCCTGTAGCTCCTCCCTACAGATTTATAGAAGGGGACAGTGCTGATAGGATTCTATGTAGAGGGAGGGGCTCTGCCTGTAGCTCCTCCCTACAGATTTATAGAAGGGACAGTGCTGATAGGATTCTATGTAGAGGGAGGGGCTCTGCCTGTAGCTCCTCCCTACAGATTTATAGAAGGTGACAGTGCGATAGGATTCTATGTAGAGGGAGGGGACTCTGCCTGTAGCTCCGCAATACAGATTTATAGAAGGTGATAGTGCTGATAGGATTCTATGTAGAGGGAGGGGCCTGCTTGTAGCTCCCACTACAGATTTATAGAAGGTGATAGTGCTGATAGGATTCTATGTAGAGGGAGGGGCACTGCTTGTAGCTCCTCCTACAGATTTATAGAAGGGACAGTGTTGATAGGATTCCATGTAGAGGGAGGGGTCTGCTCTGTAGCTCCTGCACTACAGATTTATAGAAGGTGACAGTGCTGATAGGATTCTATGTAGAGGGAGGGGCTCTGCCTGTAGCTCCTCCCTACAGATTTATAGAAGGTGATAGTGTGATAGGATTCTATGTAGAGGGAGGGGATCTGCCTGTAGCTCCTCCCTACAGATTTATAGAAGGTGATAGTGCTGATAGGATTCTATGTAGAGGGAGGGGATCTGCCTGTAGCTCTCCACTACAGATTTATAGAAGGTGATAGTGCGATAGGATTCTATGTAGAGGGAGGGGCACTGCTTGTAGCTCCTCCCTACAGATTATAGAAGGGACAGTGTGATAGGATTCATGTAGAGGGAGGGGTCTGCCTGTAGCTCCTCCCTACAGATTTATAGAAGGTGACAGTGCTGATAAGATTCTATGTAGAGGGAGGGGACTGCTTGTAGCTCCTCCCTACAGCATATAGAAGGTGACAGTGCTGATAGGATTCTATGTAGAGGGAGGGGATCTGCCTGTAGCTCCTCCCTACAGATTTATAGAAGGTGATAGTGCTGATAGGATTCTATGTAGGGGGAGGGGCTCAGCCTGTAGCTGCTCCCCAGATAAATTATCAGTCCAGGAGGAGAAAGCAGCATGTTTCTTTGATTAGAAAAATTACAAAAGTTTATTTTCACATGTATTACGGATTCATAAAAAATTAAAATGATTCCTTAATAATTATATAAGAACACGTCTTCTGATACGACACATGGGCTTCCCCTATACATCCACGCACATTAGAGATGTCAGAGTACCGACAGCTGTAAGGCAGTTTCCTTATATATTTCTCGCCATATTTGGAGGTGACCTTATGTGGTGTCGGACATGGAGCAGCTGTCAGAGCTGTCATAAATCACTCAGCAAAAAAAAAATCTACCCCTGACATTTGTTAGCGCTAAACTGCATACATTTTATCTCTTTAAATTATATTGTGTACTAAAATCCAGAATTTACCATGGAAATAAAGAGCTTAGTGGTTATTGGTCTAATTAGTGTGTATAGAAATGTTCAGTCTCTAATCAATCCCTCCTCTATATTGGGCTTCTTTCTTCCTCCCTCTGTTCCTCCATTTGGGTATGTATTAGTGAGCAGAACCTTTCACTCTCTAAGGGTGCTTTCACACTAGCGTTTTTTTTCGCGGCGCACCTGCCGCAAGTGCCAAAACCGCACTTGCCACACCGGCCGCAAGCCCGCCTATACATTGTATGGGGCTTGCCGCAACTGTGCCGCAACCGTGCCGCAAGTGCAGCCGGTATGAGGTAATCGCGGCAGATGCGTTTTTTTCACCGCATCTGCCGCGATTTAAAAAAAAAACGCTGATGTGAAAGAGGCCCAACCCATCCTGGTCCCTCCATTGTGTATATCTGCCCCCCTCACCCCACAGTTCCTTTGTTGGGTGGGTCTATCCCTCCATTTGTGTCCCCACAATCCCTCCAATGGGCATGCGTCCCCTATAATCCCTCTATTGGGCATGTCTCCCCCATGATCCCTCTGTTGGACGTGCGTCCCCCTCCTCGCTCTCCCACCAGATACCTCCGTTGGGCATGTGTCCCCTGATCCCTCTATTGTGTGTGTGTCCCCCCCCCCCACCAATCCCTTGATTCAGCATGTGATATGTCCCCATATCTCTCTATTGTGTGTCCCCCCTCCATTGGACGGTGTCTCCTGATCCCTCTATTGGGTGTGTGTGTGTGTCCCATTACCCCAATTGGGAGCGTCTGTCCCCCCACTGGGTGTGTTTGTCTTCTCCTCCCTGCACCCGCCATTGTGAGTCTCTCGCCCCTTCATGGGTCATCATTTCCTTCTAATGCAGACAAGTGATTGAGCCACCGATTTGGTGTCCATTAAACCCCTTTTAAAATCTGTACAGAAGTTGACCCACTAGAGCAGTTTTATACAGCGGAGAGACTGAGTTGGAGGGGGCTGCTCACATTTGTAATGAGAGCAGTTGACTTATTGGTCACTAAGGTTTACATCACTGTATTCGCCCAATAGTCTAATACAAAAAATGTAAAACCCCCTAGAGCTATTTTTACCACTTATCCCCCAGATAGACAACAGAAGACAAAAATGAACTTGAAACACTAGACTAGCATTGAGTTGGACGGCACGTTGACTGATGCACCATAGTGGTCTCTTGTCCTAACTATAAAAAGCTCTAAGCTGTTACCTGATCAGATTCCCTGTGAGCTAAATATAAGTCATCCAAAGCTTAGAGAGATGAATGAACTGGGACCGTAGGAAGCTAAAGAGGTTGTGCCCTATCCAAGATCAGTAATAAGCTACTGACCACTGGGACGCTACCATCCAAAAACAGAGCTATAGACAATAGTTTTGTTAAAGTGCGCTTAACCATTAGATTGCCTTACCGTTACGAATTAGACAACTTTGCCAGTTTCTTATTATCCTATGATTAGAGTTGGTGTGGATCGATTCACAAGACCTGAACCAGCAGCCAGGTTAATAATATGACAGATGGCAGCGCTGCGAGACGCCCCTACACCCAGACATCTCCAATTCTACATTTGATTAGCTGGTCTGGTGCAACATCATCATGCGACGTTTCACTAGGCTGGCTAATCCAAAGCAGAGCCATGAATGATGGCGGGTAGGAGGCAGTTTATAGGGTTCCGATCTGGTAGCCACAGACTACTAACTGGCTCTTGCGAATAGATTTGCACCATCTCTAGCTATGATTCATTCAGACCTGGTCATCTCCCCTCCAAACACTCATTTCTTACCTTCTTCAGCTGGAACGTTAATCGCTTGCTGCCAACGGCAGTGTCCGAAACATTGAGTGTCCCAAGCTGCTCTTCCACCTTCAGACGATCTTCAAGTGTTTTCCTTAAAGGACAGAAGGCAAGCGTTAAAACATAATCGACTTCTACAACTAGGCCACAGAGCTCACCAAAACTCACAATTCCACCTATAATAGAGGTAGAAATGGGCCCCGTAACTTTTTGGGCTCTCATGCAGCTGCACCAATGATATGTCCGCGTGTGCAGGAGAAGAGCAACATGCAGTCATTAACTATAGTGTGTCTTTTACTGCATACTTCCCAACATTATTATTTATTTGTAGAACACTATTGATTCCATGGTACTGTACATGAGAAGGGGTTACATACAAAGAAGTTAAAAATACAACAAACAAATTAACAGTGACAGACTGATACAGAGGAGAGAGAAAAGACACTGCCCTTGCGGCCTTACATTCTATAGGGCAATGGGGAGAGAGACAGTAGGTTGGGCCTGCTCTGGTGGTGGTGGAGTGCTGGGTCTAGTGGTGGTGGAGCACTGGGTCCAGTGGTGGTGAGGTGGCACCGTGGTCATTGTAGGCTGTTCTTAAGAGATGGGTTTTCAGGTTCCGCTTGAAGGTTCCGAGTGTAGGGGACAGTCGGACGTTTTGGGGTGCAGAATTATAGAGGATGGGGGATGCTCGGGCGAAATCTTGCAGGCAGTAATATGAGGAATGTACGAGTGTGGAGGAGAGAGAGGAGGTCTTGGGAAGATCAAAGATTACAAGTTGGATGATATCAGGAAATTAGTTCAGAGATATATGGGGGGGGTGGGGTGGGACAGATACCAATGGAAGAAAGGATCTGTAATTGGAGACAGTGGTCGACTGTGTCGAATGCAGAGGAGAGGTCTAAAAGGAGGAGAATGGAGATTTGTCCGTTAGCTTTGGCCATGAGTATGTGGTTAGTAATTCTGGTCAGGGCAGTTTCAGTGGAGTGTTGGGGGCAGAAGACGGATTGAAAGTTGTCAAAGAGTGTTAGAGGAGACGTGAGATGAGAGTATAGTGTGGACATGCTTTTCGAGAAGTTTGGAGGCACACGGGAGCAGCAATATGGGCCGTTGGTTGCTGGATGTAAAAGTTGGGTCGAGGGATGGCTTCTTTAAAATAGGTGTAGTTGTTACGTGTATGAAAGCAGAAGGAAAGGTACCAGAAGTTAGTGATAGGTTAAAGAGGTGGCTTAGGGCTGGGACAAGCATGGTGGTGAGGTTGGGGAGGAAGTGGGATGGGTTCCAGCACACAAGTGGTGAGGTGCAATCTGGAGGGGAGGTGTGCATGATGTGATAGAGGAGAAGGTGGTTAGTGGAGGGGGGAGTGGTCTGATATACATAGGGGTTGTGATGGCTGGGCATCAAAGACACGTCTGATCTGATCGATCTTGCTGGTGAAGTGTGTTGCAAAGACTTCTGAAGAGATACGAGAAGTAGAGAGGGCAGCTGGGGGAGTTAAATGTGTTGAATAACAGCCTGGGGTTGTGTGACAAAGAGGATATGAGGGTAAGGAAGTAATTCTGTTTAGTGGTGGTGAGTGCTGACTTGAATTTGAGAAGTGCTTGTTTGAACGCTTTGAAGTCTTCTTGTGAATGAGTTTTCTTCCAGCGCAGCTCAGCAAGCCTAGACTCTCGCCACAGATTTGTGCAGGTTGTGGGGTTAGTTAGGGAGCAGAGGCGGGTGAAGATGAAGTCTAGTGTATGTCAGTCTGTTTGGGTAGTAGAGGACCATTGAATGAGGCCAAAGGATGCGGCAAGTAAAAGAGGTTTGGTGGCTGCTGACTAGTGGGTGTCAATGGGGATGTTGAAGTCACTCATTATGATGGTAGGAATGTCAGCAGAGAGAATGTATAGAAGCTAGATGGAGAATTGGTCCATAAAAGCAGTGGCTGAGGCTGGGGGTCGATAAATGACGGCCACATGGAGGTTGGAAGCAGAGAAGATACGGACAGAGCGCACTTCAAAGGATGAGAGGATAAGGGAGGGAGGTGGAGGAATTGGGTTGAAGGGGCAGTTGCTAGAAAGGAGAAGACCCACTCCTCCACCGTGTTTGTTGCCGGTACGAGGTGTGTGGGAGAAATGAAGTCCACCGTAACACAGCACAGAAGGGGAGGACGTGTCAGAGGGTGTCAGCCATGTTTCTGTGAGGCCCAGGAAGGAGAGTCTGCGAGAGGTAAAGAGGTTGTGAATGAAGTGGAGTTAATTACAGATGGAACGGACATTCCAGAGCGCTCCAGAGAGAGGGGGCGGTGGAGAGGGCGTCAGGGGAATGGGGGTTTATATTTAAAACTTTGCGACTGTTTCTTGCAGGTGTGGGATGATAAGGACGAAATGTTGGCAGTGGAGATCCAGGATGGGAAGATATGTCACCAGCGGATAAGAGAAGCAAAGAGAGAGCAATCAAATGGAAGAATGAGAGTGGCGTGCTTGTTTTGTGTTTCTGCAGGAGAGGTGTGAGAAGCAGGTCAGAAGAAGAGCTCAGGTGGGGGAGGCAAGAGTGATGGAGAGATGAATATTTGTCTTGGGAGTGATGGAGTTTAGGGGTAGTGAAAGAGGGTAAGGATTAGTGGAGCAATTACTGTTAGGGCAGAAGAAGCATGGTTAAATTGTTAGTAAGAAAGCAAAGTAGTAAAGCCAGCAGACGGGTATAGCTGATACCTTCTGGTTTATCTCTGGAGTATCTCTGCTGCCCCCTTACTGAAATCCCACTTTGTGAAATCACACACACAGACCAAGGCCACGAGCCTGCCCCAATAATTTTTAACTCAGACTGACTTCACACTACGTTTTTGTTCTTGTTTGTGGGATCCTGTTTTTTTTGCAGGGCTCTACAAACAGGAATGGACAGCACCGGATTGGCAACTCCGGATGCCATTTCTGTGTCCGGGTCCGGGATCCGGACACAGAAAGAGCAGGGGGGAGCTGAGCCAGATAAGTGCTGTCAGCACTATCCACTTTCACTTTAGCAGTGTATCTACTGTATAAACACTGCTAAAGTGAAATTAATTCAAGGGATGGTTAAAAAAATAAAAAAATAAATAAATTCTCACCTTTCCGCTGAGTGTTTAAATATTTAAACTGCGCTGATGCGGTCATGTGACCTATCAGCTGATCGGGTTGCCCCGCCCCTTCCCAGTCAGCTGATGCACAGGCCCTCAAGTTGTGGGTGATTAATGCATTGCGGGACACTCAGCGGTCAGGTGAGCATTAATTTTTTTTTTTTTTTTAACTACCGTATATACTCGTGTATAAGCCGAGTTTTTCAGCCCAAAATTTGGGCTGAAAAGTCCCCCCCTCGGCTTATACACGAGTCATATACGGGGGGGCTGTGTCCCGGGGGCTGTGGAGGCTGGAGGAGGCGGGGGGGGGGGGGGCTGCTGTATGAGCGGCCCCGTCACGTGGGGCCGCTCATTATATATGCACTGCTTCCCCCTGTCAATCAGCGCAGGGGGAAGCAGTGCATATGGCCCCCCCAAAAGCTGGCACTGTCCCCCCTTGTAAGGGCCCCCCCCGCTGCTTATACATTACCATCCCGGTGTTCTGATCGGCGCCGCTCCTCGGTGCTGCGTCTTCATCCTCCCGTCCGCGCTCGCTGCATCCATCCGGGTTCTCCGGCTGTCATAGCGATATGACGTCATCGCGCGACCGCCGGAGATCCTGGATGCAGCGAGCGAGGACGGGAGGATGAAGAAGCAGCACCGAGGAGCGGCGCCGATCAGAACACCGGGATGGTAATGTATAAGCAGCGGGGGGGGGGGAGGCCTTACAAGGGGGGACAGTGCCAGCTTTTGGGGGCTGTTGGTACCCCCAGGGGGCTGCTGGGTACCCCCTGGGGGCTGCTGGTACCCCCAGGGGGCTGTTGGTACCCCCAGGGGGCTGTTGGTACCCCCAGGGGGCTGCTGGGTACCTTCAGGGGGCTGCTGGGTACCCCCTGGGGGCTGTTGGTACCCCCTGGGGGCTGCTGGTACCCCTGGGGGCTGCTGGGTACCTTCTAGGGGGCTGCTGGGTACCCTGGGGGCTGCTATATGTACCCCCCCTGGGGGCCTGCTGTATACCACTGGGGCTGCTGTATACTACCACTGGGGCTGCTGGGGCTCCTGTATACTACCACTGGGGTGCTGGGGCTCTGTATACTACCACTGGGGCTGCTGGGGCTCCTGTATACTACCACTGGGGCTGCTGTATACTACCACTGGGGCTGCTGGGGCTCCTGTATACTACCATCTGGGGCTGACTGGGGAATCTGTATACTACCACTGGGCTGCTGGGGCTCCTGTATACTACCACTGGGCTGCTGGGGAATCTGTATACTACCACTGGGGCTGCTGGGGAATCTGTATACTACCACTGGGGCTGCTGCTGTATACTACCACTGGGGGGGCCTGTTATACCACACTGCTGGGGGCTGTATAACTGTGCTGGGGTCCACCCTCGGCTTATACACGAGTCAATAGGTTTTTCCAGATTTTTGGGGCAAAAGTAGGGGGGTCGGCTTATACACGGGTCGTTTCACGAGTATATACGGTATATCCTTTGACTTCATTTCAGTGAATACACTGCTAAAGTGAATATTACACACATGTACCACGGGTACAGAGCAGTGCTTTTGTTCTGAGCATGCTCTGTACCCCGGAACCGGATCCGGGAAACAATTCTGTTTTTTTCCTGGATCTGGCTCCATAGGCTCCCATTTTAACAGTCCCGGACCGGACTCATTTCTGTCCGGTTTTGTCACCAGAGACCAAAAACAGTGCAGACATTGTTTTGGGAACCGGGAAAAAAACAGTACAGAAACAAATCCGGGACTAAACACACAAAACCGGATGGCCAAATATGACCAATCCGGCACCATAGGGATGTATGGAGGCAAAAACGATACTGTTCTGTTCGTTTCAAACACAAACAGTACAGGATCACACAAAACGTAGTGTGAAGCTTAGACTTAGGATGTGCAGAGAATGAACCAGGTAAGTAGGGGGAGGGATCAGAGGAGGGAGGTAAGACACAACACACCAGGGGAGAATTAACAGATTGCTGGTAACAGAAACATTTGGGGGCAAATCAGCAGGAGAGACACAAAGCAGGATGAAAGAATAAGGATATTTGTGAGTTACAGAGCAGATGGGGGAATATTGGATGGAGGAATATGACATACCATAACAGACATACGTAAGGAGTAATTGCAGTGCAGACATAATGCATGGCCAAAAGCTCCTCCTCAGGAAACCCTAAATGAGGGGAGGAGCTTCTATTGGGTTCAGTTTGTAGAAAACCTGTCTCTTTTGCAGTCCTGTTCACAAGACTGTTCTGGCAGATCTGGAACATTTAGCCAGATACGTTATTACATGTAATATCATAAAAGCTCCTTACAGGTGACCGATATACTTTGCTCCCATATTGGGGATATATCAGAACAGGATCTTGCATAACAACATAACAAATGACTGCGCTCCAACTCTGATGGACGGGTGAAAGAGTAAAAACTATTAAATCTTACATTAGTGCTTCTTAACACTTAATCCCTACTGTCGTGTATTCACTTCATACCAGTTCAATTCATTTGTATGCATATGAGTATCTTTGGGATTTTAATTCACGCAATAAGGGGTTAGGAGGCATGAAAAGACCCAGGTATTAACATCCATGTTATAATTTAAATATACCGAACACGGTCAGTATTAGATGAATACTGCATTCACAGGGCTACACCATGTTTTATAGCTCAGGGGTAGTGTTACAATTTTGCTGGAAACGTCAACAAGTTTGCCGACATCCAGCGCACAGCGTAGCTCCATCATACAGATGAGGTTACTGTGCAGCATTTCATGTAAAGACTTTCCTTATACTTCAGCATATTTGATGTCGTTCTCACCACTGATGGGATGAGACAGGAGGTGAATTACTTTCGTCCCACCTGTCTTCTAACTCTCTGTTTGACAACCTTCAATCTGGCTTCCCCCCACCACTCCACCGAAACTGCCTTAACCAAAATTACTAATGACCTACTTACCACCAAAGCTAACGGACACTTCTCCGTCCTCCTCCTTCTTGACCTGTCCTCTGCATTTCACACAGTCGACCACTGTCTCCTATTACAGATCCTCTCTTCCATTGGTATCACTGATCTTGCCCTCTCCTGGATCTCCTCCTACCTTTCCAACCGCACATTTAGTGTCTCCCACTTCCACACGACCTCCTCACCCCATCCCTCTCTGTTGGGGTCCCTCAAGGCTCCATTCTGGGAACCCTTCTTTTTTCCATCTATACCTTTGGCCTAGGACAACTCAAAATTCCCATGGATTCCAGTATCACCTGTACACTAATGACACTCAGCTCTACCTCTCTGGCCCAGACATCACCTCTCTGCTGTCCAGAATCCCAGCGTATTTATCAGCCATATCCTTCTCCTCTCGCTTCCTTAAACTAAACGTAAACAAAACTGAACTCATCATCTTTCCCCCATCTCGACACACCTTCCTTACCTGATCTGTCTATCACAATAAATGACATCATACTTCGCCCTGTACCTGAAGTCCGCTGCCTCGGAGTAACCTTTGACTCGGCCTTAGCTTTCAAATCCAAGCTCTCGCCACCTCCAACTCAAAAATATTTCCTGAATCCATCCCTTCCTCAACACTCAATCTACTAAACTACTAGTGCATGCCCTCAATCTCCTGTCTCGACTACTGCAACCTCCTCCTTTGTGGCCACCTCTTTAGAGCAGCCTACAGCCTGCAATGACCACGGTGCCACCTCACCACTTCTGGACCCGTTGCTCCACCACCACTGGACCTGGTGCTACACTAGCACAGACCCAACCTACTGTCTCTCCCCATTGCCCTGTAGAATGTAAGCCTGCAAGGGCAGGGGCCTCGCTCCCCTCTGTACCAGTCTGTCACTGTTAGTTTATTCATTGTATTTTTAACTTGTTTGTATGTAACCCTTTATCGTGTACAGCCTGCTGGATCCAGCTGGCGGCAGAGCTCCTTCACTCCTTCCATACTGCAGTATGGTAAAGGGCACAGCTCAGACCTGTAGCTCCGACACTGCTGGTGTGACCAGTCAATCTTATAGGAAATCTTTGAGATTTTTCCAATAAACTCTGATAGCAGAATTATGTAGGGTTAGGGAGCCTGATTCCAGCAATGTGTCACTTACAGAACTGCTTGGTGCAGTTTTGCTAGAATGCATGTTTTCTCAGTTATATATGTAGCATTGCTAAAGCTGTATATAACCTCGACTCACAACCCTAACAGCTACTTGTGTACACTGTACATTGTGAGCAAGATGCCAATCAGTGTTGGGGCAAGAGTTAAACATTAGTTGAACTTGCAAGCACATGAGACCTAGTCCTACAATCATAGAAAGGTAGAGCTGGACGCAGGGCAGTGGAGTCAGTAAGCCAAACTTCCGACTCAGACGCCTCAATTTTCCTAAATCTTACTTCGACTCAGACTCCATAGCCAATGCTATGAAGTCAGTAAGCCAAACTCTGACTCATCAATTTCACTGAATTTGACTCCAACTCCGACTCCACCCAAAATGGACTTAGACTTTGCAGCCCTAGTTAGAAGGGACCTCCAGAATCATCAGGTCCAACTTCTTGCTCAAAGCAGGATTCACGAAGTCATCGCAGTCTGTCCAGCCTCTGTGTGAAGGCTTCCATTGAAGGAGAACTCACCACCTCTTGTGGCCACCTGATCCACTCGTTGATCACCCTCACTGTCAAAAAGTTTTTCTAATATCTAATCTGTGTCTCCTTTCATTCAGTTTCATCCCATTGATTCTAGTCTTTCCTTGTGCAAATGAGAATAAAGTCTGATTCCTCTACAGTGTGACAGCCCTTCAGATATGTGTAGGCAGCTATTAAGTCTCCTCTCAGTCTTCTTATTTAGAAGCTAAACATTCCCAAATCCTGCAACTGATTCTCATAGGACATGAGTTGCAGACTGATCACCATTCTGGTTGCTCTTCTCTTAACTTGCTCAAGTTTGTTGATATCTTTTTTTATAATGTGGAGCCCAGAACTGGACACAGTATCCAGATAAGGTCTGACCAAAGAGGAGAAGAGGGCAATAATGACTTCACATAATCTAGACTGTATGTGTAGTGAAATATGTATCTGAGGGGATTGGACACAAGCAGTTAAGGGTTAACTCTACAACACACACAGGTCACAGTCTAAGCAAGTTATCTAATCACAAGCTAGCTCCCCAGTCACAGTGACTACGGTCTCCCCAGGGGGCCTTTCTCAGAGTGGAACCATTTTACACCTCTTATGCCTTTGAAGACTCCATGAAAGGGATCTAATGCAGTTGGACAGCTTGTATTTACTGTTGGGAAAGAGAAGGGAATTAAGAGAAAGACCAATTTAAAAAATATATGCATGACTAAATTAGTGAGAGTCCAATCATAGACCCAGAATTAGAATATTAAAATGGAAGGCTGGTCTAGAAATCTGACCTCCAGTCTGAGCCTATAACTGGACTCTCAAGCTAAAGTCCTTTGTCATAGAGATGGGGCAGCTGAACACTGCTGTGATCATCATTCCACTTCTCTGCCCTACCCATTGGGCTACAGATGGCAAAGTTTAAGGTTCTGTAAGTTTTCTCGGTTTAATTTCATAACTGTTTTGCATGTGTGTATGTCACTTTTTTTTATTTTTTTTTGTAAGCACTATACCTTTTAGATTAAAACTTTAATAAGTCTGAACCTTGTATTCCCTAAAGAACCCATAACCTTAGAAGGGGTGTGGATTTTGTTGATTGTCAGATAGTCTTAGTTTAGGGTAACTCATCAGCCCCAAATCCGGTGGGTGGTGGCAGTGTGTGTGAAGCGGGGTGCGCGGTCTGAGTCGGTGTGTGATTGATGCTCCCTTTCAGCATAGGACAGAGGTCGAGTGCTGGATTCAGTGAGAGGAGGTAGATTAACTCTTGCAGGCGCAACCCAAAGTCACGTGCTGAGAAGTGGGTACGTGACAAATTTCACTTCAGTATGCTTCTTTTAATACATCCCATAATTGTGTTTGCTCTTTATGCTGCGGTGTCACACTGTTGACTCATGTTCACACCCAAGTCTTTTTCACAGGTGCTGTTTCTCAGCCCTATTCCTCCCATTCTGTATATGCTCTTTACATTTTTCTTGCCCAGATGTTGGACTTTGCTTTCTCCCTGTTATAAACCATTGCTGCCCACTGTTCCAGTTTGTTTAGATCTTTTTGAATTCTCTCTCTTCTATAGTATTAGCTATTCCACCTAGATTTCCTGTAGTGATAATCTCCTGCTGACAAAACCCGGATTGTATTGAAATTACTACATCCTAATAAGCGACATCTATGGAATTAGGGTCTCATCGCCAATAAACAACCTGGTAATATTCCCTTTAAAAAAAGCACCCCATTCCAAGCTAAGTTAGAAGTCAGAGGAGTGGACAATACCTTTAATGCAAATCACCAGCGCACGCAATGAGCAGACACTGAGCCAACAAGGGATGATGGGAGATTTCAATACTGAAGTCTGTGGTATTATGGACACAATTCTGGGGTATAACACAGACTGATGATGCCCATTAGCTGACGGCAGTCAATTCAACTCGCTAATCTGAATGCCTTATAACACTCACCTGGAACTGGGAAGATATTTATTTAGCGTTATCTGGTGCAACCGGACTTGCAAGGCAATAACTGGGACCTTGCGTGGGGATGGCACTACTTCTACAACACATTAGTATGGCATTACTTCATGGGATGGGCATTTTACAAGACAGCGCTGTCTGCAGATCAGACAGGAGGCGATGGAAGCTTTATGCAATGTTTCAGCTATTTCCCTAATGAGGAGACGTCATTGCACAACATTACAATAGAGATGTAGGTCACGCTGCAATTAATAAAAATAAAATCGGACACATCCGGAAATGATACAATGAGAACATGTCAAAACAATCCGTAACCATGCTATGGCAAGGCTATTCAACGATGTAACCTATAAAATCACTGCTGTAACACAATGGAAGAGGGCTAAAGAAAGGCTTTAAAATAAACAACTAAAAACCCTCCTCCTCCCACATGGCTTGGGATTCTCTCATTCAAAAAAATCATCCCCGAACCATAGGATATGTAATAAGTGTCTGACTTTTTTTTTTTTTTAAAGTTGTTCATAAATAAAAAATTGCTGGTCCAGCAGCCACATCAGTAGTCCAAGGCCACTTAATCTAAGGTTTGCAAACCTCCTACTCCCTGGAGACTTCTCCGGCAAAATGATACATTTCACAAAAATGATTCAAAGTCTCAAAAATCCATCACTCACTGGATACCTGCTTGTCTGTGCTTCTTGCTTCTGACCTCGACATACCGGAAAAGGCATTATGGATAATCCCTGGCTGTCTGGTGACCTGCCTCAGCCACAGTGGGCATCTCCGATTACTTTGTATTTTGTGTCCTTCAAGCCACATATCCAAGCCCTTTACACCTCCTGCCGACTCAAACTCAAAAATATTTCCTGGATCTGTACATTCCATAGGCAAGAATCTGCAAAAACACTAGTGCATGCCCTCACCATTTCCCGCCTGAACTACTGCAAACCTCCAGCTCAGTGGCCTCCCATCTAACACTCTTGCACCCCTTTAATCTATCCTAAACTCTGCTGCCCAACTAGTCCACCTGTCTCCCTGCTATTCTCCGGCTTTTTCTCTCTGACAAACCCTTCATTGGCTGACCATTGCTGAAAGACTCCAGTTTAAAATCCTAACCATGACATATAAAGCCATCCACAACCTGTCTCCTCTATACATCTGTGACATGATCTCCCTGTACTTACCTGCACTGCCTATCTTTGCAAGATCTCCTCCTCTACTCCCCTCTCATCTGTTCTTCCCACAATCACATACAAGGTTTCTCCCGTGCTTCCCCCATATTCTGGAACACTCTGCACCAACACATCAGATTCTTGCCTACCATAGAAACCTTGAAAAGGAACATGAAGACCTGAAAACCTACCATCTGCAGTAACTCAATCCACTATACTGCCGCACAACCAGCTCAACCCTCACCTACTGTACTGTCACCGATCCCTTGTAGACTATGAGCCCTCAGGGGCAGGGTACTCGCTCCTCACCTACTGTATCCTCACCTATCCTTGTAGACTGTGAGCCTTCGTGAACAGGGTTTTCTCTCCTCACCTACTGTATCCTCATCAATCCCTTGTAGATTGTGAGCCCTTGTGGGCAGGGCCCTCTCCCCTCACCTACTGTGTCCTCACACATCCCTTGTAGCCTGTGAGCCCTCGCGAGCAGGGTCCTCATCTACTGTATTCTCAACCATCCCTTGAGGACTTGAAGTCCTCTCTCCTTCTGTACCTGTGTGTGCCTTGTATTGTTCATGAGTATTGTACTTGTCTATGTATGCCCCTTTTCACATGTAAAGCGCCATGGAATCAATGGCGCTATAATAATAAATAATAGTAATAATAGTATTGAGGATGGGACAAAAATTCACAGGAGATGAATACAAAGATTTTTTTTATCAGCTATAAAACCCCTTAAAGGGATAATTAACATTGAGCAGAGAACCTATTTGGAGCAGATCCATGAAGCGGAGTTAGCTGGTCTTATGATACTGCGGTAAACAATAAGGCACGGCACGATGTGGCTAGACATCAGAGTGTTAGGACCTCTAAAAAGGAATTTAGACCATCGGGTGAAAGGAAAAAAGAATTTAACAAGTGTATAAACTGGGTTGAGGAGGCGGCGGTGGTGGCTCGTTAGATTGTTATATCTGAGAGTCTTCAATTGTGTTGGGGTCAGGAAACGATTAGTCATTGAGGTTGAGTGAAACAAGTCGACAGGCCATGTGCTGTTGTCTGTTGACGTTACGACCCTGCCCGGCTACACGCAAGCACAAAAGACAGCAATTATTGTTTAACAGAACCGGGCACCACAGGAATAACCGTGTAGAAAACTTATTGCTCTAATCATCCATTAATCCAACCATTGTCCAGGGACATAGACAATATGCGTGAACCCAAAGCCTTCTTGTAAGAGATCCTCTATATGAGGGGAGCGCACAGAGACCCCACTATAATATGCGATCTTGCAAACACCAGATAAACTGGACTCAGGTGCAATTGAAAGAACTAGGCAATTGCTTAAAAGATGAAAACTTTAAAGGGAACCTGACCCCGAAAAATTAGTCACCAGACTCTTTAAACATGTCCCACCAGACTCTTTAAACATGTCCTACCTAGCCATCCCTTTGTGTCTAAATACCTACCTACCTAGCCATCCCTTTGTGTCTAAATATGTAATTGGCAAAGTATATAAAATGGCTTTATATATCTCCTCATCTGCGGCTTCTCTGCATTTGAGAAGCTGCAAAAGGCGTTCCTCTCTGCCTCTCCCCACCGCCTTCCTGATAATTATTCACTCCCCTATGGGCGTGCTTGAGAGCTGAGAGTCTCGTCTTCTCCTAACAGGGGCGGTATCGCCGGTATGACGAAAATTGCGTCATATCCGGCTTTAACTACGTCAGTACACCCAAATGGGTGTACGGACGACTTCGCGCTGCAATTGCGCATGCGCGAGGTGTGTTCACGGCAGCTTATCTCTGGTGCAGGGACATGTTTAAAGAGGCTGGTAACTAATTTTTCGGGGTCAGGTTCCCTTTAATTCATTTTTTCCAAATCACAGGACGACATGCATCAGAGCCCGACTGCACAGCTGCAGTATCTCTGAAACCGGCCATAAGCCTCTCCCTATGTACATACAAAGGAGAGACCTGCCACTCAACTACAGCGGTGTGGGGAGAAGTCAGACGAGGCAGTGTAGGAAAAGTCTCATGTCTCCCTTCGGTTTTCCCGCGGATCCTCAAACTAGGTTTACTCTGAAACGCTGGAACGTTACAGAGAAGACATACACAGTTGCAATTGTGCTGTCTGTATTTTTTGTGCATAAGCCAAGTGAATGGTTCCCTTTAAGGAGCTGTAGCACGCCACATAGGACTCCCCTGTACATGGGAGGTGTCTAGAAATGCAGCGCTGGTAGAGAAATGCTCGGGATCATCTTCCTACCTACAGACATAGACGTGTGCACATGCTGCTCACTGGCAGAAAAGGGGAAATTCAGTGTTCTCACGTTCAGATTGCTGAGTTTCCTGATTGAGTCCAAAGTTAAGTTAGTCTTTCTGACGCCTAAATAACTAGAACATTCAGACATTTCTGAATCTGCACTTGCAATTCTGAGAATCCTCTCCTCTTCGCAGTCAATCGATCTGATTTAGGTGTTCTGTCATTGTGCCCTGAGCTTGGATATTCCTGCCAAATCCCTGTACAAACATTCCCTGTGTGCTCCTACAAGCTGACTATGGCAGGAGATCAGCCGCTGGCACAGGCCCACAGTCTGGGCTCGTCCTTCTTTGAAAAGGTCATTTACAATACGGGTGCAATGGTTAAAGCCACACAGAAGCCTCGGGTCACTAGGAGTTTATACTGGGGGTCGACATCCTGCTGACACTATATACTCATGTAGCTCTTTAAAAAGGCAAGTCCGACAATACCTCTACATGACCAGTCTGTCCTCTGTTACTGAGAAATCAACGTTTGAGTTTATATGAAAAATGAGGCTGCAGAACTATTAGATCTGAAGCCTCTGTCACTCCAGCTCTACTCCCCGGCACAACACTGCCTCCACTGTTTGACTTCACCAAAGTCGCCGTCAGTCAAGCAGGAGGAAACGGCGCCAGGTGGCCCCATCTGGCGTCACAGAGACTATAAATGGTGAATGCTCATGCAGTTTTCTCCATTCATTTTCATGGGCAGCATGGTGGCTCAGTGGTTAGCACTGGATTCCTCAATTCAGATCCCACCAAGGACATCATCTTCAAGGAGTTTGAATGTTCTCCCTGTGTTTGTGTGGGTTTCCTCCAGGTTCTTCAGTTTCCTCCCACACTCCAAAGACATAGTGATTGGTGAATGTAGATTGTGAACCCCAATGGGGACAGTGATGAGGTCTGTCCAGCTGTGGAATATGATGGTGCTACACAAGTGGGTGAAATAAATACATTAAATAAGTAATTCACTTCTATGGGAGTTCCAAAAGTAGACGTGTCAATAGTTCGACTAATATTGTCGAAAAGTAAAGCGGATGTATGGCCACCTCTCCATTCACAGTAGCGGAAAACATTGATGAAGTTAAGAAATCTTGGACCCATCTATCTATCCGTCTTATTTGGGGGCAGATAAAGGTGACAGAGATTGGCGTCTGAAATTCCCATTTTCATCATAAATATTAAATCATTCTGTAATATCTCTATGTTCATAGAGAATGTGTCACTTCCAAGTGCAGCTGGGAGGAGGGGGTTAATCCCAATTCCCCAGCGGGTGCTCCTGTCTGCCCGCAGGCCTCGTGCTGTGCCCCCTATTGTCAGTGTCTGCTTTCTGCCATCGCATTGTTTTCCCCTCTCAATCATTTATGAAATGCTTTCTGTCATAATGGATTCCCGTGTAGACGTCCGCTGTCCTCTCGCTTCCACATCAGACATTATTCATAATCGGGGAAAAGACAAAAAGCACAATCTGTCTCCAGTCGCAGCCAAATACCAGGAGCCGGTCGGCACCACACTTATTCAGTGCCCAGTCATTATTTCATGGTGTTTGAACAACTGCACCAGAAGATCCCCGGGAGCTCCATATAACACCTGGAGGGCAATGTTTTGCATTAACCTGGTGTTATTGACTGGAAATATTTTTTTAATACAGTTTTAGAGAAACTTTAGATGATTGACCTCTATGCATTACTGTACACACTGGGCTGCAGAATGAGTTATCTGTGGATCAGTAATGAGCTCCTCTGACGGCAGGGCCCGTAATCGTTCTCACTGTTCTCCTGAACTATCAAAAGTTCAACTTTGATCATTTAGAACGAGATAACGATTATGGACCCTGGAGCTCACTGACTGATCCACTGATAACTCATTCTGGAGCTGAATCTCCTATCTCCGTAATGAGAAAGTCTTCCCTGAACACAGATTTACATAGTAACATAGTATTTAAGGTTGAAGGAAGACCTTAAGTCCATCTAATTTAATCCATAGCCTAACATGTTGATCCAGAGGAAGGCAAAAAACAACCCATGTGGCAACACTAATCTCCACATTGGAAGAAAGAAATCCTTCCTGACTCCAGATACAGCAATCAGTCCTCAGTGATCAATTCTGTCAGAGAAAGAAACAGATTCCCCTGATAAGATTATTACAAAGTTTCTTATTTTCATGAAAAAAATAAAAATTAAAACAACGGTTACACTTTAAGTCAAGATCAGGGATGATCGAGTATACTTGTTACTATTCGTTACTCGCAGAATAGTACAGTATTTGGGCTAGTCGTTACTCGGTGAGTTTACGTGTTATTACTGGTTACAAGTAGCAGAGTACAATGCAAGTCAAAGGGAAATGCGAGAACTGTGCTGCTGGACACTACAAAGCGGTCTGGGGGCCTGAGGACAAAGCTGAAATGGATGCATGATTGTTTAATTAAAAGCTGGCGGCTGATGCATGCTCCCCACCCGGTGCTTCGCTCTCTGCCCGATCCTCCATTCCCCGCCTGGTCCTTCCCCCCCAACAAATTTTCTACTTCCTGCCCAGTCCTCCACTTCTTGCCCTGTCCTCCGCCTCCCCGCTGCCTGCTGGAAGCGAGCCTGCTGGCTATTTCAAATTTAACACCGGCTATATCAAACAATCAGCTGATGCATCAATACAGAAGCGGCTGTCAGTCAGTGTCAGGGGTGCGGTTACCGTCGCAAGTCACTGTCTACGGAGCAGGAACTGAAGCTGTGCCTTTATGACTGAAAGCCTGCGGACGGGAGGAATAAAGTTCATTTCGTCCCGGTAGCTGTACTAACAGTGTGGCGTCTGCTTGGCTTTAAAACATTATTAACCCCATATCAGTAGGTTAATAGTTTTGAGGGCATCACTAGTGCCCTTTAAGTTCATGTAGGACTTCTCACCAATCTGCAATAATGATATCATGCCTTAATTTTCAGCTGCAAGAACAAGTATCTATTGGTCAAGGTATTTATAATACAAAGATAGTTTATTTTCATCAGTCTCCCTTTCGTCCATGAAGCCCCCGAGTTTCAGTTTTCCTGAGACGACTTCTCTTTTGCTAAGAATTTTAAACTGTGGTAAAACTTTAAAGGCAGCAAAAGCATTAAAACCGGTCAGGGTCAGGACGTTCCGACACTCGCAAAATCAAAGGAGACGACGAGGTGGAAAATGCAGCCGTCACACACAGATAATAAACCCACAGGCCTCAGGCTCTGGAAGGCTTCCCTGGCACCGCTCACATGTAACACGGCTCCTCCAGCCGGGCTCAGACACGTCTAGTTTGCCTTTTTTATACCAAATGGGAAAACCTGCAGCTTGGAAGAATTTTTATAGCATTCTTTCCATTGGTTTTCGGCTGTATATACAAAAAGCCTATAGACAAAAACGCCTAAAAATGCCATTAACTCAGCATGATGGTGGTATGAAGGCTGCACCCCACCACCCCTGGGGACCAACCACCTGGTCTTTCCACTAGGTTCCATTCTCTTCAAGCTGATCAGCACTACGAAACATGGGGGCGTGAACTTATCAAGAAACTTTAGGGGATGTCAATAATTTGGGTATTTTTTTGTCAAATCTCATTGCTTGAAAAAAAAAAAAAAAAAAAAAAAATAGAATTATTCTTACCGTTAATTCGGTTTCTAGGGCCCTTCCACGACAGCATAGGAGGTTGCCTCTCCACGCCCTATTAGGGACAGGAAGCACAAGAGAGGTTAAAAGGACCCTCCCACCTCCCCTTAGCCAGTGTCTTACCAAGAACCATAACATGACCAAAGCAAGACATAGCATTCCATGAAAATCAAGGAAACAAAGGGAGGGAATTAGGTGCTGTCGTGGAAGGGCCCTAGAAACCGAATTAACGGTAAGAATAATTCTATTTTCTCCAGGCCCCTTCCACGACAGCATAGGAGGAATACCAACGAATACAAACCTAGGGCGGGACCACAGCCTGCAGGACTTTCCTGCCAAAAGCCAAATCCCTGGTAGAACCCAGGTCCAACCGATAATGCTTAGTAAACGTATGCAGGGAGGACCATGTAGCAGCAGTACAGATCTGCTCCGGAGAAGCCCCCGCTTTTTCAGCCCAGGAGACCGAGGTAGCCCTGGTGGAGTGGGCCGTAAATCCAGAAGGAACCGGCAGATGTTGAGACAGGTAGGAAGCGGCAATGGCCCGCTTTATCCAGCCTGCAATGGTGCACTTCGCCACCTTCCTGCCCTTGTGGGGACCAAAGGGCTGGACAAAAAGGTTGTGATCCACCCGCCAGGGCGCCGTAACTTCCAGATAGCGAAGCACGATCCTGCGAACATCCAACGAGTGGAACTCCTCCTCCCTCGGAGAACGAGGAGACTGACAAAAAGAGGGCAGGACAATGGACTGGGAGCGGTGAAAATCTGAGACCACCTTAGGGAGAAAAGAAGGATCCAGCTGAAGGACGATGCAGTCGTCACGGACCGTCAAATAAGGCTCCCGAATGGACAGAGCCTGGAGTTCTCCCACCCGGCGGGCAGTTGTAATAGCCACCAGAAAGGCCGCCTTATGTGACAGGAGCCGAAGATCACAGGACAACAAAGGCTCGTATGGAGGACGGGACAACCCAGTCAAGACCACATTGAGATCCCATGAGGGAGTAAGAACTTTAATTCGTGGACGAATCCTCGAGGCGGACACCATGAACCTGCGAATCCAGCGATGGGCGGCCAAATCCGCATCAAAAACCGAGCTCAGAGCGGAAACCTGGACCTTCAACGTGCTAGGCCGAAGACCAAGGTCCAACCCCGCCTGGAGGAAATCCAAAATCCGAGACACATTAGGATGGAGGGGATCAGGAGGGCGAGAACCACACCAGGAGGAGAATCTCTTCCAGATCTTATTGTAAATAGCATTGGTGACCGGCTTACGATTCTGTTGTAAGGTCGCCACCACCCTGGCAGACAAGCCCTGAGACTTCAACACCCGGGCCTCAGAAGCCAAGCAGCTAAGCTGAGCCTCTGGGGGTCCGGATGAAACAGCGGACCCTGCGACAGCAGACTGGGATCTGCTCCCAGAACCACAGGACCGTCGACCCGAAGAGACACAATCAAATTGAACCAGCTCCGTCGTGGCCATAATGGAGCTACCAGGATCGTCGGAACCCCGTCCATTCTGACCTTCCGTAAGGTTTTGGCCAGGAGGGGAATCGGAGGGAAGGCATACGCCAGATGGAAGTCCCAAGGCTGAGAAAAGGCGTCCACCCCCACAGCGTTGTCCCGAGGATCCAGGGAGAAGTATGCTGCGACCTTGCGATTGACGCTGGAGGCGAAGAGGTCGACATCCGGAACACCCCATCGGGCCACCAGGGAGCAAAACACGGCCTGATCCAGACACCATTCGCCCGGATGAAGGTCGGCGCGGCTGAGGAAGTCCGCCTGAATGTTCAAAGACCCCTTCAGGTGGACTGCGGAAAGAGACAGAAGGCACCGTTCCGCCCAAGAAAATATTCGAGAGGACACCGACCCCAGAGCCCTGGATCGAGTCCCTCCTTGATGACGAAGGTGAGCCACCGTGGAGACGTTGTCCGAATATACCATAACGTGGGAACCCTGCAGCAGATCGGCCGCGGCCAGGAGGGCTTCCTCCACCGCCCGCAACTCCCTGTAATTGGACGAGCGAGCCCTGATCAACCGAGGCCATAGCCCCTGAAACGGGGTGCGGGCAACCACCGCCCCCCACCCCCTCTGGCTGGCGTCCGTAGTGAGGGTGACAACCGGGACCTGATCCCAGGCCACCCCTTTCCGCAATTTGCGGCAATCCAGCCACCAGGAAAGGGACGAGGCGGCAAGACTCGACAGACGAACCCTCCTGTTGAGGGACGACGGCAGGCCATCCCAGTGGGAAAGGACATGGGCCTGAAGCGAGCGGGAGTGGGCTTGAGCCCACATGACCGAGGGGATGCAAGAGGTCATAGACCCCAGTACCGACATCGCTGACCGCAGTGTGGGAGCGGACATCCGACAGAGAGCGGAAACTTTGGTCCGCAGTATCAACCGGTGGTCCTCCGGGAGAAAGGAAGCCTGAGCGTCGGAGTCCAACAGGACCCCGAGAAATCTCCGTTTGGTCGAAGCCTGGAGCTGGGACTTCTGAAGATTGGGGATCCAGCCCAAGGATTGCAGCACCCGGAGGGTCTCTGCCACACTCTCCTGGAGGGCCATCACCGATGGAGCGACAAGAAGAAAGTCGTCCAGATAGGGCACCAGACAAACGCCCCGACCCCTCAGGAAGGCCACCACCTCCGCCATGATCTTCGAGAAGACCCTGGGAGCTGAGGAGATGCCGAAGGGAAGGACATTGAATTGGAAATGGAGAATCTCCCCGTTGCGCATAATCGCAAACCTGAGGAACTGGCGATGGCGAGGATGGATAGGAACATGGAAGTAAGCATCCCGCAGATCGATGGTGGCCATTTGATGATGATGGCCGACCAAAGGAATCGCCGACCTGACAGACTCCATTTTGAAACGCCGGTAACGGACATGTCGATTGAGGCGTTTCAGGTTGATTATCACCCGAACATCGCCCGATGGTTTGTTCACCAGGAAGAGGCGGGAGTAGTGACCCAATCCCGCGTCTGACTCTGGAACGGGAGAGACCACTTTGGCAAGCAGCATGGCCTGTACCTTGGAGTACAGGACATCCTGCGCCGCCCCGGAGGCCAGTGCAGTGACCTGAAGACCCGAGGGGGGCTCCGACACGAACTCGATGAGGAGACCCCTGGAGATGATATTCAACACCCACTGGGAAGTGGTGACCTCTCTCCATTGCGGGAGGAAGGCCGCCAGGCGACCCCCCACCGGGATCGAGTCATTGCCTATCAGAGGGCTGAGACCTATGGGAGGGGACAAGAATATTCTTCCCTCTCCCCTTCTGGTAACTCCAGCGACCCGTCTTGCCCTTGCCTTTGGGCTGGGAGGTCTGAGGCACCGAGGAACGAAAAGGCCGCTGGCGGACGGGCTTTTGCTCAGGGAGGGCCTTGCGGTCGGTCGCCTTTTCCAGGATCTCCTCCAAGGCAGGGCCAAACACCAACCCCCCTTTAAACGGGAGGGAGCAGAGCTTCAGTTTTGAAGTGGAATCCCCACTCCACAACCGTAACCACAAGGCCCGCCGAGCAGAGTTAGAGAGGACCGCCGTCCTGGCTGCTAAACGGACCGAATCCGCAGAAGCATCTGCAAGGAAACAAGCCGCTTTCCGGAGCAACGGAAGAGACTCCAGCAGATCCTCCCTAGCGGTACCCTGCGCAATATGAGCCTCCAGCTGGTCCATCCACTTAAGAAGTGACCTGGACACACATGTGGAGGCAATATTCGCCTGCATAGAGGCTGAGGACGACTCCCAGGAGCGCCTCATAAAGCCCTCGATCTTCCGGTCAAGCTGATCCTTGAGCTGGGAAGTGTCTTCAAATGGAAGGGCAGTCTTTTTGGCCACTTTGGCAACCTGCACGTCCACTTTCGGCACATCCCAATTGATCTCACAGGGTTCCAAGGGAAACCGGCGAGAGAGATCACTTTTTACTCTTCTCTCAGGGAATTCCCACTCCTGGGAGATGAGGTCCAGGAGTGTAGAATGTACCGGAAACCCCGTCTGCTTAGCTGAGCGGAGGCCCGCAAACATGTCATCCTGCACGGACGAGGGTGTAAGCACTTCCTCTAACCCCATCGTATTCCGGACTGCCCCAATAAGATCCCCTAGGTCATCAGAGGGGAACAGGAATCTACGGAGATCCGCCGGAGGAGCCGCAGCGGAGTCCTCGGGGTCCTCAGAGTCGGAGTCAGGGTTAGGGGTCGGGTCCTCCAAGTCTATCGGGGTAGCCTGAAGCTTCCTTCTCTTAGGGGAGGGAGGTCCAGCCACTGAAGACACAGGTGAAAGAGAGGCCAGGGAAGCTTGAATTTCCTGCTTAACCATGGCCCTCAAGTCATCCACCAAGCTAGGGTGCTCAGCCCTAACCACTTTATCCGTGCAGGTCTGGCACAGCTTTTTATCCCATCCAGCAGGGAGCTTCTTACTGCAGACAGGGCATTTAAGAGACTTCTTAGGGGCTGGCTTGTCCTGGAAAACATAAACACAGGACCAGGACCATCAACCACAAAGCCCCCCTTGCAGTAAAAGGACCCCCCCCTGTACACCAAACTTACTGGGGCAGGGGGACCACTGGGCTCCGCAGATGCGGGAGAAGACATGGTAATGTGGCATACAATAACCTTACCCGTAGTAGACTTCAGGGCAGCCTTTATGCAGGAAAGGGTGCCCCACCCAGCGGAAATGTGCCCCCAGCCTCCCGCGCTCGGTCCCGGGCAGGCCGCCATAGGAGACGTGCCCGCACGCTGCCCCCAGGACTCCTCGCCGGAATCCGGAAGAGACGCGCTCCCAGCGGGGAGCGCGCGCACCCGACCGGAAGTTCCGCCCTCAACGCGTCACTTCCGGTCACTGGGCAGCGCGCAGTGCGCGGGAAGCAGCCGGCGGGCTGCACAGAGTGAGGCCGCCAGCGGGGGAACGCCATGGCCCGCATCACCCCACCGGGATCCGGAGGGCCAGGCGGCGGGCCCACAGCTCCAGCCATGGGACCAGCAGAGGAGGAACCGAGGCCCGACCAAAGCTGTCCGGCAGCTCCAAGGTAAGCAGTAGGTTGCCGGCCCCCTACAGCCTAGGACAAACCTCTCCATGCCCCATGGGGACAGGAAAGACACTGGCTAAGGGGAGGTGGGAGGGTCCTTTTAACCTCTCTTGTGCTTCCTGTCCCTAATAGGGCGTGGAGAGGCAACCTCCTATGCTGTCGTGGAAGGGGCCTGGAGAAAAAGGCATATTTAAAGTGAACCTGTCACCAGATTTGGGTGTGTAAAATTGCTCCCTAGAATGCAGCCCCTATGCTGCAGCCTAAGGAATGGGATATTATACCATAACCGCCCCTGTACACAGAATAAATTTGTTTTAAAAAAACTTCCTGCCCTGTATTATAATTACCTATTTCTGTTCCAATGGGCTTCATTGTAACTTGGTCCATCCCGCCTCCCCTCACTGTCCGTTCCACTTTCGGGCCCGGACGGCGGGGAGAGGGGGCCGGACGGCGGGGAGAGGGGGGCCGGACGGCGGGGAGAGGGGGGCCGGACGCAAGCCGACAACGCTATTTTATACACTAGCTACTGTTAAAAAAAAAAAAAAAAAAACCCTGTATGGAAGGAAAGTAGTTTGAACTGTACAAATATGCTGTATGCTAAATTTAAGGGTTCAAACGTTGCCATTAATTGTATTGCAGCCGTATATCATCCCTACAATGGCTGCAGTTCTGAGCTTGACTGCAATTTTTAAGGACAACATGTATAACCCCATATGTGTCCATGACATTTTTAGTTTGAATCATGAAAAGTGCTGTTGGCTGGGTGTAAAAGACAAGAGAAGGAGTCTGTGGTACGGCCGTATAATTAGGGTCATAGTCCCTGGCAGGGACTGTCACCTTCTACCTCTCCACACCCTCAGCCCAGGGTCAGCTGCGTGGCATCATCTAGTGCTGACATTTATGATACCAAACGCATCACGTGATAATTAGGTGGAACACATTATTACCCAATGACTCATAAAACCGACATCACGGGCTGCTGAGAGAACGTAATAAGGTGGCGTCATCTCAACAGGAAACATTAAGCCTCGGACTGCCAGAAAAGGCCAGTGAATAGAACCACCCCTAACCTTTCTCCTGAATAAATAAGTGATCACATTACAGATAAGATATCTTTATATATTTTCTCATTGTGTTTCCCAGAGGAGTGTCCTCCTGCAGGTGTCCAGAGAGACCACAGCCTAATCCCGCTGTGGGTGCAGGTCTTTAGAAATCAATGTTACAGATTATTCTGAATATCCTACCCCCCCCCCTCCCCTCCACCACCAATATATGGTATCTGGACATAAAATAACTGGGAGGCAGCAGGAGCCTCCCCCCACTGCAGTGAGAGATTGTTAAAGGGATGACGCCCCTGCACCTACAGGTTTAACCATCTGTAAAGTAAGCTGTGCTGCGCCGCCTCCCCCAGGCCCAGCGCCCCTCCCCCAGGCCCAGCGCCGCCTCCCCCCAGGCCCAGCGTCGCCTCCCCCCAGGCCCAGCGTCGCCTCCCCCCAGGCCCAGCACTCCCCTCTCCCAGCTGCTCGGTTTCTATTGATAAACTGCAGCGGTGACTAGTACGAGCTGCTGATCTCTGCGATTGTCTGCAGTTACGTCACATCACTACTGAGGACTACCCCCAGAGACAGGGGCAGAGCAAAGAGACACAGAACTGGACCCAGAAGGGGCACAAAAAGCTCAGTTTTAATTTTACACATGAGCGAGACTCAAGGATAAAATAATAGGTAAAAGTGGACAACCCCCTACAGAAATGTTGTTTTATTCATAAATCAACATCAAACATGAAAATAAGCATCTTTGTGTTAAAAAAAACAAAAAAACATGCTCCCCCCTCCCCCTCTGAATTGATAGTTTTACATTTACGGGTAAATTGACCCACAGTGAATGCAGAGTCTCCCACTACGGAGATCCACGTGATAGCTGGTGCTTAGAAGGTTCTATGGAGCTTTCCCTCCTCCCTTTTCTCTAGCTCCTCCCCCTTCTCCATAGAATCTTGTGAGCACCAACTTTCATCTCATATCAGTAATGGGAATATCTACCTCCACTGAATACAGATTATACCCATAAACTGAAAAAGTGGCAGACCAGTCCTGGAGGAGAAAGGAGCAGATTCCTCTGATAAGATATATCTTACTTTATATATATTAAGTGGCTAATTTTCATGTGCACTATAGATTTTATGAAATACAAATGTAATTGGATTAACTCTTTAATCTCCACTGTCAGTGCTTGCAAACTAAATGAGTTGTGGGTTTTCTTAATTTAACAACACTGACAACATGTAAAAAGTAAATGTGGGGCTTAGCGGGAAATAATAGCAGGAAACAGTTAATTGCAGTGTAAATGGACCCGGCTGACAGATTCCACTTTTTTCGAGCAGGGACAGCTGACATTCACTAAGAGGCGCGGGTCTTAGAAAACATCTAGTGCAGTTTACGCCAGCGTATCCTCACCCTAATGTAAGTGGACAGGTTCTCTCTAAGGCCCCTTTCACACTAGCGTTTTTCGCTGAATGAAGCAGATTCAGCAGATTTACTTGCGGTGCACACCTGCGGCGAGCCCCCATTCATTCTCTATGGGGCTTGCGGGAAGTGCGGTTTTGCCACGATCTGGCAAATCCAGCAGTTACGGCCGTGAAAAAAACGCTGTTAGCAACGTTTTTTTTCACTGGATCGAAGGCTATACCACACTTGCTGCACACGACCGCAAGCCCCATAGACAATGCATGGGGTTTGCTGCAAGTGTGCCGCAAGTGCAGCTGTTAGGCGGCAGATGCAGTAAATCTGCTGGATCTGCCACATTCAGGAAAAATGCTGATGTGAGAGGGGTCTAACATATTGTATGAGCAGGAAGTGACAGGACGAAAAGTTTGTAGTTTTGTATAAGGTATTTTTTGCTTTGTTTTCCTTCTCCTGATTGACTATTTGCACATGAAATGACTCTGGAAAATTTTTTTTTTTTTTTAGGACTCTGCATTAATTATTATTTTGCATAGCTTATATAATGCCATTCATTCCTGCCGCACTTTACAGAGATCTACACTGTCATCATTGGGGCTCATAATCTACATTCCCTATTAGTAGAGTGTGGGGGAACCATAGAACTGGGCGGAAACTCATGGAAACACAGGAAGAACATACAAACACCCTGGGGGGGTTGTACCATGACCACAGCAGTGCATAACTGAGGGCTAACCACTGAGCGCACGGTGCCAACCACTGAGCGCGCACGGTCCCAACACTGAGCCCGCACGGTGCCAACCACTGACGCAGTGCCAACCACTGACCCGCCGCACGTGCCAACCACTGGCGCGCACGTGCCAACCATGAGCCGCGACGGTGCCAACCACTGAGCCCACGCACGGTGCCAACCACTGAGCCCCGCACGGTGCCAACCACTGAGCCGCACGTCAACCATGAGCGCGCACGTGCCAACCACTGAGCCGCCGCACGGTGCCAACCACTGAGAGCACCGCACGGTGCCAACACGAGCACGCGTGCCAACTACTGAGCCACCGTACAGTGCTAACCACTGAGCAAATGTGCTGCCCACTGTGCCATTTTTCCTGGAATTGTATGGGCAAATTGAAAACTGGGCATTGCTTTTCCCCTTGGACGGTCTCAGGGTATGTAGGTGGATGCCCTACTAAAAAGGGGAAAGGTAACACCCAGTCTTCAACATCTATACATTTCCAGGAGAATAACAGAGCAACATCAGAAAACAGGTCTAAGGGCCCTTTCACATCAGCGGTAAATTCAAATCGCGGCAGATGCGGTGAAAAAAACGCATCTGCCGCGATTACCGCATACCAGCTGCACTTGCGGCGCAGTTGCGGTAAACGCCATACTATGTATATGGCAGGCGGATGCTTGGCATGCGGCAGGTGCGGCAAGTGCGGTTTTTGGGCACTTGCGGCCGCCGAAAAAAAAATACTGTCAGCCGCGTTTTTTTTGACCAAAGATTAGAGATTTACTTTTAAAAAGTGTGCACCGAGATCATTTGTTATCCCCAATCAATAGGATAGGGGAAAACTTTTTGATCACTCAGGGTTAGTCCGGTGGGATAATGAATGAAGCGGAGGTGCACATGCTTGTCTTCCTCTCGTCAGTGGGCTTGCTAGGAATCTAAGCATCAAAACTTTATCCCTTATCCTGTTTATAGGAGATAAGTAATCTTAGTACAAAGACAGCAAATATCTGCTGTGACACCATAAACCCACTATAGGAACCTTAAGGGGACAATCGCTTCCAGGAAGAACACATTAAGTTCTCTCGCACATGTTGCTTATATCCCCCCATATATGAAGCTAGACCATTGAGGTCGTTCCAGTCCGCCACGTGTCTCGCCAACCTACCTAATCATCTTCTGCTTTTTGGCAGCATCCTGGAAGCTTCGGAACTCCTCCCCGGCTTTTATCTCATAAAACTGAGGCTTGGGGGCTGCCTGACGGTCCTCAATCTCCCTTTCCTGCCGTTTGGATCTTTCCTCTTGGCGTATGAGTTTGCGCTGTTTCCTGACCTCTTCGACCCATCCCTTTTCATCATCGGAAGACTCGGAGCTCTCTGCATCACTCGGTTTTCCTTCTGCCTCTTCCTCTTCCTCCTGGGGCCAAAATTAGAAGCAAGTGACAATCAGACAAGTGGCTTCAGGCGTTCATGGTCTATATATATATAACCCTCAGCAGAGTCCTGCAGGACAGATGCAAGTGAAGACAAAAGGAGGCGACACCTGTGTTTTCACCAAAGAGGGATCAAGATGTCTTTCTAGGCAGCTCATGTCAATAGGAAGGAAACTTCCATTACTCAACTGAGACTAAAAACATGTTTTGGCAAAAAAAAAAAAATGAAGAATCCATATTTCCACAAAAGCAAGTGAAAAAAATATTTTTTTAAAACCGTAAGTAAAATAAAAAAAAACAAAAAAAAAACAAAACCACACTTTTTGCGTCTTGTTCTGCGCCCGTTTGCCCCGTAGCGTTCTCAATTTTCGGGATCTGGGGCCGTATGACGGCTTACTTTTTGCTTCTTGAGCGACATTTCAATGATACATTTTTGGGTGGACTGCGCTGTTTTGATCGCCCGTTATTGCATTTAATGTTGCAGGGACTAAAGAAAAACCGTAATTTTGGCATTTGGACCTTTTTTTCCGTGACGCAGTTTACGGCTCTCATTAATTGATTCTATATATTGATAGATCGGATGTTTCTGAACGCGGCGATACAAAATGTGTATTTAATACTTTTATTTTGAATGGGGGAAAAGGGGAGTGATTTGAACTTATTTTTTTCTCATATTTGTAAAAACTTTATAATTAATTCTCATTTTTACACAGCCCTATAGAGTGCCAAAGCACTGCAGTGGCTGATCACTTCTGACAGATACTGATGAGCTGCAGCACATCGGTATCTGTGAGAATTGCGCACGGTGAGTGGTTGGCAACGCTTGCCAACCACTCGCCGGAAGTGCTGTGACAGCTTCCGGGGTCAAGCCAGGACACGTGAGCGCCGGAGATCCCACTGCGGCACCTTTGGATCCCGGTGTCAGTGATTGACAGCAGGATCCAAAGGCTTAACAACACCGATCTGTAAGCCTGCCATCTCATCTGATGAGATCATGAGAGCTGATGAGCTCCGCACCCGAGCTCACATCACCAGTAACCGCGCAGACTTGTACAACATTATGGGTCGGGAAGGGTTAATTTACATTATATATTAAACACACACATATTGATATATTGTATTATATTATTATATATATATATATATATATAATATATATATATATATATATATATATATATATATATATATATATATATATATATATATATATATATATATATATAATATATACACACACACACATAATAATCAGAGATCTCAATGTATGGAATATCATCAAAGTTCATTTTTTTTTTTAATATCAGCGATGTCGTTCACGGTGATGCCGTGTAACGGGGCCTTTAGAGTCTCTAGTTTGAGAAATCGACGCTCACATCTCATCTGGCAGCTTCATTAAATAGTGTCCACCAAAGTCTGCCAATGCTGTAATTGCTGCAAAGGGAGCATTCTTTGATGAAAGCAAAGTTGGAAGGAGAAAATTATTATTTCAAAGAAAAATAATTATTTCTAATCTTGTCAATGTCTGGACTATACTTTCTATTTATTTTGCAAATCATATGAGAAATAAAAGTATGAGTTTTCATGGAGATCACAAAATTGTCTGGGTGACCCCAAACTTTTGAACGGTCGTGTATATGTACCCAGCACAGTGATGACGGTGCGCTGTCATTATTACTGTACCTTCTCCTCCAGCATTTCCATCGCCTTCAGCTTCTTCTTCCTCTTCTCACTGATCTTGGACACCAGCGGGTTCAGCAGCCTGAACTCCTCGCTCCGTTCGTCCACCTGGTAGTCTGGATTCTCAAACATGACTTTAAATCGATCATCAGAGAGAATATTGGGCATTTTCTGTACAAGGAAAAGTTAAGCATGTTTTAAGAAGGACAGCCGTACAAAAAAAAAAAAAAATCAGTATAGCAAAAACAAAAAAACAGTAGTATCATCTAGGCTAACTGCAGATAGGTGGATAGCAGGGACACAGCAGTGGAAGGAACTTTCATAAAGATGTCACCCCGTAAGAGCGGAGCAATTCAGTCTGAATATTTCTCCTGTGCTACAGAAGTGTCTTTCGAAAGAGATAATGGTGGATCCCCATCACTGTTGGCTCCAGGTGTCCAAATGACAAAACTCTGATCAGGGGGAAGATTACAAAGCCTAGGACCCCCACAAATTCACAGAAAGAAGGCATCAAACCCGCTTATTCCTCCACATGATAAGAGAAACAGCCAAGTATGCAATCCACCATTCAAGTCTAAGCCATGGCACAGGTGGGAATAATCGAGCACAGCGCATGGTGGTTTCCATCAGGGCTAAGGACATAAATTATGGCAGCTGGACCTGCTGCCCCATAAACTACTCCTGCCTGGGGGAACGGGTGTAAGCTGAGCTCAGTACATAACGTAGCTCACATTACTCACATTATAGGACATCTTTCTGCAGGTTTACGTTCCGCAGTTATGTGGACTCAGCCATGACTGACATCTTACCTTTTGCTTTTTCTTCTGTAAGAGAAGCTCCCCATCCTCCTCCTCTAGAAGTTTGAGCGCAAGCTCCTTATTCACCTTCGGTAGTTTCTACAATGGAGATGAAAGGTTCATATTAAATAATTTATATAAGCAGCTAAAAGAACACCAAGAAAAAGTGACGTCATCTAGTATAATGAATCAGCATAAATGAGGAGCTGCTCCAAGAACTGGTGAAAGGACCAAGGAGAAATACACCTCACCCATAGTGGAACGTGTCAGATTTGGGCCTGAGAATTATCCAGCATTGCACTATTATTTAGTGTGCAAATTAAGTCCATAATTTCTAATCAATTGCTGATTTCTACAAATGGTATCTACTTATATAATCGATTTGGATTCGGCGTTGTAGCGAATCCAACTTTTGCGGCACTGCGAGCGTGACGCGAAGCATCATCGCAGCCGCAGCCGCACTACCCTGCCCCAGCGTCAGCACCCGCCATACCCGCCCACATGCCGGGGCCTTAAGAAGTGACACGGCCCACTGCTGTGTCCGAGGGAAGCAGTGAGGACGAGACGCTCACACACAAGCTGCCCTCTCTCCTGCTCTGTGCACTGATTTGTGTGATCCGTACAAAGCAGGAGAAAGCCCCGGGAGTTACAAAGAGCCTGTAGGAGCCCGGCAAATGAAACACTTTCCTCACTGTCATGTGACCTACATTCAAAGGTCCTGCCGAGCTTACTGCTTTTGTGCAGGTCGCAGTGGCTCCTCTCCTGCTGGGTAGCGATCAGGACCTTCATGATATGGTAATGTATGGTGTGTGTGTGTGTGTGTGTCTGTGTGTGTGTGTAATACTGTCCGCTGCAGTTGTCTGTGTGTTGTAATACTGTGCCTGCTGCAGGTGGTGTGTAGTGTAATAAGTCTGCTGCTGCAGGGGTGTCTGTGTAGTGTAATAATGTGATGCTGCGTGTGTGTGGTAATAAGTTGCATCTGCAGGGGTGTAGTGTAATAAGTGTGCATGCTGCAGGTGTGTTAGTGTAATAAGTGTGCATGCTGCAGGTTAGGTAATAAGGTGCATGTGCAGGTGTGTGTTAGTGTATATGCATGTGAGGTGTGTGTTAGTGAATAATGTGCATGCTGCGGTGTGTAGTGTATAAGTGTGTGCTGCAGGTGTGTGTTAGTGTAATAAGTGTGCATGCTGCAGGGTTTTAGTGTATAAGTGTGCATGCTGCAGGGTGTGTGTTAGTGTAATAAGTGTGCATACTGCAGGGTGTGTGCTTGTAATATTGCATACTGCAGGGTGTGTCTTAGGTATAAGTGTGCATGCTGCAGGTGTGTGTGTTAGTGTATAAGTGTCATACTGAGGTGGGTTAGTTAATCCTGAAACGCCGCACTCATCGACAAATACACTGCAAATAGCAGGTGTACAACGTGTGAAGACTATATCATTTACAAGATGTGTGTTATAGGCTGGGCTACTGGAGAGGGATACTTAATGAGGGGTAGTGTAGGTGGTAGGCTGGGCCCTTGGGGTGGAGTAATATACAGTAATACACTATAATATACAGGGTGAGGGTGCTGGCTGGGCCCTGGGTTGGGTGGGTGGCCCACGTCCACACACAGATATTTGTGCAGATATTGTTCACAGAGTGCAGTGAAATCATGGACACATTGTTCCATTTTGTGGCTGTATATAAATGGATTAATGTGTCCATAATTTCACTGCAACCAGAGATCTGTGAACAATATCTGCACAAATATCTGTGTGTGTGACGTGGGCCTAAACCATATCAGTGCATCATAAGTTGTGGTATGTATTAAAGGGCCCCGCTGGGACTCTTTCGCCCGGGGCCCACAAAAACCTGAAGCCGGCTCTGCTTCTGCCCATCGCGGCTCTCTCACCGCTGGGGCCTTGGTGTCGCCATGCTGGTGAAGTAGCGGTGTAGGGGCTGTGGCCGGGAGCCAGTGACGTCGTCCTTTGGGCGGCGGCCAATAGGAGTAAGCGGGGCGTGTCAGGCTGCAAAGCCTCACACGCTCCACTCACTCCCATTGCCCGCCGCAGCCCCTGCAAGTGGATTGCCCGCTGTGTGGTAAACACACAACGCCCACCCCATTGGCCAGGACTCGGCGTCCTGGACCAATCGGATGGCCGTCCTGTGTTTCCCACAGAGCGCCCAATCCGCTCCTTCCCCCCCCCCCTCAGGTCACATGTGTGACCTGAGGGGACGGACTGATCTCTCTCTGCAGCCCACACCCCGCCGCAGAGGACAATGGCGTGTGACTGAGGCTGCGTTCAGCCCAGCACGCTGCCACGTCCTGCCGCTCCAGCCGGACCCCTCCTCACCCCTCCAGCCGGACCTCCCCTCACCCCTCCAGCCGGACCTCCCCTCACCCCTCCAGCCGGACCTCCCCTCACCCCTCCAGCCGGACCTCCCCTCACCCCTCCAGACGGACCTCCCCTCACCCCTCCAGACGGACCTCCCCTCACCCCTCCAGACGGACCTCCCCTCACCCCTCCAGCCGGGCCTCTCTTCACCCCTCCAGACGGGCCTCTCTTCACCCCTCCAGACGGGCCTCTCTTCACCCCTCCAGACGGGCCTCTCTTCACCCCTCCAGACGGGCCTCTCTTCACCCCTCCAGACGGGCCTCTCTTCACCCCTCCAGATGGGCCTCTCTTCACCCCTCCAGACGGGCCTCTCCTCACCCCTCCAGCCGGGCCTCTCCTCACCCCTCCAGCCGGGCCTCTCCTCACCCCCACAGAGCCGCCTGTATACTCTGCTACCCACAGAGCCGCCTGTATACTCTGCTACCCACAGAGCCGCCTGTATACTCTGCTACCCACAGAGCCGCCTGTATACTCTGCTACCCACAGAGCCGCCTGTATACTCTGCTACCCACAGAGCCGCCTGTATACTCTGCTACCCACAGAGCCGCCTGTATACTCTGCTACCCACAGAGCCGCCTGTATACTCTGCTACCCACAGAGCCGCCTGTATACTCTGCTACCCACAGAGCCGCCTGTATACTCTGCTACCCACAGAGCCGCCTGTATACTCTGCTACCCACAGAGCCGCCTGTATACTCTGCTACCCACAGAGCCGCCTGTATACTCTGCTACCCACAGAGCCGCCTGTATACTCTGCTACCCACAGAGCCGCCTGTATACTCTGCTACCCACAGAGCCGCCTGTATACTCTGCTACCCACAGAGCCGCCTCTATACTCTGCTACCCACAGAGCCGCCTGTATACTCTGCTACCCACAGAGCCGCCTGTATACTCTGCTACCCACAGAGCCGCCTGTATACTCTGCTACCCACAGAGCCGCCTGTATACTCTGCTACCCACAGAGCCGCCTGTATACTCTGCTACCCACTGACCCACCTGTATACACACAATTCATTTCACCGCGCTCCCGATGCAATTGCATCGGGCCTTTTTACTAGTTTATCATAATGAACAGTGAAGCATCCAGGGCCGCCAATAGGGCATTATAAGCCATACAGCTGTATGGGGCCCGGCAAAAAGTGGAGGGGGCGTGGCCATACAAACAGCAGGGGGGGGGGGGGCCCGGGCTCGCTGGCTGTGGGCGGGGCCATTTGGCCAGCAGCAGTGGCACAGACTAGTTCCTACGCAGCACTGCCTGACTCTGAGTCACCTGCCAGGGGCGGGGCGAGGCAGAGTGCGGTGTTGGCCGGCCCGTGCCATCGCTCAAACACTGCTGCAATGAGCACGTGGTTTACGGCGCCGCCGGCGCCCCCGTCCGTCCACCCACGTCACCAGGCCGGACCTGGCCTGCTGGGAGCCTGGCTGGGACCGTCACACACACAGACACAGGCTGGGGCTGGGCAGGCCAGCAGGCACAGGGAACCGCCCAGCCGCCGCCCAGGCACGCCCACCCTCTATTATCCTGTGGGGGCCCGCCCATCCACGCTCATCCCAGGCCTCAATGCACACAGGGTCAGGGGCGCAGCACAGCCTGTAACATACAGCTGACTCTCCTACTCTTGAGCGGCACCACTGCCAGCACCCGCCCACAGTGTGACTCAGTGTGCACACACACATCAGCCTCGCAGTGCAGGGGCCCTGGCCCGCCCACTCTCCTCTGCTGCTGTCTGTGTCATGGGGCCTGTGCGCAGCAGTTTGGGGGTGCCTGCTGCAGTGCCCAAGGTCGGGATCCCCCCATTGTTCTCCACCTGCAGAGCAGTATGCTACATAGCTGCTCTGTTCTTACAGGACCTGTGATGACGTCACTTGGAGGGGAGGAGTCAGGGGTCACATGATCAGCTCCTCAGTTGTCATGGTGCTGGATGAGGTAAAGTGTATCTGTGGTCAGGATGGATTTACAGTGTGGATGTAGCAGAGCCGAATGTATACGAGGTGTACGGAGAGGAGCCATGTATGCATGATGTGTGTGGAGCGGAGCCGTGTGCGTATGAGGTGTACGGAGCTGAGCTGCGTGCGTACAAGGTGTACGGAGTGGAACAACGTGTACGAGGTGTACAGATCAGAGCCACTTATGTACGAGGTGTACAGCGCAGAGCCGAGTGTGTACAAGGTGTACGGAGCAGAGCCGTGTGTGTACGAGGTGTACGGAGTGGAGCCGAGTGTGTACGGAGTGGAGCCACGTGCATACGAGGTGTGTGTACCAGTGGTAACCCCCAGCGGATGCCGCTCCCGCTCTTATAGTCTCGGCTGCCTTTGCCGGTAGCATTCTTCTCCAGAGTCTCTGATAATAATAAGTAATCGAGATTCGCTGCCGTTTTCTGGAAGCTTGTGACCCCTGGCTCCAGAGCTCACTTCACCCCCTCAATGGGTGGGGGGCCCGGGGAGAGACCATACATCTCTGTGGCTCCTGCAGAGCTCAGCTCACCCCCAGTCTGTGTCCCCTAGCCCTCTGCAGTGCTGTATATACTCTCTGTCCTGTATATTGTATATATAACAATTTCCTATGTCATGTATTTGATTTACAAAACTTATTGTCACAGAGTCGACTGCGCTCCAGACCAACACAAACCTGGAAGATCAGAGATCACCGAACATCGCAGGACACAGAGAAGCAGCTGCAGCCATCAAATTAGGTGAGATAATTAATTTAATGTAGCCGGTAATTTTCATGGTGATGTGCGGCCCCTAAATGACAGTAGTAATTTCCAAATGTCCCTCCAGCAGCAAAAATTTTCCCCACCCCTGTACAAGGTGATGAATAACAGCACCAGTATTATTCTGCCTCATGTGGCATTTATTGTTCACATCCCTCCACAGCTCTGATAAAGAACAATGTATAGAAAGAGATTAATGAGTGATTGGCGAGGACGTGGTGCAGAAAGGGAGTTTTTCCAATAGTGGGTGGTGAAACTATGGAAGGTTTGATGGGTGGAGGCGGAACCTGGATGGAGGTGGAGTGAGGGTGGAGTCTCAGGAGGGGCCCAAAATTTTGCTAGTAAGGGGCCCCAAAATTTCTAGTGGCAGCCCTGGAAGCATCACCTCCCAAACTTGACAAATGTCCATAACAGTGTTATTCCTATTCTAAGTACTTTCCAATCCCTGCCCACAGGACTGATGCTAAACTGCTGATGGCTTGGATCTTCACTAATCCAGACAATGAGGCTCAAAAAGGCCTCCGTAAATCCAACAGGGGGCAAAACAGCTGCACTCCACTTCTCCATTGCTTGGCTATGAGACTGCTGCAGACACGGGAGCACTATAGTCACCCATCTCGTCCAGTCCCATAGTCAATGCATTGATTGAAGAGTTGATGTGAATAAATTTGCACAAGCCCACCCAAGTTGGTAATATTTGGCTGCTGAAATTGAAAAAGGGAGATTTTTGTGTACTCACCGTAAAATCCTTTTCTCTTAGCCTTTAATTGGAGGACACAGGACAATGGGTTATGCTATTCTGTCACTAGGAGGGGACACTTAGCAATTGAAAGAGAAGCAAAGTGGCTCCTCCCCAGCAGTATATAACCCCCCTGACTGACGGTCTAACCAGTTTTGTGTTAAAGCAGTAGGAGGAATAATGACATAAGCCGTTAAGGCAACCAGAAACTTAAAAAGAAGAAAAAAACAACCACAACAAGGCCAGCTGGCCACAGGGAGGGTGCGGTTTCCCCCAATAAGAGGCTAAGAGAAAAGGATTTTACGGTGAGTACACAAAAATCTCCTTTTCTCCTTCGCCTCATTGGAGGACACAGGACGATAGGACGTCCCAAAGCAGTCCCTGGGTGAGAAAAACAACATCCTCATTCTGAAACTGCAGTCTACAGACTAGCAGCCGCTGTCTGCAGGATGAGTCTACCCACACTTGCATCTGCCGAGGCCAGAGTATGAACATGATAGTGTTTTACAAAAAAGTGTGAAGACTGGATCAGATGGCAGCTTTGCATACCTGCTCAGCCGTAGCCTGGTGCCGAATAGCCCAGGAAGCACCCACCGCATGAGTGGAGTGAGTACTCAACCCCGACGGAATGCGCAAATTGCATAGGGAATAAGCTTCCTGAATGGTAAGCTTGATCCGCCTGGCAAGAGTGGCCTTGGACGCAGCCATCCCTTTACGGTGCCCTTCTGGAAGGACGAAAAGAGTCCGACTTCCTGAAAGGTGCTGTCCTGGTGACATAAATCCGGAGAGCACGGACCGGATCCAGGGTGTGCAGAGCCTTTTCAATGCGGTGCACCGAAGCCGGACAGAAGAGTGGGAGACAAATGTCCTTGTTCAAATGGAAAGGGGAAACCACCTTGGGAAGAAAGGACGGCACCGGACGCAGCACCAGCTTATCCTGGTGAAACGTGAGGAAAGGTGCCTTGCAGGAGAGTGCCGCGAATTCCGATACCCGCCGAATGAAGGTAATCGCCACAAGAAAGACCACCTTCTGAGAAAGAAGTTGGAGTGAGATTTCCCCGAGAGGTTTGAAGGGTGGCTTCTGAAGCACCTCCAGGACCAGATTTAGGTCCCAGGCATCCAACGGCCTCCTATACGGTGGAACAATCCGGGAGACACCCTGCAAGAAAGTACGAACCTGGGGTCTTGTGGCCAATCAGCGCTGAAAAAGCACGGACAGAGCCGAAACTTGCCCTTTGAGAGAGCCTAGAGAAAGGCCCTTATCCAGCCCAGATTGAAAAAAACCTAGGATCACTGGAAGCTAAAAACGCAAGGGTGGAAGACCTCCAAAATCACACCAGCCAAAGAAAGCCTACCAAGTCCTGTGTTATATGCGGGCGGAGACAGGTTTTCTCACGCTGGCCACAGTGCACACAACCTCTTCCGAAAATTCCGCTCGAGTCAAAATCCGGGCCTCAAGGTCCACGCCATCAAACGAAGGGCCCCTGAGTTCTGATGACAAAATGGGCCCTGGGAGAGAAGATCCGGACAATCCGGCAGGCGCCATGGCGAGGTGCACGAGATCGGCGTACCACGGTCTCCTGGGCCAATCTGGAGCCACTAGAATCACTGGGACGCGTTCCAATCTGATCTTCTGAACCACTCTGGGAATGAGGGCCAAAGGAGGGAAGTTGTAAGGAAGACGAAACTGTGTCCAAGTCTGGAGCAGAGCGTCCCACCCCAGGGCTCGTGGATCGCGGGAGCGGGCAAAGAAGTTGGGAACCTGCACATTCATTCGCGACGCCATGAGGTCCACATCTGGAGTCCCAAAGAGACTGCAGATCTGGCAGAATACTTCTGGATGGAGAGCCTATTCTCCCGAGGCAAGGCCCTGACGGCTGAGAAAGTCTGCAGCCCAATTGTCGATCCCCGGGATGTGAACTGCCGAGAGGACCGCTCCGTAGGACTCGGCCCAGCGGAGGATCGGTTCCACCTCCTGCATAGCTGACTTGCTGCGGGCTCCGCCCCGATGGTTGACATATGCCACAGCCGTGGCATTGTCCGACTGAATGCGGATGTGACGGCCCTTCAGGAGATGATGAAAGCTTTTCAATGCCAAGCAGATGGCCCGAATCTCTAGATTTATGGGCAGAGAAGACTCCGTTGGGGTCCACCGAGCCTGGGCTGCATGATGGTGAAAAACCGCTCCCCAGCCGAGGAGACTGGTATCGGTGGTCAGCACGTCCCACCAGGCCGGCAGAAAGGATCTCCCCCGAGAGAGAGATGACGGGATCAGCCACCATCAGAGAGACTGCCTCGTTGCCGTCAACGGATGGAATGACCAGTGAAGGGTGAACGGGCTATGATGCCAGGCCGATAAGCAGGGCCAGCTGAAGTGGCCGGAGATGGAACTGGGCAAATGGTACTGTGTCCATTTGTCGCCACCATCTTTCCCAGAACTCGCATTGCAAACTGGAGGGAGTGCGGGGGGGCCGAAGAAGCATCCGAACTGCACAGCGCAGAGAATGAGCCTTGTCCTGGGGGAGAAGCACAAGTCCCCAAAACGTGTCCAGAACCATCCCTAGGAATGTGAGCTTGCGGCTCGCAATTGGCGAGGACTTTGGTAGGTTGAGCAGTCATCCTAGGCGCGTGAGTGTATCTACTGTGATGCGGACATTATCCTCACAGTCCCAAAGGACTGACCCTTGATCAACAGGTCGTCCAGTTAGGGGAGAACCGAGACGCCCCGAGATTACCTTGGTGAAAACTCGCGGGGCAGTCGCCAATCCGAAAGGAAGAGCGACAAACTGGTAATGGTCCTCGTAGACAGCAAAGCGCAGGAACCTCTGATGTGCCTCGGATATCGGGACATGTCAATAAGCGTCCCGGATATCAATGGAAGCGAGAAACTCCCCCTGTTACATGGACGCGATGACGGAACGAAGAGATTCCATCCGAAAATGCCGGGTCCAAACAAACTTGGTGAACCGTTTCAAATCCAGAATGGGACGGAAAGACCCGTCCTTCTTGGGCACGATAAACAGATACGAATAGAATCCCTGGAACCGCTCGTTCTGATGCAATGGAACGACGACTCCCCCATGCCGGAGGGAGTCGATGGCCTGAAAGAAGGTGTGCGCCTTTGCCGGCGTTCCCGGGGATTTGGAAGTCTTTGAGGCCAAACTGGACACCGGAGGGTCCACCTGTGGAGAGTCTGCCCAGGCTTGTGAAACCACTGGCAAGGGGTAACGGGACTTGATCGCCTTACGATTACAAAAACGTTTATCAGGCTGAGACCAATGTCTCTGCAGAACTTCCTGAATCTCAGGGTGGTCTGAGAAGACTTTTTGAGGTCTTTTGGGTCTCTTAAAAGAAACCATGTGATCCGAGGATGCGACCGGGGCTGGTCCGGAACTCTTCCTTGTGCTGCAGGGGCCAGAGGCCAAGGGAGATCTCCTGCAACCCAGATTCCCAACTGTGGGGTCTGGAGAGGGATGCTGCAGGAGCCGGCCATCAACCTGCAACCCAGAGTCCCAACTGTGGGGTCTGGGGAGCAGGGAGATAAAATAACAAACTAATAAAACAGTGTGATGCCTGCTAAGACACTAAGCAAAAAAACTGGCTAGAGTATGTCAGTCAGGGGGCTTATATACTGATGGGGAGGAGCCACTTTCTTTCAATTGCTTAGTGTCGCCTCCTAGTGGCAGAATAGCATAACCCATCGTCCTGTGTCTCCCAATGAGGCAGAGGAGAAACCACCTCTTTCCTCACGACATCTACAGCTCTATTTTTTCTATTAGCCAGCCTGGCAAGACATCATCTTTGTAGAGTGACCAACCAGGCTGCAGATGCGGTTTGGTCAGAGGAGTTTCTCAAGGCTCCTATCCAGCAGTCATAGACCTCTGCCGTGGCTGATACACCTGATCACAATTCCCATTCAGCGCTCATAGACCTCTGTTGTGACTGATGCACTGGATCACTGCTCCCACCCAGCAGTCATAGAACTCTGCCATTGGAACAAAAGCTAAATGCAACAAAAACAACAGTACACTGCAGTAAAAATATTAAATGTAAGTGCAGTATAAAAATTAATGTAACAAATACAGGGTACTTAGTCCATCCGTTTTTTTGCGCAAAAAAAGTTATTTCAAGCCACGTCACTAACTTCAAAGTGTACCCATCTATGACGCAGTCCTAACTGTTGTATTCAAAAACCTGACTAGTGTGAATGCTTACCAGTGAGCAGGAGCCAGCAGGACCAGTGTCTGACATGGGCTGAAGGCGACGACAGCTATATGTGTGCAGGGCCCAAGAGATGGGTACACTTTGAAGTTAGTGACGTGGCTTGAAATAACTTTTTTTGCGCAAAAAAACGGATGGACTAAGTACCCTGTATTTGTTACATTAATTTTTATACTGCACTTACATTTAATATTTTTACTGCAGTGTACTGTTGTTTTTGTTGCATTTAGCTTTTGTTCCAATATGTTGGCGGTGTGAACATGTTCTTACAGACTTGTTCGCTGTGTGCAGGACCCAACTGTTTTAATAATAGAACTCTGCCATGACTGATGCACCGGATCACTGCTCCCATCCAGCAGACATAGACCTGTGTTGTGGCTGATGCACCACATCACAGCTCCCATCCATAGCGAAGATCTCTGTCGTGGCTGATTAACTGGATTATACAAGTCAATCCACACTAACTCTAATCGACTGATGATGTAGATGTCATGAGCTGCTGAACCCAGTGATTGGTTGTTGCACTGAATCTGGAGAATATGAGTATTGTCAAGCCTGTACTAAAAAAATAAATAAAAATTTTGGACAGGGTCTTGCTCATTCTAGAATTGGGGAATTGCTCTCTCAAAATGTGAACATAAAACTGGAAAGCAGATTGCCGCAAAACCTCTCCGCTCCTGTTCGAATTGTTCTTGTTTTGGTTGGAGCATCTCACCTTAAGCTGCACTCGCTGAGCTCGAGTCTCCTCGATCTTTTGCCTGATCTTCTCTTTTTTGTATTCTTCATAAGCAAACGGATTGACCATCGCTTTCACCTGAGATCAGGAGACAACAGGTTATAACCCAGAAATTTCTTTTAACTTTTCCAAAGGCCACAAACACTTCACACAAAAAGAAAACAAAACCTGTTATGTTACCTTATGGTAAAGCCGTATATCGATAAAGTAACCGTGCATGTAAGCTCGGAGCATGGCCGATCCAATGAGATGAGACAGTCCTGAAAGGAGAAATAGGAAAAATTGAGATTATGCAAATTCATTAAACCTTTCATTGGCCAGAGTGTATGCAATAAATCATTACATTCTGTTAAAGCAGAGGTGGGGAACCTCAGGCTCCAAGGCCAAATGCAGCCCTCTATGACATTTTTGCGGCCCCGGGCAAATTACTGGGGTCTGCAGTGCTCAGCCTGGCAGACATGTTTTGCTGACTGTCTGCCCTGCCCAGCCTCGGCCTCCCCAGTGAGGTGTATGCTCCCAGCCTCACCTGTGATGTCTAGTGCTCTGGCAAACCTGGAAAAGCAACATGACCAATATCAGCCTCGCCAAAGAGAAGCAGCTCCAGCCACCACAGTAGGGGTGAGTTGATTGTTTAACCAAACATAGCAGATAATTTTTAAGTTGATCATTTTGTTGGCCCCCCGAAGGATTGTAGAATTTTCCAAATGGCCCCCGGCAGAAAAATGGTCCTCACCCCTGTGTTAAAGAATAGGCGCTCTGAACTTTGTCTTAAACTGTCAAATAACACCAGGATCAATATTGTAAGTGTTAATAAGAGCTTTTATAAAGATGGGAGCAGCAGGAAGTTTTAACTTCCAGGTTGTGGGTGCAATGCTGGGCGTACAACATTAGATCGCTGTCGGCCAAATGATCATTCGGACGACATCCACAGGAATGGTTGGCTCAGCCGAGCGCTTGTTTGTTCTGATGAGAAAGTCGTTCTCAGTCTCCATAGTCTTGTCTTTTGGAGAACAAAGATCGACTGCTGGAATTCAACAGACCGGATTCTTCTCTCTCCTGACAGGTCTGGGAAGGTCGGGAGACCCCTCATACACAGATGATCAGCCGATCCCACCAAAACTGGCAGATGTGAAGTACATTTACCTGAAGTGTATGAAAGCGGTGAGCGAGGGTTCTGACAAAGGAAGATGGAAGAGACACCAGAAAAAGCATATCCCCTTACCGGCATCTCTTCTACCTCCAGTGACATCTTGGAGGAAGTACAGAAACTTTTCTTCAAGTTATCATCCCCTTTATCAATCAGACTTGAAGCTACAAAACAACTTTTTTTTTCTTCTTTTTGGCATTTCATACAAAACGCTCCAATTTGATGCAAAATTGGAAGAAGGAGTCCACAGCTTTACAGGGCTAGGTGGTATTTAAAAAATGTGTTTGAATATATATTGTTGGGGGGTTTATAAGTCAGGTTTTAAAAATAAAGAACACGTCCACTAACATCTGCTAAAATGTTATTTAGGCATCACAGTAATATGGTAGAAAGTGGAAGGGCAACCAACAATTTTGCAATTACAAGTCTGTAAACGGTCATCACCCGGCTTTCTTGGTTTCAGGTACAGAAAAAAGGCTGCATCCATGTGTAGTCCCTCAGTGACAAATATGTAATTTTACTGACCTGAGAAATGAGAGAACAAGAATAGCGCCCCCAATGGGTGAAAATACTGCAGCTGTCCTCTGTACCTTATAGCTGACACCCTGCTGCATCAAACACAAACTGTGTTGGCACTAACAACGTCCATTTAACCCCTTAGGCTGCTTTCACATCATGTTTTTTCGCACATCCGTGGTGATCCTTGAATTTCAAGGAACACACGGCCAGGCACGGATCTGGGCAAACAGATGCCACCGTTGCCCAGGGATCAGTTTTTTCCACGGATCCGTCATCAGTTAGCAGAGATAGGGCTGTACCGAGCTTCTAAGCATGTGCAGTACAGCATATCCGATCCGATTTTTTGACGGATCTGTTGTGGTCTGACACCATGCAGCTCCATGTTATTTGAAATGGACAGCAACGGTTCCGTTTCTATCAGATTTTTTTGAAGGCAGGCCAAACTCGGAGCAGGCTCCAATTTTGGGGACGGGAAAAAAACCTGACACAAACGGATCCAATACAAAACTGACACAATTGAATGCCAATAAGGACCAATCCGTACGCATCCATGCCCATAGGGATACATGGAGACCAAATCAGATCCATGGCTATCCTTTTTACAACGGATAGCCACGGATGAACAAAAATAGTGAAGTGAAAGCAGCCTTAGATGCTGCTGTCAATAGCGAAGTTGTGGAGTTGGAGTCAGTGTCCATTTTGGTAGAGCTGGATTTAGGGGAATTCAGGAGTTGGAGCTTTTAGCTTACAAACTCCACAGCCCTAGAATAGTGACAGTGGCATCTAGATGGTTAAATTTACAAATGTCAAATTTTAAACATTTGACCTGGTCACTACGAGGATAAAATAGGCTGATTTATCATGCAAGACCCGAGCTGGGTAACAACCTCTATGGTACCAGTAAGGATGACTTGACTTCCCAGAAATCTAACCCATTTATTTGATCCATATGGACAACATAGAAAGCCAGCCAGTCAGTACTTCCCTCTATAATCCATAAAGAGCTGCATAGACTTGGGTCATACATGTATTAAATGGACTACACGTCCCTGAATAGCCATCATGTAGCACTAAATCTCCCCTGTGGTGGTCGCTGTAGGGAAAACATAACGAGCTGTTCATGTGTGATGTCAGGAGCTGACTGTGATCCATCAGCTCTTATTGTAAAGGTCTGTCTGTGAGGATGACGTAGAAAACAAGTTATTTTGTGGTGATCTATTTTAGAGATTAAATACCTATGATCTCTGTATCAACGTCTTTAAAAGGAAAGGAATCATACAAATATGAGAAAAGCAGATGGGGGTCACATTATTCCTGGAAACAATAGTATGAGCAAACAGGTTGTATATATAACATTACTCACCGAGGTCGTCCAGCTCTTTTTTGGTGACAAACTTGTAGTCGTCATAGACCGTGCTTTCTGGGTTCTCTTCCAACTCCTCCGTCAGGTTGTCTAAGAACGAGCACCATCTGGGAGCTGGGCCCAGAGCCTGAAATCATAGATATACACTTAGTACAAACACGCTTGTGCTTCCAGACACCGAGCAGACAAAGTCTTACATCAACATCACCTCGCCAGCATTGCAAAACATTCCCATTGATATAGAAATCACTGCAGATTCTTATATCTATCTCACATACTCAGGACCTAAAATCAGTGGTCGCCAGGTCGGGTTATAGATGCTGGGACCAGGCATGCTGACAGTAGTAGATAGTATTTCCAGTGATACATACAGTACACCCACTCAGGGAACCAAGTAAAGGCTATTAAAAGGGGTTGCCTGGTTAAAACAAGTTATAAGTAACCTATACACAGAATAGGTGACAACTTGATGGATGGGGGCCTGACTGCTGGGATTAGCACTGATCAGCAGAATGGACAGTTTATCAACGTTACATAATGGAGTAGCAGGGTGAATGCCCGACCGCAGTTCCATTGATTCTCTATATTGGTGTTGTGAAAAGCTCTATGCAGTTGAATATACGCACTGCTACTTTAATCTAAGGGGAATCAAAGCAGCCGGTTGTGCATATTGGTGCAGGTCCCAGAGGTCAGACCCACAGATCAGAAAGTTATCACCAGACACCTGAAGGGTGGCCAAAACCCTGAGCTGTTAATATTTCCTAAAAAGATAGGACACGTGTGCCTCCCATCCATCCGTGAAAGGAGCAGAAGAGTCCTGTGAATGGTAATGTAAATGTGAGGTGTACAAACTTATGAAAGACGTGATAAGCATCCAAAGAGCCCAATCCTTACCGACTGCGATCATTATGTGCACATAATTGATTTACACAAAATAGAAAATTCCATGGGTTTTCAAAACTGGAGATTTTAGTTTGTGGGCAGTCATCATGCTGATTTCAGCACAGAGTGCCAGTCAAAATCTACAATAGTCTCCTCCATGAAGAGATTGGGCTGCGTTCACACATAGCGTATTTTTTTGCATTTACGCAGCGCCATTAATTGCAGTGCTTTTTAGTGCTGCTTAAATGCCGTGAATGCAGCTCTGTTCACATGTAGCGTGTCATTGCGGATGCGCTTTGCGGTGCAAAACGCATCTGTAAAAAGTATGAATATGTTAATTCTTTGTGCCTTTTTTCAGCGCGCTTTTTACTCACCTGGCTTGCCGCTCCCCCGGAGATCTCTTCATAGTGGCGCCATAGGACCTTAAACAGCATCATGTGAACAGGCGGTGTCACCGGTCACCGAGGGAGCGCTGCAAGGTAACTATAAGCGCAGGGGAGAAGCGCAGGCCCGTTCACACACCGAACGCTGCGTTCTGTGAGGATGCGCTCTTGGTGCAGTTTTACACTAAAAGCGCATCCTCACAAATACGATGTGTGTGAACGCAGCCTAATGCCACTCACACAAGATGAGTATTTGGTCAGTTTTTTCCCCTCATATTTGTAAGACCACGTGCACACGCTGAGTATTTGGTGAGATTTTTACCTCAGAATTTCTAAGACAAAACCAGGAGTGGAACAATCAGAGGAAAAGTATTATAGAAACACGTCACCACTTCTGTATTTATCACCCACTCCTGGTTTTGGCTGTAAAAACTGAGGTAAAAAACTCACCAAATACTCATGTGTGCATGAGACATAAGACCAAACAGACATGTTGAGTATTTGGTGAGTTTTTTACCTCAGGTTTTACAGCCAAAACCAGGAGTGGGTGATAAATACAGAAGTGGTGATGTGTTTCTATTAGACTTTTCCTCTGCTTGTTTCACTCCTGGTTTTGGCTACAAATCCTGAGGTAAAAACATCACCAAATACTGTGAATGAACGCACGAACATCATGTGCCCTGAAGAGTATGTACTGATCCATGGATTCCCTGCAGGATGATGGCTGTGCTTTACTTCATTAAGTATAACACTAGATATACACAGCACCACGCCCAGCTATCAAAAGCCCCCATACACAGGTTAATGACAGCCGTTATGGACAAGTTCAGTGAGTGCGAAAAGGTGTATGGGGTCAACTAATGGCTGGCAGAGATTTTGATCGCACGTCTGATTTTGGATTGCTGATCACATTGTCATCTCGGAGAAAAGCCGCCAGCCGACATGTCTGTCTAATGCATCTTCATAAAGCGCACAGTCGACAGAGTGAGCGTTACAGAGTATTGCAGTTTTGGATAAACTTTCTATAGGCCGAACCAGTGTCATCATTCGGACAAAAGCCATCTAATGTGTATGGCCGGCTTAAATACAGGGATGTAGCTTTGCTTAGGCATACAAACATCAACTTGGGGACTGTACCAGATATGAGAGTGGCTGTACTTTAGCATACACTGACTACATCAGTGACAATTCTAAGGTCGATCTAAAAATTAGATTTCGGTAAGATTTGCAAAAGGTTTCTGCTTTTTTCCCCTTCATTTTCTTTGATTATTGGCAAGTCAATAATTGTGTTCTCTATTGATGTGAAGGATAATGAAGAGTACTGTAAACTAATAACCCTCAAACGGGTCACACCCAGTCACTGAAAGGGGATACGGGTACTTTTCTTCAAGTTATCACCTCCTTTACCGCTCAGACTTGCAGACACAAACATGAATTCATTTTTTGTAAAAACTTTGGGCTTTTACAAAAAAAAAAAAATTACAAGGAACAGCTCATTAGTGTAACATGTTCCTGTTCATATTCAGAACACATACAGTATGAGAAGAGGACATGATTTATTGTACAATTCAGGTTTTATGGAAAGTGTGCACGCTCTTCATGGGAAGTATTGATTAACGCTATCGCAATAGACTACAGGGGGACATCATGGGATCCTCGTGCTCAATTTCTACCCCAAAAAAGGTTCTCTTCCTTTTCTCAACCACTGTGTGTAGAATCTACATAGATGGGGTTTTGCCTGAATGGGATCCAAAGAAAAAAAAGAGAATTTTGTTTACTGACCGTAAATTATTTTTCTTATAGCTCCTATTGGGAGACCCAGACATTGGGTGTATAGCTTCCGACCTCCGGAGGACACACAAGGCATTACACCTAAAAGTGTAACTCCTCCCCTACTGCCTATGCACCCCCTCCCGGGAGAATCCCATCAGTTCGGTGCACAAGCAGAAAGGATAAAAGACCACCCGCGCCCAGCCCAACAGGACTGGGAAATAACAAACGGCCAACAGGGCCAACACGCTAGGTGAAACGACACCAGGCACTAGCAGAGAACAAAGCCCCAAAAAGGCACAGGGTGGGAGCTGGGTCTCCCAATCGGAGCTATAAGAAAAAGAATTTACGGTAAGTAAACAAAATTCTCTTTTTCTTCTGCGCTCCATTGGGAGACCCAGTCATTGGGATGTTCAAGAGCTATCCCAGGGCGGGAAAAAACCCCAAAAGCAGGCCATCATAAATGAGCAACCGCTGCCTGAAGGATCCGCCTGCCCACATTGGCATCAGCCGCTGCCAAAGCATGGACTTTATAATGCTTAGTAAAGGTGTGAAGGCTAGACCATGTGGCCGCCTGACACACCTGAAGAGCTGAGGCTTGATGACGCAAGGCCCACGAGGCCCCCACAGCCCTTGTGGAATGAGCCTTAATACCAGCAGGTACAGGCAAACCAGAGGATACATAAGCCTCCCGAATAGGAGTCTTGATCCACCTAGCCAAAGAAAACTTGGAGGCTGGCTCACCCCTCTTCTGACCCATAGTCAGAACGAACAGGGCATCCGAATGACGAAATGACGCCGTTCGGGAAACGCAAATCCTGAGAGCCCTGGCCAGATCCAAAGTATGGAGATACTTCTCATACTGGTGAACCAGATGCGGGCAAAAAGATGGCAGGACAATGTCCTCATTCAGGTGGAAAGGGAAAGCACCTTAGGCAAGAACTCCACCACAGGCCGAAGCACCACCTTATCCTGGTGGAACACCAGAAAACGAGACTGACAGGACAAGGCAGCCAACTCCGAAACTCTCCGCAGAGAAGTGATGGCAATTAAAAAGCAACCTTCTGTGAAAGCCTGGAAAGAGAAACCTCCCTAAGAGGTTCAAAAGGCGGCTTCTGCAACGCCGCAAGGACCAGGTTAAGATCCCATGGGTCCAAAGGACGTCTGTAGGGAGGAATGATGTGACTCGCCCCCTGAACAAACCTCTTCACCTGAGGAAGCGTAGCCAAACGCTTATCAAAAAGAACAGACAGCGCCGAGATCTGTCCCTTGATGGAACTGAGCGCCAAACCCTTATCCAGCCCCGACTGGAGGAAAGCCAGAAGAGTTGACAGAGAGAAAGACCAGGGAGAATTGCCGTGGATACGGCACCATGAGAAGAAAATCTTCCATACTCTGCGGTAGATTCCTGCAGAAACCGGTTTCCTGGCCTGTCTCATGGTAGCAACGACGTTAGTGGAAAAACCACGGGACGTCAACAACCAGACCTCAAGCGCCACAAAGTCAGGCTCAGGGCAGAGGAATTGTGGCGGAAGAAAGGACCTTGAGACAAGAGATCCGGCCGATCCGGGAGCCTCCATGGATCCCCCACCGAAAGCCGTAACAGGTCCGGGTACCAAGCCCTTCTGGGCCAGTCCGGGGCGATGAGAAGAGCTCGCCTGCATTCCGCCCCGAGCTTCCGCAGGACCCTGGGTAGCAAGGCCAATGGGGGAAAGACATAGGGAAGATGAAAGCGGGACCAATCCTGGACCAGCGCATCCGTCCCTACCGCCAGGCTGTCTCGAGCGCGAGACATGAAGGCTGGAACTTGTCGATTCAGCCTGGACGCCATCAGGTCCACGTCCAGAGTTCCCCAAGTGCTGCAGATGTGCTGAAACACCTCTGGGTGAAGAGCCCATTCTCCCTCGTCCATTCCTTGCCGGCTTAAGAAGTTGGCCTCCCAATTGTCCACCCCGGGGATATGGACAGCCGAGATGGACGCGTCGTTGTCTTCTACTCACCGAAGGATGGGTTGGACCTCCACAAAGGCTTGACGGCTGCGAGTGCCTCCCTGGCGGTTTATGTAGGCGACAGTAGTCGCGTTGTCGGATTGGATCCGAATTGGATTCCCCGACAGAAACCTCTGGAAAGCTAGGAGAGCCAGGTAGACAGCTCGAATCTCCAGGACGTTGATCTGTAAGGATGATTCCTGCGTCGTCCAGGTGCCCTGTGATGCAGGAACACAGCACCCCAACCCAGAAGGCTGGCGTCCGTAGTGACCACCAACCAAGAGGTGGGAAGGAACGACCTGCCTCGGGACATCGACCTGGGCAACAGCCACCATCGGACAGATTCCTTCGTCGCGGAAGAAAGGGCAATGCACCGATCTAGAGAGGACGGATTCTTGTCCCAGCCGCGCAGTATCTGCAGCTGAAGCGGACGCAGATGAAACTGCGCAAAAGGGACCGCCTCGATGGTCGCCACCAACTTCCCTAGGACGTGCATGAGACGTCTGATGGGAATCAAGTCCGCCTGCAATAGGAGCCGGGCTTCCTCCGCAATCGAGGACTGCTTGTCCAGGGGAAGGATCACCAGAGCCGGGACAGTGTGGAACTCCATGCCCAGATACAAGATCGTCTGAGTAGGGATGAGGACCGACTTCGGGGAGTTGACTATCCAACCGAAGGTCCGAAGAGTGTCCAAAGTGGCAGAGAAACTCATCTGACACTGTTCCGCAGACGAGGCTCTGATCAAGAGGTCGTCCAGATACGAAGTGACCGCGTGACCCTGCAAATGCAGCACTGCCACCATTGCAGACATCACCTTGGTGAAGATCCTCGGAGCCGAGGAGAGGCCAAAGGGCAACGCCACAAACTGGAAATGCTCCTCTCCCACGGCGAACCGCAGCCATCGCTGGTGAGCAGCAGCAATGGGGATGTGGAGATAAGCATCCTTCACGTCCACCGAAGCCAGGAAATCCCCCTGAGACATGGACGCTATCACCGAGCGTAAGGACTCCATCCTGAAGGGCCTGACTCTCACGTGCCGGTTGAGGAGCTTGAGGTCCAACACCGGTCGCACTGAACCGTCCTTTTTCGGAACCGTGAAGAGGTTCGAATAAAACCCCCGAAACCGTTCCTCTGACGGAACCGGAACCACAGCTCCGCTCTGAAGCAGAGCGCCCAGCGCTCGCTGAAAAGCCGCAGCCCTCGCCGGAGGGGGCGAAGAGGTGCAGAACCGAGTCGGAGGACGCGACTCCAGTTCTATCCTGTAGCCGTGAGAGACCACGTCCACTACCCACCGGTCCTGAATGCGACTTTGCCAGATGCTTCCAAAGCGGGAGAGCCTGCCACCGATCTTGGATGCTACCGAGGGAGGCGAAGAGTCAGGAAGAGGCAGGCTTGGCGGCTGAGGCACCGGCGGGCTTCTTCTGCTGGGCCTTAGACTTCCAGGACCTATGGGACCTCTGGTCCTTGTCCTGACGGGAGGAGGAGGAGGATGAGGCTGGCTTGGAGGAGGGACGAAATGAGCGAAACCTAGCATGCAGCTGACGCTGACCGGTCTTCTGCGCCTTAGATTGCGGCAAGGAGGTGGATTTCCCCCCCTGTAGACTCCTTGATGAGATCGTCAAGACGTTTCCCAAATAGCCTATCTCCCGAAACGGGGGGCCCTGGAGGAACTTTTTAGACGTAGCGTCCGCCTTCCAGTCACGCAGCCACAACATCCGACATACTGCCAGCGAGTTAGCCGAAGCTACCGCAGATCGACTAGCAGATTCCATGATTGCGGATCTAGCATAGTCTGTAAACGCCTCGGCCTGAGACGTCAGAACCGCCACCTCAGGGATTCCCGAAGCCACCCTAGGGATCTCCGAAAGACAAGCTGAAACCGCTTGCAGGGCCCACACAGCCGCAAAGGCTGGGGCAAAAGAGGCACCAGTGGCCTCGAAAATGGACTTCTGCAGAAGCTCAATCTGCCTGTCCGTGGGATCCTTGAGAGAGGATCCGTCCGCCACCGACATAACGGTATTGGCAGAAAGCCGAGAAACCGGAGGGTCCACTCTCGGAGAAACAGACCACATCTGGTGGAAAAGGATAACGGGAATCTTTCTGCTTCTTAGCGAAGCGTTTGTCAGGACAGGCCCGAGGGGTCTGAACTGTAGAGCGGAAGTTAGAATGATCCAGGAAAGATCCTCTGGACCTGGCTGGAGGGAGAAACTGATAAAAGTTCCTCCGAAACTGAGGAATCCACTGGCGGAGCGGGAACCGTCAAATCCAGCACCATATTGATAGAAGACACTAAGTCGTCCACCAAAGAACCTTCGTCCAGGTCCTCATCAGGGGCCCTGAAGGAGTCTAAGTCCTCCTCCCCTTCCAACAGGGAGCCCCCCTGCGGGGGCGCAGGGTAAACCGCTCGACGTGGCCACTTGGGAGGACGCGGAGACAGTTCCGAGAGTCCAGAATTGTCGCCAGAGTCCAAACCTCTAGTAGAGGAAGAACCACTACGACGCCTACGATGTGTGGCGGAGGCCCCAGAAGAACCCTCCCATCCACCTGACAAGGACTCCCGCAGGGCTCTGGTCATAGCCAAGGCGGAGGCACCGCTGGATCCACCGGGTCAGGCGCCGACGCCAAAGACCCAGAGCTGGGGGGAGCCTCGTGCACCAAGGCAGTCACTTGGACTGCAGGAGCCGGCGAAATATCAGCCTCATGCGGGGCACAAGTCGAGCAATGAGGGAAAAAGGATCCAGCAAGCAGCTGGGCCTGACATGCTGTGCAAGCATGATAACGTGTCTGCACCCTGGGAGCTTTGTTCCTGGAGCTAGACATGGTGTCCCCTTAGTGACCACAATGAAAGACTCAGAGGAGGGGAAGTGGGGCATAATGTGAAGTCAGGGGGGAGAATAGAGCACCACCAGAGACTGGGGTGATCTACCTGACCTTAAGTGCCCTCCAGAGACGTACAGACCCTGCAGCTACCGGTAAGATGCAGGGAGAGAAGCCCGCAAGATGGCCGCCGGAGCTGAGAGAGGAGGCGTGGCCAGGGAGTGTCCCAACCAGCGCGCGAAACCAGAGGGCCGGTCCTCTCCCCCACAAACGCCCCCAGGCTGCGAGGCAGCATTCTCCCTAGGAGAACGAGGAGCGGCCTGCCCGCGGCCGTCCTCCAAAGGGCGGGTACCACCCGAGGAGCGGCACCGCCCCATGAAGCCCCGGCGCGTCATCTGAGGCAGTAGGCCGCAAGCCGGGGCCTAAATTTAGCTCCGCGGCCGCCTGTCAGCAGAGGGCGAGCGCGGAGCACACAAAAAAAAAATCGCGGACTAGCCGCAGCAGTGCCTGGCCAGGATCCCGGACAGCCGGGGGAGGCAGCGCTCCCTTCCCAGCTGTACAGACCAGCTGCAGAAGCAGCACGGACTCCCACAGAGCACCTTATTGGTGGTGCAGGGTCCGGTCCCTGTGGATCCCTCACCCAGGCCAGCAGACACCAGGGGAACCGTGGACTGAGTGGATGAGCCCAAATGTGGTGGCCAGGAGGATCCCACTTCTCCAGAGCCCCTAAGGGATGGAGGAGACACAGCATGAGGGCTCCAGCCCGTTGTACCCCAGGGGTACCTCAACCGCCTCCGCCCTGGGGAAGAGGAAGGAGACATGCTGGGGATCAAAAGATCCTCTTTGCTTCCATCTGACACTAAACAGTGAGAGAGCATGAGTGAAGAGTGTGCCTCCTTCAACACAAAGCAAAGAACTGATGGGATTCTCCCGGGAGGGGGTGTATAGGCAGTAGGGGAGGAGTTACACTTTTAGGTGTAATGCCTTGTGTGTCCTCCGGAAGTCGGAAGCTATGCACCCAATGTCTGGGTCTCCCAATGGAGTGCAGAAGAAATGTCTGTGACCAAGAAACTTGGTCGATACAATAGGTAGAAGGGAGTTAATGGTGTTCGGCAGAGTGTTACTGTAATGGTGGTGGGTGTAGAGCCACTGTGCCATGCCTACCCTGGAGGGACATGCTAAGTGTCTACAGGGTCTTCACTAAAGCCTCTGATGGTGTAGATAGGCTGGGCTGCCGGTAGACACCAGGTACCACAACAGGGCGGTCCCCAGCAGCTGATTGGAGGGTCAGAGACAAAAGAACAAAGTACTGGAGGACAAGACAAAGTTGTAGGCAAACGGTCCGTCAAAATTGGAGGGAGGCAGCACAGGATAAAAGTACAAATCCAAGGTCAGGAACAGAGAGATCAGGACACAACGAGTACACAGGCCGGGACATACAAAGGAGAATCAATACAAGTAAATGCATGACCGGCACTAGAACACAAGCAACCAGGAACCAACATTCAGGCAAGGAATGGAGGATGGAGTCACCTGATATACAACCTGTAAGCAGGTGATGGGCTGGGGAAGCAAATTTCTGTAGGGCATGGTGGATACAAATTCCTGCTAAGTTTGGCTGCCCCCCCCCCTCCCTCCATGACTTAAAACCAGCACAAGGTAACTCAGAGCGATGGTCAGGTACTGGGTGGAGCAGAGCAAACCATATGGTGAGTGGGGAGGCACTTAGCGGGTGTGCAAGTAGCAGATGTAACAGTCACATCTCATTAGCGAAGATACAGGACATGCAGGTTACTACTGATTACGTATGTCAATGATGCAGGGGCCTCATATGGCGCAGTTTTTCTAATGCAGTGTAAACTGCATTTTCCTTGTCACATGAACTCAACCAAATGTCTATGAGACCCGCGTCAATATTATTTCTTTGACTGTGTCACCAGTATTTATGTCTGTCAGCAAAATGTCCTTGCTCTCCCTTACTAGTGTGATGTAGTGCTGTGTCATACATAAAGTGAAGGAAAACACAGCGAGTCCCAGAGCAAATATGTGAATGCAAGCTAGGTGACCGCTTCTACAACCAGCCAACATCCGGCTCAGTACATACTCCATAGGGGGTCATGTGGTGCTCATGTGCGTGGTAAAGTCAATGTTCATATCTCTGATGGCACATCACAAGGGTTAGTGCCCCCGTGACTAGGTGGGTGTCCCAATAAAAGGGTCTCACATGGCACAGCTAAAAATAATGGGACAAGAAAACTTATTCGCAATGCTCCTGGTGATCTCCTGTACAGAGTCAGTGATGGCATGACATAAAGCTCAACTACCAAAGTCTGACATACATGAACCTGTAAAAGGGCATGTGCATACAGAGGAAAATCCATAATGGCAGTTCCACACCAAATTTTGCAGATTTTGGAGGTATTTGCTGTTGACCCTCTAAACAGCAGCATGAAAATACAAAGCACTTCCTGATGCTTCCGACACTCCCATGATATCGCTTCCCTGCCGGTCTCTTTAATCATCCTCAGATGAAATTGTTTTTTTCATCAGTAAACTCTGCAAGAGATCAGTGAAGGCAGACACTGACTTTGTGGATTTTGCTGCGGATCTGTAGATAATCTTCTTGTTGTTTTGAGGCATAATGTAATGAGTAACAAGTCTCCTTTTTTTGTTGCATTACACACTTACATGCTATAATCACTTTGTGTGTACCAAATTTTAAAGTGTGAGAATAGTGTAAAAAACTATTATTTTATCTTGGGACTTAAAAGGCAATAATTGAAACATCACATATTGAGTCGGTGTGAGACTCCTGCAGAGTTGAAATATCATGACTATGTTAACGATGTTGTCAGAGCTTTTATCAGAAGGCAGGTGTGAGCAGTAAATGCCTCAGAGGACCATTACTGAGCAGATGGCGGTGATGTGAAGTCAGGACATGGTAGATCTGCTGCAATCAGGACTGGCGGCCCCACAAGAGGTCCCACAGCAGCAGGATGGCTTCAGATGGTATCACCCATGTTATTGCATGTGTGGCTACGGTTGAATACAGCACATCAAGTTTCCCTGGATGAACAATTCTTCTACTAGGAGACAGTAAGTCAGGAATATGGTGGAATACCCAAGGCACCACCAAAAAAGTGCCTACAGATCCACAGTGTAGAGCCCCAGACATTGTGCATCTCCATATAATATTGGATATGGACATGTGGCCTGAGTATGGCACTAAATTTAAGGACTTCATGAAACATCTCCCCATTATGTGCCCTATTAAGATAAATGAATGTCCTTCTAGAGTCAGACTGGAGGGATTACTTAAAAGAGTCTCTCGTCCGGTTGACTTACAGAGATCTTTGAAATACACGGAATAACGATTCATCTGAATGACACTTGTACAATACTACACATTACATTGTGGGGAAACGCTCAGCTGATTGCAGCTTTTCTCCAGAAAATGAGCCATTTGCTTGAGGTGCGGCACATCAGTCTATAGGCGCGGCGCAGTATTACACTTGAGCACCATTCACAAGAATGTGTTTGAGCCGTGATCGAGCCCATGGACAGCCGGAGGTAGATAATCATCAAGAAGCTGCAGACCTGGTTTCTTGTAAGAGAGAACCTGTCACTTGTCGCCATAAACATGTCATTTTTTCCTGGAGAAAATGCTGCTGTTGCCCTGAATCCATTGTTGCTTTTTCTTTGTTCCTGCACCTATCTGTTCCTGAGATACCGCACTCTCATCACTGTATAGAAATCTAGTCTATTTAGACAACTAAATATTGTATTTAGCCATGATAATTTAGAAACTTGCCCCACTGGCTAAAAGCAAACAAAAAATAGAGAGAGAAAATAGATTTAACTACAGCAAAGAAGTGGCCATATCTTGGGAATATATATACATATATACATATACACATACACATATATATATATATATATATATATATATATATATATATATATATATATATATATATATATATATATATATATGAATATATATATAATATATATATATATATATATATGAATATATATATATATGTATATATATATATATATATATATATTCATACCACACACACACTTTTTCTAATAAGATGGCATTTAATGAATGGCCAGTATGCAGTGATGGTTTCTCTCTGGGATGTAAGCCTGGAATGTCTACTCCCACCCATGGGTGTGTCTCACGTGTGTTTGGAGGTAGCAGATCTCCAGTGTGTGTACTGACTGGACTGCGTGCGTGCGTGCGCGTGTAGGCTGCCATACCTCCTGGAAGGTAATCTCAATGAAAGGGGTTGTGTCTTCTCATAGACTGTGAGCCCTCGTGGACAGGGTCCCTGCCCCTCCTGTACCTGTACGTCCTGATCGCCTAGATTTAGTGTACTTGTTCTTGTCTCCCTCATCCTCATGTAAAGCGCCATGGAACCCAATGGCGCTATATAAATAAATAATAATAATAATAATACTGACTTAGCGGGGTCAGCAAGTGGGTTGCCATACCTCCATATCCGAACCAATGTGAATGTATCCACAGATGAAGCACTGTGTATACTCAATGGGGTCAGTGAAGGGAAGTTGAGATGCCCCCAGTGGAATACTACTGGATAGAAGTGTATCCGAACCTGTGAGGGAATACCCGTGAGGTAAACGGACTGCATACTGTGCATTTGTGTTCTATAAAGCCAAAGGAAGGCTCCCGTTTCTTTATTCTGTGCCTATGTATAAAGCGCTGACCATCCATAAGGTTTATTAAAGTGAAGAGTGTTCCCATTGCTACCCTGTGGACCAACCAAGCAAGCAAGCCCATCACAAAGTGGGTTAAAATGTTAGAATATATAATTTTTCTTCATATATATGGCAAATGAAAGGTCTTCTTTAGCATTTAAATGTGTTGTCTCATTTTAGAAAATGTATAATTCCCAGGCTGCAGTTTGCTAGAAAATAACATGCCATGCTATATTCACCCCCCCAGGTCCATCTCTGGGTCTCTGGCGCTGATCTTCGTGTCTAATATGGACGATTTTGCAGATCACGCACAGACAGAGCAGTAGTCAGATATCATCTAGAAGAGGTGAGCACTGCAGCCAATACCAGACACCAGGAGCAGCGCCAGAGACCCAGCGATGGACCGGGGGAGGACGAGAGCAGCACGGATTTTATTTTCGGCAGAGTGACAACCCCTTTAAGTTATATAGTTTCTCTATTCATCCCTAAAGCATAATACAATTTTCTCTAGACTTGTATGGAATGGATGAATGAGGGCTCTCAATCACTAGCTGTGCACCTGGCTAATGCTATATAATGAAACCCAAAGTCAAATGCTCTGTAATCCCCTGCCAAAATCTGAAGCCAATGGGAGCAAACCTGTATACACAGATCAAAGGTGAAGTTAAACATGGATTCTCTTCCTTTTCTCAACCAAAGATTTGCGCTTGCAGAAGTTCCAGTAACAATTAAGTGCCTCATTCTTGAAGATAAGGCAATAAAGCAAACACATCGCACACGTCGGGCTTCTGCAGACACGCTGGAGGAAATCACTAGGATTTCCTGTCGTTGGGTCTGATTTTCTCGTTTCTCTTGCTCTTATACATGTTTGGACTGGTGAAGGATGCACATGTTTTCCACTCGGCACTATACACAAGCCGGGTGAAATCTGTAACACACTGACCTACATCCTCCAGCCCATCTGTGCACAGCTTAACCAGAAAATAAAGACAAAGTGCACGCGGGGCCACACTGAGAACTACATCCTTCCCGAGCAAGAATCAATAACTTCTACCTGATCTATTGAGGTCCCAGCAGACCACCCAACTTATTCCAGAAGAAGGAAAAAAAAAACAAATACGGTAAGTTGTGCCCTTTTTGGAAAATGTATCCTTTATATGCAAGGATACCACAGCTCCATCCAAAAGTAGAGCGTAGAACGGCTATCCATGGGCACGTACGACACGTTTTTTTTGGAAGAAAAGGAGATTTTTGTGTACTCACCGTAAAATCCTTTTCTCTTAGCCTCTAATTGGGGGACACAGACCGTGGGTGTTATGCTGCTGTCCACTAGGAGGCGACACTAGGCAATATCTGAAAAAGAGTAATTGACTCCTCCTCTGTAGCATACACCCCCTGGCTGGGCCCTTACCCGACCAGTTTTGTGCTAAAGCAGTAGGAGAAGACGACAGTGACAAGAAATAGGCCAGACAAGGGCGACTATATATGACGCCAAAGGACCGTAGAGCCGAACAGAAAGACAATATGAGCTCAACGAAAATAAAGCCTAAAGAAAAGGCATGTATACAGGAAAGCATTTAAGATAGAAACAATACCAACAAAGCCCGATACGGACAACAGGGTGGGAGCTGTGTCCCCCAATTAGAGGCTAAGAGAAAAGGATTTTACGGTGAGTACACAAAAATCTCCTTTTCTCCTTCGCCTCATTGGGGGACACAGACCGTGGGACGTCCTAAAGCAGTCCCTGGGTGGGAGAGAATATTGTTATAAACTCTTGTAAAAAACGCACTACTGAGGTGGAATATTGCCGCCTAGGGAATACGCATACCCGGATTTGCGTTATTTAACGCTTGAGTATAGGCGTCAAAATGATCACCAAAAATAAGACTAACTCAGACGGCTGGCGAGCACACCTGTGTGTACATAGCCCTGGCGCCAAAGATCTAGAATACTCCTGTGCAAGGAGTAGAGAACCTCGGTATTCAATGATCGAAAAACTATACCATATCTAGCCAGCAGTTCTAAGGCAGTAGACCTGTGACCGGGGAACCTGGCATAGTCCCTTGGTATCATTCTGAAGAAAGAAATGACCTAGAGAGCCCGGCCTCTGCATGTGTGGAAATGTCCAAACAGGCACAAAGGTGTGGCAGAGAGACAGAATGTACCCAACGTCACTCAATGCCCTGGTAAGAAGCACAGGGATGGAAGGAAAAAGACTTGCAGGTGGGATGAAAAGACCACCTTCATAAGGGTGACCGCGTAGGTCAAAGCACCGTGAAGGGTGGAGGAAAGGCTGCAACTAGGAAATGCCACAGCCGAACAGTATGAACTGGTACTGGTAATGGAAGTGTCTCCGGAAGACACATAGTTCTGGGAACAGCGTATGAAAACCTCGAGAAAACAGCAAGGTACTTGAGAATAAAAAAGAGATAACCGAAGCCGGAAGCACAAGAGGACGCAGAACCAGCATCTAAGGTGCATACAGCGATGGCAGCTGGAGAAAAAACTCTGTTCTCTGGTAACCGGACCAGAGTGAAACTTACCTAAGAACACCAGTGAACGTCCCGGCAAGGGTGGCTAAAAACCAAGGGTATACCCAGGAAGGTAAACCATGATGCGTGGAAAACCACTGCAAGTGATAAATAGGCCTTTTGTCATATACACACCAATATATATACATATATACATACATACATAAACATCCATGCCCATGGATGCCCCAAAACCACAGAATGTGAAGGAGAAAACCCCCAAACCTATGGGGTCTGCCGGTGAGGACAGGACATCAAACGTCTGGTAGTAATAAACCATGAACAGTAAACCTAGACAGAGAACAAGGCGACGACTGCTGTCAGCGACACGTCGAGGTAGATGAAACCCCTGGACTGTCTGGGTGGAAAGTGGGCCCAAAGGAGAGAAGGCACTCCGATGGATATGATTGTGCGTGCATCCGAGAAGGGTATGCAGATAGAAACATACCAGGGAAAGAACTGTATTCAGGAGCGGATTATCATATCCGTGCTCAGACTAGAGAACTCGAGGAAGCCAAGACCCGTTGAAAGAAAAAACCTCTGACTAAAGACAGTCAGACAGGATAAGGACGGCCCCACTGGGGAAAAGATCTGCCCAGAGTATCACATGACTGTTGAAGTAGCCTAACTGGAGATTACATGTGACAAAGAAGATGTATTCAGCTTCGTCAGATGGAACTGATGAACCATCCGTAATCCAGGAAAAAAACCATAGGCGAGAGTCACTATGACTGAAGATTAAGAAGATGTCTGTACCCGGGCAGTTTTGCGTTGGTAGACAGCTGTGCTTACCACTAGGTCATGGCAGCTATATATTGGTTTCAAGCGCAACATCGTAGCTCCAGTGGATAGCTCTTCAAGCGATCTGGAACGAAGGGAGCCTCTCTGACTATAGTAAGGTGTATGGAATACAACTGGTCCTGAGAGGCGCGCCGATATTCTACTCTCGTTCCGGGTGGCAGAGCTGTACTCTGTATGCCTGGTGTGAACCAGCTGGTTCGGCGATCGTTAGTGCGCTACAAACCAGGGCCCATTGGCGGCTGGGGAGACTGCAGTTGTATCAGGAACTGTGCCATGTAGTCTGTGGCATTGATTCAGCTGTTGCGATGGCCAACAGTATGCTGCAACCCAGGAGCCGGAGACGACTGGGGGAGATCGAAAATTGGCCCGGAGCTAGGCTATGCGCAGCAAGCTCAGATATCCATTGTGAAGAGCTTGATGTTGAAGCGTCTGTGGCAAGTTGTCCATAGGGGAGATCGGAACGCATAGGAACCGTCGCCCAGGACTGCATCCGTCATAGCAGGGGGAGATCGGAACGCAGAGGAACCGTCGCCCAGGACTGCATCCATCATGGCAGGGGGAGATCGGAACGCATAGGAACCGTCGCCCACGACTGCAGTCATCATGGCAGGGGGAGATCGGAACGCAGAGGAACCGTCGCCCACGACTGCATTCATCATGGCAGGGGGAGATCGGAACGCAGAGGAACCGTCGCCCACGACTGCATCCATCATCACAGGGGAGATCGGAACGCATAGGAACCGTCGCCCATGTCTTCATCCAATGTGGCCGGAGGAGAGTACGAGGAAGGAACACCCCGCGTTTCCGCTTGTTGTGGTTTGCGGGAAATCAGTACGCCAAGGCCCATCGTCCTTAGTAGACGCAACTTCCGGGGATGGCGAGGCAACAGGGAGAAAAAGGCTGTGTTAGGAGCCTTAAACCCTATGTTCCACGTGGAGAATAAACGGCTAGTCAGTGCAAGGGAGAAGCTTCTGCATCCTGAAGTCTCAGTTTGCATACAAACAACAAAAACCCCGTGATGGGTTCCGTAGGGGCAGGTTCTGCCTTACTCATGCATGCCAAGCGCCCATCCTGAAGGTAAAGCTTTCACAGTCATCACGGCCGTACAATGCTTGCTGCATGAATGAGGACGTGCGTGCTGAATTTAGTAGATCTGAGACCAGGCCTCGCTCGCGTAGGGCGGGTGCTGAGGGGTAGAGCGACCCAGTTGTGCTGTGCAACTGTTGAAGGATCTTCCGAGTGAGGAAAAGCGGGGACCGTACATACGGCCATGTCGTGCACCGGACGGCCCACCTGAGATTCATGCGGGCAGAGTTGGGTCTGAGTAGATTACGGAGACTGGTAGATCCTGCTCCAGGTCGGACCTTGCATAGCACTTGCACGTTTTCCTAATTCACCTGCTATGACAGGTGTGGCGAGTGGCCGCAGTTCCTTTTGAACCGCGTCCTACAGTCCAGCATTTTGATGTTTTGTAGTTTGGGGAGGTAGACTGGGAAGGCTCCTGATGTCTCAACCTCGACCAGAGTCTCCACCAGAAGGAGCGGAGGAAGAAGAAAAAACATACAGTACTCCGAACCTTGACCCAGCACCCCGCCTGAGGGGAGCTGAGTAAGGAGATGGTATCTAACCAGGAGGTTTAATGTCATAACTGCACCCCAACAGAGGGGAGAGCATGCAAGGTGCCAGGGAACTAACCTTGAATCCTCTGTGTGAGAGGGGATAGTGATCCTCGAAACCCTGCATCTCTGGAGTCAGGAAGGTGTCCAGAACCGAGGAGGAACCGTCCATTGTGAGAACGCTTGGTCCTCTTGCAGGAGCTGAGTACAGGTCCTTTGCAGGAAGATCAGCTGTGTTTGAAGGCCGGGTGATTGACCCAAAGTCGTGGAAATCAATGGTGAAGGAACCACACCTAGTCCCTGTCGTCCTACCAACGGTAAAGACCGTCAAACAGATGCCCCTGAGAGTGATCCCTGTGAAATAGGAATATTGGTGAGATAGCGGGGGCAGCTGGGGTCCATGATTACCGCCTAGCGGTCCGGAGACCCGGCGTTGTTGCTGTCACTCAGAGGCCCAACTGTTGGTTCTGAGGAAGAAAGCTGGACAGTCAAGAGAAGTTTTAACTTCTACGCAGGTGACAAAGGAAGAACGTGACAAAGTCGTGCGGTCTTGAAATGGGACGACTGCAACAGCACCCTCAACTGCGGGGGCGAGTATGACGGAGAAGAGAAGAATCTCCACTTTAACCCAGCATCCTCACCTGAGGAGGACCTAGAAGAATCATGTCGGGCAGCTGAAGGGAATCTCGGCATAGTCTGAGAACCCCACTGTGGACGGTCTAGGAAGGAGGATGTCGGGCCACCGTGAGATGGGTCGACCAAAGAACGCCTTGAGATGGAAATAGGGACAAAGCCTTATGAGACATGGACAAGGTTTCCATAATACGTCATTACTTCATAGACCTCCTGATTAAACCACATTGCCTTATTCTAAAGGCACAGTATCCTCAACAGTAGTCCTCACTTGATATATGTCCCCTGTAATAGAGGTTTGGACTATGGGAATAAGCTAATTCCAGCTTAATCTCCTGCAGCCTGCAAGACTTATTAGTGTAAGCATACACAGACTGAGAGGAGGGGGGTGAGTGAGGAGCAGCAGGGAGCAGCTGCTGATATGTACTGCAGTGCTGGGGAGAAGAAAAAATAGTAGGAAAAAATGCCACAGTAACATGTGCAGGACTGGTCTTCACATGAGTACATGTGAGACACACTGTGCATTAACAGGAGCTATGCATTAGCTATTCCCGGAGGAGCCCTATTTGTAGGGCTCCTGTTGTAACTGGGCTGTTCCCTCAGGCTTCCCCTTAAGATGGCAGCGGTGGGAATGCTGGAACTGTAAACCGGCACCTTAGCCGCTCGGCTCAGCACCTACATGAGCGGTGCTGCTATTCAGAGCCCCCTTAGTTAACTGCGGCCCGAGGGGAGCGGCTCCGAGCGGCGCTTATTCAGTGCCGGAGAAGGGGAAGAAGGGGGCGTGATTAGACGCAGAAAATCTCGCGAGGAGCGAGGAGAGCAAATCACAGGCCCGCCTCCCGCATGACGCGCGCTGTGTTGTAAACATGGAGGCGTGCGGGGGGCGTGCCGGGGGCGTGCCAGCCGGCGCTAGGCCGAAGCCGGGGCCTAGATTAATACTAGGACCCGAAAAAGTGTGCGGGACGGCGCGGAAGGACTAAAAATCGCCGCATCCGCCGCAGGGGGGAGCAGTAGGGAAGCGTGGACCCCAAAGGGCGGTCCTTGATGGCGAGGCCACAAAGGAGCTGTGGATGCATTACGATTCGTTTTGCATCCACAGGCAGGGAAATGCAGGGAACATGCAGGAGCAGGGGGAGGGGGGGATGAGACTATTAAGGAGCCCTGTGGGCCTTGTGCGCTCCATCTGGAAGCCCCGCACTCCCCTTCTGTGACCGGATTCCACCGGTCAGTAAGCCTGCTGCAGCCTCCGGAGGGCTAAGTGGCAGGCCAGGAACCCTGCAGCCTCCGGAGGACCCTGTGGCAGGCCAGAACCTGTGGCCACATACCTGGAACCTCGACCCGACCGGGGAGGTTAGCTCTCCCATGAGCTTCCAACATGGTCTCCTGACCATGTGCAGATGAGGAGGGAGTATGGAGGAGCCTCGACTCGCATCCAGAGAGATACTGTCTGGAGAGTATGGAGGCTGCAATACTCCCTCCTAATGTTATGTCCTCTTCAGAGGAAAATAAAAAGTAAAAAGTAAAGAAAAAAGAGAAGAGAAAAATAAAGAGGTCTGCACTCCTAAGACACTAAGCAAAAACTGGTCGGGTAAGGGCCCAGCCAGGGGGTGTATGCTACAGAGGAGGAGTCAATTACTCTTTTTCAGATATTGCCTAGTGTCGCCTCCTAGTGGACAGCAGCATAACACCCACGGTCTGTGTCCCCCAATGAGGCGAAGGAGAAAGCAGACTTTTATTCATTTCTGACATCTAATCAGTGACGACTTTAGCCGCCTTCTCCACTAAAGCACAAAGTTCAAGTCATCTACAGTTCTATTCAAGTTAACGGGGGGGACGGTTTTAGTATTATTCACAGCAGATTAAAGCTGGCCTCAATATGAACCACCAAGATGATGCAACTAATATTAAAGCAATTATCCACTACTTGGACAACCCCTTCTCATTCCCCATGTGCACCCCCATTAATATATAAAGTCTATAGACCTGCATTGCCCAAGTAGTGGACAACCCCTTTAATGCTGTTCCATTTTGTGATTAGTGGATGTCCAACATCTGGGGTCATCATTGGTACCCATAAAGAAGGTCTCCTCAGCTTCTTTCCTTCAGCTCAACCATTCATTGTGCTCAGCTTCTTCCATAATAAACCAGGGAAGCGAGCACATGAATGGTGTTCCTCTCTATTTGGCGCCATTTTTGGCTATGTCCATGTCAGTAGTAGGGTCTAGGTCCCCTGTTGACATTCTGTGCATGTACCAGAGGTGGAAAAGGGTGACCAGGTAACTAAACAAACAGCGCCTACAAGGTAGACGATGGAGGCTGCCTGAATGACAAACTACAGGTGTGAAATATGGACTCATATTATTTGATAGTTCTGCTCCTTAAAGAGGACCTGTCACCCCTCTGGTGCATGGCAAACTAAAGGCAGGACTGAATGCAGCAAGTCTGCTGAATTCAGGGAAGGGGTTCCCCATGTCTCTAGCCCCCCCATGTACCACGAGAAATACACTTTAGAAAGCTTACAAATAAGAGGTCACCTGGGTGGGATCTGAGGAAGAGGTTGTCGCCGATGTCACAATCCTCCCTGCCTCTCCTCCTTGTTTGTTCCTCCCCCTCTATGTGTCTGCCGCTGCCTCCTGTTCTGCTGGGTCTGCCCCACTCTATCACTCAACCTGCCGCACAGAGCAGCACTGCGTGACATCAGCGGCAGAGCCCGCCCTGTTTGTGTTTTATTGAAATAGCAGGGCGGGAAGCTGCCGCTGACGTCACACAATGCTGCTCTGTACAGCAGCGTGATTGAGAGAGCAGGAGAAGAGGGTAGACCCAGCAGAACAGGAGACAGCAACAAACACATAGAGGGGGAGGAACAAACAAGGAGGAGAGGCAGGGAGGATTGTGACATCGGCGACAACCTCTTATTCAGATCCCACACAGGCAACCTCTTATCTTTCTAAAGTGTATTTCTTGGGGTACAGGGGGGGCTAAAGACATGGAGTACCCCTTCCCTGAATGCAGCAGACTTGCTGCATTCTATGCTGCATTTAGTTTGCCATGCACCAGGGGGCTGACAGGTCCTGTTTAAAGGCGTTTTACCTCAAACAAAGTTCATTTTAATCATAGATCTTGGAATAAATAATAATTTCCACAATTGTAGATGATAAATAAAAATGTTCCTGTGCTGAGATAATCTTATATATGTGTCCCTGCTATGTACTGTGTAATGGCTGTGTCTGACCGTACAGGGACATGGTCTGATCATACCACCTCTCCTGGGCTGAGATAATCTTATATATGTGTCCCTGCTATGTACTGTGTAATGGATGTGTCTGACCATACAGGGACATGGTCTGATCTTACCACATTTCCTGGGTCGGGGAGAATGCAGTATACTTTACTGACACTACAGCACAGGATCATAGCCGATTCTTTCCGTGAAGTAAAACATTTTCCTGCCTCTTTATAAACATGTTTTACCTCACAGAAACCAACAGCTGTGATACTATTTTGTCCAAGAGTATACAGACATTACAGCACGGGATCGGAAAGGAATTTTTCTTTGAGGTAAAACATTTTTTTTTTAAAAGCAGACAGGTAAAGGTTTGACCTCACAAACAATTTTTTGTGCTCTCGTGCTGTGATTTCTGTATACTCTTGGACAACTTGGGATCACAGCTGTTGGTTTCTGTCAGGCAAAACCGGTTTATAAAAGAGGCAAAATGTTTTACCCCATAAAAAGATTGATCTATGACCCGGCTGTAATGTCTGTATACTCTTTTCATTCCTCCCCTGCCCAGGAGATCTGGTATGATCAGATCATGTCCCTGTACAGTCAGACACATCCATTACACAGTACATAGCAGGGACACATATATAAGATTATCTCAGCACAGGAGATGTGGTATGATCAGACCATGTCCCTGTACGGTCAGACACATCCATTGCACAGTACATAGCAGGGACACATATATAAGATTATCTCAGCACAGGAGATGTGGTATGATCAGACCATGTCCCTGTACGGTCAGACACATCCATTACACAGTACATAGCAGGGAGACACTATAAGATTATCTCAGCACAGGAACATTTTTTTAAACACATCAAATTAGTGGAAATTATTAGGATTCCAAGATTTATTGATTAAAATTAACTTTGTTCAATATATTTCTTATAGAACGACAGAAAAAGACCAAAATTGTATACAGAACACATGCACCCAAATGTTCAAGCTCCCCCTGATATTCATTCAAGTGTGCCACACATTAGATGACCAGTTTCTGAAACATAACGCCCAGTAACACAAGACGCTGAGATTTAAGGATTCCAGAGAAAATGTCTGAGTTCCAGGTAGTGAGGCTTTCCAGCGTTCCCCCGGTGCCACTCACGCAGTTTGCTGACGTTCGGCAGCTTAAACACAGGACACATAGTATCAGCCATACAAGCCCCTTCATGTCACATCCACAATTATTTCAATACAAAAGTCAAGTAAAGATTAAAGGTATATCCTGTTGTGAACGTCCTCCACCCCTCGAGCGTCACATCCCATAACTAATGGTTTAATTGCTTTTATTTCCCCAAATATTCACAGGCTTCCGACCGTGACCAGAAATAACTGGATCCGTCTGATCTGTAAAGTGAGAGCCGCAGGTGTTTTCCAGCTGCCAAACAGCAGTAAAAAAAGGGAATAAGGCTGTCTAGTCCCAGACAACTTCTTTACTATGAGAGAAGATATGGCTCAGAGATGGCTGAGCAAACAAAGTAATGTTCACCTGTTGATCCACTGCTCCACTGACTCAACCACACCCTTTTCAGATTAGTCATCAGGTGGATAACAATCATTTCCAATATGAGGTGGGAAAGTATTTACGTTCTCAGGGAGGGTGAACAAGGGGGAAAGCATTTAAGCTCTTAGGGAGGGTGGACAAGGGGGAAAGCATTTAAGTTCTCAGGGAGGGTGGACAAGGGGGAAAGCATTTAAGTTCTCAGGGAGGGTGGACATGCGGGAAAGCATTTAAGTTCTCAGGGAGGGTAGATAACGCAAGCTGTAGACAAGGGGGAAAACATTCACAATGTAGTTTTCAGTAAACTAAGGTAAAAAAGGGCCTTGGAAAGTAATTACTATTTTCCACAGGAATAAAGACGAATACCCTAATAAAGTGATTTGCAAGGCTGCTATCTTGGAGTAAATTGTTAAGAAAAAGTAAAAATTAAGTTGAAAAAGAACTAAAAACCAATGACACAGGCATACTTTTGTCCTTCTTAAGGGCAGAATATCAGAGCAGCAGATCCCTTCCATCTGTGCCACCAACAGGCGGGGATCTTTAAAGAATGTGAGGTGAAACAAGAAGCTAAACTGAGCTTGTATACAAGGGGCACAGCACAACACCCTGCAGCATTTACTACAGCAACAAGACTTAAGATAATTGTATTTTGTGGAGATTAACACCATTTTTTAGAAGGACCTTAGTAGAGTGGAATAATGCAAAGTGTGTCCCATTTTGACACCTTTGATTTTGAGTCCCTTTTTATCAAACAAAACAGCCCAAAGAAGCGTGACAAGAAACGAAACTAGTGCAAAAGCTGAAAGCTTCCACCTCACCCGCAAAATGGTGAGGAAGTTGTTTGTAGACAGAACATATGTCAGTCTACATCCGACCCCAGACTGTATAATTGGATACTGCACAGTAATCCTAGAGCTGAAGATCTGCATCTATTGGATTTGGCCCAGACGTTGGTCTCGGCTGGCATCGACACTGGCACCTTTATTCCCTGCAGACCACCTGCCCTCCATTCTGTGTGTCTATTTTTGCATGGCTTTGTGTATAAAGAGCTAATGCTCGCCTGATCTCTGCCGTGTAGTGGTTTACACGTGTAGCATGTTCTGATGGAGGATGTGGGTACGGCTGGGTGCTCTTCTCTTTCCAACCACAAAACTATATCTGCTTCAAAGTGCATAAGAGGAGGGTTGTGTCTATACACAAATTATTTGTTCTGTGTTTTTCTCATACAAAATAATGTGCACAATACATTAGAAGACTCATTCTACATGTCCAGTAATCATCGGATCCAGCAGTGAAAAAAGAATGAAAACCGGATGGCTAGAAAGCAATCGGTTAATGGATCCCTTTTCCATAGACTACAATCTTAAATTAAAAAAAAAAAAAAAAAAAAAAAAAAATTGTCTCCTGCAAATAGTTTTTTTTCCAAAATATACAAAAAACACTTAATTACTTACCGGTAATGCGTTTTTCCTGACAGCACCCTAATGAGAGAGGGATCCGCCCTCCAAGGACAGGGTCCATCAGGCTTTAAAAGGTGCGGCTCCTCTCCCCATGTCAGTTGGTTACAGAGTCTGAATCACGAACCTCCGGAATATCGTTCGTTCACTACAACCCTGAACACCACCAAGAGGAGATGAAAAGTGACGAACCCTCAACAATGGGAGGGAATATGTGGGTGCTGTCATGGGACTCCGAAAATACACATTACCTGTAAGTACGTGTTTATCGGTCGTCCATGACAGCACCAGAACGACAGAATTACAGAGAAGAGTCAGCAATCGGGGAGGGACCACAGCCTGTAGCACCCTAGTCCCAAAGGTGATATCAGCACCAGAGATCCAGCCTATAGTGTCTATAGAAGGTGAAGATCACGTTGCCACTCTACAGATCTGATCAATAGACACACCTGATCTTTCTGCCCAGAAAGTGCCCAATGGAACCGCCGTTCCTGAGGCTTCCGATTCAAGGACAGAATACAAACTGAAGAAGGGAGAGGAACCGCCCATCCCAAGCCTGATGGATCCCTGTCCTTGGAGAGTGGATCCCTCTCTCGTTGGGTGCGGTCATGGACAACTGGTAAAGTTGTGTTTGCAGAACTTTTTTGCCAACAGATTGCTGCTGGATCTGATTTAATGGATGATTACTGGACAGGTGAAATTACCTGACATGGCTAAGCTTAACATACAGGGGCAAATTACACAGCGTGAACCTGGACCAGATAGTCTGAAACTGTACCAAACTGGCCCAACCTAATTAAAAATTGTCCCACAAGAGTAAGGGGGCGATTGGGAGAGCGGCAGACCATGCATTGACACACCCCTGCACACGTTTTTAGTATGATTTGCATAAGGCTTCAAAAATAGATTTATTTTTTTTATGACAAGCACATCAGATTGCTACAAACATATATCATATCCAGACATACCGCTACCTATATATCTGCAAATGTGCTAGGATATTCCTAGCAGTCTCGCAGACAATGAACGGAGCAGAGGTCAGGGACAGCTCCTCTTTCCCGATTCAAGACCAGACTCTACGGAGCCCTATTCTCATTATAACTCTGGGTCCTAGAAGTATGGCCAACTTACTAGTAGGCCAGAACACAGTCGGATCTGAAAATGTTTTTCTGTCTGTAGGTTCCAATCCTGATTTTGGATTACACATATCAATGCAAAATACAGAGCACATACCGACATGTGAATAAGGACGCAGTGTGGTTCAGTGAGCCTGGCTTCACACTACTGGTTTTCGGTATTCATGTGATTCCAGCTTAATCTGGGTGCACAAGCATCTGTTTCCAGCCCCATTGACTTTCACTGGGGTGGAAGGCACTTGCGGGTGCATCCAGTTCTGTACGGTTCCCCCTCATCCGGGAGTTCATGTTTTTTTCACTGAGACTAAAAAGAGAATTATGTTTACTTACCGTAAATTCTTTTTCTTCTAGCTCCTAATTGGGAGACCCAGACATTGGGTGTATAGCTTCCGCCTCCGGAGGACACACAAAGTACTACACTTAAAACAAAAATTGTAGCCCCACCGCCTCTAGGAGAAATCCCATCAGTTCGGTGCACAAGCAGGAAGGAGGATAAAACCCACACCAAGACCGAAAGGTCCGGCTATGAATTAGTGGCCAACAGGGCCAAAAAAGGGACATGTATAACACCAGCCACTTAAATAGAAGAACAACGCCTAAAGGGCAACAGGGTGGGTGCTGGGTCTCCCAATTAGGAGCCAGAAGAAAAAGAATATACAGTAAGTAAACAAAATTCTCTTTTTCGCTCCATTGGGAGACCCAGACATTGGGATGTCCAAAAGCGATCCCTGGGTGGGAGAAGACCCAAAGCGTGGCAGTAACAATCATAGGTGAGCGACCGCCGCCTGAAGGATCCGTCTGCCCACATTAGCGTCTGCAGAAGCATACGCATGAATCTGATAATGTTTTGTGAAGGAGTGTAGGCTAAACCAAGTGCCTGCCAGACACACCTGTTGTGCTGTGGCCTGGTGATGTGCCCACGAGGCACCCACAGCTCTTTTCGAATGCGCCTTAACCCCCGCAGGTAAGGGCGCAGCAGAGGAAAGGTAGGCCTCCTGGATAGGAGCCTTGATCCACCGGGCCAAGGAGGACTTGGAGGCCGGCGCTCTTTTTTTTTTTTTTTTTTTTTTTTCTTTTCTGGCCTGTCGTGAGAACGAACAAGGCGTCCGTGCGGCGAAAAGAAGCCGAGCGGGAGACATAAATCCTGACAGCCCTGACCAGGTCCAAAGTATGCAGAGACTTCTCATACTGGTGAGCAGGATTAGGACAAAAAAAACGGAAGGACAATGTCTTGATTCAGGTGAAACGGAGAAAGCACCTTGGGTAAGAACTCTGCCACAGGCCGGAGCACCACTTTATCCTGGTGAATCACCAGGAATGGAGACTTGCAAGACAGGGCTGCCAGCTCTGAAACTCTCCGAAGAGAGGTAATGGCCACCAGAAAGGCAACTTTCTGTGAAAGTCCGGAGAGGGACACCTCTCTCAGAGGTTCGAAAGGCGGCTTCTATAGCGCCGCAAGGACCAGATTAAGGTCCCAGGGGTCCAAAGGACGTCTGTAGGGCAGAACAATGTGACATGCCCCTTGCACAAAGGTCCTAACTTGAGTGAGATTAGCCAGACGTTTGTAGAATAGCACGAATAGTGCAGAAATCTGTCCCTGAAAGGAACTAAGAGATAACCCTAAACCCAATCCTGAATATAGAAAGGAAAGCAGGATTGGTACAGGGAAAGGCCAAGGAGAGTGCCCATTCGAGTGGTACCAGGAAAAGAAAATTCTCCGAGTCCTGCGGAAGATCTTTGCTGATGCAGGTTTCCTGGCCTGTCTCATAGTAGCGGCAACCGCTGGGGAAATCCCCGGGATGTCATCAGCCAGGATTTAAGAGTCACAAAGTTAAGCTGAGGGCCACAGAATTCTGGTGAAAGAACGGACCATGAGACAACAGGTCCAGACAATCTGGAAGCTTCCACGGTTCCCCTGCCGTGAGCTGCCACAGGTCTGGGTACCAGGCACGCCTGGGCCAGTCTGGGGCGATCAGTAGAGCGCGCCTGCATTCTGCCCTGATTTTGCGCAGGACTCTAGGCAACATCACCAACGGGGAAAACCCGTACGGGCAGTGGAACTGAGACCAGTACTGGACCAGTGCGTCCGCAGCCAGGGTCTGGTGATCCTGAAGCCGGGCCATGAAAACTGGAACCTGAGGCCATCAGGTCCACGTCCGGTGTTCCTCATCGGTTGCAGATGGTCTGAAAGACGTCTGGATGAAGGAACCACTCGCCCGAGTCCATGCCCTGGCGACTTCGGTCGTCGGCTTCCGAGATGTCCCCTCCGGGGATGTGGACTGCCGAGATGGAGGAGTCGTTGTCCTCTACCCCTTGAAGGATACATTGAACCTCGAGCAGAGCTGAGGTGCTTCGAGTTCCTCCCTGGCGATTGATATAGGATACGCTATCGCGTTTGATGAAATCCGGATCCGTCTCCCGACAGGAACCGCTGGAAAGCCAAAAGCGCTAAGCAAATGGCCCTACTCTGCAGGACATTGATCCGGAGAATGGATTCCAACTCCGTCTAGGTGCCTTGAGCCCCGTGGTGGAGGAATACTGCGCCCCGGCCCGAGAGGCTGGCGGCCGTGGTCCCAATTGCCCATGAGAGGGGCAGGAAGGACCTCCCCCATGACAGACAGGGGTAGCAGACACCAATGAAGGGAGACCTTCGTCAATGCAGACAGGGAGACCTTCCTGTCGCGGGAAGATGGTGCTTGTCCCCACTGCGGAGGATCTGCAATTGCAGTGGCCGCAGGTGAAACTGTACGAAGCATACTGCTCCATGGCCGCTACCATTTTCCCCAAGATGTACATCAGCCGCCTGAGGGAGACTGAGCGTGACTGAAGGTGTGAGCGGACTTCTGATAGAAGTGCCAGTTGTTTGTCCAGAGGCAGCTTGACTTAAGCTGAATAGTCGTGAGACTCCATGCACTGGCATGTCAGAGTCTGAGCAGGAGAGCAGAGTGAGAGACTGCATTGGCATTGTTCCAGAGAAGATGCCTTCACCAATAGGTCGTTCAAGTACGATATTACTGCATGGCCCTGGGAGTGCAGGGCCGCGAGGACAGAATCACAAAAATGGTCGTCCCCCGCCGCAAACCTCAGCCAACGCTGATTAGTGGGCGCCATGGGGATGAGCCGGTATGCCTCCTTGATGGCGATTGATGCATGCAAGCGTTCGAGAGGAACAGAAAAAACTACTCCGTCTCGCCTCAAGGCATCAAGAGCCTGGTTAAAGGTCTGCGCCTTTGCTAGAGGAGGCGTGGAAGAGAGTTCAGCTGTATATAGTAGCCATGCGGTATAACCGGAGAGCCTGCCCTTGACTGAAGATGTGGCTTGGAGAGGCGGATAGGCATGAGGAGGCCGTCACAGAGGCTGAGCCTCCTGCCGTTGAGCGCAGGCGATCTTGGAACGCCATGCAGAGTCACACCCTTAGCTTTAGTCCAAGCCAGTGGACTGAAAACATTTGGTGCACAGGTTTCCCAACCATAGCGTGCGGCACGTAAGAGCTTACTCGCCAGAGGAGCCCTTCCAGCTGTTCCCAAAACAGCCTGTTACCAGCCAAAAGACAACCCCGTAAGGTACCTTTTTGGATGTGGGGTCAGCTAATCATATTCCGAGGCCATAGACCTGCGGATAGCCAGGGGTCAGGTCCCCCACAGGGATCCGAAGGTCTGAGCTGTAGCAGCTGCAGCAGCGCGGAGGTCCGGTGAAAACTGGATTACCGGATCTGGAGCCCCGGACTGCGGCTGCAGCCACATGCACAAAGATACGGAGTACCTGGGTCTCCCAATGGAGCGGAAAAGAAATCTCACTATGCAGTCAATATCTGAGCCATGCTAGAGCTCATGACATGTGAGCGCTCGCGGACAGGATCCCCGACCCTGCTGTACCCGTATGACTAATTGTGATATGTCATCGTTTGTCGTCGTTTGTGGTCGTCCTCGACCACCTGTTTCTGTCTACCCTCCAAATTGCAAAGCGCCATGTATCCTAATGGCGCTATATAAATACCTATTAATAATAATAATAATATCCGGGTCACGTTGTGATGACACTTGGCGCAGTCTGATTACATAATTAGACGGTTTTTCATGGATGAATACAGTTATGTGACCCTAGCCTGAGAAGCAGAGACTGCTCCACACAGGGCAGGTGTTGGCTGCGTTATACAGCTGGCACCCACACAAAAATAAACTGCTACCACTCCATAACACAATGTGAACAGGTGCCAACCGGACAGAACACAATATTTCAAGAAGAAACAGTTGTACTCTATAATGCTTAGTGATGAAAATATGAATGTGGGAAATGGAACTGAGGAAACAAAGAATTAAAATGAGACACCTAGCATACACAAATGGCCATCCGTATATCTGCTCAGTAGCCACATTGAGGAGTCTCCTTACTGGGTTCCTCTACTCTAGATAATGTCTCTCTTTGGGTTAAAAAAACCTCCTCTTGCATGGGCGAGTAGGAACCTGCTGAATTAAGGCTAAAAACACCCCTCTACCCTCTGGACACTTTTGACCCATTGACAGGTCCTTTTATAAAGGGGTATACTCCCATGTAAGGGGCCTTTCACATCAGTGTTTTCGCTGATGGGCGGCAGCTCAGCAGATTTACCGCATCTGCCACCTAAGGACCCTTCCACATCAGTGGTAAACGCTGATCGCGGCAGTTGCAGTGAAAAAAAACCGCAACTGCAGCAATTACAGCATGGCACACTTGCGGCAAGCCCCATACAATGTCTATGGGGCTTGCGGTAAGTGTGCGGCAGGTGCGGTTTTGGCACTTGCGGAAGGTGCGGCCACAAACAAAACGCGGCATACCACGGTTTTTTTCGCGGCCGCACCTGCCGAAACCGCAACTATACCGCTCTTGCTGCGCCTGCCGCAAGCCCCATAGACATTGTATGGGGCTTGCCGCAGGTGAAACACAAGTGCGGCCGTTATGCGGTAATCGCGGCAGTTGCGGTTTTTTCACCGCAACTGCCGCGATCAGCGCGAAACGCTGATGTGAAAGCAGGCTAACAGGCGCACTGCATGCGACTTGCTGGATCCGGGCCGCGAGTCGGCGGATCCGGCAGATGTGGCGCCACCTGATGCGAAACACTGACGTGAAAGGGGCCTAAGACATACATGGCATGTTCTGTTTCCACAACAGTGGGGAATAAAGGTGGCCCTGCATACATGGCTCTTCCCATTAACTACTATGGGAGTTCAGAAAAGCCAGGTGACCGCTTCTCAGCTTATTTCTGGAGTCCTGAGTAGCCAATCTGGCTGATTATGCTTTAATATTAGAGCTGGGAAGGTTTCTCTGCCTAACTGGACAGATTTGCCACCCAAGACTGAGAAAGTCAACCCCAGAAAAGACTATAATTTTGGCAATAGAGCTTGCCAAGTTGACGAGATTTAAGGGGTATTCTTATCTCAGAGATCCTATGCCAATATGTAGTAGGTGTAGTAATATAATAATATTAGCAAATGCCTATTAGAACTGTAGTATTATTAGACCTACTACATAATGGGATAGGATCTTGGAGATGGGAATACTCCTTTAAGGAACACTACTTAATTGTAGTGAATCGTTGGGATAAAATTGTTGACAATAGCCATTTGCTCCAAACAATTATATGTATCTTACATGTATGTTACATACTGTCCCACAACACAAAATGGTCCGAACTTACCGGAATATAATACACGTTCATTTTAGGAGCTTCATTCGCAGTGAACAGCATTCCTGAGGACACAGAATAGGAGATGGTGAAAAATGTCTCATTGTCTACTGGTATCAGACACCTGGCAACCGTGCGTGTGCCAGAACCTGAGCTGCCCGATATTGGGATCATGGGAACGGTCTACAGTAGCATTAGACTATCAGTGCTGACAGCAGGGAGCAAATCAAGTTGTGGGAAACCTGGGTGGCGAAGATCCGGCACACCGGTGCCAGCAAAGCCCAGGCAACATCACCGGTGCCAGCAAAGCCCAGGCAACATCACCGGTGCCAGCAAAGCCCAGGCAACATCACCGGTGCCAGCAAAGCCCAGGCAACATCACCGGTGCCAGCAAAGCCCAGGCAACATCACCGGTGCCAGCAAAGCCCAGGCAACATCACCGATGCCAGCAAACCCCAGGCAACATCACCGATGCCAGCAAAGCCCAGACAATATCACCGGTGCCAGCAAAGCCCAGACAATATCACCGGTGCCAGCAAAGCCCAGACAATATCACCGGTGCCAGCAAAGCCCAGACAATATCACCGGTGCCAGCAAAGCCCAGACAATATCACCGGTGCCAGCAAAGCCCAGACAATATCACCGGTGCCAGCAAACCCCAGACAACATCACCAGTGCCAGCAAACCCCAGACAATATCACCGAGGGCAGCAAACCCCAGACAATATCACCGAGGGCAGCAAACCCCAGACAATATCACCGAGGGCAGCAAACCCCAGACAACATCACCGATGCCAGCAAACCCCAGGCAACATCACCGGTGCCAGCAAAACCCAGACAATATCACCGGTGCCAGCAAAGCCCAGACAACATCACTGATGCCAGCAAACCCCAGACAATATCACCGGTGCCAGCAAAGCCCAGACAACATCACCGATGCCAGCAAACCCCAGACAATATCACCGCGGCCAGCAAACCCCAGACAATATCACCGCGGCCAGCAAACCCCAGACAATATCACTAACCCCACACAATATTACTGCGGCCAGCAAAACCCGAGACGAAATCACTGTGCTAAAGCCTCACCTATGTACAACTGTGAGCAACACTGGGACACGGAAATATAACAGCGCCCTCTACTGGATGGAGCAAAGAGAGGAAGGAAAAAAGCCAAATGGGCCGAACAGGCATCACAGAATATCCAATTGTAGAAATCAAGCTTCTTATTGATGACTTTTCATTTATTTTCTTCCTCAAATTTCTCTATATCTCTGCCTGTATATATTTTCATAAATTGTGAATTTTGCCATCCAAGTTTTAGGCCAACACATTCTGCTCTGTATGACTGCTCCTCAGAGGTCATCTCATTATAGACAGGATTGCAATCTTGTGGTGCAGCGGCTGGCTGCCTTGCTGGTGTCAGTGCTGAGCCTTGTGGTTCCACGGCTCGAGTAAGGCATTACATGTGCTATGATGCAGGTTTGAAAGCCCGGGGAGTGTCTGTCAAACCTGGATCCACCTGTGGGCGTGACACAGCAGACTTAAGCAGACTCCCTCCTGGTCACATGGGCTGTGACATCAGAACAGGTCCTTCACACAGGATGTGGAGAGCCTGATGATCTGAAGGAGAGGTTTGTCAGAGCCTCTGATAGGTGAGGAGACCTAGGGAGGCCCAGTTCATCCTGGAGCTCAGGGAGCCCATCCTGGTCGGAGCCTGGCCACACAAGAGTCTGTGAACCTCCAGGAGCAGGAGGTCTCTCACCTGGGCCTAAGGTCAGCGATTCCCTCCTATGAACTAATCAGGATGTGTGTGTGTGTTATACCGGCCATTGGGACAGTCAGAAGAGACATGGTTATGTGCAGGCATACTTGCAGTATCAGCAGCTAGAAGTGAATGTGTGTGACCAGCTTAGGTAGTGGGAGGGTGGTAGTCGTACAACGGCGTTTCATGATGCATTAAACATTAATCTTTTAAGTCCATGTGGCAATGGAGCTGTTTATAATAGAAGCAGGGGTCTAGGGGTAAGACCTCCAAGCGGGGGGGAAGGAATGGTTGGCCGCAGATACTGGATGTATGCACAAACATACATATTATATATGCACTCACAAAACACACACACATAACACACGTACACATAAACCACGATCCTCTTAAATGAAATTACGGACGTCTGTCCCTGCAATAAAACCTTTTTAAAGAGGGGAATGCAGGGCACTTACAATATATGCCCTTACACTGTGCCTGTTTTTGACAATGAATTATTGTAGATTCGAAGGTTTGTTCTAAATTGTTTGCTCCTGTGTATTGCAATGTCTTGTGGCTAGTTAGGCTTATGTCACTTTGGAGGGGTTTTTATTTTGTTTTTTTACATTTATTGTCATCACGCGCTCTTCTCTCTTTTCTCTTTATAAACCTGTATTTGTTTTGTAGTGTAACATGACTGTGACCTGATGAAGTAGCAGTCAGCTACGAAACGCATTGGCTAATAAAACTTAAAAATCCATCTGGAACCTGGCAGCACAGAGTCAACATCCCTATTCTCTCCTTTATCTTCATGTAACCGCGCGGATATCTGCAGCAGCCATTACAAGCTTCTAAGGTGGTTGTGACCCTCACCACCCGATAAGGTGAGCCCAACTATCATCTCCTAACATTTTATCCACTGGATGAAGCCATATTTGCTCTTCCTTTCCAGCTTTGTTTTTGCCAAGGAGCAGACATGTTGCCTGGTAGTGATGTGTCCTAACAAACATAAGTGATCCCTGGTTCAGGGGCTGTGGGTGGCGCTAGTGTTGGGGGGCTGGAGGCCGTATTGGGGGGTCACGTGTTTATAAGTTCACATAAATGGTTTCTCACCTGAATTCGGGTAAAGGCACACATCATTGACATCAGCCTCGGGCTCAATAGATGTCAAAACTTTTCCCTGGGGACAAAAAAACAACAATATGTGAATAATCAGTCAGAATGATCCCTGGTAATGAGATATGAGTACATGATAGGGCTGGATGGGACGCCCGCCCTGTGCATATTATGTGGCATCTGTCAGAATTTTCACACTACACAATCCTGTTCTGAAATAACTGCAGAAAGCAAATCACAAAAACATGTTGATTCCCGGAATCCCAGGGAGATTGGCTATAAACCTGGAGCAGACACCCAGGAGATGAGCGGCTACCGACTGCTTTACAGCAGAGGAGAAGACGGCAGAAATCTGACCCCTTACACCATGGAGGCAGACGGGCCCCCCAGGACGCAGACGCCGGACCTGGGGGCCAACATATAAACCGGGGCCACTATTACAGCAACTACGTTCATCCTGCACACAGTTCATTAACCACTTTGCTCCCGGGCAGTTATCTGTTTTTCATTTTTCCCTCCCCTTCTAAGAGCCATAACTTCTTTATTTTTCCGTCAATAGAGACATAGGAGGACTTGTGTTTTGCAGGACGAGTTGTACTTTTAAACGCGATCATTCATTTTACCATACAGTGTCAGGAACATGAGGAAAAAAACTCCAAGTGCAGTGACATAGCAAAAAGGAAAAGCGCAATTCAACAATTGTTTTGTAGAATATTTACCATGTTCAATATATAGCAAAACTGACCTGGCGGTGTGATTCTCCAGGTCGGTACTTAAGTTGTGAAAAAAAAAACAAAAAACTGAAAATTAAAAGGAAAATGTTTTTTTTTTGTGTGTGCTTTTTTTTCTTTTGACGCCATTTTCCGAGACTCGTAACATTTTAATTTTTCGGGATATGGGTCCGAGCGAAGACCTACAAAAATGGACTGGACTCTTTTTCTGTGCTCCATCTAACAGCAGGAAAATAGAAGCAATCATGTGATCAGTCCCATAAAGTATAATAGGTTTGTGTCTATCCATGAAAATCACAGACAGCACAGGTATGTGACAAACAGACGTGAGAGGCCACAAAGATGTTTTTAACACATGGAATAGAATCCTATTATACCCTATGGAGTTGTTCATATACTTTTTTTTTTTAACTTTATTTTATTTGTGGATAGATTGCCCACAGTAAAATAAAAAAATAATAAAAGTGTCATCCAAGCATTTTTTTCCTTTTACTGTTTAACCTCCCTGGCGGTCTGTTTAGTTCTGGAAATTGTTGCTAAAAGCGGGCTACCCGCGTTCGCGGTAGATGCGGTTAAAAAACCGCATCTGCCGCACTTGCCGCATAGCTGCCGCACTTGTGCCGCACTTGCGGCGCTGTTGCGGCGCGGTTGCGGTAATCTGCATAGGAACCAACCACCTCGGATGACCCTCATACACTGTTAATATGTGCCCCTGCAGCCTAGTAAACCATTAGCAGCACTGTTGTTGTGTGCTAAGTGGCTGCAGTACAAGTGCGATAATGAATTGAGAAACTTACATGCCAGCGTACATGAGGCTGTCTCCCTGTGTGTTGCTGGGACTTGTTGTGCTGTGGTCATCATGTCTGCTCGCCCCCTCCCTTATGCACGCCCCCTCCCTTATGCACGCCCCCTCTCAGCCTGCTATAGTGCTGTGAGGCTGATTGCGTCATAAAGGGGCGGGGCTACCGTTATGCCGCGATTTAGCCCCGCCCCTTTATGACGAGATCAGCCTCACATCACTATAGCAGGCTGAGAGGGGGCGTGCATAAGGGAGGGGAGAGCAGACATGATGAGCACCGCCCACACGTCCCATCACACACAGGGAGACGGCCTCATGTACGCTGGCATGTAAGTTTCTCAATTCATTATCGCACTTGTACTGCAGCCACTTAGCACACAACAACAGTGCTGCTAATGGTTTACTAGGGTGCAGGGGCACATATTAACAATGTATGAGGGTCATCAGAGGTGGTTGGTTCCTATGCAGATTACCGCAACCGCGCCGCAACCGCGCCGCAAGTGCGGCACAAGTGCGGCAGATGCGGTTTTCTCACCGCATCTGCCGCGAACGCGGGTAAGCCCGAGCCTGACTCGGGGTTAACGCTTCTGGTAGTGAATGTTAACCCCGAGTCAGGCTCGGAATAACGCTAGGAAGGTTAATGAGCACAAGTTTGTAAACTTTATTTTTATTACCTGCAGGAAAAACACGACAAACGGATGGTAAAACTGAACACAAACCAAAAGCAGATGGAGAAGACGTCTGAGCACAAGGAGCTCGTTTATCTTCACATGTGCAAAAAAATATATTATTATTATATACTAGATGGTGGCCCGATTCTAACGCATCAGGTAATCTAGAATATGCATATAGTTGAATTTGAAAACCGCGCAGCATTCAAATCGCGCGCCAGACTGCGCGCCGCCAGCCGTGGCGACCAGAGACTTGGCGCGCGGTTTGAATTCTGCATTTCTGATTGGTCTTCGCAGCTGGCGGCAACCAACCAGAGACGCGGCATTCAAACCCCGCGCCAATCTCTGATTGGCCGTCATATAGGAATCATCATACCGTAGGTATTCCAATATGGCGGTCGGGGTACTACCGTGGTGAGACGCCGGTCATCTCCTGGCTGGCTTGCCGCGGACCTCGCAGCACAGTAGATGAGCGATGGCCGCTGATCTCCCGACGATATCCGCAGCTCATATTCTGCGCCCCGAGGTCCGCGGCAAGCCAGCTGGTCATCTCCCGGCTGGCTCACACGCGCTGCAGCCACTGACGGGATATCAGCAGCGTTAGCCACGGCCAGACGTGTTTATCCCGGCAATTGTGGTGCCAATGCGCCGCTGTTGCCGTGTTTCAGCTTGGCGCGAATTTTGAATGCTCTCGGCTCTTTTGCATACTCCTCGTTCATTGGTGGCCGACACTGGCGAACCTTAGACGATTATATAGTATATCCTTATGTCTGAATCAGGCCCAATAAGAAAAGTGGAGCATTGGCCAAACTGCCATGTCTGTGGTGCTGGCAAGAAACAGCCAAGTGCTATACGGACTACTGACCCTCAGCCAAATAGATGTCAGATCCAGCTGCAGGTGGCACATGTGCAGTCAGGAGCAAACACACACACACAGATCATTATCCATCCTGTGGATAGGTATTTTTCGGACTATAAGGCACACTTCCTTACCCTCAGATTTTGGGGTTAAGTGGGGATGTATCTTGAAGTCCGGATGTACAGTACCCGGCTGTGGCTTAGGGGGATATGTACACCTGGATATAGGGATCCTATATACCAGGATATAGGCATATATTCCAGGTTGGGGGATCACATATACCAGGACATGGGACATGTACCCCAGAATGACTGATCATATACATCAGGATGAAGGGGGAAGGAAGATCATATACACCAGGATGGGGGATCATATACACCAGTATGGGGGATCATATACACCAGTATGGGGGATCATATACAGCAGGTTGGGAAGGGGGAAGGGGGATCATATACACCAGGTTGGGGGGGGATCATATACACCAGGTTGGGGGATCACATACCAGAATATGAGGCACGTATACCATCATTAGGAGTGGGTGGGTGGGTGGGGGTGGGGGGTGGGGGAATAAGGGAAGGGGAAATCATTAAATACTAGGATGGGAGATCATGTGTAGCAGGACGGGGAATCATACACACCAGGGGGGGGTGAATCATACACACCAGGGGGGGTGAATCATACACACCAGGGGGGGTGAATCATACACACCAGGGGGGGGGGGAAATCACACACACCAGGGGGGGGGGGAAATCACACACACCAGGGGGGGGGGGGGGGGAAAGAAATCATACACATCAGGATGGGGGGGGGACGACGACGACGACAAATCATACACACCAGGACTGGGGGAAGAAATCATACACACCAGGACAGGGGTGGGGGGGGTTGAGGGAGGGGAGGGGAAAGGGAAATCATACACACCAGGATTTGGGAGTCATACACACCAGGATGGGGGTGGAATCATACACACCAGGATGGGGGGGAAGGGAAATCATACACACCAGGATGGGGGGGAAGGGAAATCATACACACCAGGACAGGGGGGGGCGGGGGAATCATACACACTAGGACGGAATATCACATATACCTGGACATATATAACAGGATGTGGGATCATGTACCAGAATATGAGGCACATGTACCAACATGGGGGGAGAAATCATATACCAGGATGGGGGATCATATCTATACCAGAATGGGGTGGGGATCATATACACCAGGGTTTAGAGAAATCATCCAAACCAGGAGGGGGGGAATCATACACCAGGATTGGATCATATATACCGGGATGGAGGATCATATATACCAGGATATGGGTGACGCACACCAGGATGGAAGATAATCCATACTAGGATGAGGGATCATATACCAGGATATGATACACATATACCATCATTGGGAGTGGGGGGGAAGAGATCATAAATAAAAGATTGGGGGATCATATACCAGGAATTGGGACATGTACACTAGGGTGGGGGATCATATACATACCAGGGTAGGGGAATCATATATACACCAGGGTGGGGGATCATATATCAGGAGGATATGAGGCACATATACCATCATGGGAAGTGGAAGGAAGAAGGGGGGGAGGGATCATAGATAGATACCAGAGTAAGGGATCATATGTACACCAGGATGGGAGACCATGTACACCAGGATGGGAGACCATGTACACCAGGATGGGAGACCATGTACACCAGGATGGGAGACCATGTACACCAGGATGGGAGACCATGTACACCAGGATGGGAGACCATGTACACCAGGATGGGAGACCATGTACACCAGGATGGGAGACCATGTACACCAGGATGGGAGACCATGTACACCAGGATGGGAGACCATGTACACCAGGATGGGAGACCATGTACACCAGGATGGGAGACCATGTACACCAGGATGGGAGACCATGTACACCAGGATGGGAGACCATGTACACCAGGATGGGAGACCATGTACACCAGGATGGGAGACCATGTACACCAGGATGGGAGACCATGTACACCAGGATGGGAGACCATGTACACCAGGATGGGAGACCATGTACACCAGGATGGGAGACCATATACTGTATACCACGACTTGGGACATGTACACCAGGATGGAAGATCATAAATACCAAGATGACGGATCATATACCATCATTTGGGAGGAAGAATCAATACCAAGGTTAGGGGATCATACACCAGGACTTGGGACATGTACACAAGGATGAGGGATCATATATACCAGGATATAGGCATATATACCAAAATGAAGGACCATATACCAGTAAGTGGGGCACATATACCAGCAAGGCAGGGCGGGGGGGAACTAAATACCAGGCCTTAGGATATGACCCCCCCCCATCCTGGTGTACATATATACCACGACATGGGAGATACACCCCAGGATACAGGCACATACTAGGCCTATGGAGTCGCATTCTGTGTATATTTTGGGTGGTGTCGGAGTTGGTGTTAAACTCAGGGAAATTGAGGAGTCGAGTTGGATGTTTGGCTGACTGACGTCACAGCCCTGGCACATATACCATGATATGGGACACATACATGAGGATGGGGAACACACTGTATATACCTGGAAGAAGCCCAGGATGGGGACATTAGTACAGAATTTGGGGACATTAACTTCATAACAGTTTCAGCATTAGAAACAAAAAGTGAGGAGAGCAGCGGCACTCAGGAGATCTTTTTTACATACCGGCTTTATTGTGATTTTTCAAGTTACATCTTAGGTGCAGGGCAGGGCAGGCCTGTTGAAGCGGAAGTCCGCGAAACGGACCGTTGCTCCCCCTGCACCTCCCTGCCCTGCACCTAAGATGTAACTTGAAAAAGCACAATAAAGCCGGTATGTAAAAAAAGATCTCCTGAGTGCCGCTGCTCTCCTCACTTTTTGTTTGCAAGATTAGCCCTTCAGCTGAGCAACAGGATTTCACTAACGCCGCTGTACGACACGAGACTCTCTAAGCAGGTCAGTGCCCGGTTCCTTCTCCATTTGCCACAGTTTCAGCATTAGATCTCCCCCCCCCATAAGAATGAATCATGACCAGATTTTTTGCTTCAATTTTTCCCCCTATTTCCCTCCTCTAAAATCTGGGTACGTCTTCTAGTCCAAAAAATATGATATTTATCTGAGTAACACAATACAATAGTCAAAAAGCTAAATCACCTAGCGGTAATGTTTATTTCCCAGAGCCATGACAGCACCACCCGAGAGATCGGTTCTGCCCATCCCAGACAGGAAACCCCTGAAATACAAAGGGCGGCACCTCCTCTCTGCCTCAGTTGGTTACAGAGTGTGGAGAGGATTACCAAAAAACAAGAGTCCATGCCACCACCAAAAAAAGTACAATTCAATAAAACAACCCACACGTGCAAATAACACTATACAGAAGATAAGCCACCATCTCAGTGATTCTATAGTCTCTGAAGAAAGACAGATAATCCCCTCTGAACAGTCGGCTAAGTGAACCTGTTCCTGGAGGACTTCCCATTGGAGGTGTCTTGCGTTCAGCTGAGCCCCTGGGGACTGCTGGTATGAAAGAGGTCAGGGTGCCTAAAAGGGACATGGCTGTCATCAGTCATTTGAGGGTTCTGTATAGTCTGTCACTAATGAGATGACCCTCTGCTGTTTCTTTGGAGGAAGGAGACAAAGTTGAGAATGAGAATCTAACACGAGCCCCAGAAAGGTCTGATGTGTTGAGGGCATCAATCTCGATTTCTCTGCATTGATCAACCATCCTAGACTCGTCAATACGGTCCTTAATCCAGCTGAATGTTGCAGTATTGGGGTGATCTTCCTACTATTAAAAAGTAATCTAAATACGGGACTATGAGCACCGCCCCTGGTGATGTAGGCGAGCCATCACTTCTGCCACAATCTTTTGTGAAGATTCTCGGGACACTTGACAGCCCAAATGAAAGGGCCTGGAAGTGCCTGAGCACCTCTCCCATATGGAGTGTGCAGAATTTTGGAGTGCAGTGGACTTGGCTGCTAATCTCAATGAATTGGCGGAGGCGTCAGCAAGGAAGGAAGCTGCCCCCTGGATATGAATGGGGGAGAGAGAGGTCCTTCCTAGGCACATTATTTTTAATCTGCTGGAGCCAAATCATCATAGATTGAGTGACAATTGGTTGATGCTGAAGGCCTAAATATGCTTGCAGTAACCTCGCAGGTACCTCTCAGCCATCAGTCTTTCGGTCTAATTGATCTTTTAAGATGCCTAAATCCTTGAAGGGCAGGGTTGACTGCTTGGTAGATTTTTTTGCCACTGCACATCTATTTTAGGACTAGAGTCCCAACAAGTAGAGGCTACTTCTGATGGAAGAGGTGAGGGATCCCTTTCTTTCTGGTTTCTTACACTGTTCCCTGATTAGTGCTTGGAGCATGTCATTCAGTGGGAAGGTTCGCTTCTTCTCCTGTGAGAGGCCCCCCAAAGATGAAGTCTTCTACTGACTCTGGGTCCTTCGACTTCCCCAGCCTCATAGTGGACCTGACTGATTTTATAAGGTGGTTGATCTCATCTTTGGGGAAACAGGGTCTGCCTTCTAATCTGCTGTAAGAAGAGGAAGAGTCAGAGGAAGAAGAAGTAGAATAGAGTCATAAGAGGCTCTGAGAGGTCTTCGCTGGGGAACCCTCCTGATCTGGGAAGGAATAATGTCTCTGGCGTTTCTTCTCTGCAGACTTGAGGGACTTGAACTCTACCCTGACTAAGTCCCTGAGCTAGCAGCTAGACTAAGAACAGCATCTCTCACGATCCTATCAATAGAGAAGGAGCAGAGAGCCTTAGTATCATCATCTGGGAGGGGTTATTTACACACACCACATCCCCTATGATGCTTTTTTGAAAGCTTCTTTCTGGTAACCTGAAAAATTAGGAAGAAAAGGCCCATCAGAGGCAGCATAGTCACACAGCACACACCCTGTAGAGAGCTGTAGTACTGGTTTAGGAGGCTGTCTGGGGTCACCATCTGGATTCCCAGAACCTTGGCCCGACTGGAGCCTCCTCCCCCCAGAGAGGGTACCTATAGCTGCGTCATGGAGCCACCTCTCCCCGGAGAAGGGTACCTATGGCTGCGTCAGTCTTTTTCATAGCTAGCAGTGAGCCCTGTTCGTCTGCCATACCTTTTGGGAGTACAGAACATTGACCAGTCGCTCCACCACCCTTTATAGCCGGTGCCAGCCATCTTGAACTCTACTGACCATGCTCGGTGACATCACTTCCTGTTTCCCCGCCAGAAATCAGAAGTAGCACTGAAGGGAAGTCTCCTGATGTTCACCTGGGCGCACAGCATGACAAGGCAGGAGCCGTGCACGCGCGCTGCCACAGGCTATGCTGGGACCCGAGATATGACCGATTCTGGTACCCTACCAGACCCCGCGCCCACCACCGCAAGGGGGTACCCTGGGGAAGGCGCATCCAGACCCGAGGCACGGCAGGTAAGCCGCTCTTCCAGCCCACGGGTAAGGACCAGGGAACCAGGATCTGTGTTCAGAGATTTCCCTCTCCAGGCAGGAAACCAAAACTGAGCAGAGAGGAGGTGCCGCCCTTTATATTTCAGGGGTTTCCTGTTCTGGATGGGCGGAACATCTCTCTCAGGTGGTACTGTCATGGCGATGATTGAAAAAAGGTGTTTTCCTAGTGCTTTCCCATTAGGTCTATGGTGGCTCTCTGCATCTTAGGGTAAACCATCGTGTACAGAAGATTTAGGCTGATCATGCCCTCTAAGACTACAAGCTCTCCCATCCTGTGCACTTACATTATCCTTGTTCCACATTTTGATGATTCTGGAGTCGGCAGATATAATTAGCTCTAATGGATCATGAAACTGTATGGATTTGATGGGCAGCCCGTACTGGTGATCTTTTACCAGCAGCGGCCGGTTGGAGCGGAGGTCGTACACCAGAACCTGGAAAGGAGGCAAAGATAGTAAGATATTCGTCTTTGGCACAGAAAGTGTGAAAATAAGCATCATCCCTACGGCCCATATCTACATAAAGGGGCACAATGTCATTAATGGTATATGTACAATATCGGCTGATCGACTTTGGCTTCACCCCAGCCAATGGGAGCTCTGCATGAAGGCTTTCTGGATAGTTTTTGGGCCATTTTTTCATTTTATTTTTCCTCCTCTTCTTCAAAGAGCTAGAACTTTGTAATTATGCCCTTGACAAAGCCGCGAGAAGATTTATTTGTTGTGAAACTAGTTGTAGTATTGAATTATACCATTCGTTTTACTGACTAATGTAAAACTAAAAAAGAAAATAGAAGTGGAATAAAATAAAAATAAATAGTTCCGCTATTTTTCATTTTTCCAGCGCTCATTGACGGCCTCCTAATTTGATTTTCTAGGTTTCGCCTCTTCTCTCCCTCGGCTTTTCTATCATGAAGGCCGGATCGGTTTGTGCCCATTGATTTCACTCTGGCACTTCTGTTTGCATCCAGTTGCTGTTGGATCCATCCGAAGTTCATTTTTTATACAGAGCCCAAATAAAAACCAACATGGGGCCTTTTTTTGGCTTGATAAAAAAAAAAATGCTTCTGACCGGATCTGGCATACTGCAGCATGATTTGTGTGTGTCAATGGGTACTGGATCCAGTTTTACCAGATCATTCCTGATCCAGTGAAATTTGATGTGGCTTGCCCGTAATGTCACACATGTAAAGTTCGGGTCCGTATCAAGCACCTGAGTGATCGGCATGGACCCCAAACAGGGATTTACTAAGAAGTCTGTGATTAAAGCATTATACTCACTTGTCTCGCTGCTGCTGTCTCTTCCTGCTCCCGCTCATTAGCCGCATCTAATATTCACTGCATTGGCTGCTGAACAGCCAATCACAGATGCCCATTGTTTGTGACAGCATCTGTGATTGGTTGCTGGCACAGTGGTAGAGCGCAACAGCCAATCACAGATGCGAGGTGTTGGGCGCAACAGCCAATCACAAACGCTGTCATAGTGACTTGGCGTCTGATTGGCTGTTTAGCAAGCAGTGCAGAAGAACCCGGCAGTGACAGCCGCACCGAGACAGGCGAGTATAAAGCTTTAATCACAGACGTCTCCGTGAAGCCCCTGTTCGGAGTCCGTGCTGAACACTTAGGTGTCGGGACGGAGCAATATAGGCAAACTGATCTGGACAATACGATGCAGCCAGGGGAAAGCATACCCCTATTATAAACGGAACAGGCAAACAGATCCAATATAATACCAGTACGGTTTCATCTGGCTCCATCTGGTTTAAGGAAAAATATAGATACGGCTTTTGGAAGAAGGGGGGGGGGGGGGGGGAGGAAAAAAAAACGAAAGAGTGAAATGGAAAAATTGTCCCATCAGGAAAGTGTTAATGAGACTAGTTTTAACCCTTAGTAAAGAGATTCAGCTTAAATCTGTTATGCAATTAAGGAGGTAAAAACCACAGACTTGTGGTTACAGTGAGACTTGGGCGACCTCAGCCCTTTCTGCTGCCGTGTCCTCACCTGTCCGGTCGACATTCCCACGGCCATGTGCAGAGGCCCATTAAACTTCAGAGCAGAGACGGACGGTAGACCCTCAATTCTGGAAGAAAACAACGCACAGAAAGGGACGAGTCATCATTTACACTTTTATTGTTTTGTTGAAGTCACTTAAGTGGTCACAAGTTTTGTGCAAAACTCAAAAATGCTTTTAATTTTCTGTATTTAACCAGGTATGAAGTTATAGTGAAAAGATTCCATTATCATTATACATAGTTATTGTATACATATGCAAGATCAATAAAATGATTACCAATATAAAAACTGGTATGGATGGGGGCTTTCAAGTAGGATGTTAGGGATATGGAGAAAAATACTGATCTGATCACTTGGTGTATGGAGCCTACGAGCCCCTAGTGCTATGCCCAGCCTTACCAGCAGACGGTGGCACCCTAGAAACACACAAAAGATGGCACCGCCACTCGACGTGGACTATCCCTATTATATTCCCAAGTAATCCCTATAAATCTATACATAAAACATCAACCCGTACCAATGATAATACACAAAAAAAGTGACCCTTACATTACAAAGCACAGTGTTCAATCACCCATAGTCAAGGTGCACAAATCAGCATGTGCCAGTGGATCAGAGAAATGCAAATACTGATAAGTAGCAAGACAATCCACCAGTCACATAATAGATACTAGACATGTCCCACTAACCATGAATCTCTGTAATATATAGAAGTGCCAGTGTTTGAGATAATCAAAGAAAACAGGTACTTCCCTTTAAAAGATAAGTCCCCAAAGTAGGACCTCAACGCTTCTCCCCCTTTAGAGGTTCACCAGGAGGCCATAAAACAAGGATGTATGACTGCTGGTCAGGTAAGGATCTATTCGCTCCTGCTAGAGGTAGGTGCTGGCTGTGTAACACAGCCGCCGCTCTCAGTGTTTGGAGGGGGCTTAGCTCCTGACCTTGCTCCTTACACCTGCACCCGACCTGTAATTTAGATATTGGTCCCAAATTAAAGGGAAGTTCCAATGTCGCTGTGTTCTCACCCCCCCCCCCTCGAGTCCTGATCGTCTAGTGCCATTGCTGGAGAGGCAATGTAACCTGTCCTGCATAGGCACCTTGTCAATAGTGCCATCAGTCTACATCCCTCAGATTTATACTTGGCTCAGCATATTAAAAATGCAACTAATCACAATTAGCGTGAGCTGATAATGATCTAATAGTCAGTGATGGAGCACAGTGTGTCCTTGTACTTACTCAGTGTCCTCCGTTACACTGCCCAGGGCACAGTCCAGAATCCCCACACGGCTCCTTATCCGGGGGTCCCAGCACTCCACTTTACCCTAAGGGGAAATATTTAGAAGCTTAAAAGATGTTCTATCATCATACAAAAGCTATGAGGTCGGCGATCTGTGTGAGAAAAGACACCATCATACACAAGTGCACCCAGACATTACCTCCACCGTGCCGGCAGCAAATAAATGGTGGGCAGGATTGATGTCACAAACGTTAATCTGCCTGAAATGAAAAAAAAATATACATAATGCAGAATTGTATATAAAACATACAGTTAGCAAGTCCTGACACTCCTATACAGGCGGCGGACCTGCAGTGTGAGCTGTTTTGTCGCCTGGCGCCACCTGGTGGTGTTTAGTGTGTATTACGACTACTTACGAAGCTTCGGTCTGAAGGGGATTCAGGTAACGTCCTTGCTCTAAGTTTAACCGGTAGACTTCAGAGCTGTAAAAGAGAACAAAGTTTTTAAACTATATTCTCAAAATAAAACAAGGCCTACTATAATGCAAGACCTTCATATACACTTCCTGCGTATGCCGCTGTGTATTGTTAAAGCAGCACATACTGTCCCTTGGCACTGACTCACAGTAAATAGACAAAATAGGCACGATGACATCAGACCAATGGGAGGCACAAATGGAAACTTATGAGCTTTGGTGGGTGCATGGGGGAAGTGGGAGCGACTCAAGGTTATGTTCAAAATATTAGCCAAGATCTGTGTCAGCACGAGCCCACGGTCCTCACAAGGTCGCCCTATGGAGCGGAGCTGAGCGCTCAGTGTGGCTGCAGAGTCACCCTGTCATTAGTATATTAGAGAACCTAAGGAGCCATAAGGCTATGTGCCGACACAGAGTATTTTCATGCAGATTTTTCTGCACCTTATGCCAAAAAAAATGCACCAGAAACGCATTGCAGTTCGGTAACTGTGGATTTAATGCAGTCTATGGATCAGGGGGCTGGAAAATCTGCTGCAAAAACTGACAGCAAAATCTGCACCGGAAAAAACACTGCAGCATTGGCACAGCACTTCACAATTTCTATAGATGTTGCGGATCGTGGATTTTAGACAAATCTGACAAAAATGCTGCAAAATCTGCTGTATGGGCAAAAGCACTAAGGCAGGGGTGGGGAACTCCAGGCCTAGAGGGCCACCAACAGTGCAGGTTTTCAGGATTTCCTTAGCATTTCACAGGGATTGGTGATTATATTATAACCTGTGCAATACTAAGGAAATCCTGAACACAGACCTGCCGGCGGCCCACGAGGCCTGGAGTTCCCCACCCTGCCCTAAGGGATTGCCCAAAGCAGGATCCAATGTGAGGGGACCTGGGAGAAGTCACGCGGCTCCTCGTCACTTTTCTTACCTTGCTCCAACAAAATACACATCGCAGGATGGGTAGTGGTAGGAGAAATCTCGGCCGAACTTGGGTATCCTCAGCTTATAGTAGAAGCCGTGCTGCGAGTGGAACTCCACGTATCGGTCGCTGTAGAGGAAGATGAGCTGGAACAGAGAAGAGAGATGATGAGCCTCATCTGCCTCCTCCTAGCAGTCAGGCCGCCATCACTGACATATCGGTGCCTAAGGGACATTTCTACACATCCCACAGACTGCACCGAGCCTCCAGGAGAATAACAAACCAACCTTTCCCAAGTAGGAGGCTTGTGAGCCAAGTGCCCAAATGATTAGGGTGCACTGCCCAGATCTGCAGCCCCCACAGCACCTGAGCAGTTATTGTATAGTATGTGTAGGAGAAAATCATTTGCTTCATGTATTCTAGACTTCCAATCCTCAACCCTCCATTGCTTAAAGGGCGTTCTCTGATCACAGACATCTATGGCCCATCCAAAAGCAAACAGTCCCACCTACAAGAGGTTCCCACAGATGCCTCCCTCCGGCTGGGGTCCGGAGATATGGCTGCCTGTGTGCGCCCCCTATAAAGCTCAGGCCCCGGCAGCCATCATCCTGTGCATAGACCTTAGGTGTCTATGATGAGACATCCCCTTTAAGGCAAAGCTTCTGCCGCCTACTTGGATGTGCTTGGATTTGCATGAACAACATTAGAGGCCACTGTGCCTGTCACACCCCGGAGAGCCCTGTGAAGGGTGAATGATTTAATGGGGACCTCTACAGCCTCGTACCTTAGAATAGTCTTCTGATAAGATGTCAAATTTAACCACTGAAAAAGAACAAGAAATCAGGTGAGGAACGCTGCGTCATTAGAGGATATTGTAATTACACAGTTAAAGGCATATTACTAGAATTAAAGGGAATCTGTAAGCAGGGTTTTGCTATCTCATTTGACAGCAGCATGATGTAGGAAGAGAGACCCTGAATCCAACGATGTATCACTTAGATTACTGGGTGCAGCAGTTGAGACAACCAAAGTTTTTAGATGTAGTCAAGCAGCAGAGCTAAGAGCTGCATCTGCCCACACCAGACTCTGTATACAAAGTCTATATACAGGGAGTTGCTAATTACAGCAGGAGCATGCCAGAAAAGGCCCCATTAGTCACAGTAATTATAAGCTACTGGTGCTAAAACGAACAACAATATACAGTGGGATAAGAGGTATGGCCCTAATCTGTGTGTTAACCCTTACAGCATGCCGTCTTCAGATCACGTAGCAAAAACCTGCTGACTGATTCCCTTTCAGAGTTGTATCTCATTCCAGCCTATCTGCAAAATAAAGAAGGTGGTCCAGAGTCACCATGTTATACCCCGCTTTCCTGGAGATGTCCTCCAGTCATTTTGGTTGGTTAGGTGGTGCAGGTGCCATTGTCTCGCTGTACATTCGTAGCGTGGTGTTTGACCACTGTTGTAAAACTGGTTGAGCAAACACAGAAACAGCCACCTGAGTGCCCTGATGCAGAAATGTGGAGACCTTGGTTCACCATGGAGTATCACCGAACGCCGCTGTCACCAGACAGATCAAAGGCTACTTTAAAATCAGCGATTTTTGCCATTTGTGGCAGTTCCGGCAGTTTTGCCACATAACAGCTAACTTGCGGCAAGACTGCGTTCAGCCCAATGCATTTCCTATGGAACTTGCGGACATGTGCTGCACTTTCGGTTTTGCCGGATCCGGCAAATCCGGCACTTGCAACGGAAAAAAAAAAAAACACAGCTAGCAGCGTTTTTCTGACCCACCCATGTGCAAAACCACAAGGGCCGCACATGACTGCAAGTCACATAGGGAATGCATTGGGCTGATGTGAAAGCAAAGTCTAGATGTAAACAAAAGCAAGGAGCCTTTTACAGATGAAAAGGATTGTAGGAAATATAGCTCCACAGCCTCAATCAGCGGTCATGTGCCAGCAGATGCAGGGCCCCCGCTCTACTCACTTCTGTCATATAGACAAATGGAGGAAGCAGTGACAGTACGCACGTTGTATCATCTATGCATAAGTGTACAACACACTGGAAAATGTAGGCATAAAAAAATAAATTACATTGTTTTAGAATTATCTCTTAACCCCTTAGTGACAGAGCCAATTTTAACTTTAAAGGGAATCTGTCGGCAGGTTTTTGATACCTCATCTGAGAGCAGCATGATGTAGGTGAAGAGTCCCTGAATCTAACAATGTATTGTGACAACACAGCCTTTTTCAATGTGTGTCGCGGATTAATATTCTTAATTAGGCCAGATGTATTGCTCTTTTGTTTGCCGACTCATGAGAAGTGAGTCATTGCTTCTCATCAGACTGCTTGGAGCCACCATTGTGCGTGGATTGCTAACTAAATGTAAATTACCTCACCCACCTCTGTGTACATAATTCAGAGGAAAATTATACAGTCTGATTGACTGGCCAACCAATAAGAGAACAGCCTTCTCCTACCAGTCCTGTAAGAATACAATATACCCTGAGGTGAAGGCTCGGGATATAAAAAAAAGACTGTTTCAGTCAGGAGTTCATATGCTACGTGGCCTCAGTTTAGGGACTTTGATCACAGCTCGAGGATCCCCCTCACATCTTCATGACTTCGGCCTAGCAATTTCGGGATTGGCTGCCAGGATCACATCGTATCCTCATATTCTAAAGGACTTTGACCTAGGAATTTTGGTTCTGGCTAGAAGATTACTATATTGGATGATATCCTACAGGAGTTCAGCATAGGATCCTAGGATTTGGTTGAAAGATACCCAGGTTGGGACAATTCGATCACCTGGCTACAGACTTTGCTGTGCTATGTTAGCTTCCTAAGCTTGCCGCTATTCCTTTCTTGGTGGGTGCCTGCCAAAAGCGGAGTGCTGCTGGATTGAGGTAGTTGGCCCTGGAAGCCCTGAAGGCACAAATATTCTAATCCCTGGTGAGCCAGTGGAAGGGTGAGGCACTGTTGTGTTCTTGCAGAGTATGTGTCATATGGCTTTGACTGTTGGGGATCCAATAAATTCTTACCAATGTGTAACCCTCACCCTGTGTAGTGTTCTGTCAACGGATAAAGAGTTCGGGCGTTCATTTAGGATGAGCCCTGGTCCATTTGGTCTTTATAAAGGCGGCCAGCCAGTGGACGAGAGCACCCACTGACCCCGTGTCTCCACATGTATCACTTGCATTACTGGGTGCAGCAGTTCTGACACAGTTTTTAGACTTAGCCATGTAGAAGAGCTCAGAAAGCTGACTCCGACACACCAGGCTCTATATGCAATGTCTACAGACAGTGAGCTGCTAATCAGAGGGGGAGGGGTGTGATTGGACTAGTGTAATCCAGGCAATGATAATCCAAGGAGATAAATCCTTCATTATAACTAAACTACAGCACACAGGGGAATAAATGACACATAGAGGCTGAGACCCAATCTCCTGCTGTCTTCAGATTACATCACAAAAACCTATCGACAGATTCTCTTTAACCTCTTAAGGACCTGGCAATTTTTGTTTTAATTTTTTTCCTCTCTTTAAACAAAGAGCTGGAACTTTTTACATTTTTCCATCACTATAGACATATGAGGGATTGTTTTCTGCAGGACAAGTTATACTTTGGAATGACAACATTCATTCTACCATATAAATGTAAGCGAGAAAAACAGTCCGAATGTGGCAAAATAGAAAAGAATAAAAATTAAAAATCAGCAATAGTAAGTGTTTGTTTTTTTTTTTGTTTTTTTTTTATATAGAATAGATCTTCCCATAAAATTGACCTGGCAGTGTGATTCTCCAGGTACATAGCCTCCCCATGCTGGATATGGCCCTCTAATCCTAGTAGATCCCCCCTTATCCTGGATATGCCCCCCATCCCCTTCACGCTATATAGACCACTGCTGGTGCAGACACAAAAATAATAAATGATGTAACTCACCTCTGCGTAGCTCCCTGCCTGCAGCATCGCCGTCTTCCTGTGCCCCGGACATCGGATCATGTGACCTGGGCGAACACCGATGACGTCACTGTGCTGCAGTGATCACATGATCGAATGCCGGACACATACAGGAAGACAGCGATGCTGCAGGCAGGGAGCTACGCAGAGGTGACTTACATCCTTTATTATTTTTGTGTCTGCTCCATCAGGGGGAAGCCGCGTAGCATGACGGGGGTGGGGGGCATATTCAGGATGCGGGGGATCAGTATATTTTAGGCTCTTCTAATATGCACCATCCGCCTGCCCACTTTCCATTGCTGAGAGGGGATGGCAGGGGGATGCCGTGAATATTACACGAGCCTAATGAGTGGGCTACCACGGGCCATAGTTGCAGCCTGCTCCAGCGTCCTCCGGACAGCCCCCCTTCCTCCCCTACAAGTAGATTTGGATTATAAGATGCACCCACCACTTTCCCCCAAAATTTGGGGTAAGAGGTGGTTTGGGTGGGGGGGGCGTCTTATAATCCAAAAAAATAGTGTTTCTTTTTTAATTGTTTTATTTTCAATGGGGCAAGAGGGGGGTGAGGTGAACATTATTTTTAAATTTTCATTATTTAAAAAACAAACATTTTTCTTTAACATTTGACTGTTTCTACAAGTCTCCTTAGGGACTAGTCTAGTCCAATCGCTTGTGCTGTACAAAGCAGCATCACAGCGGCCCATTGTCAAACCATTTTATTATTTGCCAGTGTTCCCACTCCCAAGGAGGATGGGGCGAATGATTTCAACTATGGATTTTTTAACATTTTTATTTTCTCTTTTAAATGGGATGTCTAGGATTTAGGGAGTATTCCCATCTTCAGGAACCTATCCCAATAAGTTGTAGGTGTAATAATATTAACATTAGCATATCCCTCCAATTAGTAATGTAGGATAATTCTCCTGATTAGCCGTCACTTACCTCATGTGCAGGGTGTTGCAGCTTAGTTATTCGACCACAAATATAGGGACACTTAGTTGTTCGTGGTCATAACCACAGATACATAAGCTGTAATGTCCTGCAATGTCCTGCACATGAGGTAAGAGATGGCTAATCAGGAGAACTATTCTACATATCTAATTGAGGGATTTGCTAATAATATTATTATTATTACATCTACTGTATATTGGGAAAGGATCTTGGATATGGGAATACCCCTTTAATGGGAGATAAAGCCATCTGCTACCCCCGGTGGCGGCTGGGGCAGAGTTGAGCTGACCGGAGGGGGCGGCAGTAGATCAAATACTGTGCCCGGCAGTGACCACTAAAGGCCTCCATACATATTAGACTCCAGGTGATATTGACAGGTCCGTCAACAATCATATGGGGAATCAGCCTTCTGATGGTTGGGGGAAGATGTTGATCGCATATGTCTGATTTCGTACTGATGATCAAATGGTTCGTCTTGAAATAAGCCAATGACAAAAACTTTCTCACAGGATACAGGAGCGCCCCGACAAACAAACCTGGGTATGGGAGAACCGGCCAAGATAGCTGTCGGACCTCCACTATTGTCGTACAGTTAAGCCCTGGACAACCCTTTTAGATAATCATTTTATATACATTTTAAACACTGGTGATAAAAGACCGGTGCCAGGTGTATAACACAGCCTTTACCTGCAATGAGTCCAGCAGGCTCAGCTCCTGAGCCCGCTCCATACACCCAACACTATAACGTGTATCACATATCGGGAAGGGGCTATTGTAGTCACCCTTCATTCTGTGTAACAAACTATGAACAAGGAACTCCTCCATAAAGTATCTGAAAACCCCTGTGGAAGCAATAATTACCCTCCGAATCCAAGCACCTCTCAAACTTCAGAGACAGCTGGTAGGTGTCATAACAGCGGACACGAGGCTTGTACGTTCCTGAAAGAGACCGGCGGAAAGGTCATTGATGCTGATGAACATGACACAAAATAAAAGCATCAATCCCACGATGGGGACGGAGGCGTCCCCCGGTCATCCCACACACACCGGTGGCCATAATGTACTGCCCGTCGCGGGAGACCCTGATGTTGGTGCTGACTGTCGGCATCTCAAAGTCCTGGATGAGCTCGATCCTCCTCCGAACATCTAAGGAAACATTTCATGTTACAGGTGATGAATTCACACGTCTACATCATATATGTAATTACAGCACGCACTGGATTGTACACTTGTACCACAGAGACAAAATAATCCAAACAATACACTGCACACATAGGTAAAACATAGCCACAAAGACAGCGCGGGAGCAATAGCCAGAGTAATGGTTTACGCACTACCAGTGGGGCTTTCTTTTTCTTCTACTATAATCTTTTAATGACATTAATATAGTATTGGTTTATATATGACCTGTGCATGTCTTTTTATGTATTGACACTATAAACAAATTATAGGTCCACAACTGGTTACCGGTATTACACTGGCCTGTTAAAGGGGTCGTCCACTGCTCAGACAACCCCTTTTTCGAGGGGAACTACAGGAAGATTACATTTTTTGTACTGTCCTACATGATGAAGCAGAGCTGGGCACTACAGTTTTAGGATCTATAGATCACTTATAAATCAATAAAATCAGATCTGCTCCTCAGTGCTCGCCCCTCCCTTCGGGGACAGAGAAATGCAATCATGCATAGTGCTAAAGTTTCAGGGACAGGATGCTACAAGTTGATATGGGGGAGGGGAGACCATGGTAGTGCTGAACCAATCAATGTAGTGCTTTGCCTCTGCTCCTAGCCTGATACATGACAGCACACATTATATACCATCATCTCATTGCACAGCAAAAGATCACAGCGTGTATTTATATCTGCTTGGTGACATGATTCTATTTGAAGGGAGAACACCATTGTTCTAACACTACATAGGATGGTGTATCAGGGGCAGGATTCTAGTGTGACCATGGGGCTGGCGGCCACGCCCCCTGGCCATACAGAAGTATGAGGGGGCTGGAATGTAAGATGATCCTGATGCTCCCAGGGTTCACGCCCCCTCCTGATCTCTGCTGCAGCATGAGACTGAATTCCTCTGTCCCCAAAGGGGAGGGGTGAGAGCTGAGGAGCAGATCTGATTTTATAGATTAATAAGGGATTTACAGATCCTAGAACTGTAGAGCCCAGCTCAGCTTCATCATGTAAGAGGCAGGGACTGTACTAAAAAAAAAAAAAATATTTTCCCCAAGTTCCCCTTTAAACACTTGTGTGAAAAATGAAAAACCTTAAATGAATTTATAACTCTGGTGTCATTTCAGCAATGTCAGGGTGAATCTCCGGTGACATTGTTGTGCCATGTGAGCTCTGCAGCCAATCGGTAGGTGCTGATGAACCGATTTGCTCAGACATTCAAGCAAAGTGTGAGGGACGCGAGAACAAAGCAGCCAAGACAGGCCGCAGCACTTACATGTGGTGTAATGTCACACAAGGAGACCCCAAATGCTGGAGCGGCTCCAGTGCATGAGGGAAGTACAGCTGTATTTTATTTTCATTGAAAAAGAATCTGCACCAGGTTTTTGCTATATAATTTGAGAGCAGCATAATGTAGGGGAAGAAAGCCCGGCTCCAGTGATGTGTCAGCTTGCTGTAGTTCCAACGCAATCAGCGTTTTATCAGCAAGAGATTATTACAGCAGGACTAGTGTCAAGTGCAGAGCAGTCCAGTTAATCTGTATAACCCCACCCCCACCAGTGATTGACAGATTGCTGACAATATACAGTGTACAAGGGAAGCTGCCAATCAGTGGTGGGGGTGGGGTTAAACACAACTCTGCATTCTGAGCACTGCTACATCTACACTAAAGGAAATAGAGATTTTATCAAAACTACAGCAAGCAGCCCAGTAAGAGACGCATAGTTAGAATCTGGTTCTCTACATAAATTACGCTACCCTTAGATGCCATAAAGGGAATCTGTCAGCAGGTTTTTCTAAGGGCCCTTTCACATCAGCGGTAATTTCAAATCGCGGCAGATGTGGTGAAAAAATCGCATCTGCCGCGATTACCGCATGCCGGCTGCACTTGCGGCGCGGTTGCGGTAAACGCCATGCAAAGTATAGGCGGACTTGCGGCAGGTGCGGTTTTGCACTTGCGGCAGGTGCAACGCGGAAAAAAACCGCAGTCAGCCGTGGTTTTTTTCGTGGCCGCACCTGCCGCAAGTGCAAAACCGCACTTGCCGCACCTGCCACAAGTCCGCCTATACTTTGCATGGCGTTTACCGCAACCGCGCCGCAAGTGCAGCCGTATGCGGTAATCGCAACAGATGCGGTTTTTCACGCATCTGCCGCGATTTCAAATTACGTTGATGTGAAAGGCCTTAGTGTCTAATACTTTATCATACACTTATCATACATACCAACATTCTGTTTCTGCAGCGCCCTCTTCTTACGATCAGAAAGCCACTGAAGAGAAAAGATGGAGTCATGTCAGTAACAGATAAGGCATTATACTCCAGCTGGAAGGGTTACAGGAAGAGTTGAGCAATATAATCTGTCAGACTCAGTCATGTCTGTAGTCTGCAGCCACCGGACCTGAGCGCTGCGCACTCCCTACCATCGGTCCTCAGCTCCACTGATGATTATACACAGCATGGTCATCATGTCTGACATGCCGCGACATCACAGGATTCTGGTGGGCTCGGACCACTCCGACTGGGCACAATCACCAGGTCTGACCTCCAGGATGGCGTCATCACAGCAGCAGACGTCCCAGGGTTCGGTTCTGAGGCCACAGACGATCGTAGACGGCTGCGCAGTCACTCGCAGGATAGAGGGACGGTCTATGCTGAGAAAGCTCAGGGGTGCTCCAGATGATGGAGGAACGCTGTATCGCTAGGATAAAGGACTTACTGGTGTCTGCCCTCTATGAATCCCTCCACTGTGCAGGACACAGATCGGTGTACAGACCTCCCACACCAGCACATTCCTCCAATCACAGAGTGCCCCCAGCTGGGTGAGCAGCGCTGGAGCGGGAGGTGAACTATCTGAGGGATTTACACCTCACTTTGGGGCAGTTAATAATCAGTTACTATCCTGCTAATATCCCTGGGGTCTGAGTGATCCTGAGAATAAAGCAGGTGGGGGCTGTGGAGCGCTGTGCTCTCGGGGGCCCATTCTACTGATTGGAGCATACTGGAGATCTCTGCACAGGCGGGTGACCAGGACATGGAGGGGGCTACAGAATGACACCGGCCATACAGCTGCTTCATTCACTGGATTAGTGAGGGGAGCACAAGACCGGACATTCACTGACCGCAACGTGACAGCATTTCCTGGGGTCATGTCAACACTCAACCTAAGGCACTGTGTCGTCCCGGAAGTTCCCACACCAACATTGGGAAACATCCGGTTGACTCCTGACGCCGCTTCACACGCCGCAATCCCCAAAGGAATGTGGGCGTACATGATCAGCGCCACAAGTACAATAGGCGTGACAGACTGGTGTATTCCGCGCCCCAAACACGCTGATTAGACAACGCAATAGCGTCATGATTGGCCAGCCTGCGCAGGAAGGCTGGCTAATACATGACGCCATTGCAATTGTGTAGTGTGAATGGACAGCTCTTCCAATATGTCGCCCTGTGAAGGGACAGCCAATGGTTACACAGTAGCTCCCACCAATCATCGCTGAGGGAGCCCTATCCAGCACGCTGTGGCACACCCCTGGGAAATCAGTAGGCGATGCTGATTCATCCCTATCGCCCGTTCACACGCCAAAACCAGAGCAATTCACCTTCAGGGTTGCGTCTGGTTTTTGAACAATGCTCTGAAACCGCAACCGGGAGCAACTTTCAAAATCACCATTGCGTTCCCAATTACACACCGCAATGGCGTAGCAATTTAATGGCAAAGTGACAGAACTCCGGATTGCCCCTCAGTTGCTTCATGTAAAGGTACCTTAAGGGTGATGCTGACCGTTCCCCAGGTGCACAGTGCACCCGGCTGCACCGCTCTGGGTGGTGGTGGGGGCCAGTCTCGAAGCACCGCCCTGGGGGGGGGGCCAGTCTCGCAGCACCGCTCCGAGGGGGGGGGGGCAGTCTCGCAGCACCGCTCCGAGGGGGGGGGGGGGGGGCAGTCTCGCAGCGCACGCGCTCCGGGGGGGGGGGGGCAGTCTCGCAGCCCCGGGGGGGGGCGACGCGCTCCAGGGGGGGGGGGGGCAGTCTCGCAGCACCGCTCCGAGGGGGGGGGGGGCAGTCTCGCAGCACCGCTCCGAGGGGGGGGGCAGTCTCGCAGCACCGCTCCGGGGGGGGGCAGTCTCGCAGCACCGCTCCGAGGGGGGGGCAGTCTCGCAGCACCGCTCCGAGGGGGGGGGGCAGTCTCGCAGCACCGCTCCGGGGGGGGGCAGTCTCGCAGCACCGCTCCGGGGGGGGCAGGGCACGCTCCAGGGCAGCCACACCGCTCCGAGGGGGGGGGCAGTCTCGCAACACCGCTCCGGGGGGGGCAGTCTCGCAACACCGCTCCTGGTGGGGGGGGGGGGGTGGTCTCGCAGCACCGCTCCGGGGGGGTCTCGCAGGTCGCAGCACCGCTCCGTGGGGGGGTTGGTGTAAGGGTCTCGCAGCTCCGCTTCAGTAGGAGTATCGCAGCACCGCTCAAGGGGGTCCAATGCCCAAGGTGGGAATATCCCGTGTAGAGCACTCGTGGGTGCACATAGCCCCCGGATCCCCCTGCTCTGCCCGCAGCCTCCTGCACCCCTCCCATGATGTGAGGACACAGCTCTCACCTCCGGCAGGGACTTCCCGCAGCTCAGGCTGTAGATCTTCACGTCGTTCACATTAGACACCTGCATGGCTGAAGAGGACGGAGGCTCCCGGCACCATCACCAGATCACAGGCTCTGCTGCTCCGAGCCGGACTCTCACACACATGTAGAGGAAGCAGGAAGTGGAAACAGAACATCTGGTTCGCGGCGCCATGTTGTGGTTGTCCGCGTTTAGAGATGACGTAATTAGACAACGCTGCTGGCTGGCGAAACTTTGAGTCCAAAAGCAGCGCCATCTTGTGGTAGTCCTCACGTCGGAATGACGTTATAAATATAAGACAACGCTGCTGGTTGGCGGAAGTTGTCATCAGAGAACAGCGCCATCTTGTGGTTGTCCGCGCTTATGGATGATGTGTGAGTGGGCATTGGTGGCTGAGCGCATGAGCGCCATGTTGTGGTTGGCAGGAGTGAGTTGAATGCCCTAAGGCTGAAGGCACACTGATCTCTCCAAAACGCCGCGTTTTTGAAGCGCGATATTGATGCGAGTTTGATGCGTGTAGTAGTGCGAGTGTGGTGCTAGTGTGGTGCTAGTGTGGTGCTAGTGTGGTGCGTTTGAGATTTTTTCATTCCTACTGCGATCCGACAGACTAGCACCCTTCTCCTGGTGTCAAAACTGCACTGATTTGCTGCCACTCATTTGTCAATGGGGTCACTTGTGGGGGAGCTCCAATGTTGAGGCACACAGGGGCTCACCAAACGCGACATGGTGTCAGCTAACAATTTGAGCTGATTTCCATTCAAATTGTTAGCGGACACCATGTCGCATTTGGAGAGCCCCTGTGTACCTCAGCATTGGAGCTCCCCCACAAGTGACCCCATTTTGGAAACTAGACCCCCCACGGAACAAATCTAGATGCATAATGAGCACTTTGAAGCCCCAGGTGCTTCACAAATTGATCCGTAAAAATGAAAAAATATATTTTTCTTCCACAAAAATCTTATTTTTTTATTTTTACGGATCAAATTGTGAAGCACCTGGGGCTTCAAAGTGCTCATTATGCATCTAGATTTGTTCCTTGGGGGAGTCTAGTTTCCAAAATGGGGTCACTTGTGGGGAGCTCCAATGCTGAGGCACACAGTGGCTCTCCATACGCGACATGGTGTCCGCTAACAATTCCAATTGTTAGCGGACACCATGTCGCGTATGGAGAGCCCCTGTGTGCCTCAACATTGGAGGTCCCCCACAAGTGACCCAATTTTGGAAACTAGACTCCCCCAAGGAACAAATCCAGATGCTGCCACTCATTTGTCAATGGGGTCACTTCTGGGGGAGCTTCAGTGTTTAGGCACACAGGGGCTCTCCATACGCAACATGGTGTCCGCTAACAATTGTTAGCGGACACCATGTTGCGTATGGAGAGCCCCTGTGTGTCACCAGCATTGCCACCAGCGCAAGGGCAACTGGAAGAGTTGGGGTACAGCACCAGAAAATGGCACCTCCAATGAATGCGCTATTTTCTGGGGTGGCTGTGGGTTGCAATTTGCAGCGTGGGGGGGCCCACATTTGGATCTCTCCACGATGAGGATTGCAGCCCCCCAACTGCCAGGTTGTACCTGGCTGGCAACCAAGAATATGGCAAAGCTCCATGTCAGTTTATTGGTAGAAGTAATAAAAAAAATGACGTGGGGCTTCGCCATATTTTTGGTCCAGCCAGGTACAACTTGGCAGCTACGGACTGCCACCAACCCCCAGCTGCCTCGTTGTACCTGGCTGGCAACCAAAAATACAGCGAAGCCCATTTTTTTATTTCTAGAACAAATTCTAGAAAAAAAATTACGTGGGGCTCCGCCACATTTTTGGTCCAGCCAGGTACAACTAGACAGCCGGGGGCTGGAATCCGCAGCATGGAGAGGCCCAAGCATTCTGGGCCCCCCATGCTGCGAATTGAAGCCCGCAGCCGCCCCAGAAAATGGCGCATTCATTGAAGCGCCATTTTCTGGCGCTGTACCCATGCTCTTCCAGTTGCCCTGGTGCCGGTGGCAAACTGGGTAATAAAGGGGTTAATGCCAGCTTTTTATTGGCAGCTGGCACTAAGCCCGAGATTCATAATATTGGGCCAATGTTAGACCCGCCATTAGGAATCTCTTGTAAGTAGTCAATAAATACACACAGAGAAAAATTTTTTATTTGGAAAAAAAACAAACAAAATTCAGACTCCATCTTTATTAGAAAGATCCGACGTAGTCCATAACGAAGGTCCCATGACGCTCGATAGCCTCCGACGTAGTCCACAACGAAGGTCCCACGATGCTCGATCGCCTCTGCTCCAGAGATTGCAGCAAGGGATCAAGTGTCCTCTTCATACAGCCTCTGGGGTCAGAGTTATGGTGCACTGTATGAAAATGATCTGTCATACAGTACACCATGACTATGATCCCTGAGACTAGAAGAGGACACTTGATACCTTGTTGCATCCATCCATCCATCCATCATCCACGCATGTACACATCCATTCGTGCACACACCCACACATGCAGTCACACATCCATCCTTGCACGCATCCACGCACGCACCCACACATCCACTAACCCACGCATCCACACACCCACCAACGCACACATCAACGCACCCACTAACCCACGCATCCACACATCCACTATAACCCACTAATCCATGCACCCACACATCCACTAACCCACACACCCATGCATCCACACATCCACGCATCCATACACCCACACATCCACACCCACACATCCACTAACCCACGCACCCATGCATCCACTAACCCACGCATCCACACACCCACTAACCCACGCACCCACACACCCACACATCCGCTAACCCACGCATCCACTAACGCACACATCCACGCACCCACTAACCCACGCATCCACTAACGCACACATCCACGCACCCACTTACCCCATTCATCCACGCACCCACACATCCACTAACCCACACATCCACTAACATACACATCCACTAACCCACACCCACTAACCCACGCATCCACGCACCCACTAACCCACGCACCCACACATCCACACACATCCTCACACCCACGCACCCACTAACCCACTAACCCACACACCCACACATCCACACACCCATGCATCCACACACCCATGCATCCACGCACCCACGCATCCACTAACCCACGCACCCACACACCCATGCACCCACACACCCACACATCCACACACCCACGCATCCACACATCCACACACCCACGCTCCCACACACATCCTCACCCACGCATCCACACACCCACGCATCCACACACCCATGCATCCACACATCCACTAACCCACGCACCCACTAACCCACACACCCACGCATCCACGCACCCACACATCCACTAACCCACACACCCACGCATCCACACACATCCTCACACCCATGCACCCACTAACCCACACACCCACGCATCCACTAACCCACGCATCCACTAACCCACGCATCCACACACCCACACACCCATGCATCCACTAACCTACGCATCCACACACCCACGCACCCACGCATCCACTAACCCACGCATCCACTAACCCACGCATCCACTAACCCACGCATCCACACACCCACGCACCCACGCATCCACACACCCACGCATCCACGCACCCACACATCCACTAACCCACGCATCCACACACCCACACACCCATGCATCCACTAACCCACGCATCCACACACCCACGCACCCACTAACCCACGCATCCACACACCCACGCACCCACGCATCCACTAACCCACGCATCCACTAACCCACGCATCCACACACCCACGCACCCATGCATCCACTAACCCACGCATCCACTAACCCACACATCCACGCACCCACACACCCACGCATCCACACACCCACGCACCCACTAACCCACGCATCCACACACCCACTAACCCACGCATTCACACACCCACTAACCCACTCACTCAATCATTGATTGATTCATTCATTCATACATACGGTACTTACCTCAGGGCGGAGCAGCACTGGAGGAGGGGCGTTCCAGCGAGGAGAGGAGGCAGAGCGGCGGCTACACCGGCGGGATCGGACACGGGGATCGAGGAGCGGTGAGATCGGACACGGGGGGGGGTGAGGAGGGGGCGGGGATCGAGGGGGCGGGGATCGGGGGGGGGGGTGAGGAGGGAGCGGGCATCCTCCCCCGCCGCTAGCAGCGCGGCGGCTGAAGCCGCAAACAGACCCGACATGGGAGGTGGGGGCCATCCAGAGGAGGGGGAGGCCTGAGGAGGGGGAGGGTAGGGCATCGCGGCGGGTGAAGCCGCAATCAGGTCCCGGCATCGGGCGTGGGGGGCAGTGACAGGTGGGGGCCATCTTGAGAAGGGGAAGGCCTGAGGAGGGGGAGGGCATCCGCTCCCAACGCCAGCAGCGCGGCGTGTGAAGCCGCACACAGGTCCCGGCTGTCACAGAGATCACAGCCGGGATCTATTTCATGCGTTCAACTCGCATGCAGTCGCAGCATGCCGCGACTGAAACTCGCTTTGCGAGTTCAATGCTTAAAATGCGCACCAGTGTGCCCGACATGATAGAAAACCACTTGTCCTAGTGCAATGTGAGTTTATCTCGCATTGCACTCGTGCGAGGCACTGGGATCATGTCGGATGATGTGCCTTCAGCCTAATAAGCAAAATGTACTGATTTTTATTTAGTTGTTACATTTGGATCTTTTATAATTCTATGAACTATTTCTAACATTTCTTGCTGTAAAAACTCAGACTGGAGTAAAATGGTTATAAAGAGCGCTTCCACCTTTATTTTGTGGTGTTAATTGTACGATACCCCTGGGGCCCGGGGCCCCTAGCTCAGCGCACCCACACCAATACTAAACACCGGAGGGTTGATTATTACTCCTGACTTTTTTATTCACATCATTTACATTTTGATTCTTGTCATTGCAGTTTTGCAGGAGATGCGGTGACACAAAACAATTTTGGCATTTTCGGGAATAGATTAATGGGAATCTGTTTTCCACCTAATCTGAGAGCAGCATAATATAGAGACAGAGACCCTGATTCCTGCAATGTGTCATTACTGGGCTGCTTGCTGCAGTTTTGATGTAATCATTGTTTTATCAGCAGGAGATTATCACTACAGGACTGGTAAATCCCCTGCCCTGCAGGCATGCCATGTATATATCCACGAGCTCTGTATAACCCCCGCCCCCATACCATTGATTGGCAGCTTTCTGCCTATGCACAGTGTACACAGACAGTTGTGAATCAGTGATGTGGATGGAGTGAGCTCAGCATTCAGAGATCTGATAGACCTTCAGTGAGCAGCTCAGTGACTCATCCCTGGAATCATGCTGCTCTCAGATGGGGGAGCAAATACCGGGTAACTAATTCCTTTCATTTATTTAGGTGTGTTAAAGGAAGTAAAAGTCAGACTCACACTGTAAATAATGTTATGACGTATTCTAACATTACTTTGCAATGCACTAACATGGAAAAACACTTTACAGTATACTTGATAGTTTTATCACCATTGGTATTGGTCCACGATCCAGGACCCCATCAATCTCTGATGAAGGGGCATCCAGAGCACTTTAGGTAGCCATGGGAGGGGGCCTTACTGGTATTAATATTCTAATTGATTGAGATGCACTATCAAAAATCAATGTACTATTGCCATGTTTCAGGATGTTTCTAGGAGCCCTGAAATGCGTTGACTAATAAACCAACATTATTTGATGTCTCATGGAATACGGCAGCGCGGTTGTTAACCGTTCATCCTCTCTACTTTAATTTTCTGAGATAATGACCTTTGGGTTTTCATTGGCTGTAAGCCATAATCATCAACAATAACAGAAATAAACACTTGAAATACATCACTCTGTAATGACTCTATATAACATATGCATTTCACTTTTTGTATTGAATTACTGAAATAAATTAACTTTTCGATGATATTTTAATTCATTGAGATGCACTAGTATGCAGTGGAGTAAGGGTGCGTTCACACCACGATTTTTAGGGAGCCGATGCTGTCCGATATAAATCGGACAGCATCGGCTCCCTTCTGATGCCTGGAAACGGGTGCCAAATAGGCATCCGATTCCGGCATAAAATCGGCGTCGGAGGCTGCAAAAAAAGAAAAAAAAAAAAAGTTATTCTCACCTCTCCCCGAGCCCCCGCCGTCTTCCGCCATCTTCCGCCATCTTCCTCTAGGCTCCCGGTGGCTCCCGCAGGCTGCCGGTGTCAGCAGAGGTGTACCTCTGCTGTACACAGGACCTGCGGTGATGTCACAGTCACGTGACCGCGGGTTCACCATTCACCATGGTGAACCCGCGGTCACATGACTGTGACATCACCGCAGGTCCTGAACAGCAGAGGTACACCTCTGCTGACACCGGAGCCTGCGGCAGCCTGCGGGAGCCACCGGGAGCCTAGAGGAAGATGTCGGAAGACGGCGGGGGCTCGGGGAGAGGTGAGAATAAACTTTTTTTTTTTTTCTTTTTAACCCTTGTGCTCCCAGGAGCATTTTTACTGTACTGAGCATGCTCAGTACAGTAAAATGGGGTCCGAGGAAACATCACATATTTCCTCGGACCTTTCTCCATAGGGCCCCATGTTAGGGATCGGGTCAGATCGGATGTGCACTAAATGCCATCCGATTTGGTCCGATCCGACTCTGTCAGATTTTGTAATCGGATGAAAAAATCGTTGCAGGCAACGATTTTTTTCTCCTGAAAAAAATCGGCCAAAATCGGGCAGAATCGGATCGGACCAAATCGGATGGCATTTAGTGCACATCCGATTCGGTCCGATCCCCATAGGGATCCATAGGATCCGAAAATCGGTCCGATGCTGTCCGATTTTTTTCGGACAGCATCGGAAATACAAAAATCGTGGTGTGAAAGCAGCCTAACTTGAACCTCATGGGCTCTGATGCAAAAGCTCCAGTGCGGCCCCCAATTATTGCAACTCTTTAATAGCAATATACTTTTTCTATAGGTCAAGAGGACTTTTGGGGCCCCTAGGCTTCAGGGCCTGGGTACGATTGCAACCCTTACACCACTTGTAGTTACACCCCTGCTAGTATGTTCTGCCTTCTTTCTATGACAGGTCACTATAAGAAGGAATGAATGAATCCCTCCACCACTGAAAACCCAGATAGCTGCAGTGTATACTATATACACTGTCGGACGATCCTGTATACAGAGAGTAGTGTGTACAGTGTATACAGTGTAAATCACACTAGAGAGTCCCAGTCCTCACTAGATCCAGCAGAAACACACACACAAGACTGGTTTATACAACAATGTCCGCTAGTTACTTATTATTATTTGCTGTCTAAATAGTGCCCACTTATACCACAGTGCAGTACATAGTCATGAAGAAAGAACCAAATCTACAGAGTTCACCTTGTATACTGGTGTTCCATGATTTTGTTGTATCATGTACCTATTTTAATTTGCAAAAATACGGAAGCAAAATGAACACCTCATGGGAGAAAAATGTTACAAAAAATGGAAATTTATATGTGAATGTGCCTTTAGGCCATGTGTCACGCTGCATTTTTTGCTGCAATTTTCCCACTTTTTTTAACAAATCCGCAATACAGCACATTCCCTGCAAAGTATGTGGCACCCCAGAGTCTGGGTGCCACAATGTCATTATCTGCCCCGGGAGAGAACAACAGAGGGTATTTACACCAGGCAAAACCAAAGCACACAACACCTTTCTGCCTCCAGGCCTGAAGGGGAAGATCTAAACCCAGGCTCAGGGTGAGATCCCCTATAAATTCTGGTCTGGGGCGGAGTTAGTAAGTTCAGTTCCTAGGAGGGCTGAAGAAGACATCCTGTGGGCTGGAGCAGTGCTAAGCGTGTCCCAGGAGAGCCAGACTTAGCTTGAGTGACCTGTAGGCAAGGGTCTGAGGATGGAGAGGAGAGTTTGGGGAGCAGAGCAGTGTCAAGCTCACCCCCAGAGGAGTCAGTGCCAGACAACGGACACCGGAGTCCGAGGCTGTGAAGGGCCTAATGACCCGGCAGCCAATACTGGAGGGTGGGGGATTCCAAGTTCCCCATCTACACCGGAGGCAAAGCATCGTGATAAGCCCAGAAGTAGCCGCCCGTGAACTGGGGCTTATAAAGGACTCGAGCTGCCTTTCATACTGGCATGTGCAGGAGAGAAGGAGAGAGAGAGGGCCGCAGCTCAGCTTCAAACAGCAGCAGGGAACCACAGGAGAAAGCGCAGCAGGGAGGCCTCAGAACATGCCGGGTGAGGAGATCCCCGAGTTGCTCCCAGGTTGCCGGATTCCATTGAGATCATCTGTCCCTGTGTCGGTATCACCAGTAAAGGACTTGAGGAACCAACCAAACGTGAGTCTGTTAATGAGCACCCTCCATCCTGCACCCTACACCCTTCCACATCCACTGCCCTAGGGACCCCCTCCGCCTGTGGGGAGCCGCTCCATCTGAGCTGCCCATCCATTGTCCCCAGAGCTTCTGCAGCAGCGGTGGCTACCCATAGCCACAAACCACGGGTGGCATCACAAATAACTCCCTTATAAATCACCCCTTTTCCCTACACAAGCCAAGAACTGCCTTTTACAACTGAACCTAGGGTCACGGAAGCCGGGTCTCGACCCCTGTGACTCCCGAACAGCCTGGTTTTGAGTACCCCATGGCTCTGGGGTGCATCATCAGTTTTTGGCATCATGAACAGGATCCAGAAGCGCGGTACCACCGCGTGCTGTGTGCCACAAATTTTATCGAACTGTGTGTTTTTGACTGTCGCCATTATTGCACGCGAGGCTTGCGTGAAGCCGAGGGGGTGTGTCATCATGGGCGGTACCCTGGAAAGAGCGCGAAAGTAGGCCCAACCTGCGCTCTGACGACATCCAGTGGGGATGAGGGATCCTGTCCCACCAGCTGAACATAAGTTGACCATCCCCATGGAAGTGAAGGACCGGAAGGGCTAAAGTTCACTAGGGGGAGGAAGATGTCAGAGCCGGGTAGAGAGGAGGCTGCGAGGGGGCTGCCGCAGCCCAGCCCGCAGCACTGGGGACAGTCCCAGTAGCTGTCGGACCCCCAGCTGCCGTGGTGCCAGCCATTGCTCCGGTAATGCTGTTCCTGATGCAGTACACGCCAGGGGCGGCGTGGTTGCAGCAATACTGAGGGGAACCAAATACCCTGACCGACTTCAGGGAGAGACAATTGATTGGTGCAGCCCGGCGGGAGGTAAAGTCCTGGCCGGACACTGATAAAGACACTGTTGAATGTGTAATAGCCAGGCTGAAAGTAAGGCTGGCTTCACACTACGTTTTTTACTATCCTGTTCTGTTCGTTTTTGAAATGAACAGAACAGGATCGTTTTTGGCCCCATGCATCCCTATGGTACTGGATAGGCCCTATTTGGCCATCGGGTTTTGTGAAGGATTTGTTTCTGTCCTATTTTTCATCAGTCCCAAAAACGATCCCTGCACCGTTTTTGGGCTCCGGTGACAAAACAGGACACAAACGAATCCTGTCCTGTCCGGCACATGAATCATGGGGGCCTGTGGCACCAGATCCGGGAATCAACAGAATCGTTTCTCAGATCCGGTGCCAGGGTACAGAGCATGCGCAGAACAGGAGCACTGCTCTGTACCCATGGTAAATCTGTGTAATATAATTTTAGCAGTGTATCTATATCCACTGCTAAAGTGATATTTATTAAAGGGATGGTTAAAAATAAAAGAATAATTCTCACCTGTCCGGCGACAGTGTCCCGCGCTGAATACAAAGCCTAAGGACCTTGCATGTGTGGAGCCCACTGGGACGGGGTACTCGGAACCAAACCGGGTTGCTACTGGGGATGTCACCGAGGGCCTGGTCCAGACCATGTCCCGGGTTCCGCAAGTAAAAGGGGTATTTACAAGGGATAAATGTCTGTCGTGACGCCATCTACGGTGTGTGGTCAGTAATGGGACCACCGCTGCTGTAGAACCTCCGGGGATGATGTTAGGCAGCTTAGATGGAACTGCTCTCCGTAGGTAGAGGCTGGTTCCCCGGGGCAGTGGTAATTAGAGTCTATGATGGATAGGATAGATGTGGTAATAAAGGGATTGATAGTGGAGACAGGTTAAAGGAACACACACTCACGTTTCTGTAGTTTTCCCACTCACGTTTCCGTAGTTTTCCAAAGCTTTACTGCAGTTGTTGTAGCAGATTGTCCACGGAGTCTGTACTGGGGCCGGGTTGCTCCCACCCTGTCCGGGTCCTCAGGTTTCTCCTGCTGCGTTGTGTGTGTGTGGCCCTGCTGCTGCTTCTAGCTGAGCTGCTGGCACTGTCTCTCTCCTCACAGATACCCCTTGGCTAGGCAACTTGAGTCTTCCGTGTGCTTCTGAGCCTGCCGTGTTGCTTTGCTCTGGTACAGTGTCGTTCTAGAAACTCCACTATTCCTGCATTTACTGTGCTGTGTGTGTCAGTCACAGTCTCGGATCCGATGTCCGTTCTGTGCGCTCCTCCGGGGCGAGTGGTGATGGCACTCAGTCTCCCAGATGTGTTCCTTTGTCTTCAGTTCTCCTTCCCTCCGACCCTGGCTAGGCCTGGAATCGATGAGCAGACTGTAGAGAAGCCTGACACAGCTCCTTTACACTACAGCCTCTCTCAGTTCTCCCAGGAACTGGACCCTTCACAGTACTACCTCGTACTGAACTAAACTAGACTTCTGACTGAACTAACTACTTCCTCTTGACCTGGAGTATATAAGGGAGCTGGTTTAGCTCCCCCTCCTGGCCCAGAGGTGCTAGTGTAGTGTCATTGTATTGTGGGGAGGGAACCCGTGTGATGTTACTGTGGCACATTAACCCCTAGGGTGCCACATTCCCCCTTAGTTAAAGACAGTACTCCGGGACTGTGGAAAACAAGTAAACAAACAGTTAACACAATTAATATTTACTGAGACTTAAAAGTACAAAGTACAAAAATCACTAAAATTTGAAGAGTCCAAAAATTCAAAAAGCAGTCTTTCCGGGGGTTTAGTCTATTGCCTCCGGGCTGATAAATACATACAATAGAGTTCTTACCACAACCTGCAGCCAGGTTGCTCCTTCTATGACCCCTCACTCTGTCTCTCTGTCCTTTCCAGGCTTTCCGTTCTCTCTCTCTGGTTCACTTGGTGTGCGTGACTCCGGACAGTATGGCGGTGGCTCAGACTCCTGTGAGTCCTCCAGGTTGCCACTGAGCTACCTGTCCTTTGGGGTAGGGACCTTAACGTGTAGCTGAAGTCCCCCGTAGTTTGTCTGGAGATGTCGGGTAAATCTGCGGTCCCCTCTAGAGCCGACACTCTACTCTCAGCCTAGCCTCCAATAGTCCTCGGTGGTGAGGCTCTACCAGGCTCTCTCTAACCGTGTCTTCTTCAGGTTCAATAGGAGGGCTACTCCGCCTGCAGTCTGCCGTCTCAGCCGTGGTTCTAGGGCCCAGTATCACTGTCCCTCTCGTCCCTCACACTCCTGGGGTGCTGGCTCCGGACGTGCTTTCTCTCTGTGGCTCGCACTGGCTCTTCCAGATTCTGCGCTCCTTCCACCCCATTCTTCCAGGACATGTGCTTCTGTCTTTACTGCTCAGCCTACACCGGCCTACTGCTGTCTTTTGGCCTGTGCTGTGCTCCTCAGCTTGCTGCTGGTCTGTGTCTTTGCTGCTCAGTACCCTGGGCCTACTGACTCCTTTCTCCTCCCCCTTCTCTATATCTACCCTCTGTCACCTGACTACGTGTTTGCCCACCCACTGTCTCTAAACCCACCACCCCTTGCCTGCCTAGAGTTCCCAGGCTCCGGGTTGGGTGCTGCCCTCTACTGGCACGTGGGTTGTGTGGGCTGTGAGGGTGTTGGTGTTCAACTGTCGTGCCTACCTTCCTGGCTGCAGTTCCCTTTGTGGCCTCCTGGACGCAGGGGCGCCACACATAATGCAGGATTCAATACACTTGAATTGATGAGTCCGCTAATAGTTTTCAGAATGTGCATTCATTTTATTTTTTTTACATCAGGCTGGGTTCCCATTACCATACTTAAAATGTCAAATGTAACTTTTCTATACTGTTCATATCTATGTTTCACTTTTTTCCATATTTTTACATTTGTATTACACTTAAAGGGAGCCAACCACCCCAAATGACCCCCCCGGACTGTTAATATGCTTCCTGCTTCCTCCTGCCCATCCCCGCCCAGGTCAGCCCTGCACCAATGAGAACGCAGGGCCATTGTGTCATGTGATCGCCGCTGTGAGCCAATCCCTCTCAGTGTTCCATAGTTTTAACCATTGAATGACTGACATTGTGAATCCCCACATCGTGTGCACTGTGCGCTGTGAACATTTTATGGTACCAGCAGCAGGAGCACGCAGTTATGTGATCTCAAGTATGTGATATTTATACTCTCAACCACATTACAAGTACACTGTCACGTCCTTCGGACGGACTACACACGTGGACCCACTGGACCGCGTAAAGCGGATGCTGACACCGGGTGACAGAGAGGCAGACACGTACCGTAGAGTTAACGGGTTTATTAAAGACAACAAAAACACAGAACCACACGCCCCTGGAGAGGGCCACAAGGCCGCTACACCGGGAGCCCAGCGAGGGAGACCCCGGAGCGCTTGACCCCTATACAGGGATACCGCCGGGATCAGCCTCGAAGGGGCCAATGCTACGGACACAAGTGTTCAACCGACCCCAGGCGACGTGGTAATGAAACAGCACCCGGGAATACAATACGAAACGAGAACCGTGAATACAGAGCACCAGGAACACGGGGAACTAGGAACGCAGGGAGATCCAGGAACACGGAGAGATCCAGGAACCAGGGAGATCCAGGAACACGGAGAGATCCAGGAACCAGGGAGATCCAGGAACACAGAGAGATCCAAGAACCAGGGAGATCCAGGACCACGGGGGATCCGGAGCCGGGCGAGAACCAGCGATCAGCTTGGAGGGAACCAGGAGGACGTCCAGGAACACGGTGATCAACCAGGAGCCGGCAGGAACGAGATCTGGAGGAGGTAACACGGAAAGATCAGGTAACAGACCAAACGAGGAGCGACCTGACAGACCAGTAGTGGCAGCCTCCCTAAGGAGAAGGGAGAAGTTGCCCTGGCCCCGACTGATTGCAAACAGGAGGTTTAAATCAGAACAGGGCAGGGCTGATTGGCCGGGCACTGAGACCTGGTGATTGGCTGAGGGGAGGAGCCAGAACCCTGCAGCCTCTCCAGCAGAAACTGAATAGGAGACGGTTTCAGGAGCACAAGCAGTGGTACCGGAAGTGAGAGGAGCAGTGTTGCTCCAGCAGAGGGAGTAAGGGCAGCAGGCCGCGGGCACGAGCGGCAGACCCGCGAGGGGTAACATACACTGTTTCTGGCCTTGCTTAAAACAGGTGCATTAAGTGAGGCCGAGCAAGTCTAGTCAGACTGTGACCACATAAATACAAATCATATACTAGCAGTCACACGACCACTGAAGCACCACAGCACTGAGAGCAATGCAAGGATTACGAGTCTGCCTGGTGTGATGCGTAGCTGCGTCACTTCCGGGTCGCACCTTAGCTTATCGCTGAATGTGATTGGCTATTGCAGCCGGTCACATGAAGATTGAACCCGGAAGCCCGGCGCAGCGCAGCAGCACACCTGGGGGACATAATGCAGGATTCAATATACCTGGACTCATGAGTCCGCTAATAGTTTTCAGAATGTATTTTCATTTTATTTTTTTTATACCAGGCTGGGTTCCCATTACCATACTTAAAATGTCAAATGCAACTTTTCTATACTGTTCATATCTATGTTTCACTTTTTTCTTTATTTTTACATTTGTATTACACTTAATACAAGACACCAACTCTTTAGTGGCTTTATGGCTTTATCACAGGTATTCAGGTCAACACATGATTGTGAAAGAAACACACAAAACACTTTAATTGGATGTAAAATAGACCAAATTTTATTACAAATCATATTATTATTATTTTATTCAGTGTCTGAAATTTAGAATCAGCCAATTACTATGAAAAAGACACCGAAAATGGCAAACCTCCGACTCATGAAGAATCATCCTTCAGCACTCAGGAGAGGAAAAACCCCCTGTGGAGGAAACCTCTAGGGAACCATGGCTGGAGGACTGCCCTTCCCTTGGGCTTAGAAGGTTAATGCCAACATGGAACAGTAAATGGTATCAGAATTTGTACATTGTATTGTGGCGCCCCGCAACGAGTGCGTCACAAGGGAGTATTGCAGCCGCAATATTCTCTTGACAAAGCAGTGCAATAGTTAACTCTGAGATCCAACCCAACATACAACACCTAGAACAGGGGACCAATCATAGGTCCTGGTGGGTGGAGTGTTAGGGTAGTGTAAGAGAACACAGAATAATCTAGACAGTCTGGAATCTAGAGTAGAGCCTAGAACACAGAACTTGGAGAGGAGCGGGGGCTCCGCACCCCGTGCGGGCCCCTGGGCCGTCACCGGTCGGGTGTCAGCACCTGAGGCCTTAACCACCGGGAATGGGCATATCTACACGGGTTCCCAAAAGACTCCCGTGCCCACAACTCACAGCCGGTTCACTGGTACCGAAGCTGGCAGCAGTTCACCTCTGCCACGCGAACCAGCCCCGTGGAGGAGCAGCTTTATAGGAGCACCCCACCACCAGCCAGTTTCCAGTCGTCTAACCAGCGGTGTACCCACTGAGGGACCCAAGGCTCCCCAAAGAATCCAGAACGTACATCATGGATAGGGCATTGAAGCAGCCTCCCCGTACCCGACCTGGTATTCCTGGGCGACGCTGGCAAGAGAAGCTAAGGAGGTAGAAAGGAGGTACACTGCGGATCTCTGAGGAGCACTATCACTGCTGAGTCCACCCGGTCTTCTACTCAACCACTGTAAGCCATGTACTGCCTGCTGGTTACAGTAAAGAACCGTTGCAGAGACTATCTGTGTCCGTGTCTCCTTATGAACTGTCCGTCGTTAACTAAAGGTAACCGCAGCTGCCGCACAACATCTTGAGCAGCTCCAGCCCCCGGGGATCACCGCTCAGCCTGTGGGGAGCGTAACATCTTGCTGCTGTCCATCACCCCGGGAGGTTCCGCAGCGTCGGTAGCCCTTACCGAATCTACTCATAGGTGGCGTCACGAAGAAAACAAATTAAACCCCCCTTTAATCTGTTCCCGTAAGACGTCCTAAATTTTGATCTGCACTACACCGGGCCCCACTACCGGCAGGCGCGGTCCACCCGTGACAAGGAAGGAGAAGAATCGCCTGTCTAAACCGGGAGTAACCCTGGCCCCTGGTGTGCGTCAGAAAATGGCGTCACGAACAGGATACGAGCAGGCCCGTTATCCAACGGGTATATTGTGCTTAAACTGGACTTTATTGTCTACATTTGGACTTTGTTCGTCCCTAAAAGAACTTTCCCGCCTTTACACCATTGGGTCAAGATGGCGCCCAAGATGGCGTTCCCGCCACAAGAAGCCGCCACGTGAAGCCCAGGAGTGAGTCAACCCCCCCCCTCACCGTGGGAGGGCCAAAGACAAAAGGCGCCAAACTCTTTGTCCGCCCTGATTGCTCGAATCAACCATGGGGGCGGACCCCAAAGACTTTTCCCACGATTGGACTACAAAAGCCCAGAGGAGATGGGAGTGTCATACATAGACACACAGACGGAATTCTTGACCAGCTCAACCAGAACGTCTTACCGGTTGAACGGGTGTGGTTTCCCTCCAAAGAAGAATGGCCAGCATGAGACTCCAAGACCTGATGCGGGAGGTCGAGGCGGAGGCCAGAGCAGCCGTAAGCCAACCGGGTCCGGATCCTGCCCTTACCATAGATGGCAGCCCCGACTTCTGGCTAGAGGCTCTACAAGACCTCCGGGTGCGGTTACTAGAGACAGTGGAATGGACGATCCGTAGCTGGAGCGCGACCCTAGGCAGACGACTACACCATGCGATGCAGCAGAGCCGACCGGGTACAGCTTCTCCAAGCCCAGACGACGTCACCAGCTTCTCGACCGCCTCACCCTCGCCTACCACCTGTCCTGCTCCGTCACCTGAGCCAATAGACTGTGTCATTCCGGTGGAGGCCGCAACTCGACCCGTTCCAGCGACCAACATCGCAACCGATTCCGTTCTTGAGCCGGAGCTCGTAACACGCTCCATGGAAGAACTAGATCTCTACCAGGTTCCCACTGAGGAACCCGCGACATGTTTCACCACTGCAGAGACAGTCGCCTGTTTTCTCCCCGTACCGGAGGCTTCCTTTGCAACTGCCGAGGCCTACCTGGTAACCGGGATTGAAACACCTTTACCTGCGGAAACAGATGAAGAGGCAGGCAGCCTGGAAGCCCTGCAGGACGTCCCTACGGAAGGATCCGCAGCACCACCGCCCTGTTGTACAACGGAACGAGCTTTAACGTCTTTCATCATCGAGCAGCCTGATGTGGTCATCGAGGAAGAGGTCGGAGAGGATGACGACGAGACCCATAGCACCGCTGAGGATTTCGACACCGGGTTCGCTTGGGGAGACAGCAAGGAACTTCCTTCCGGGCATACAGCTCGGGTACACTGGTCGGGTGCACTGCCGACACCTTCCCCTGTGCCGTTCCACCGGGTTCCGATACAGACAGCCTGCCAAGTTCAAGCTTCCCGCCAAACCACCAGCTCCGTTACTCATCTCTACACCCCGAGCCGTAACGACGGAGATATACGCCAGAGACGACGAGAGGAGTGGCAAGCCCGAGAACGCGCCAACATGGAGGCCCGTGCTGAGGCTCGCCGCCAGCCGCCTCTGCCTGATGAACTCCGCCGCGAAGGTAGAATTTCCACCTTTGATTTAAATACCGGGTGGGGGTTCGCTTGGGAGGTGGGTTTGAATGAGGAGGTGTTTGTGGGGCGCCGGGACGTTGAGTCAAACTTGCCAAGAGGACATCCCGATCGCGACCTATACCGGGGCGATATAATCACCTACGAGCGCTATGCTTGTGCAGATGGGTGGTTCGCTATCCGGGTGCGCCATCACCCTCAGAGCCAGTGACTTTAAAACTTGAACTTCATCAATGACTCTGTTACCGTTAATCACTGACCGTGTGATCTCGCGGCTACAGCCTGGACTCTAGTTTAAAGTACAGCCGACCGCCCGCCGGGTCCGCACAAAGTGATTACCTGTTTCTTTGCTTATATCACCAAAGCATATCTTTACCTGTTTTTCTATTTTAATAAAAGTGTGTCATATATGTATAAAAATGTAAAAACCTCTGTAATGTGAGTAGTTTGACGCTTGGGGACAAGCTGATTTAACCAAGGGGGAGTGTGGCGCCCCGCAACGAGTGCGTCACAAGGGAGTATTGCAGCCGCAATATTCTCTTGACAAAGCAGTGCAATAGTTAACTCTGAGATCCAACCCAACATACAACACCTAGAACAGGGGACCAATCATAGGTCCTGGTGGGTGGAGTGTTAGGGTAGTGTAAGAGAACACAGAATAATCTAGACAGTCTGGAATCTAGAGTAGAGCCTAGAACACAGAACTTGGAGAGGAGCGGGGGCTCCGCACCCCGTGCGGGCCCCTGGGCCGTCACCGGTCGGTGTCAGCACCTGAGGCCTTAACCACCGGGAATGGGCATATCTACACGGGTTCCCAAAAGACTCCCGTGCCCACAACTCACAGCCGGTTCACTGGTACCGAAGCTGGCAGCAGTTCACCTCTGCCACGCGAACCAGCCCCGTGGAGGAGCAGCTTTATAGGAGCACCCCACCACCAGCCAGTTTCCAGTCGTCTAACCAGCGGTGTACCCACTGAGGGACCCAAGGCTCCCCAAAGAATCCAGAACGTACATCATGGATAGGGCATTGAAGCAGCCTCCCCGTACCCGACCTGGTATTCCTGGGCGACGCTGGCAAGAGAAGCTAAGGAGGTAGAAAGGAGGTACACTGCGGATCTCTGAGGAGCACTATCACTGCTGAGTCCACCCGGTCTTCTACTCAACCACTGTAAGCCATGTACTGCCTGCTGGTTACAGTAAAGAACCGTTGCAGAGACTATCTGTGTCCGTGTCTCCTTATGAACTGTCCGTCGTTAACTAAAGGTAACCGCAGCTGCCGCACAACATCTTGAGCAGCTCCAGCCCCCGGGGATCACCGCTCAGCCTGTGGGGAGCGTAACATCTTGCTGCTGTCCATCACCCCGGGAGGTTCCGCAGCGTCGGTAGCCCTTACCGAATCTACTCATAGGTGGCGTCACGAAGAAAACAAATTAAACCCCCCTTTAATCTGTTCCCGTAAGACGTCCTAAATTTTGATCTGCACTACACCGGCCCCACTACCGGCAGGCGCGGTCCACCCGTGACAAGGAAGGAGAAGAATCGCCTGTCTAAACCGGGAGTAACCCTGGCCCCTGGTGTGCGTCAGTATCATATTTACAGTGAGACATAACATACAACCACTATAGATATGACAGCAGTGACATCATATAGTCACATAGGTTGTATCAACAGAAAACAGACAGTAATGAAGGTCAAAGCAGGTGCCCTGTGCGAGCACCATTCTGCATGGAGAAAGCCTAATGCGACCTCTCCTGGCCGTACATATAAATGTGAAGACGGCTAGTACTGGACGTGAGGGAGATCTGGCTGCAACATCTGTCATCTCATTGATCGCTAGGGTTAGTTGGGCTGATCTGGCTGCTGGGCGGTATTGCTGATCTGGCAGGCTAGGCGGTATGGCTGATCTGGCTGGCTAGGCGGTATGGCTGATCTGGCTGGCTAGGCGGTATGGCTGATCTGGCTGGCTAGGCGGATGTTCCCCCTTCCTCCCTTACATATGTTGAAGTGATGAAGCTCCAGGTCTCCAGACACGTCAAGTATGGCGCCTCTTCATACGACCGTCCATCTGCTCTGTTGTTTCAGAATCTTCTGACATAGCTGTATGTATTTATGACTTCAGCACAGTTGCCGTAGTAACTACAGCCATTTGTTACTGATGTTTCATTGGCTAGAATGTCCCTCTCAGTGTTCCATAGTTTTAACCATTGAATGACTGACATTGTGCCTTTAAACTGAAGCCTGGAAATGTATCTTCTTGCTAGGCAAAACTATCATCATTTTATGATTTTAAAGATTCCTTAATCAAAGTCTATCTAGTTTGCGCATCTACAGATTTAAGGTGTAACTTACATATTAGCACCTGTTACTTGGCCGTACCCAGGATCAAAACTAGGGGGGCAAGCCATGGTCGTTCAGGTAGTAAAATTGCACACCAGGGCCCATCAGATTCGTTACATCACTGGGGAGCCCTATGGTGGGCTGTATATGAGATGGGAGCCGTATGGGGGGCTGTATATGAGATGGAAGTTCCATCTCATATACAGCCCTCCATACGGCTCCCATCTCATATACAGCCCCCATAGAGCTCCCATATCATATACAGCCCACCCCATAGGGCTCTCATATCATATACAACCCCCCATAGGGCTCTAATGATGGGAGCCCTAGAAGGGGCTGTGTATGATTTAGGTGCCCTACGGTGGGGTTATATATGATATGGGAGCCCTATAAGGGGGCTGTATATGATATCATATATAACCCCACCATAGGGCACCCCAAATCATACACAGCCCCTTTCTAGGGCTCCCATCATTTGAGCCCTATGGGGGGTTGTATATGATATGAGAGCCCTATGGGGTGGGCTGTATATGATATGGGAGCCCTATGGGGGGCTGTATATGATATTTGAATCCCATCTCATATACAGCCCCCTCCACTACCCCTTACAGTCCTCATATCATATACAACAGCCACCCATAGGGTGTACATGATGTGGGAGCCCTATGGGGAGCTGTATATGATATGGGAGTCCCATATCCCATATCATATACAGCCCCCCTAATGCCCCATAGGGCTCCCATATCATATACAGCTCCCCCATAGGGCTCCAATAATGGGAGCCCTTTAGGGGTCTATATATGATATAGGAGCCCTACAGGATTGCTGTATATGATATGGGAGCCTATGGGGGACAGGGCTGTATATGAGATGGGAGTACATGTCATCTCATATACAGCGCAGACCCACATAAGGCTCCCATATACAGCCCTCCCATAGAGCTAACACTTTTCCCCCCCACCACCACATTATCTTCCAGGTCACTTTTGTTTATACTTACACCTTTTTTTAACTGTTAATGTCCCCTCTTCTATCTCAGCTCCAGCCTCCAGCACCAGCAGTGTCTCCAGCTTGTTTGCCGCTTTGCACCGCAGGGACTCAGCACAGCGACGAGGCGCTCAGTGGTGATGTCATGACATCACTTCTAAGTCCCCTGCCCACCGAGCTGAATTGCAGTATCGGCAGTCGGCAGACACTGTCTGAGGGCGAGATCCGCCCTGCGCCCCTGCTGGCTGCTGCCCCATAATTACCACGCTAAGGTAACCGTTAACACATTCGCTACACACACAGGTGGAGGTGTTAGCGGTGGCCGTCCTCAGCTCAGCCTCAGACATTTTAATAGGTGCGCGTGGCGTGCGCTCAGTGCCGCTCACCCCTTCCTCTTGGGGGGGGCAGCTGCCCCCCCCTGCCCCACGCTGGGTATGCCCATGGATGGATGTATAGACAGACAGATGATAGATTGATTAGATACCATATTTTTTGCACTATAAGATGCACCAGATCATAAGACGCACCCATGTTTTACAGGTGAAAAATAGGGAAAAAAATATTTGAAGCATAAAATGTGGTAAAATATTAATAACATGTGGAGCCCACTGGATGGGGTACTCGGTACCGGACCAGGGTACTGCTGGGGATATCACGGCGGTCTTGGTCCGGACCGTGTCCCGAGTTCTCACAAGTATAAGGGGTATTTACAGGGATAGTTTATCGTGACGCCGCCCACGGGTTGTGGTCAGTAAGGGGACCACCATTGCAGTGTACTTCTGCCAGGAGGATGAATGGATGCTGCAGCAAGGTGGATGAACTCGCCGCGGGTCGTGGCTGCTCCTGACAGGGTGTAAAGGTAAAATACAGTTCTGTATACCTGGAATCATACACGGGAGACTGAAACAGGGTTCACTGGGTTTACTTGCAAGTTCTTCCAAGTCACACAATTCACAGTACAGTTCTCAACACAGTTCAGTTCTTAACACAGATTACTCCGGACACTTTGGACCCACTGCAGCCAGGCTGTCGCTCTGAGACCACTCACTCTCTCTCAGTACCCTTTCAGGCTTGTTCTCTCTCTCTGCTCTTCAGTGTGGATTGTATGATGGCAACTCGGTCCCTTGTGTGTAGCTTCCCCTTATGTATATGGGCAGTAAGCCGGGTCCTCTAAAGTGTTGATCAGCCTCCAATCCGTGTAGTAGGAATACGGACCTGAAATCTGTATTCTGCGCCGGTTTGTCTGGGGAGCCGGCGTTTAGCATCAGTCCCCCTCAGAGTCGACACTCTGGTTTTAGCCTAGCTTAGGTTTCCATGTCTTGCAAGGGATCACCGGCTCTTTCCCACCCATGTGGCTATCCAGATACTTGCAATGAAACCTTTCCCTCCTGCAGTCAGTCAACGCTGCCGTACTCCTCGGACCTGGTGGTATCGGTCTGGTTCTGTCCTCACTCCTCCATGGGCTACAGGCTATGAACGAGCTTTCTCTCCATGGATCTGTGTTGCTGTGGATTCTGTGTCTCCAGGGAGCCCTATCCCTCCGGGAAGTGTCACTCTGTCTGTTGGTCTTCTCTTTTCAGCTCAGCCTACTCAGTCTACTTGTCTTGGCTGCTCGGCTCACTCTGGCCTACTTGGTCTTTACTTCTCAGCCTACCTCGGCCTACTCTTGTCTTGGCTGCTCGGCTCACTCTGGCTTCCTGGCTAACTCCTCCCATTGTTCCTCCTTTTGTTCTGGTCTACCATCTGACCTACCTTCCCACCCACTTTCCTCTAAACCCTACCATCCCTTGCCCACCTAGAGTCCTGGGCTCCGGGTTGGGTGTTGTGCTCTAGTGGGTGTGTATGTGCGGTGAGGGTGTATGGTGCACAAACTGTCTACCTTCTGCCTGGCTGCAGTCCCCTTATGTGGCCACCCTGGTCGCAGGGGTGCCATAAACATAAATAACATAGTAATATACTGTATGTTATGTTATTATATACAACAGTATGTTATTTAGTTGGAAGCTATGGGCAGAAGATGGTGCTGCGGGATCGGAGTGGTGTCTGTAAAGTACTGTATGAAGACGCTGGAGGGTGAGTATAAGTGTGGCACCCCAAGGGTTAATGTGCCACAGTAACATCACACGGGTTCCCTCCCCACACAACACTGACACTACACTAGCACCTCTGGGCCAGGAGGGGGAGCTAAACCAGCTCCCTTATATACTCCGGGTCAAGAGGAAGTAGTTAGTTCAGTACGTAGCAGTACTGTGAAGAGTCCAGTTCCTGGGAGAACTGAGAGCGAGACTGTAGTGTAAAGGGGCTGCGTCAGGCTTCTCTACAGTCTGCTCTTGGATTCCAGGCCTAGCCAGGGTCTGAGGGAAGGCGTACAGAAGACAGAGGAACACATCTGGGAGATTGAGTGACATCACCACTCACCCGAGGAGCGCACAGATCAGATACCAGATGCGAAACTGTGACTGACACACACAGCACAGTGGATGGTGGAGGGGTAGATCGACACTGTACCTGAGCGAAGCAACACGGCGGGGTTAGAAGCACAAGGAAGATTCAAGTTGCCTAGCCAAGGGGGTACCTGTGAGGAGAGACAGTGCCAGCATCTCAGCTAAAAGCAGCAGCAGGGCCACACACACAGCACAGCAGGAGGAAGCTGAGGACCCGGATAGGGTGGGAGCAACCCGGCCCTGGTACAGACTCCGTGGACAATTCTCTGTAAAGAACATCTACAGTAAAGCTTTGGAAAACTTCAGAACCGTGAGTGTGTGTAATCCTTGAACTCAAGCCCTAATATCCCCCACAAGCAGCCACCGTCTCCACTATCATCCCTTTCCTGCAACTTCTAGAACATTTATCATAGACTTTAATTACCACTGCCCCGGGGAACCAGGCTCTACCTATGGAGAGCCATTCCATCTAAAGCTGCCAAACATCATCCCCGGAGGTTCTGCAGCAGCGGTGGTCACCCTGACCACAACCCGTGGGTGGCGTCACAACAAACCTAATCCCTTGTAAATACCCCCCATTTACTTGTGTGAACCCGGGACGCGGGTACCCCGTCCCAGTGGGCTCCACATAAGAATGGGGACATGAATGGGGGCATGGAGCTTATATTTAAAGCACCACTCTAGTGCTGAATAAAACCCACTGGAGTTCTGCACAAAAAAACTGCCAGGTAAATATCCATTTCATTCAGCAGCAGATTGTCAGCTCCCCAGGTGTCATTATACCGGTGCACGATCACTTGCAACCCACAGTATGTCGCAAACATATGAGATAGGACTCGTGGGACGTGAGGGACCGTGACGAGGGTCCACGAGCTTACGTTATTTTGGACTGTGGAGCTTCCACCCCGGTAACCGGGTAGGCCTCCGGTTCTGAAGAGGAACAGGTCACAGTCTCTCGCTCGTCTAGGACGAAACAGGTAGTAGGTTCCGGTACAGGAACTAAACAGGTGTCAGGCTCTGGAGCGGAGCGGGTTGTAAGCTCCGACTCTGGAACGGGGTAGATCGTGGGTTCCGGTGATGAGGCAGGGCAGGTCATGGGCTCCGGTGATGTAACGGGACAGGAACTAGACACCGGCTCTGGAGTGAGACAGGTTGCAAGTCTTTGCTGGACAGCCCGATGCAGTCGGCTGGCCAGGCCCGCACTCCAGGTGCGGATTGTCCACTCGGTTGTCTCCATCAGCCGCACCCTTAGATCCTGCAGCGCGGTTTCCCAGAACTCGGGGTTTCCGTCTATTGTGAGGACGGGACCCGGACCCGGGTGACCTATGGCTGCTCGAGCCTCTGCCTCGACCTCCTTCATCAGCTCATGAAGCTTTAAGCTGGCCATCTTCCTTCTTGGGAGAACCGCACCTGTTCGACCTGGTAACCGTTCTTGTAGAAGAGCTGTTGGACCAGTGCTTCCACACCCACTTCCTGATAAGTTTTGTAGTCCATGGGTGGGCTGAAGTCTTTGGCCCGCCCCCATGGTTGTTACCAGCAATCGGAGTTTTGGCGCCTTTGCCTTGGCCCTCCCACGAAGAGGGGCAGAGGCACACCCCTGGGCCAGCACCTGGTGCTTCACATGGCGGGATCCGCCATCTTGGTCGCCATCTTGACCCAGTGGTAAAAAGGCGGGAATAGTTTGTTTTCAGTAGAACAAAGTTCTTTTTGATGAAACAAAAGTTCTTTAAGCACACAATACCCGTTGGGTAACGGGACGGCTCGAATCCTGTTCGTGACGCCAAACTCTGACTCACCGTAGCCGGGGTGTGCACGTCTCGGGCTGTCACTGCTCCCTGTCACGGTTCCGCGCCCGAGGCTGTGTAGGCCCGGTGGTCCAGATCAACAATGTTGGCTGAACAGATAAAGTTTATTATTTTTGTCGTGACGCCATCTGCGGGAATTCCGGTGCTTGCACCGGTGCTGCTTGGGCCTCCGGGGGATGGACGGCAGCTGGGATGCTCCCCACAGGATGAGTGGGAGTCCCTGGGGCCTGGAGCTGCATCTGATGGTGTGTGGCAGGTCACTGTCTCTTAGTATGCAGAGCTCAACAGTTCGGAAGAAACACAGACACAGTGCTCTCTGTAACGGGTCTTTTACTGCAACCGAGTAGATGATACAGGTTTACAGGTAACGGGTAACGGACTGGGTGGACTCAGCAATGACCGGTGTTTGCTCAGAGCTCCGCGGTGTTCCCCCGTTCTCAACTTTTCTAGCTTGGTTGCCGATGTCGCCTTAGTGTGCCAAGTTCGGGTACATGGGGCTACTTAAATTTCCCTGCCGGTGTGTACGTTCCGGTGTGAGGGGAGCCTGTTTCCTTTTGGTGGGTACTCCGCTGGCAAGACGGCTCAGATTGCGGCTGCGGTGGGGTACTCCTATAGAGCGGTCCCTCCACTCCTGGTTTGCTAAGCAGTGATGAACAACTTGCTTCCTTCGGAACCAGTGATCCGGTTGCTTGTTGGGCGCGGGTGTATTTTGACCCGATTAAGTAGTCGCCCAGGTTCCGGTTGTTGGGCACCGGATAATGGCGCCAACCGGTAGGTGGTCTGTAGGGCTGCACGGAACTGTGCAGAGCCCTCTTCTCCTACGTACCTCCCGACCACTTCTCCATTCTCTCTCCTTCTTCTTCTTCTCCTACACTCTACTCCTACACTCCGCCCACCAGGACCTTATTGGCCCTCTATGCTGATGTGCATGTAGGGTATGGAGCTCTAAGTTTTAACCATGTCATTACTTAGTCAGAGAATATTGCATCTTCAGTCAGGGATGCAATACCCTCCTGTGACGCACTCATTGCGGGGCGCCACACTTTGCTGATGGTGCAAGTACAAGCCGGGACACTGAGAGGTGATGGTACAGGAGTCTGTGCAACCTGGAAGCAAGTAGGGTTTATCCTTACCCTGCAAGTTTTGAGGCCTCCCTGCTGCACTCCTTTAGTGGGTCCCTGCTGCTGCCTAAAGCTGAGCTGCGGCCCTCTCTCTCTCTCCTGCGGTGTGCCAGTATGACAGGCATCTCGAGTCCTTTTCCAGCCCCACTTCCTTGGCAACTGCTTCTGGACTCTCTATGCAGCTTTGCCTGCAGACATTGTGGTGTGGCTAGGGGACTTGGAATCCCCCACCCTCTGGTATTGACTGCCGAAACGTTAGGGCCTGCACAGCCTTGGACTCTGGTGTCTGGTTCTGGTGTGGCACCCTTGCAGGGGATTGCCACACGATCCACTGGTGCAAGGAGGGATTTACACCTTGGTACACACAGCACACAACACCTTCCACCCCAGACCTGAAGGGAGCTCTACTGGCTGCCTTAAGCCAGATCCCCTTTAAAAGATCCAGGCCTGAGGGGAGGAGTCAGTTAGTTCCATTAGTTCCAGTTAGTTCCAGTGAGTTCCAGTCAGGCAGTGAAAAGAGCAGGAGTGAGGAGCTGGATCCAGGTCCAGGACCAGGGAACACTGACCCAGCTGTGTTGCACCCTTGGGAGAGGCTCGGAGGCCAGTGGAGGAGTAGGAGAATTAAAGAAGGGAACAGAACAGGTTTCCCTGTAGTACACCCGGACACTGGAGTCCGACGCTGCCAGCATCCATTGTAGCAGTAAAAGCTCGGGAGAACCAGGAGGACCAAAACCCCCCTGAGGAGTACAAGTAAGAGACACTTACACTGACCAAACACAGGACCAGGGGCCAAATGAGGAATAGGGACCCCGCAGAAGGACCTCATTGTCAGTAATATGTGGAGCCCACTGGGACAGGGTACTCGGTACCGGACCGGGTTGCTGCTGGGGATGTCACGGAGGTCCTGGTCCGGACCGTGTCCCGGGTTCACACAAGTAAAATGGGATATGTACAATGGATTAAAGTTTGTCGTGACGCCACCCACGGTTTGTGGTCAACCCGTGTGAGATATAGATAGATACAGTAGATAAACTGATTTGATAGATGTAGGGATAGTTAGATAGTTATGGTATATATAAATTTATGCAAGTTCGGAATACCCAAAATACCAATAGTTTTCATGGTTGACTTTTGCAGCGCAATTGAAACTGTACACCTACCCCCACCCCCCACCCCTGAAAAACCCACACAAAATACAGATTTGCAATAGTTTTTTGAATATGGTGTGAAAATGGTGGTAAAAATCATGTCTGGTCATATGAATAGTGTCACTCAAAATAACGTCTCTTTGAAAGAAAAAAGAATCCCAAAGATTATGACTTTTTGACTAAAAGAAGTAAAAACAGAAGCGCAAAAAATGAAAACAGGCCCGATTATAAAAAGGATACTTTGCCGTCTGTGCGTGCTCACATATTTATGTGGGTCTCACATCACATGAGCTGAGGGTGAGCGTGAGGGAGCATGTTCGGGGTAGTGGACGAGACGGAATTAAAAACTTTACCCAAACATTTTAAAAAATGTCATGGATGTAACCCGACTTCCTTGAGAAGTAGGGGGATCGATGTGGCTAATGGTGGCTCCCGGGAGGAGACGTTAAGAAAGTACTGGCAAAGATGGAAACTAAGGTAGCTTTCACATCACGTTTTTTAAGGATCCGTGGCTGTCCGTTGTAAAAAACAAAAAGTAGGATCCCAAGGACAGGAAAAAAAACCGTTATGTGAAAGCAGCCTAAGTGGATTGTGATTCTGGGTCAAAGTGCCACAGTGTCATCACTGCCCCCAGGTGGGTGGTGTCACTAGAGAGCAACAAAGAGTATTCTCATAAGGCAACACACACACAACACCAACACCTCCAGGCAGGGGTGGATTAAGGGTAGCCAGGGCCCGGGGCTGTTGAGACTCTGTGGGCCGCCCCGAGTCATGTGGCAGGAGTCATGTGATGGGGGTCATGTGACGGGGTCACGGGGGTCATATGACGGGGTCGCAGGGGTCATGTAACAGGGTCACGGGGGTTGTGTGATGGGGGTCATATGATGGGGGTCATCATATACCTGAAATAGATTATTCCAGAAAAATAGCTGCTGAGTGAAACTCTATCCTGTCAAACATTGATCTAGTCAATTTACCCTTCAGTTAGGAAGAAGAAAAAAAAAACACTTTAACTCCTTAAGGACCGAGTCACTTTGCAGCTTAATGACCGGACCATTTTTTGTAATTCTGACCACTCTCCCTTTATGAGGTAATATCTCTGGAACGCTTCAACGGATCCTAGCGATTATGAGATTGTTTTTTCGTGACATATTGGGCTTCATGTTAGCATTAAATTTAGGTCGATAATTTTTGCGTTTATTTGTGAAAAAATAAAAAAATTTGGCAAAAATTTTGAAAATTTAGCAATTTTCAAATTTTTTATTTTTATTCTGCTAAACCAGAGCGTTATGTGACACAAAATAGTTAATAAATCACATTTCCCACATGTCTACTTCACATCAGCACAATTTAGGAAGTAAAAAAAAAATTTGGTAGGACGTTATAAGGGTTCAAAGTTCATCAGCAATTCATTTTTCCAGCAAAATTTACAAAACCATTTTTTTAGTGACCACATCACAATTGAAGTCCCTTTGAGGGGTGCACATGACAGAAAACACCCAAAAGTGACACCATTCCAAAAACTGCACCCCTCAAGCTACTCAAAACTATATTCAAGAAGATTATTAACCCTTCAGGTGCTTCACATGAACTAAAATAAAGTTGAAGGAAAAAATGGACATTTTAATTTTTGTAACAAAAATGTTCTTTTAGCCTCAATTTTTTCATTTTCACATGGGCAACAGGATAAAATGCATCCTAAAATTTGTTGGGCAATTTCTCCTGAGTACACCGATACCTCATATATGGTCATAAGCCACTGTTTGGGTGCACGGCAGGACTGAGAAGGGAAGGAGCGCAATTTGAATTTTAGAGCCAATTTTCCGTTCAAAAAGTGAAATGGCGCTCCTTCACTTCTGAGCCCTGCCGTGCGCCCAAACATTGGTTTATGACCACATATGAGGTATCGGTGTACTCAGGAGAAATTGCCCAACAAATTTTGGGATGTATTTTATCCCTTTGCCCATGTGAAACTAAAAAAATGTAGGCAAAAAGAAATTTTTTGTGAAAAAAAAGTGTTTTTTTTAATTTTTATGGATGAATTTGTGAAGCATCTGGGGGTTCAAAGTGCTCACTATGCATCTAGATACCTTCCTTAGGGGGTCTAGTTTCCAAAATGGGGTCATTTGTGGGGGAGCTCCAATGTGGAGACACACGGGGACTCTCCATACGCGACATGGTGTCCGCTAACAATTTGAATGGAAAATTAGCTCAAGTTGTTAGCGGACATCATGTCGCGTTTGGAGGGTCCCTGTGTATCTCCACATTGGAGCTCCCCCACAAGTGACCCCATTTTGGAAACTAGACCCCCCAAGGAACGTATCTAGATGCATAGTGAGCACTTTGAACCCCCATATGCTTCAGAAATTTATCCGTAAAAATGAAAAAAGCACTTTTTTTTCCACTAAAAAATTATTTTTTCATTATTACGGATCAATTTGTGAAGCATCTGGGGTTCAAAGTGCTCACTATGTACCTAGATATGTTCCTTTGGGGGTCTAGTTTCCAAAATGGGGTCACTTGTGGGGGAGCTCCAATGTGGAGACACACAGGGACCCTCCAAACGCGACATGGTGTCCGCTAACAATTTGAGCTCATTTTCCATTCAAATTGTTAGCGGACACCATGTCGCGTTTGGATGGTCCCCGTGTGTCTCCACATTGCAGCTCCCCCACAAGTGACCCCATTTTGGAAACTAGACCCCCCAAGGAATGTATCTAGATGCATAGTGAGCACTTTGAACCCACATATGCTTCAGAAATTCATCCGTAAAAATGAAAAAGCACTTTTTTTTCCACAAAAAGTTTCTTTTTTCATTTTTACGGATCAATTTGTGAAGCTCCTGGGGTTCAAAGTGCTCACTATGCATCTAGATACGTTCCTTTGGGGGTCTAGTTTCCAAAATGGGGTGACTTGTGGGGGAGGTCCAATGTGGAGACACACAGGGGCTCTCCATACGCAACATGGTGTCCACTAACAATTGGAATTGTTAGCGGACACCTTGTAGGATATAAAGAGCCCCTATGTGCCTAAACATTGGAGCTCCCCCACAAGTGACCCCATTTTGGAAACTAGACCCCCCAAGGATTATATCTAGATGACTTTGAACCCCCAGGTGCTTCACAAATTGATCCGTAAAAATGAAAAAAGAAACTTTTTTGTGGAAAAAAAAGTGCTTTTTCATTTTTATGGATGAATTTGTGAAGCATCAGGGGGTTCAAAGTGCTCACTATGCATCTAGATACGTTCCTTCGGGGGTCTAGTTTCCAAAATGGGGTCACTTGTGGGGGAGCTCCAATGTTCAGGCACACAGTTAGGGTCTCTCCATACCCGACATGGTTTCCGCTAACAATTGGAGCTAATTTTCTATTGAAATTGTTAGCGGACACCATGTCGCATATGGAGAACCCGTGTGCCAACAGCACAAGGGCAACTGGTAGAGTTGGAGTACAGCACCAGAAAATGCCGCCTCTAATGAATGCACTATTTTCTTGGGTGGCTGTGGGTTGAAATTTGCAGCGCGGGGGACCCACAACATTTGGTTCTCCACGCTGAGGATTCCAGTCAGCCAGCTACCAAGTTGTACATGGCTGGCTACAAAAAAATACAGCGAAGCCCATTTTTTTTTATTTCTAGAACTAATTCTAGAAAAAAAAAATGATGTAGGGCTCCGCCATATTTTTGGTCCAGCCAGGTACAACTTGGCAGCTACAGACTGCCAGCAACCCCCAGCTGCCTCGTTGTACCTGGCTGCAACCAAAAATACAGCAAAGCACATTTTTTTTTATTTCTAGAACTAATTCTAGAAAAAAAAAATGGCGTAGGGCTCCGCCATATTTTTGGTCCAGCCAGGTACAACTTGGCAGCTACAGACTGCCAGCAACCCCCAGCTGCCTTGTTGTACCTGGCTGCAACCAAAAATACAGCGAAGCCCATTTTTTTTTATTTCTAGAACTAATTCTAGAAAAAAAAATGACGTAGGGCTCCGCCATATTTTTGGCCCAGCCAGGTACAACTAGGCAGCTGGGGGCTGGAATCCTCAGCATAGAGAGGCCCAAGCTTTCTGGGCCCCCCATGCTGCGAATTGCAGCCCGCAGCTGCCCCAGAAAATGGCGCATTCATTGAAGCGCCATTTTCTGGCGCTGTACCCATGCTCTTCCAGTTGCCCTGGTGCCGGTGGCAAACTGGGTAATAAAGGGGTTAATGCCAGCTTTTTATTGGCAGCTGGCACTAAGCCCGAGATTCATAATATTGGGCCAATGTTAGACCCGCCATTAGGAATCTCTGATAATTAGTCAATAAATACACACAGAGAAAAATATTTTTATTAGAAAAAAAAACAAAACAAATTTCGGACTCCATCTTTATTATAAAAAGATCCGACGTAGTCCACAACGAAGGTCCCACGACGCTCGATCGTTTCCGACGGGATCCCCATGCAGGGGGATGGGGGATCAGGGATCCCCATGCAGGGGGATCAGGGATCCCCATGCAGGTGGATGGGGGATCAGGGATCCCCATGCAGGGGGATCAGGGATCCCCATGCAGGGAAATGGGGGATCAGGGATCCCCATGCAGGGGGATGAGGGATCCCCATGCAGGGGGATGGGGGATCAGGGATCCCCATGCAGGGGGATGGGGGATCAGGGATCCTCATGCAGGGGGATGGGGCATCAGGGATCCCCCTGCAGGGGGATGGGGGATCAGGGATCCCCATGCAGGGGGATCAGGGATCCCCATGCAGGGGGATGGGGGATCAGGGATCCCCATGCAGGGGGATCAGGGATCCCCATGCAGGGGGATGGGGGATCAGGGATCCCCATGCAGGGGGATCAGGGATCCCCATGCAGGGGGATGGGGGATCAGGGATCCCCATGCAGGGGGATCAGGGATCCCCCTGCAGGGGGATGGGAGATCAGGGATCCCCATGCAGGGGGATCAGGGATCCTTCTGCAGGGGGATGGGAGATCAGGGATCCCCATGCAGGGGGATCAGGGATCCCCATGCAGGGGGATGGGGGATCAGGGATCCCCATGCAGGGGGATGGGGGAGGTCTTACTCGGCAGACGTCGGGCGGCGGTGAGAGGAAGCCGGAGGACGCAGGCAGGAGGACGCAAGCGGGAGGCGGCGGCGGCAGGAGGAGGTGAGTACCGGTCACCGGCGGTGGCGGGGGCCGGGGACAGCGGGGGGGGGCCCAGAAACAGCAGGGGACGGGGGATAGCGGGGGGGGCCTAGAAAAAGCAGGGGACGGGGGATAGCGGGGGGACCAGAAACAGCGGGGGACAGGGGGATGAGCCGGGGGGGGGCAGACACAGCGGGGGACAGGGGTATGAGCGGGGGGGGGGGCAAACACAGTTGGGGGACAAGGGGGATGAGCGGGGGGCAGACACAGCAGGGAAAGGGGGATGAGCGGAGGGCAGGCACAGCGGGGGACAGGGGGATGAGCAGGGGGGGCAGACAGAGTGGGGGTCAGGGGGATGAGGGGGGGGGGGTGATGCCCATCAGAGGGCACAAGCAGGGGATGTGTGCAGGAGCCGGGCACAGCTGACAGCCCGGCTCCTGCAGCGATCGCTCAGGGAAGTGCTGACATTCAGCACTTTCCTGCGCGATCTTGATGTGATCGGTCGGTCAGATTGACTGACCGATCACATCGCTCTGAGTGTGGGGACCCCTAAAAAGGGTCCCCACACCTCTGCCCCTGACCCTCAGCTGTCACTGACAGCTTTTAGAATTGAACTGTCACTGTTCGTTTAGAAGCAGTGACAGTTCAAAGCCATGGCGAGTATACTCGTCATGATGCGGGAACTGACATCTTTTCATGACGAGTATACTCGTCATTAGTCGTTAAGAGGTTAAGCCACAGTATTGAACAGTCCACTAGAAGGAGGCTATTATGCCCTGACTGCCCCTGTACTCAGAATAAATAACTTATAAAAATGTCAATGCACCCTGTATGATAATCACCTGTTACCAGTGCAATGGACTTGCTTACAGATCGGTCCGCCCCGCCTCATCGCGGTCCGACAGAGTCTTCTTCTGAATAATGTAGATAACGCCTCCTGCCACCTGCGTTATCCACGTAACCACGTCCAATTTTTCCATTGCCTATGCTACGCCCATACCTCTCCAGCTTGTGCAGGTGCAATGTGCTCCAACATGGGATTATCCTACAAGTTTAAACTCTCAGTGATGTCACCATACATCACACGCAGAAGACTGGGAGCCTGGAGCCATGTGCAGAGACCCCTGCGGTTCGCGCATGTGAGTTTTACATTGTAGCCATAGTAGGGCAGAGCACGGTGCATTTGTGCAAGCTGGAGAGGCATCTGCACAGACGTGAGATGGGAAAGTGGGATGTGGATAACGAAGGCGTGATCCATATCATTCAGAAGAAGAGGCTGTAGGACGGTGAGGAGAGGCTGGGGGACCAATCTGCAAGTAAGAATTTCGGACGGTAACAGGTTAGCATACAGGGTGCTAGATTTCTATAAGTTATTTATTCTGTGTTCAGGGGGCATTCAGGGCATAATAGCTTGTTTCTTATAATGCAGCATAGATAGGCATGTGCACGAGGCCTTACAAATACCGAACAAAAAACTCACCAAATACTCAGTGTGTGCATGTGGAGCCCCAAGGGACGTGGGGTACTCGGTACCGGACCGATCTGCTGCTGGGGGATGTCACTGGTGGCCTGGTCCGGACCGTGTCCCTGGCTCAGCACAATAAAAGGGGAATATTTACAGGGGATATTGTCACGGGTGACGCCACCCACTTGATGCGGCCAGTAATGGGGGCCGCCGCTGCTGCAGAACCTCCCGGGGTGATGTGAGGGCAGCGGAGGTGGTATAGTTCCAGTGGGGGGAACTGTATCCCCCGGGGCAGTAAAGGTTTAAAGTCTATTGGGGTTATAGATGGTGGAGAAGAGTTGGAGGACACACACACTTACGTTTAGTAGACACTGCAATTTCCTCTTCTTCTCCCTGATGCTGCAGAGCTGACAGGCTGGATCTGCAGGGAGGAATTGTCTCTGTGCTGAATCTGGAGCAAAGGTCACAATCAATACACAGACTCCAAAGTTGTTTTCCAAGGCTTTACTGCTGATATTATTGCAGGCTATAGTCCACGGAGTCTGTAATGGTGGCTGAGCTCTCTCTCCCCACACCCTGTCCGGGTCTTTGGCTTCCTTATGCTGCACTGTGTGTGTGTCCTGAGCTGCTGCTTCTTAGCTAAGCTGCTGGGATTCCTCACGTCTCTCTCTGTATGCTGCTGGTACCACTTGGCTAGGCAACTTGGGTCCTCTATGCTGCACTGACCCTCCGTGTTGCTTCACTCTGGTACTAGGGGGTATCTAGAGATCCCGCTGTTCCTGGATTCGCTGTGCTGTGGGTGCCAGACACAGTACCGGATCCGGTGTCCGTCTCTTTGTGCTTACTTCTGGGGCAAGTGATGGTGTCACTCCAGCTCTCAGACGTGTTCCTCTGTCTTTCGTTCTCCTTTTCCTCTGACCCTTTACTAGGTCTGCACTGAGCTAACTCTGCTCGGTGTCCTTTCCTCAGCCCTGCTGCGAGCTGAACTCCACTCTCCCTCATGGACAAGTCTATATAAGGGAGCAGGAGGTGCTCCCTCTATTGCCCAGAGGTGGTAGTGTTTGTCAGTGTGTAGTGGGGGAGAGAACCCATGTGATGTTATTGTGGCACATTAACCCATGGGGTGCCACATGCACAAGGCCTTAAGGCCACTTTACACACACAGATATCTGTGTCCAACTTCTGAACAGATCTCAGGTTGCAGTGAAATCATGGACACATTGTTCCATTTTGTGGCTGTATACAAATTGGAGCAATGTGTCCATGATTTCACTGCAAACAGAGATCTGTTCAGAAGTTGGACACAGATATCTGTGTGTGTAACGTGGCCTTTACAGATACTGAGGTAAAAACTGACCAAATACTCAGCGTGTGCACGAGGCCTTACAGATACTGAGGTAACAACTCACCAAATACTCAGCGTGTGCACGAGGCCTTACAATTACTGAGGTAAAAACTGACCAAATACTCAGCGTGTGCACGAGGCCTTACAATTACTGAGGTAAAAACTCACCAAATACTCAGCGTGTGCACGAGGCTTTACAGATACTGAGGTAAAAACTTACCAAATACTCAGTGTGTGCACGAGGCCTTACAGATACTGAGGTAAAAAACTCACCAAATACTCAGCGTGTGCACGAGGCCTTACAGATACTGAGGTAAAAAACTCACCAAATACTCAGCGTGTGCACAAGGCCTTACAAATACTGAGGTAAGAACTCACCAAATACTCAGCGTGTGCACGAGGCCTTACAGATACTGAGGCAAGAACTCACCAAATACTCAGCGTGTGCACGAGGCCTTACAGATACTGAGGTAAAAACTCACCAAATACTCAGCGTGTGCACGAGGCTTTACAGATACTGAGGTAAAAACTCACCAAATACTCAGCATGTGCACGAGGCCTTACAGATACTGAGGTAAAAACTCACCAAATACTCAGCGTGTGCACGAGGCCTTACAAATACTGAGGTAAAAACTCACCAAATACTCAGCGTGTGCACGAGGCTTTACAGATACTGAGGTAAAAACTCACCAAATACTCAGCATGTGCACGAGGCTTTACAGATACTGAGGTAAAAACTCACCAAATACTCAGCGTGTGCACGAGGCTTTACAGATACTGAGGTAAAAACACCAAATACTCAGCGTGTGCTCAAGGCCTTACATATACTGAAGAAAAAACTGACCAAATACTGAACATCTACACGATACCTTACAAATACTGAGTTAAAAACTCACAAAATACACAATGTGTGCACCCACTACCCCTCCACCTTGGATAGACATGTGAAATACCTCTACATGCTGTATGTGCCCCTCTATGTGGATATTTTTCTTGAATCATGTATGTATGGACTCCATACATACTTGATCCAAGCAATATAGCCACTTAGAGGGGCACATGATACACCATGTATAGCCATTTCACATGTTTCTGTGTTATCCAAGATGGTGGGGCACAGTTTACATGGGGCAAATTTGACAGTCCTCTGTCCAGTATTGTCTCCCCACACCCTCCCTGACCATTCCAGTGATTAATGGGCCTTTCACATCAGCGGTTTTGCTGATGTGCGGTCGATTCGGCAGGTGGCGCTGGATCAGCCGCCTAATGGCTGACTTGCGGCCCAGATGCGGCAAACCCCATGCATTGTCTATGGTGCTTGCGGTCCAGAGCGGCAAGTTTGGTTCTGCCAGGTGCGGCAGATCCGACAATTGCGGCTGCGAAAAAAAAACCACCACTTGTAGCGTTTTTTTTTTCCGCGTCTACAAGTGCCCGATGTGTCGCACTTGGCAGAACCGCACTTGCTGCACTGGACCGCAAGCCCCATAGACAATGCATGGGGCTTGCCGCATCTGGGCCGCAAGTCGGCCGTTAGGCGGACGATCCAGCACATGCGGTGCCACCTGCTGGAACGGCCCAAACATCAGCTAAACGCTGATGTGAATGCAGCGTTGGTTAGGCCCCTTTCACATCACCGTGTCTTTCAAATTGCGGCAGATCCAGCAGATTTACCACATTTGCTGCCTAACGGCTGTTGCGACGGTAAATAGTAACGCGGTCAGCAGCGCTTTTTTTTTCCACCACCGCAAATGCCGGATTTGCCCGCATCCGGCAGTACCGCACTTGCCGCACCCAACCGCAAGTCCCATAAACAATGCATGGGGCTTGCCACAGGCAGCAGCTGCAGCAGCAGGGCAGGAGTCCGGAGTGGACATATCACTCACCTCTCTGTCACAGAGGCACGTTCTCTCTGTGCTCTGTGTTGGCATTAGGTGACGGTCCCTCTCCTCAGACTCCCTCTCTTCATACAGGCGGCGACCCAGGAGGTGGTGGACGGCGGGTGAGACACAGACTCAGTCAGGAGGACGGAGGAGTCTGCTCAGCCTCAGGCAAGATCAGCTGCCTGCCTGGATCTGGTAAGTCTGGGTCCTCCTAGAGCAGGAGAATTCAGCAAAGCCCAATCGGGCCTGGCAGAATCAGCTTAGCAGGGCGGACAGCGGCGGCCGGCACTTGGGAGAACAATGCTGCCGACAGAGGCGGCTGGGACTATAGGAGTGGGAGCAGCATCCGCAGGGGGCTACCACTGGTACACACACCTTGTAAACACACAGCTCTGAATGCTCCGTACATACATGGCTCCGCTCCGTACACCTAGTACACACTCAGCTCTGCTCCGAACACCTCGTACACGCTCGGCTCCGCTCCATACACCTCATACATATGCGGCTCCGCTCCATACACCTCGTACACACGCGGCTCCGCTCCATACACCTCGTACACACGCGGCTCCGCTCCGTACACCTCGCACACATGCGGCTCCGCTCCATACACCTCGCACACATGCGGCTCCGCTCCATACACCTTGTACACATGCGGCTCCGCTCCATACACCTCATACACACTTGGCTCTGCTCCATACACCCTGTACACACACGGCTCTGCTCCGTACACCTCGTACACGTGTCTCTGCTCCATACACCTCGTACACACTTGGCTCTGCTCCATACACCCTGTACACACTCAGCTGTGCTCCGTACATCTCATGCACATGCGGCTCCGCTCCATACACCTCGTACACACGCGGCTCTGCTCTGTGCACCTCGTACACACACGGCCCCGCTCCATACACCTTGTACACACATGGCTCCACTCCATACACCTCGTACACATGCGGCTTAGCTCTGTACACCTCGTACACACGCGGCTCTGCTTCATACACCCTGTACACACTAGGCTCTGCTCCGTACACCTCGTACACATGTGGCTCCGCTCCCTCCACACTCAGCTCTGCTCCGTACACCTCGTACACATGCGGCTCTGCTCCATACACCCTGTACACACTCGGCTCTGCTCCGTACACCTCGTACATGCGGCTCTGCTCCGTACACACTCAGCTCTGCTCCGTACATCTCATACACATGCGGCTCCGCTCCGTACACCTCGTATACACTCGGCTCCGCTCCATACACCTCGCACACATGTGGCTCCGCTCCATACACCTCGCACACATGCGGCTCCGCTCCATACACCTCGTACACATGCGGCTCCGCTCCATACACCTCATACACACTTGGCTCTGCTCCATACACCCTGTACACACACGGCTCTGCTCCGTACACCTCGTACACGTGTCTCTGCTCTATACACCTCGTACACACTTGGCTCTGCTCCATACACCCTGTACACACTCAGCTGTGCTCCGTACATCTCATGCACATGCGGCTCCGCTCCATACACCTCGTACACATGCGGCTCTGCTCTGTGCACCTCGTACACACACGGCCCCGCTCCATACACCTTGTACACACATGGCTCCACTCCATACACCTCGTACACATGCGGCTTAGCTCTGTACACCTCGTACACACGCGGCTCTGCTTCATACACCCTGTACACACTAGGCTCTGCTCCGTACACCTCGTACACATGTGGCTCCGCTCCGTACACACTCAGCTCTGCTCCGTACACCTCGTACACATGCGGCTCTGCTCCATACACCCTGTACACACTCGGCTCTGCTCCGTACACCTCGTACATGCGGCTCTGCTCCGTACACACTCAGCTCTGCTCCGTACATCTCATACACATGCGGCTCCGCTCCGTACACCTCGTATACACTCGGCTCCGCTCCATACACCTCGCACACATGTGGCTCCGCTCCATACACCTCGCACACATGCGGCTCCGCTCCATACACCTCGTACACATGCGGCTCCGCTCCATACACCTCGTACACACACGGCTCTGCTCCATACACCCTGTACACACACGGCTCTGCTCCGTACACCTCGTATACGCGTCTCTGCTCCGTACACACTCAGCTCTGCTCCGTACATCTCATATACATGTGGCTCTGCTCCGTACACCTCGTACACACACGGCTCCGCTCCATACAACACATACCCACGCGACTCCACTCCATACACCACGTACACACTCGGCTCCGCTCCATACACCTAGTACACACTCGGCTCCTGCTCCATACACCTAGTACACACTCGGCTCCTGCTCCATACACCTAGTACACACTCGGCTCCTGCTTCATACACCTAGTACACACTCGGCTCCTGCTCCATACACCTAGTACACACTCGGCTCCTGCTCCATACACCTAGTACACACTCGGCTCCTGCTCCATACACCTAGTACACACTCGGCTCTGCTACATCCACACTGTAAATCTCCTGACCCCACACATAACCTTCATCTCATCCTCTTCTTCACCTTATCCAGCACCATGACATCCAGCACAGTGGAGGGCTGCATAACGAGGAGCTGATCATGTGATCCCTAACTCCTCCCCTCTATTGACATCATCACAGGTCCTGTAAGCACAAGTCTTCCTGCGCGGCTCTACAGGTGGGCTCACACTGCGGGGGGGGGAGGTGTAAGGCGGCGGCGCAGGGCCATGTGCACACACTGAGTATTTGATGAGTTTTTTACCTCAGGATTTGTAGACAAAACCAGGAGTGGAGCAATCAGAGGAAAAGTCTAATAGAAAAATGTCACCACTTCTGTGTTTATCACCCACTCCTGGTTTTGGCTACAAATTCTGAGGTAAAAAACTCATCAAATACTAAACGTGTGCACGTGGCCTAGGAGAGAGCGGCATTAGCAGGGAGTCATAACACCACCAGGCGCCCCTGAAAATGCCGCCCCCTGTCAACTAGCAGGGCTCGTCACCTCATGGACGCTGCAGCCGCCCTGCGTGCACAGTGCTGTATGGTGGCGCCATGGCGGATTATAATGGGGTGACTCACCGTGGCCGGGACTCCGGCTTAGACAGGCGTTCGCTTCTTCCTCCTTGTCACGGGTGGACCGCGCCTGCCGGTAGTGGGGTTCGGTTGAGTGCAGATCAAAAGTGAAGACGTCTTGTGGGAACAGCTTAAGGGGTTAATTTGTCGTGACGCCACCTATGAGAGTTTCGGTAACTTTACCGACGCTGCGGGGCCTCCGGGGGATGGAATGTAGCAAGATGGAATGCTCCCCACAGGCTGAGCGGTGATCCCCGGAGCCAGCAGCTGCACAAGATGTTGTGAGGCAGCTGCGGTTACCTTAGCATGTGGATGAACAGTTCATAAGAAGGCACGGACACTGTAAGTCTCTGTAACGGGTTCTTTACTGTAACCAGCAGGCAGTACATGGTATACAGTTTGTAGGTAGTGGACCGGGTGGACTCAGCAATGACCAGTGTGTTCTCAGAGATCCGCGGTGTTCCTCCATCCTATCTAAGTACTGTGCCGTTGTCGCCCAGGAATACCAGATTGGGTACAGGGAGACTGCTTGAATGCCTTATCCGGGGTATACGTTCCGGATGCTTTGGGGAGCCTTGGGTCCCTTGGTGGGTACACCGCTGGTTAGACAACTGGATTTGGCGATGGTGGGGTGCTCCTGTAAAGCGATCCTTCCACTCCTCTGGTTCGCATAGCAGAGCTGGACTACTGCTAGCTTCGGTACCAGCAAACCGGCTGTAGATGGGCACGGGATGATTTTTAACCCGCATTTTGAAGCCCGTAGATCGGTTGGTAATGCACCGGGAGTAATGGTGCTCAACCGTGGTGACGGTAGGGAGATGGCCGGTAGAAGGTAGCCAGGGGGCCGCACAAGATTGTGCAACCCCCTCTCCTAAGTTGCAGAGGTCTTCTAGGTTGCTGTTACACCCTCCGACTCCAACAACTCTACTGAAACTTAAACCTAAACTTCCACTACACACTACCCTTGCACTCCACCCACCAGGACCTGATTGGCCCTCTATGCTAGGTGATGCATGCAGGGTATGGATCTCTGAGTTAACTGTGTGATTGCTGGGTCAGAGAATATTGCTGCTGCATTTATGGCTGCAATACCCTCCTGTGACGCACTCGGTGCAGGGCGCCACAGGGGCAATTTACCCCCTGGGCTGTGAGCCCCCCAACACCATTGGGCCTGGGGCAAAAGACGATATTGACCTCATTATAATCCGCCACTGCCTCCAGGCCAGAAGGGGGAGACCAAACTTGGGTTCAGGGTGAGCTCCCCTATATATATATATTCTGGTCTGGGAAGGAGCTAGTTAGTGCAATTCCAGAGAGGGTTCTGAAGAGTTCAGTTCCTGGGAGGACTGTGAACTGTGACCTGAGTGTAAAAGAACAGAGCAATCTAAGCTAATCTCAGAGTCCACTGACAAGTTCCAGGCCTAAGGCTAGGGTCTGAGGAAAGGAGAAGCAAGAACATACCTGGGGGCTGAGCAACTCCGTGCTCACCCCAGAGGAAAGTGCATAGAACGGTCACCGGAGTCTGAGACTGTGCAGGGTCACACATCCCGACAGTCAATACCAGATGGTGGGGGTTCCAGATTCCCAGCCACACTACCTAGAGACACAGCAACGCATAGATTCCAGCAACACTGACACCCGGGAACAGGGTATAAGTAAAGGACTCGAGTTGCCTGTCATACCGGTACCTCACAGGACAAGACAGGGCCGGCAGCCAAGCTTAAGCAGCAGGATCCAAACTATAAGCGCAGTAAGGGAGCCAAAGACCCGGTCGGGTGAGAATTACCCTAAGTTGCTCTCAAGACTCCGTGGACAGCTTTTACCATCTGCTCCAGTAAAGGACTGAGAAACTTCAAAAACAGTGAGTCTGCCTATTCCTTGTGCCCGTTGCCCTGCATCCCACACATAGACTATTTATGCCTGCCCGGGGACACTCAGCCCTACCAGAGGAGGGATTACCATCCACCCTGCCCTAAGTCACCGTCCCCAGCAGGAATATGGCAGAGGTGGTCTCCACTGACCACATACCCCGGGTGGCGTCACGACAAATTCCCTGTAAATAACCCCTTCCCTTTTTGAACTGAGCCCAGGCCACGGGACCGGGTCAGAACTACTGTGATATCCCAGAGAGACAGCACCGGCCCAGCCCCGAGTACCCCACGGCCTGGGGGAGCCTCACACTTGCTCCAAAGGGTCTGAATGAGGGGCTATCATATGCAACCTTTCTGTAGGCGACTGATTCTTGTCTGTCTGCACATGCTTTTGTGGGGCCCTGGGACCAGGAGGCCACATAGGGAACTGCAGCCAGGTAGGAAGGAAGACAGTTTACACAAACACCCTCACAGACATCCCACACACCACTAGGAGGCAGCACCCAACCCGGAGCCCGGGACTCTAGGCGGGCAAGGGGTGGTGGGTTTAGAGGACAGTGGATGGGACAGCTTGTAGGTCAGGTGACAGACGGTAGAAATAGAGGAAGAGGAGGAGGAAGGAGTCAGTAGGCCGAGGTAGGCTGAGACGTAAAGACAGAGGCACACGTTCTGTTGAAGTGGGGCTGATAGGATGCAGAATCCGAAGTGTCAGTGAAACCACGGAGAGAAAGCACAGCCATAGCCAGCACCCCAGGAGTGTGAGGAAAGAGGACCAGCAGTACTGGGTCCTAGGAATACAGCTGAAACGACCAACTGTTGGTGGAGTAGCCTTCCATATTGAAACCAGAGTCACACGGTTCAGGAAAGTGTCTGATAGTACCTTGCAGGAGAGGACTATTGGAGGCTAGGCTTGGAGCAGAGTGTCGGCTCTGAAGGGAACCGACGATTTACCCGGTTTCCCCAGATTCACCGACGGGGAGCTCTAACTCCAGGTTGGAGTTCCTACCCAAAGGACAGGCAGCTCAGTGGCGACCACGAAGACCCACAGGGTCCGAAGACACACACACGGAGAGAGAGAATAAAGCCTGGAAAGGACGATAGAGAGAGTGAGGGGTCACAAAGTAACAACCTGGCTGAAGGGAGTAGAAAGGAACCCGGAGGGGGAAGTCTGTAACCTGTGTAAGAACTGAACTGTAACTGGAACTGTTGTACTGAGAGAACTGCACAGTAAACACGGTGAACCCTGCTTCTGACTCCCTTGTATGATTATCTGCAAACAGAACTCTATGATGCCATTGCTCCCTTGCTTGTGACTAACGTCTCTCAGCAGGACAGCAGAAAGGTCCCACCTGGAGAGCCACAGCCTGTCAGCTCTGAACACTGGGAGGAAGGAGGCTGCAGCAGCAGGAAAGTAAGTGAACTGCACCTATTACAACCCTCCATCATACACTTTAACCATCACTGCCCCGGGGAACCCAGCTCTACCCGCGAAGAGCTATTCCATCTACTGCTGCCTAACATCGTCCCCGGAGGTTCTGCAGCAGCGGTGGTCCCATTACTGACCACAAACTGTGGGTGGCGTCACGACAAACTTTAATCCCTTGTAAATACCCCCTTTTACTTGCGGAACCCAGGACACGGTCCGGACCAGGCCCTCTGTGACATCCCCAGCAGCAACCCGGTCCGGTACCCCGTCCTAGTGGGCTCCACACTTTTAACTTATTCTTGTCTTTTCTCTCTCTGGTTTTTACACATTTGTGTAGGATTTCTTTATTTGTTGACAGCTCCTGGAAACACTTTCACTGCATCTGCCGCAGTGTCACACCGCTGGAATACTTGGCCTAATGGACTAAAGGTACCGTTACACGACGCAATATCACCGGCAATATTGCCTCAAAGTCACGTGGTGTGGTCAATTGCAATTGATATCGTGAGTGCGTCGTGTCGTGTAACGGGGCGATGCGACTGCAATTTATCGCTGGATCAATATCGCCTGATTTATGTGCAGACAATTAAATCAGGCGATGTTGCATAAGCGATGTGATAGGATTGCTCAGTGTGACACCACAATTGCGATGTTGAAAGCAATTTCCCCTATTCATTACATTGATAAATATCGCTCACTGGGTTGCTCATACCCAGCGAACGAAAGTTGCTTTCATCATCATAGTTGCATTGCCTAGGATATCTCCCCGTGTGACATCTACAAGACAATCTTGGGAAAGTGTCAAAAACGTGCACGCTCCCGTGAAATTGCAGTCGATATCGAATCAATATTGCGTCTTGTAACGGTACCATAACTGTCAAGACCCTGCGTGGAATATTCTGCAACTTATGGACTTATATGACCATATGAGTGGACTTAGTTATGATTATGGAAAATTGGCATAATGTTTGGGAAATGTATGACCAATACAATAGTCCCTTGGCCTTGGTTATTACTTATTAGTGCAGCTCCGGCCTCTTCTGCTTGGCTGACAGGATGTGAGCCACTAGTGTGGAGCCCCAAGGGACGTGGGGTACTCGGTGCCGGACCGATCTGCTGCTGGGGATGTCACTGGTGGCCTGGTCCGAACCGTGTCCCTGGCTCAGCACAATAAAAGGGGATTATTTACAAGGGATATTGTCACGGGTGACGCCACCCACTTGGTGCGGCCAGTAATGGGGGCCGCCGCTGCTGCAGAACCTCCGGGGGTGATGTGAGGGCAGCGAAGATGGTATAGTTCCAGTGGGGGGAACTGTATCCCCCGGGGCAGTAAGGAGTTAAAGTCTATTTGGTGTAGTGGGGCTGTTGGAGCACACTTACTTTGCAGCTGCAAGGATCTCTCCTCCTGTGCTGGTGCTGACAGGCTGTGGCTCTGCAGGTTGAGATCTTCCTGGTGCAAGCCTGTATGGGAGAAAGGGTCTGCAGATGGAAGCAGGCAGGAGACAATGCAGGGTTTCCAAAGCTTTACTTAGTTCCTTCAGTCAGCTTACAAGTTAGTTGTTACACAGTTCTTAACATTCAGTTGCTTTCTCCCTCTCCGGGTTCCCTTTCCTCCTGCAGCCAGGCTCCTCTCTCCTTGTGACCCCTCACACAGTCTGTAAGTGTGCCTTTCCGGGCTTTTACTCTCTTTCTCCGTCTTACACGGGTGTATGCGGACGCTGAACAGTATAGCGGTGACTCGGGCTTCTGTGAGTCCTAGTGCGTCACTGAGCTGCCTGTTCTTTGGGTTAGGAACTCCAGCTTGAAACTAAAGCTCCCCGTCAGTGAATCTGGGGATACCGGGTGGATCGTCGGTCCCCTTCAGAGCTGACACTCTGCCTTTGCCCAGCCTGCAGTAGTCTACAGCATTAAACTACCAGGCTCCTTCCTCTGCGTTCCTTCCAGTATATATGAGGGCTACTCCGCCTGCAGTTGGTTGCTTGAGCTGTAATTCTAGGGCCCCGGGTTACACCGTCCCTCTCGGCTCTCTCACACTCCTGGTGGTTTCAGCATCTTGGATGGGCTTTTCCCCCCCATCTGGCTCGCATTGGCTCAGTACGGGTCAGCGCTCCTCAGCTTAGGCACTTCCAAGACGTGTGGCTCTCTCCTGCTCAGCTTCAGCTCAACCTCCTGCTGTTCTGTAGCCTTTCTATCTCAGCTCACTTTGCTCTTGGTCTTTGCTGCTCAGCACCATGGCTTACTCCTAGGTCTTTGCTTCTCAGCTACTTCAGCCTACTAACTTCCTTTACTCCTCCCCCTCTCTATATACTGTCAGTCACCTGACCTTCTGGTGTGCCCAACCCACTCCTCATCCACCACTCCTTCTGGTCTCATATAGTCTCCGACCTCAGAGCTGGATGTGAACCCTCTCTATGCGTGGGGATGTGGGCTGTGAGGGTGTAGTGTTTACCAATTGTCCTACCTGCCTGGCTGCAGTACCCTTTTGTGGCCACCTGGACGCAGGGGCGCCACACTAGCGTCCCGAGCCGGGAGCATGCGCGGTGATGCCGCGTCCTGATTGGCAAGCGGCGATGACGGTAGGACGCCGACACAAGCAATTTTGACATCAATAACCCGGAAGTTCGGGGAGGTGTCAGCGCCGGTGTTCCCTATTATAAAAAGCGGTGAGTGGAGGCTGAGGACTGCCATACTACACATCACTGCTGTACTCTTTTCCCCTGAGGAAGCCATATTGAAACACATGTTGAGGCCATGTGAGAACCTCTTTTTCCTGCTCCTCAGGAACTTTCTCCTTTTATGTGCTTAGGCACAATTGACTTTGTAATAATCAATGATGCTATGTAATAGGAAGGTGGGGATTCCAAAACTGTAATGTATTTTGGTTATGTAGGCTGTCATTGGATTCAGGTGCGACCAAGGTGCCATATAGATGTAATATGTATATGCAAATCTCCATATGTGCTTACACTGATTTTGTGGCATTGTTGGTATGTACATCTAAAGTGGATACTGTCAGTATACCTATATGAAATGACTTTGCACTTTATCCCCTCAACGAAAATGTGGATATATGTGTTGTGTAGGTTTTGTAGATGGACAGCTTTGCTCCTGTGATTTGTAATTTATGGGGAAGAAATTTCCCTTTTCTACCCCCTTTTTGTATATTCCTTCACGTTTTTGACTTAATGTAATAAATTCGATTTTAAATTGCAAAATTTACTCATTGTCCTCTAATATATAAAAAAACAAACGAAAAAAAACTGGTCAGATATGTAACTATCTGTAACCTGTGACCACATCATTGTTCAGTATGTCATCTACTGTGAATCATTGAAATCAATGAGCATCAATGTTCAGTATGTCATCTACTGTGGATCATTAAATTCAATATGGATCAATGTTCTGTATGTCATCTACTGAGGATCATTGAAATCAATGAGCATCAATGTTCGGTATGTCATCTACTGTGGATCATTGAAATCAATGTGGATCAATGTTCGGTATGTCATCTACTGTGGATCATTGAAATCAATGTGGATCAATGTTCGGTATGTCATCTACTGTGGATCATTGAAATCAATGTGGATCAATGTTCGGTATGTCATCTACTGTGGATCATTGAAATCAATGTGGATCAATGTTCGGTATGTCATCTACTGTGGATCATTGAAATCAATGTGGATCAATGTTCGGTATGTCATCTACTGTGGATCATTGAAATCAATGTGGATCAATGTTCGGTATGTCATCTACTGTGGATCATTGAAATCAATGTGGATCAATGTTCGGTATGTCATCTACTGTGGATCATTGAAATCAATGAGCATCATTGTTCAGTATGTCAACTACTGTGGATCATTGAAATACTTGTTTTTTTAAAAAAACTGCACATGTGTACAATAATAACATATGTGGTATGTTTAATGACTCCAGTTCCTATAGTTTCACTGATAAATTAAAAAAAATATTTAAACCTTTTCTTTAAGTATTTGATATTTGTTATTTTCATAATTTCTGTTTTAGGATTACTAAACCTTTTCCACATTTTATGTCTGGAATATAAGTATATTGAATTCAGGGGTTGTGTTACTATGACAAGGCGGTGATAGTGAGAGGTGAGCAGTGAGAGCAGGGCAGATCCGGCTGGAGGACAGGTGCCTCCTCCTGATGCTCCTCACATAAAGGAGGCTGAGAGGTGGGGAGGGCAGCATTCGTGTGCAGGAGAGGAGGCTGCACGGAGGTGCCCTGGACCGGCACAGCACACAGGAGGCAGCACATACACCCAGGTAATGCACCAAGTCCAGGTAGAGACACAGCTGGAGCTCGTCAGCTAAGTCCTAGTGTCGTGGCCAGGTATATTCATGCTTGTATTACCTTATATCTGTGGATTAGAACCTGATCCTGGTCTATTTGTCTATTAGATCAGATTGGTCAGGGTCAGGCATTACACATTTGTCCTACCAAGATCGCACTACCTGCCATAGCTTTTGGAGAACTACAAGTCACAGATTGTCTAAAGTCATCGTGTTATCATTTTTTTGTCCATTTTCCAATCATGATTGACAATGACGATTTTGCACAAAAATGTCCTATTTGGAAAAACAGAAACAATGAACCATAATATTTATCAGCATATCACAGCGGGTTATGTCGATTGTATGTAATAAAAAACGACATTAACATTTACGTGAAGTCTGCACAATTTTGAGATTTTTCCAATTACTCGTGTAAGTCAACATGGCTTCCCAAGAGACAGAGTTTAGGCTAAATTAAAAATAATAATAATATTGATCAATATACAATATATCATCAATTGACACAAATTTATGTTGGAATCCTATGTCAGCTCTGAACAAGCATAGAAAGTGCAGAATGTGACTTGTTTACTTTATAGAAGAATAGATGAAAGATAACGATTTGGACAAGGGTGCAATAGAATCCAACCTGATATAATACTTTATATTGATTAGGTATGGTGCCACTCACCTGTTGGGTTGTGCCACACACAACCACTGTTACAAGCCCGATTCATCAGGCAGCTGCCACAGTCCCAGTATTAAGGAAACAACAATGTCAGGAAAGGAAGGGTTAACTGCACTGCTATCTTTAATGATGACGTCAGTGGTCTTCAATAGTGATTTATTTTATGCGTTTTGGAGACTCGCTCCTTCATCAGGAAATAATCACATTCGATAGAAGAATAGATTGAACATGTTCCCCTTGTAGTCCTCGGGGCTGTTCACATTTCCATGTTTTTTGTGGACCAAGTGTCAGCAATAATAAATAAAGGCTGTGCTTCTTTTTTTGATCCAAGATGTGAGGGACCAGGTTGGCCCGTCCTGGAGGAAAGGATTGCCAATCCTATAATGTAGCGGTAGAGAAACCTCAGAACAGAGGAAATGGGAGTAAAAAGTTCATGATGCAAATAGGGTTTTTTATTGTGAAGATAATCTGACACCTAATTTAACCAAGTTCAACGTTTCGATCATTAATGGTCTTTTTCAAGGACGTCTGTGCGGATACTGGCCGACAGGGGCATAACTACAAAAGGTGCAGGGGTTGCAATCACACCACGGTCCTGGAGCCTAGGCGGCCCCAAAAGTCTCTTTAGCCTATAGAAAAAGGCAAATGCTATTAAAGATTTGCAATAATTGGGGGCCCCAATGGAGCTTTTGCATCGGGGCGCATGAGCTTGAAGTTACGTCACCACTGGCTGGTCCTTAATGGAAGATGTGGCGCAACTTCCCTTTAGAATCATCCAACACCCGCACACACGTCCTTGAAAAAGACCATTAATGATCGAAACGTTGGACTGAGTTTCCTCTGTGATGAGGTTTCTCTACCACTTGTTTATTATCCAAGTCACCAATTAAACTCGTCATTATAAGGTAAAAGGTTGGTGATAAAGAAAACCGTATAGCACAGACGTCGTTCATGTGTCAACCTAGTGCTATCCATTTAATGGGTAGTAGGAGCTATGAATTTATTTCTTGGCATATGATAATAACAGACAACACACTGATGGTAAAAACGGACACAGATCAATAATGGATGAAAATCTGGTTCAGCACAATGATGAAAAATGCTCCATACAATAAAACTGCAGGCTCCCGAATTAGGCTGAAACCTGAGAAAAATATTTCGTTACTACAAGTGGGATAATAAGTTTGGCTGCCAAGGCGTAACTTGAGGCCCAGGGGCCCTGATGCGATAGCTCCAATGGGGGCCCCCAATTATTGGAAATCTTTATTAGTATTAGGCTTTTTCTAAAGGCCAAAGAGACTTTTGGGGCCCCCCTAGACTGCAGGGCCCAGGTGCGATCGCAACCCCTGCACCTGTGGTAGTTACGCCCCTGTTGGCTACAATTAGAACGGTCTCCCATGTTGGTTACTGAGTTTATTTGATTCACTTTGGAAAAATATTAGAATCTGAGAGTCCTCAATGGTTGGTAGCTTTTAATGGCTAACTAAAAAGATGGTAAATAATAGCAAGCTTTCCAGACTCTAAGGTCTCCTCATCAGGCTTAATAATAACACAACTTCTGAACACACACACACTGTATATACACAAATGGAGGATTTGATATTTGCAGTAAATAACACCAGTGACGTGAAGCAGAACATAGAATGATCAGTGTTTGGATGGGGAAAGAGCAGCCGGGGCAGGAAATATCAGCGTTCAGAGAAGAGAAGTGTGATGGTTTTATTGTCCTCTGATTGGTGGTCTGCTCCTGGATTTGAAGATTCTTTAATTGATGTAAAAAGATATTTGGAGTCATTTATAATTCTGTATTACCAGTGATTTTGCAATATTTATCTATTCTGGGATTAATACTGGATTCACGCCTCCTGATAAGCCCTTATGGTTTCACCTGCAGACTCCAGGCTGCCACAAGCAGCTCCTAGATTCTACCAGTGACACCTACTTATACAGAAAACAATTATGGTACCTTTACACGCCGCTACAGAAGGTTGAAAACAACCGGGTTTCAGAGACAAATGTATCTTGTGCCGTCAAATCAACCCGAGGTAGCGGCGTGTAAAGTAGGTTGTTGCCACCCGTAACTTTCGGCACCTGTTTCAGAGCAGTGCTCTAAAACAGGTTGATTTCAATCCAATGGTAGCGGCATCTAAATAAGGTACGGCAAGGTTTTTTCGCCACCTAGTTAACTCCCTGGGGCGTGACACAGCCTCCGGGAAACCGCCCCCCATCAGCGATCATTGGTGGAAGCTCCTGCGTTACGATTAGTTGTCGCTGCATAGGGCGGCATATTTAAGGAGCTGACCAGTCTCACTACACAATTGCAATAGCATCATGTATTAGCCAGCCTTCCTGCGCTGGCTGGCCAATCATGATGCTATTGCATTGTCCAATCATTGTACGAGCGTCTCGTAATCCACAACTCTGGCACGCCTATGTGTTGTCACTACTGCACCAGGTCCTCCCATATTACCTTCTGTAGCGGCGTGTAAATGAGGTAAGGTGCTCTACAGAAGGTAACTTCAGGCACCCGGCGGTGCATCCAGAGATAGATTAAACCTTCTGTAGAACACCTTGTAGCGGCGTGTAAAGGCGGTATCGGATACCGTTTGCAACTGTTGGTACGTGCTCGTGCACGTGAGACACCCGGTTGTTTCCAACCTTCTGTAGCGGCGTGTAAAGGTACCATTAGGCTGTGTTCACACTGGGCGTTTTTGGGCTGTTTTTGCTCAACAGTTTTTGTAGCCAAAACCAGCAGTGGGTGATTAAATCCAGAAGTGGTGACGTGTTTCTATTAGACTTTTCCTCTGATTGCTCTACTCCTGGTTTTGGCTACAAAAACTGCTGAGCAAAAACAGCCCAAAAACGCCCAGTGTGAACACAGCCTTAGGGTTACAGATTAGTAGATTGTTTAAAGTTAACCTGTTGTGCAAAAAGACTATTATCCTGCCGATATGGGGTTAATCTGCAGGTTAATCGTATTCTGAACCTGTCCAGCGCCCACACTTAACTCTGCTGCTGGGAGGAAATGAACTTTAATTCTCCAGGTTTCAGTCACAGGGGCGGCGCCGACATGGTTCAGTCAATGCTCTGTGTACAAAGAGCAGCAGCTGAAACTGCCCCTCGCACTGACAGACAGCTTCCTGTAATGCAGAGTGGTTGTCAGTCAGTGCGAGGGGCGGTTACAGCCACTGCTCTCCATACACAGAGTCCGGGGACTGAACAGGCACCGGTGCCGCCTCCGTGACTGAAGCCATAACCCTGCCGCAAGGAATAAGGTTCTTTTCCTCCCAGCAGCGAGGTTCAATGTGCAGGCACCGGGCAGGTTCACAACGCTATTTACCTGTAGATTAACCCCATATCTGCAGGATAATAGTGGTTTTGCACATGACAGGTTCACTTTAAAATACAAATATGAAGTTTGAACACATTTCAGTGTGGACTCTCCCCATCCACTGTTTAGGGTTGGTCAGTTCTGTGCAGATGGAGCAGGATGGATTGCATCACCTTGCTGAATGTCACAGTACAGTCACTCTGACACCTTTTCCACACAGACATTGTCAGTAATCCCACACCTCAGGTAATATCGCAGGTACAAGACACCCGATCTGTCCACTCCGCACCCGGGAACGTGTGTCAACTGTTCCTGCACCTGAAGATCAGACCTGCAGGAGGGACCCTTCATCCCGGTATTATAACACACTCATTTATTTATTGCTTACTATAGTTATTGCTTAGTATAATTACCTGGTATAATTAGTACTTATGTTTTTAATATGAAATACTTAGCGTATTTATTACTTAGCAAGCAAATGTATTACTAAGTAGATGTACATGTATTATACTTGATATATGTATATTGCATAATATATCTTCATTATGTGTTATTTATTATATGTACTTGGTATATGTATTACTTAGTACAGTAATACATTGACTTATGAGTTTAATTTGTTCCATGACTGAGCTCTTTTCTCAGTTTGCTCTTATGTCAAATAAAATGTCCCCATTAAAATGAATTGAAATGCTATTGATCCTTTCCAGACCCTACTTATGGCCCTCATCCTGCTACTGTATATATGATCCCCCAACCTGGTACATACTCCCCATCCTGGTATATATGTCCCCCATCCTGATATATATGTCCCCCATCCTGGTATATGATCCCCATCCTGGTATATATGATCTCCATCCTGGTATATATGTTCCTCCATCCAGGTATATGATCATGGAACATGGCCGACATCCATGTACATGGCCCCCCCCTTCCTGGTACATGGCACCCCATTCTGGTACATGGCACCCCATCCTGGTATATATGATCCCCATCCTGGTTTGTATAGTTGCCCATCCTGGTACATGGCCCCTCTTCCTGTTGCATGGCACCCCATACTGGTACATTTTTCCCCCATCCTAGTACATGGCGCCCGATCCTGGTATATGGTCCCCCATCCTGGTACTTGCACCCCATTCTTGTTCATTCCTCCTCCCCCATCTTGGTACATGGCACCCATACTGGTATATGGTCCCCCATCCTGGTATGTGGCACCCCTTTCTGGTACATTCCTCCTCCCCCCATCCTGGCACATGGCACCCATCCTGGTATATGGTCCCCTATCCTTCATCCAAGTACATATCCCCCCCAAGCTTGGTGCGAGCCTCCCCATCTTGGTCCATGGCCCGGAATACTGAACTCCATGCCTAGGATGATGGGCGGGGGGGGGGGGGGGAAGCAGGGAATATTTAGTTTCTTAATGAGCGGACACACGTGATCATACAGCAGCTGCTTATAACTCACATCATAAAGCAAAAAAGATAGAGAATGACTGCTCTTATCTCATATGGACTCGTAGAGATGACCATACAAATCGGACTTGTGCTGTTTATCGGATAACACACTGACCCATGTTTCTCAATGAGACTGTGCAGATGACTCATTTTATCACTGTTAGAATCTGTCTGTGAAAAAAAAAATGCAGCATGCTCCAATGTGACTCCGAAAAGAGACGAGACTCCCACACTCAAGTGTACGGGGGCAAGCGAAAAATCGGATGCCAGAATATGTAACAGGATTTTTACAGATACTTTACAATTCTGTAGCATAGGAAACTGGAAATGGTTCTGTAAATGATTAATAAATGCTGCTACAGGATAATCCTATAAACATGTGGCGAAATAGTCAAAAGTAAACCTATAAATTTATATTGGAAAATGTAGAGCAGAAAGGTAAATCACAAGGTACAACATGATCGAAAGAATGGGGAAGATGGCACAATGGAGGGATAGACACACATGATCCTGTGATCAAGGGGTTAACCATATCTATAACTATAACTGTGTGGGGTCCAGAGGAGCAGCCCTAAAAACAGGCGGAACTAAAGTGAGTACACAATTGTACCACTATTCTGGATGAAGTGTTGTGTGAACGTATCCTATGTGTAACTTATTATATGTAGATCTATTGCTTAGTATATGGATATCTGAGTATATTTATACGCATTAGGCTGAGTCCACATGTCCAGCAATCATCCATTAGTTCGGGTCCAGCAGAGATCCATTGGCAGACAGTTCTGCAAACACAACTTTTTTGTCCATATTAATTGTTGCAGGATCCATTTTTATAACATAGGAATCAATGCAAAACAGATCCATTAACCGATTGCTATTTAGCCTCCATTTTTCATTCATTTGTAAAAGATCACTTTTTTCCTTACTGGATCAGTTTCAAATGGAAGATAAATAGAGATCAGTTAACAGATCCGTTTTCCATAGACTCCATTGTTAAAAAAAAAATGGATCCTGCAAAAATCTCTTTTTTCAAAATAGACAAAAAAGTTGTGTTTGCTCAATGGATCACTGCTGGATCCATACGGATGATTACTTATTTAGTACATCTTGTAATATGACACATAGTAATATTACAGATCTCAGCTTTCATTCATTGATGTATTACATTCTCTTCCAGTGTCTGAAGCTCCTCAAACAAGTAGAAAATGTCGGAGTTTTGGTTAATTTCGGTCCCTGGAGATAAAACTAATTTAACAGCCCTGGAGAGGATGAATACCGTCACTTCTAAAGCCAACCTGTCCGACAACTCAAAGTTCATCATACCTGATCTAAAGGTACAGGAGCTATTACTAAGAATATTGTAGAATATTGTTACCTACAGTTTAGGGGGAAATCCAGCAGAGATGATTGAATTGTTTGTACCAGCTCATTTTAATTTTTCATTGTTTTCAAGAATTCTGTTTGCAGGTGGTAAATGGAAATCAATCCTAGAATCACAGAATGGTAAAGGTGGAAGGGACTCCTGGGTCATCTGGTCCAACCACTGATCAAAGCAGGAGTCACTAAATCATCCCAGACAGATGTCTGTCCGGCCACTAAATCATCCCAGACAGATGTCTGTCCAGCCACTAAATCATCCCAGACAGATGTCTGTCCAGCCACTAAATCATCCCAGACAGATGTCTGTCCAGCCACTAAATCATCCCAGACAGATGTCTGTCCAGCCACTAAATCATCCCAGACAGATGTCTGTCCAGCCACTAAATCACCCCAGACAGATGTCTGTCCAGCCTCTGTGTGAAGACTTCCATTGAAGAACTCAGATGTCTGTCCAGCCACTAAATCATCCCAGACAGATGTCTCTCCAGCCACTAAATCATCCCAGACAGATATCTGTCCAGCCACTAAATCATCCCAGACAGATGTCTGTCCAGCCACTAAATCATCCCAGACAGAGGTCTGTGCAGCCACTATATCATTCCAGACTGATGTCTGTCCGGCCACTAAATCATCCCAGACAGATGTCTGTCCAGCCACTATATCATTCCAGACTGATGTCTGTCCAGCCACTAAATCATCCCAGACAGATATCTGTCCAGCCACTAAATCATCCCAGACAGATGTCTGTCCAGCCACTAAATCATTCCAGACAGATGTCTGTCCAACCACTAAATCATTCCAGACAGATGTCTGTCCAGCCGCTAAATCATCCCAGACAGATGTCTGTCCAGCCTCTGTGTGAAGACTTCCATTGAAGAACTCAAGTCCTCTCATGGCCGCCTGTTCCACTCCTTGATCACCCTCAATGTCAAAAAGTTTTTTTTCTAATATCTAATCTGTGTCTCCTCCCATTCAGTTTCATCCCATTGCTTCTAGTATTTCCTTGTCCTTCCAAATGAGAATAATATGAATATATTGAGCAGGGGCATAACTACAATAGGTGCAGGGGTTGCGATTGCACCCAGGCCCTGCAGCCTAGGGGGCCCCAAAAGTCCCTTTGGCCTATAGAAAAAGACTAATACTATTAAGGATTTGCAATAATTGGGGGCCCCGTTGGAGCTTTTGCATCGGGGCCCCTGGGCCTGAAGTTACGCCACTGATATTGAGAATATCCTGGTTTAGTGCAGTTTGTACAGCTGGAGGATTGTTACTACTCTATTGAGTCTATAATCTAAATCCAGACCCACATTGCTGTCTGCAACGTTTCCTGTGCGGCGCTGTAAAGCGCACTCCGAGCAGCTGCCTGTGTGACAGGTAGTTAAGGTAAACATAGGGTAACTAGGGACTGCGTTTTCCAGCACCGCATAGCGGTAACGCTATGCGGTGCTGGAAAAAGTTCTAAGTTAAAACCGGAATCCGGCAGGCCAGGGTCAAAACGGAAATGTGACGGTAGCTAGGGTGTCATAAAACACCTTAAAAAACACATGCAGAAATGTAAAAAAGCATGCAGAAACGCATGTGTGGAGCCCCAAGGGACGTGGGGTACTCGGTGCCGGACCGATCTGCTGCTGGGGATGTCACTGGTGGCCTGGTCCGGACCGTGTCCCTGGCTCAGCACAATAAAAGGGAATATTTACAAGGGATATTGTCACGGGTGACGCCACCCACTTGGTGCGGCCAGCGATGAGGCCGCCGCTGCTGCAGAACCTCCGGGGGTGATGTGAGGGCAGCGGAGGTGGTATAGTTCCAGTGGGGGGAACTCTATCCCCCGGGGCAGTAAGGAGTTAAGGTCTGTTGTGTGTGTGTTGTTGGAGCACACTTACTTGCAGACACTGCAGGGATCTCTCCTCAGCGTTGGTGCTGACAGGCTGTGGCTCTGCAGGTTGAGGTCTTCTTGGTGCAAGCCTGTATGGAAGAAAGGGTCTGCAGATAGAAGCAGGCAGGAGGCAATGCAGGGTTTCCAAAGCTTTACTCAGTTCTTTCAGTCAGCTTACAAGTTAGTTGCAGTTCTTTACACAGCTCTTAACATTCGGTTGCATTCTCCCTTTCCGGGTTCCCTTCTCTCCTGCAGCCAGGCTCCTCTCTCCTTGTGACCCCTCACACAGTCTCTTAGTGTACCTTTCCGGGCTATTACTCTCTCTCCGTCTTACACGGGGGTGTGCGGACACTGGACAGTATAGCGGTGACTCGGGCTTCTGTGAGTCCTAGTGTGTCACTGAGCTGCCTGTCCTTTGGGTTAGGAACTCCAGCATGAAACTGAAGCTCCCCGTCAGTGAATCTGGGATACTGGGTGAATCGTCGGTCCCCTTCAGAGCTGACACTCTGCTTTAGCCCAGCCTGCAACAGTCCTCTAGCATGAGGCTCTGCCAGGCTCCTTCCTCTGTTTCCTTCGGTATCTAGGAGGGCTTCTCCACCTGCTGTTAGTAGCTTCAGCTGCTGTCTAGGGCACGGGTTGCACCGTCCCTTCTCTGTCTGTCACACTCCTGGTGGTTTCAGCATCTTGGACGGGCTTTCCCCCCCATCTGGCTCGCATTGGCTCAGTACGGGTCTGCGCTCCTCAGCTTAGGCTCTTCCAGGCAGTGTGTGTCTTTCTGTCTTTGCATCTCAGCTACTTCAGCCTACTGTTGGTCTTTGCTGCTCAGCACCATGGCTTACTAACTTCCTTCACTCCTCCCCCTCTCTATGTGGCGCCCCGCAACGAGTGCGTCACAAGGGAGTATTGCAGCCGCAATATTCTCTAGACAAAGCAGTGCAATGGTTAACTCAGAGATCCAACCCAACATACAACACCTAGAACAGGGGACCAATCATAGGTCCTGGTGGGTGGAGTGTTAGGGTAGTGAAGTAGAACACACAATAGTCTAGAGCAGTAAGAGTCTGGAATCTAGAGCCTAGAACACAGAACTTGGAGAGGAGCGGGGGCTCCGCACTCCGTGCGGGCCCCTGGGCCGTCACCGGTCGGGTGTCAGCACCTGAGGCCTTAACCACCGGGAATGGGCATATCTACACGGGTTCCCAAAAGACTCCCGTGCCCACAACTCACAGCCGGTTCACTGGTACCGAAGCTGGCAGCAGTTCACCTCTGCCACGCGAACCAGCCCCGTGGAGGAGCAGCTTTATAGGAGCACCCCACCACCAGCCAGTTTCCAGTCGTCTAACCAGCGGTGTACCCACTTAGGGACCCAAGGCTCCCCAAAGAATCCAGAACGTACATCATGGATAGGGCATTGAAGCAGCCTCCCCGTACCCGACCTGGTATTCCTGGGCGACGCTGGCAAGAGAAGCTAAGGAGGTAGAAAGGAGGTACACTGCGGATCTCTGAGGAGCACCATCACTGCTGAGTCCACCCGGTCTTCTACTCAACCACTGTAAGCCATGTACTGCCTGCTGGTTACAGTAAAGAACCGTTGCAGAGACTAACTGTGTCCGTGTCTCCTTATGAACTGTCCGTCATGAACTAAAGGTAACCGCAGCTGCCGCACAACATCTTGAGCAGCTCCAGCCCCCGGGGATCACCGCTCAGCCTGTGGGGAGCGTAACATCTTGCTGCTGTCCATCACCCCGGGAGGTTCCGCAGCGTCGGTAGCCCTTACCGAATCTACTCATAGGTGGCGTCACGAAGAAAACAAATTAAACCCCCCTTTAATCTGTTCCCGTAAGACGTCCTCATTTTGATCTGCACCACACCGGGCCCCACTACCGGCAGGCGCGGTCCACCCGTGACAAGGAAGGAGAAGAATCGCCTGTATAAACCGGGAGTAACCCTGGCCCCTGGTGTGCGTCAGAGAATGGCGTCACGAACAGGATACGAGCAGGCCCGTTACCCAACGGGTATATTGTGCTTAAACTGGACTTTATTGTCTACAATTGGACTTTGTTCGTCCTAAAAAGAACTTTCCCGCCTTTACACCATTGGGTCAAGATGGCGCCCAAGATGGCGTTCCCGCCACAAGAAGCCGCCACGTGAAGCCCAGGAGTGAGTCAACCCCCCCCTCACTGTGGGAGGGCTAAAGACAAAAGGCGCCAAACTCTTTGTCCGCCCTGATTGCTCGAATCAACCATGGGGGCGGACCCCAAAGACTTTTCCCACGATTGGACTACAAAAGCCCAGAGGAGATGGGAGTGTCATACATAGACACACAGACGGAATTCCTGACCAGCTCAACCAGAACGTCTTACCGGTTGATCGGGTGTGGTTTCCCTCCAAGAAGAATGGCCAGCATGAGACTCCAAGACCTGATGCAGGAGGTCGAGGCGGAGGCCAGAGCAGCCATAGGCCAACCGGGTCCGGATCCTGCCCTTACTATAGATGGCAGCCCCGACTTCTGGCTAGAGGCTCTACAAGACCTCCGGGTGCGGTTACTAGAGACAGTGGAATGGACGATTCGCAGCTGGAGCGCGACCCTAGGCAGACGACTACACCATGCGATGCAGCAGAGCCGACCGGGTACAGCTTCTCCAAGCCCAGACGACGTCACCAGCTTCTCGACCGCCTCACCCTCGCCTACCACCTGTCCTGCTCCGTCACCTGAGCCAATAGACTGTGTCATTCCGGTGGAGGCCGCAACTCGACCCGTTCCAGCGACCAACATCGCAACCGATTCCGTTCTTGAGCCGGAGCTCATAACACGCTCCATGGAAGAACTCGATCTCTACCAGGTTCCCACTGAGGAACCCGCGACATGTTTCACCACTACAGAGACAGTCGCCTGTTTTGTCCCCGTACCGGAGGCTTCCCTTGCCATTGCCGAGGCCTACCGGGTAACCGGGATTGAAACACCTTTACCTGCGGAAACAGATGAAGAGGCAGGCAGCCTGGAAGCCCTGCAGGACGTCCCTACGGAAGGATCCGCAGCACCACTGCCCTGTTGTACAACGGAACAAGCTTTAACGTCTTTCACCATCGAGCAGCCTGATGTGGTCATCGAGGAAGAGGTCGGAGAGGATGACGACGAGACCCACAGCACCGCTGAGGATTTCGACACCGGGTTCGCTTGGGGAGACAACAAAGAACTTCCTTCCGGGCACACAGCTCGGGTACACTGGTCGGGTGCACTGCCGACACCTTCCCCTGTGCCGTTCCACCGGGTTCCGATACAGACAGCCCGCCAAGTTCAAGCTTCCCGCCAAACCACCAGCTCCAATACTCATCTTTACACCCCGAGCCGTAACGACGGAGATATACGCCAGAGACGACGAGAGGAGTGGCAAGCCCGAGAACGCGCCAACATGGAGGCCCGTGCCGAGGCTCGCCGCCAGCCGCCGCTGCCTGATGAACTCCGCCGTGAAGGTAGAATTTCCACCTTTAACTTACATACCGGGTGGGGGTTCGCTTGGGAGGTGGGTTTGAATGAGGAGGTGTTTGTGGGGCGCCGGGACGTTGAGTCAAACTTGCCAAGAGGACATCCCGATCGCGACCTATACCGGGGCGATATAATCACCTACGAGCGCTATGCTTGTGCAGATGGGTGGTTCGCTATCCGGGTGCGCCATCACCCTCAGAGCCAGTGACTTTAAAAAAAACTTGAACTTTCATCAATGACTCTGTTACCGTTAATCACTGACCGTGTGATCTTGCGGCTACAGCCTGGACTCTAGTTAAAGTACAGCCGACCGCCCGCCGGGTCCGCACAAAGTGATTACCTGTTTCTTTGCTTATATCACCAAAGCATATCTTTACCTGTTTTTCTATTTTAATAAAAGTGTGTCATATATGTATAAAAATGCAAAAACCTCTGTAATGTGAGTAGTTTGACGCTTGGGGACAAGCTGATTTAACCAAGGGGGAGTGTGGCGCCCCGCAACGAGTGCGTCACAAGGGGAGTATTGCAGCCGCAATATTCTCTAGACAAAGCAGTGCAATGGTTAACTCAGAGATCCAACCCAACATACAACACCTAGAACAGGGGACCAATCATAGGTCCTGGTGGGTGGAGTGTTAGGGTAGTGAAGTAGAACACACAATAGTCTAGAACAGTAAGAGTCTGGAATCTAGAGCCTAGAACACAGAACTTGGAGAGGAGCGGGGGCTCCGCACTCCGTGCGGGCCCCTGGGCCGTCACCGGTCGGGTGTCAGCACCTGAGGCCTTAACCACCGGGAATGGGCATATCTACACGGGTTCCCAAAAGACTCCCGTGCCCACAACTCACAGCCGGTTCACTGGTACCGAAGCTGGCAGCAGTTCACCTCTGCCACGCGAACCAGCCCCGTGGAGGAGCAGCTTTATAGGAGCACCCCACCACCAGCCAGTTTCCAGTCGTCTAACCAGCGGTGTACCCACTTAGGGACCCAAGGCTCCCCAAAGAATCCAGAACGTACATCATGGATAGGGCATTGAAGCAGCCTCCCCGTACCCGACCTGGTATTCCTGGGCGACGCTGGCAAGAGAAGCTAAGGAGGTAGAAAGGAGGTACACTGCGGATCTCTGAGGAGCACCATCACTGCTGAGTCCACCGGTCTTCTACTCAACCACTGTAAGCCATGTACTGCCTGCTGGTTACAGTAAAGAACCGTTGCAGAGACTAACTGTGTCCGTGTCTCCTTATGAACTGTCCGTCATGAACTAAAGGTAACCGCAGCTGCCGCACAACATCTTGAGCAGCTCCAGCCCCGGGGATCACCGCTCAGCCTGTGGGGAGCGTAACATCTTGCTGCTGTCCATCACCCCGGGAGGTTCCGCAGCGTCGGTAGCCCTTACCGAATCTACTCATAGGTGGCGTCACGAAGAAAACAAATTAAACCCCCCTTTAATCTGTTCCCGTAAGACGTCCTCATTTTGATCTGCACCACACCGGGCCCCACTACCGGCAGGCGCGGTCCACCCGTGACAAGGAAGGAGAAGAATCGCCTGTATAAACCGGGAGTAACCCTGGCCCCTGGTGTGCGTCATCTATATACTGTCAGTCACCTGACCTTCTGGTGTGCCCAACCCACTCCTCATCCACCACTCCTCTGGTCTCATATAGTATCTGACCTCAGAGCTGGATGTGACCCCTTCTACTATGCGTGGGGATGTGGGCTGTGAGGGTGTAGTGTTTACCATGTCCTAACTGCGTGGCTGCAGTACCCTTCTGTGGCCACCTGTACGCAGGGGCGCCACACATGCTTATTTTTAAGGCACCAAAAAACGCATGGCATGTGTGACCCTAGCCGTAAAATGATTAGAATCTGAGAGGACGAAGTATATTTTATCTTCCGCTATTTAAGCCGCCTGTCAGGCTCCAGTCACACTGAGTGTTTTTGGTCTGTTTTTGCTCATCAGTATTTGTAGCCAAAACCAGGAGTGGGTGATAAATACAGAAGTGGTGATGTGTTTCTATTATACTTTTCCTCTGATTATACCACTCCTGGTTTTGGCTACAAATCCTGAGGTAAAAACTCACCAAATACTCAACGTGTGCACATGGCTTAATTGTTCAGTCTTTTGAGCTTCTTTTAGGCCATGTTCACATGTTCAGTATTTGGTGAGTGGGTGATAAATACAGAAGTGGTGACGTGTTTCTATTATACTTTTCCCCTGATTGTTCCACTCCTGGTTTTGGCTATAAAAACTAATGAGCAAAAACAAACCAAAAACAAACCAAAAACGCACAGTGTGAATGGAGCCTTAAATGACCACATCCTAGAAGTACAAGGTAGAAGCCGCATCTTTTGTTATTTTTCTCATTCTGTTTCCAAAATATAATTTGTATTTGTTGTGAAATGCTTGTAGGGTTTGGGCTACACAACGACTCTGTCGTGTGACAAGAAAGACAAGACTCATCACTTCAAGTGGCTTTCCCATGAGCAAAGTTAATTTTAATTAATCAATCTTGGAATAATAATAATTTCCACAATTGGATGTAATTAAAAAAATATTCCTGTGCTGAGATAATCTTATAAATGTGTCCCTGCTATGTACTGTGTAATGGATGTGTCTGGCCGTACAGGGACATGGTCTGATCATACCACATCTCCTGTGCTGAGATAATCTTACATATGTGTCCCTGCTATGTACTGTGTAATGGATGTGTCTGACCTTACAGGGACATGGTCTGATCACACCACATCTCATGTGCTGAGATAATCTTATATATGTGTCCCTGCTATGTACTGTGTAATGGATGTGTCTTACCGTACAGGGACATGGTCTGATCATACCACATCTCCTGTGCTGAGATAATCTTATATATGTGTCCCTGCTATGTACTGTGTAATGGATGTATCTGGCCGTACAGGGACATGGTCTGATCATACCACATCGCCTGTGCTGAGATAATCTTATATATGTGTCCCTGCTATGTACTGTGTAATGGATGTATCTGGCCGTACAGGGACATGGTCTGACCATGCCACATCTCCTGTGCTGAGATAATCTTATATATGTGTCCCTGCTATGTACTGTGTAATGGATGTATCTGGCCGTACAGGGACATGGTCTGATCATACCACATCTCTTGTGCTGAGATAATCTTATATATGTGTCCCTGCTATGTACTGTGTAATGGATGTATCTGGCCGTACAGGGACATGGTCTGATCATACCACATCTCCTGTACTGAGATAATCTTATATATGTGTCCCTGCTATGTACTGTGTAATGGATGTATCTGGCCGTACAGGGACCTGGTCTGATCATACCACATCTCCTGTGCTGAGATAATCTTATATATGTGTCCCTGCCTGCTATGTACTGTGTAATGGATGTATCTGATTGTACAGGGACATAGTCTGATGATACCACATCTTCTGGGTTGAGATAATCTATAGATAGATATTACAGTATATAGATAGATTAAGATTGATTGATATATTGTAGATAGATAAACAAATAAATAGATATGAGATTGATTGGTAGGTAACACAGATGTGAAAGCTAATAGATCTATAAAGTGGGTACGGAAAGTATTCAGACCCCTTTACATTTTTTACTCTTTGTTTCATTGCAGCCATTTGGTTAATTAAAAAAAGTTCATTTTTTCTCATTAACGTACACTCTGCACCCCATCCTGACTGAAGAAAGCAGAATGTAGAATTTTTTGCAAATTTATTAAAAAGAAAAAGTGAAATATCCCATACTCATAAGTATTCAGCCCCTTTGCTCAGTATTTTGCACCTTTTCAGCTTGTACAGCCATGAGTTTTCTTGGGAATGATGCAACAAGTTTTCACACCTGGATTTGGGGCTCCTCGGCCATTCTTCTTTGCAGATCCTCTCCAGTTCCGTCAGGTTGGATGGTGAACGTTGGTGGACAGACATTTTCAGGTCTCTCCAGAGATGCTCCATTGTGTTTAGGTCAGGGCTGTCGCTGGGCCAGTCAGGAATGGTCACAGAGTTGTTCTGAAGCCACTCCTGTGTGCTTAGGGTCATTGTCTTCTTGGAAGGTGAACCTTCAGCGAAAGTCTGAGGTCCAGAGCCTCTGGAAGAGGTTTTCATCCAGGATATCTCTGTACTTGGTCTCATTCATGTTTCCTTCAATTGCAGCCAGTCGTCCTGTCCCTGCAGCTGAAAAACCCTCCCATAGCATGATGCTGCCACCACCATGTTTCACTGTTGGGATTGTATTGGGCAGGTGATGAGCAGTGCCTGGTTTTCTCCCCGCATACCACTTAGAATTATCACCAAAAAGTTCTCTCTTTGTGTCATTAGACCAGAGACTCTTATTTCTCATAGTCTGGGAGTCCTTCGTGTGTTTTATTGCAAACTCTATGATGGGCTTTCATATGTCTTGCACTGAGTTGAGACTTCTGTTGGGCCACTCTGCCATAAAGGCCCGACTGGTGGAGGGCTGCAGTGATAGTTGACTTTGTGGAACTTTTTGGGGTTCTTCTTTACCTCTCTCACCAAAGGTCTTCTCCCACGATTGGTCAGTTTTGCTTGATGTCCAGGTCTAGGAAGACTTCTGGTGGTCCCAAACTTCTTCCATTTAGGGATTATGGAGGACACTGTGCTCTTAGGAACCTTGAGTACTGTAGAAATTCTTTTGTAACCTTGGCATGATGTGTGCCTTGCCACAATTCTGTCTCTGAGCTCCTTGGGCAGTTCCTTTGACCTCATGATTCTCATTTGGTCTGACATGCACTGTGAGCTGTGAGGTCTTATATAAACAGGTGTGTGCCTTTCCCAATCAAGTCCTATCAGTTTAATTAAACGCAGCTGGACTCCAATAGAGAAGTAGATCCATCTCAATGAGGATCACAAGGTAATGGACTTAAATATTAGTGTCTGAGCAAAGGGTCTGAATACTTATGACCATGTAATATTTCAGTTTTTCTTTTTTAATAAATTTGCACACATTTCTACATTTCTATTTTTTCAGTCAGGATGAGGTGCAGAGTGTACATTAATGAGATGGAAAATTAACTTTTTTGAATCTACCAAATGGCTGCAATGAAACAAAGAGTGAAAAATGTAAAGGGATCTGAATACTTTCCGTACCCACTGTATACATTAGATAGATTAATAGATTAACCACTTTCCTATGGTAACACATTTAACCCTTCATGTCTTGCTAGGTGGGGACTCTGGACGCTCTCATTGGACTTTCGGACGATCTGGGAAACTTGACATCTATGCTGAAAGGTACAACACACAGTGTTTACTGCACACAGAGTCCGGGAGCCGAGTGTTTTCACATACACACAGATCTTGACATAACCAAACTCTCGCTCGACCGGCTCTGGATCTAGATCTCAACAAGGGTGGATGGGGTCGGCTCCGGGTGTGTTTTATCTGAGGCTGCAACAATCATGGCTGCGCTGCATGTATTACTATACATCAATGCATGGTATCCTGCAGCTTTATAGGATTGTTTTATTTTTGGTCCTAAAACCTAGCAAACACAAATATGCAGCAGATTTATTGCCCATAGTGAACAATCACAGAGCTAAGCTGCTTAACCCTTTCCTGATCCATGACGTACCGGTACTAATACATTCTAGAGAGGGTGCTGATGTACGAAGTCCACTTAAGAGCTGTGACTGGGTCACACAAGTGGGTGTTAATTGAGCTATACAGACAGAAATTGCTTCTAAGGGTATAGTTAGGCTAGTGTTACATTTGCATTGTTTTTTCCTCCTGATCCAGTTTTGAGCATTAAAAATGCTCAAAACCGGATCAGGATCCGCAGTCCATAGACTTCAATAGAAAAACCGGATTGCCCAAATGGCAATCCGGTTACCGGATCCGGTTTTGCAGCCTGCGGTAAAAATCATGCAGCTGTTGCAAAACCGGATCCGATTTTTGTAACATGGGCACCTATGGGACCGGATCCGGTACCGCAAAGTACATAAATGTACTTTGCGGTACCGGATCCGGTTTTGAAAATTGCAAAAATGCTCATTCCAAAACCAGATGCATTAATGCATCCAGATCCGAATGAGGATTGCATTTTCACCAATTTTAAGAAGTATGAAGGCACAGTCCAAAACCACATCCAGTAATGGATGCGGTTTCCGGATTGTGCCGTCTAAGTGTGACCCTAGCCTTAGATGGCCGTATAAATCACAGCAAGTCCAGAAAAAAGAGTGCTCGGACTGGCCAGCACCAGCAGATCTCACGACCTGAGCGTGACAGCTGCATAGAAAATACATGAAGCTGTCCAGCTTGGTAGGAAGAACCGCAGGCCAGTCCAAGCACTGCGATCTGATCTTACTCCGGTTTATATGGCTATCTAACTGCACCCTTAGAAGCAGTCAGAGCTAGCTCTGATCAATGTTGTATAAACGCTTAGCTGCAGCTATCAATCTCTGACAGTCATTCAAGGAATGTGATCCTGGTTGGACATGCATTCGGCTGCCCATCAGCCCCCAGCATAGTGATCACAGGGTTCCGATAGGATCCAGTTGTGTGCTCGATGCTGCCATCTTGGTTTTAATATACTATAATACTGACGTATTGCAGTATATAGTACAAGGTATCATCTAAATCAAGGATCAAGTTCCCTGATCGGTTTAAAAAGTAAAGTTAAAAAATGTTTTTAGAATATTTAAAAAAAATAAAACAAAAAAAAATAAGTAAAAATGTGGGTGTCAAGCAGCTTGAGGACACTATTAATCTGCAGATAAATCCCATATCTGCAGGTCAATAGTGATTTTTTTATAGGTTTCTTTAGAAAAAAGGTCCTGTCCTTGTGCCGTGTCTGGTATTTGTAATTTCAACCCTCCTTGCTTGAATGGAAAATGGGCTGTGATCAAACTTGCCGAAATTTTGCAAAAATCCCAGAGTATGTAGCAGATGAAATAAGTATTGAACAAGTCACCAATTTTCTAAGTAAATATATTTCTAAAGGTGCTATTGATATGAATTTCTCACTAGATACCAGTAACACCCCATCCCATCCACACAGGGAAAGAAACCAAACCATAGATGTCTATCGATTTAGTGATGTGTTATAATGAGAAATGATACAGGGTAAAAGGGTTGAACACGTTTATTGAAATTTAATTAATACTTCAAACAAAAGCCTTTGTTGGTGATGAAGCTCTCAAGACTCCTCCTGTATGGAGAAACTAGTGTCCAGCATTGCTCAGGTGGACTTTCCTCCACACACACACTCTCCACATCCTGAAGAACTGTGGATTCTTCTATGAACTCTAAGCTTTAGCTCTTCCATACATTTTCTATTGGATTGACATGAAGTTTGCCAGTGCTGTTTGCTGACATACAGCCCCACACCATGATGTTCCCACCTCCAAACTTCACTGTTGGTGTTCTTGGAGTCATGTGCAATGTATTTTGGCCTCCAAACATGGTGTGTAGTAAGTCATCCAAAAAGTTCAATTGTGGCAGACTATATGCTCCTATATGCTCACAGTATTGTCTAAATGTTGTTGAGCAAATTGAAACCACACTTGAACATGCTTTTTGTGCATCAGTGGAGCCTTTCGTGGTGATCGTGCATACAGGAGCATTCATATAGGACAAGGAGGTTGAGTGCATTACTTATTGCCTTTTTGTACCTGATGATTCAAGGTCTTTCTGTAGATCTCCACAGGTGGCTCTTTGCCTCCTGGAGAAATCTTCTGATAATTATTTTAATTCCTCTGTATGAAATTTTGCATGGAGCACCTGGTTGTAGTCGGTTTATGGTGATATGATGTTTTTTCCTCTTCTGGATTATGGCCCCAACAGTGCTCACACCTTCAGTCATTTAGAAATTCTTCAGTAACCAATGCCATCAGTATGTTTTGCAACAATAAGGTTGCAGAGGTCTTGCGACAGCTCACTGGTTTTGCCCATCATGAGATGTTTCTTGTGTGGCACCTTGGTAATGAGACACCTTTTTTAGGCCATCAGATGAACCAGGAGATATAATTTTTTCAATAAGTGTCAGGATTGCTTTCTAATTACTGATAGATTTCAGTTGGTGTAATGACTTTCCATGGCTTTTTGAACCTCTCTTTCTGCATGTGTTCAATACTTTTCCCCTGTGTAATTTCTAATTATTACACATAGCCTAAATTATGGACATCTATAGCTTCAGTGATATGAAAAAGTATTTGCCCCTTACTGATTTCTTATTATTTTGCATATTTTTCACACTTAGGCTGCCTTCAGATTTGCAGATGCCTCCGCAGCGTTTTGCAGAGGCATCTGCAAGCATCTGCATGCAGACCGCAGCCCCTATGTTTATAATGGAGCGCACGGCGGTCTGCAGATGCTTGCAGCCGCCGTGCGCTCCCATTGCCGCCACATGTGATCTGTGTGCAGGCAGATGCCTGCGCACAAATCACACACTCCCGCCTCACAGGGACGCGACATGTTGGTCCGTCGGCAGACTTGTATTTGTGGCAGCTCCTGGCACAGATCACATATGGCGAGGGAATGGGAGCGCACGGCGGTCTGCAAGCATCTGCAGACGCCGTGCGCTCCATATAAACATAGGGGCTGCGGTCTGCATGCAGATGCTTGCAGATGCCTCCGCAAAACGCTGCGGAGGCATCTGCAAATCTGAAGGCAGCCTTATTGTTTCAGATCACCAAACAAATTTAAATATTAGACAAAGATAACACAAGTAAACGCAAAATGCAGTTTATAAATGAAGGCCTTTATTATTAAGGGAAAATGTAATTTAAACCAACAGGGCCCTGTGTGAAAACGTGATTGCTCCCTAATCCTAATAACTGGTTGGGCCGCCCTTAGTAGCAACAACTGTAATCAAGCGTTTGTGATAACTGGCTAGTGATTCTCTTACAACGCTCTGGAGGAATTTTGGCCACTCATCTTTGTAGGATTGTTGTAATTCGGCCACATTGGAGGTTTCTGAGCATGAACCGCCTTTTTCATCACACATCACATTGCGTAAGGTCAGGACTATGACTAGGCCACTCCAAAGACTTAATGTTGTTTATCTTAAGCCATTCAGAGGTAGATTTGGTGGTGTGTCTTGGATCATTGTCCTGCTGCATAACCCAAGTGCGCTTCAGCTTGAGGTCACAAACAGATGTCCGGATATTCTCCTTCAGGATTTTTTGGTAGACAGAATAATTCATGTTTCCATTTACCACAACAAGTCTTCTAGGTCCTGAAGCAGCAAAACAACCTCAGATCATCACACTACCACCACCATATTTTACTGTTGGGTGGATGTTCCTTTTCTGAAATGCTGTGTTATTTCTACACCAGATGTAATGGGACATACACTTTCCAAAAAGTTCAACTTTTGTCTCATCAGTCCACAGAGTATTCTCCCAAAAGTCTTGGGGATCATCAAGATGTTTTCTGGCAAAACTGAGATGAGCCTTTATGTTCTTTTTGCTCAGCGGTGGAACACTGCCATGCAGCCATATTTGCCCGTTCTCTTTCTTATGGTGGAATAATGAACACTGACCTTAAGTGAGGCAAGTGAAGCCTACAGATATTTGGATGTTGTTGTCGGGTCTTTTGTGACCTCTTAGATGAGTTGTCACTGTACTCTTGGTGTAATTGTGGTTGGCTGGCCATGCCTGGGAAGGTTCACCCCTGTTCCCTGTTTTCGCCATTTGTGGATAATAGCTCTCACTGTGGTTTGCTGGAGTCCCAAAGCTTTAGATATGGCTTTATAACCTTTTCTAGCTTTGTTTCTCATTTGTTCCTGAATTTCTTTAAACCGCAGCATGATGTCTAGCTTTTGAGGATCTTTTGGTCTACTGCACTTTGTCAGGTAGGTTCTGTTTAAGTGATTTCTTGATTGAGAACAGGTTTGACAGTAATTAGACCTGGGTGTGGTTAGAGAAATTGAACTCCATTTTGCAAAGATGTAAATTAATTTACGGTATGTTTTAGGGGGGGAGGTGGAGGGTTGTGAGGGGATGATTTTGTCTCTCTATAGCAGGTCTGTAGGGTTGTGAGGGGATGGTTGTGACTCTCCATGCCTGGTCTGTAGGACTGTGAAGGGATGGATGTATCTCTTTACACTGGATATGTAGGGCTGTGAGGGAGTGGTTCTGTCATACCATACTGGTTTTGTAGAGCTGTGAAGGGATGGATTTTTTTCTCCATACCGGTGTAACAGGCCAGACTAACCCCCCGACCAGAATATACCCGGGGTTAAAGTGGCCTAGCCCAGATTATACCCCGGGTATATTTTGGCCTAGCCCAGTTTATACCCCAGGGTATAAACTGGGCTAGCCCATAATACACCCTCCCTGGGCCAGAATATACCCCGGGTATATTCTGGCCTAGCCCAAACTATACCACGGGGTATAAACAGGCCTAGGCCAGATTATACCCCTCCGTATACCACAGCAGCTGTAGATCAGGGCCCCAAGCAACGCATGGGGGCCCGAGGCAGCACAAGGTGGTCCCAGGCAGCAGAAAGTGGCCCTACGCAACATACAGGGGCCCCAGGCAGTGCTAGGGCCCCAGGCAGTGCTAGGGGCCCCAGGCGGCGCATGGGGGCCCAACGCAGCACACAGGGGCCCCAGGCAGCACACAGGGGCCCCAGGCAGCACACAGGGGCCCCTGGCTACACAAGGGATCCCAGGCTACACACAGGGGCCCCAGCCAGCATACAAGGGTCCCAGGCAGTGCACGGGGCCCCAGGCAGCACAAAGTGGCCCCAGGCAGCAGAAAGTGGCCCCAGGCAACATACAGGGGCCCCAGGCAGTACTAGGGGCCCCAGGCTACAAACAGGATCCCAGGCTACACACAGGGGCCCCTTGCAGCATACAAGGGCCCCAGGCAGCACAAAGGGGCCCCAGGCAGCACAAAGGGGCCCCAGGCAACATACAGGGGCCCCAGGCTACACACAGGATCCCAGGCTACACACAGGGGCCCCAGGCAGCACAAAGGGGCCCCAGGCAGCACAAAGTGGCCCCAGGCAACATACAGTGGCCCCAGGCTGTACTAGGGGCCCCAGGCTACACACACAGGATCCCAGGCTACACACAAGGGCCCCATGCAGCATACAAGGGCCCCAGGCAGTGCACGGGCCCCAGGCAGCACAAAGTGGCCCCAGGCAGCACAAAGTAGCCCCAGGCAACATACAGTGGCCCCAGGCAGTACTAGAGGCCCCAGGCTACACACTGGATCCAAGGCTACACACAGGGGCCCCAGGCAGCATACAATGGCCCCAGGCAGTGCACGGGGCCCAAGGCAGCACAAAGGTGCCCCAGGCAGCACACAGGGGCCCCAGGCTACACACAGGATCACAGGCAGCACAAAGGGGCCCTGAACACTGTCTTTTGCCCCCTTGCGCGCTGTCTCTCCCCCACCCTTGTGCTGTCTCTGACCCCGTGTGCTTCCTGGGGCCCCTGTGTGCTGCCTGGGGCCCCTGTTGTTGCCTGGGGCCACTTTCTGCTGACTGGGGCCACTTTCTGCTGCCTGGCGACACTTTGTGTTTTCTGAGGCCACTTTGTGCTGTCTGGGGCCCCGTGCACTGCCAGGGCCCTGTGTACTGCCTGGGGCCCCATGCACTGCCTGGGGCCCTTGTATGCTGCCTGGGACCCCTGTGTGTAGCATGGGATTCTGTGTGTAGCCTGGAATCCTGTGTGTAGCCTGGGGCCCCTAGTACTGCCATGCTGCCTGTGGCCTCTTTGTGCTGCCTGGGGCCCTTGTATATTGCATGGGGCCCCTGTGTGTAGCCTGGGATCCTGTGTGTAGCCTGGGGCCCTTAGTACTGCCTGGGGCCCCTGTATGTTGCCAGGGGCCCCTTTGTGCTGCCTGGGGCCCTTGTATGTTGCATGGGACCCCTGTGTGTAGCATGGGATCCTTTGTGTAGCCTTGGGCCCCTAGTACTGCCTGGGCCCCTGTATGTTGCCTGGGGCCACTTTGTGCTGCCTGGGGCCCCTTTGTGCTAACTGGGGCCCTTGTATACTGCATGGGGCCCCTGTGTGTAGCCTGGGATCCTGTGTGTAGTGTGGGGCCCCTAGCACTGCCTGGGGCCCCTGTATGTTGCCTGGGGCCACTTTGTGCTGCCTGGGGCCCCTAGCACTGCCTGGGGCCCTTGTATGTTGGCTGGGGCCCCTGTCTGTAGCCTGGGGCCCCTAGCACTGCCTGGGGCCCCTTTGTGCTGCCTGGGGCCACTTTGTGCTGCCTGGGGCCCTTGTATGCTGCATGGGGCCCCTGTGGGTAGCCTGGGATCCTGTGTGTAGCCTGGGGCCCCTCGTACTGCCTGGGGCCCCTGTATGTTGCCTGGGGCCACTTTGTGCGGCCTGGGGCCCTGTGCACTGCCTGGGGCCCCGTGCACTCCCTGGGGCCCTTGTATGCTGGCTATGGCCCCTGTGTCTAGCCTGGGACCTGTGTGTAGCCTGGGACTCCTGTGTGCTGCCTGGAGCCGCTGTGTGCTGCGTTGGGCCCCCATGCGCTGCCTGGGGCCCCTAGCACTGCCTGGGGCCCTAGCACTGCCTGGGGCCCCTGTATGTTGCGTAGGGCCACTTTCTGCTGCCTGGGGCCACTTTGTGCTGCCTCGGGCCCCCATGCGTTGCTTGGGGCCCTGTGCACGGCTTGGGGTCCTGATCTACAGCTGCTGTGGTATACGGAGGGGTATAATCTGGCCTAGGCCTGTTTATACCCCGGGGTATAGTTTGGGTTAGGCCAGAATATACCCAGAGTAACCCGGGGTATGTTCTGTCCCAGGGGGTATATTCTGGGCTAACCCAGTTTATACCCCGGGGTATAAAATGGGCTAGGCCAGAATATACCCTGGGTATAATCCGGGCTAGGCCACTTTAACCCCGGGTATATTCTGGTCGGGGGGTTAATCTGGCCTGTTACACCAGGTCCGTAGGGTTGTGAGGGGATGGTTTGCCTCTCCCCACCTGGTCTGTAGGGCAAGAAGGGTATGGTTGTGTCTCTTGATACTGGGTCTGTAGAGCTGTGAGGGGATGGTTGTGCCTCTCCAAGCCATGTCTGAAGGGTTGTGAGGTGATGGTTGTGTCTCCTTGTACTGGGTCTGTAGGGCTGTGAAGGAATGATTGTGTCTTTCCATATCAGTTCTGTAGGGCTGTGAGGGGATGGTTGTGCCTCTCCATACCTGGTCTGTAGGGCTGTAAGGGGATGTATGTGTCTCACCATAGCGGGTCTGTACGGCTGTAGGGGTGATTGTGTCTCTCCATACTGGGTCTGCGGGGTTATTAGGGAATGGTTGTATGTTTCCATACCATGTCTGTAGGGTTGTGAGGGGATGGTTGTGTCTCCATACCAGGTCTGTAGGGCTGTGAAGGAATGGTTGTGTCTCTCCATAACAGTTCTGTAGGGCTTTAAGGGAATGGATGTGTCTCATCATAGTGGGACTGTATGGCTGTAGGGATGGTTATATCTCTCCATATCGGGTCTGTAGGGTTGTGAGGTGTTGGTTGTTTCTCTATACCAGGTGTGTAGGGTTGTGAGGGATGGTTGTGTGTCTCCATACCAGGTCTGTAGGTTGTGAGGGGGTGGTTGTGTCTCTTTATACTAGGTTTTAAGGGCTGTGAAGGAATGGTTGTGTCTCTTCATATTTGTTCTGTAGGGCTGTGATGGGATTGTTGTGCCTCTTCATACCCGGACTGTAGGGGTGTAAGGAGATGAATGTGCCTCTCCATACATGGTCTGTATGGCTGTAAAGTAATGGATGTGTCTCACCATCGCGGGTCTGTACGGCTGTAGGGGTGATTGTGTCTCTCCATACTGGGTCTGCGGGGTTGTTAGAGATTGGTTGTATGTCTCCATACCATGTCTGTAGGGTTGTGAGGGGATGGTTTTGTCTCCATACCAGGTCTGTAGGGCTGTGAAGGAATGGTTGTGTCTCTCCATAACAGTTCTGTAGGGCTTTAAGGGAATGGATGTGTCTCATCATAGTGGGACTGTATGGCTGTAGGGATGGTTATATCTCTCCATATCGGGTCTGTAGGGTTGTGAGCTGTTGGTTGTTTCTCTATACCAGGTGTGTAGGGTTGTGAGGGGATGGTTGTGTGTCTCCATACCAGGTCTGTAGGGTTGTGAGGGGGTGGTTGTGTCTCTTTATACTAGGTTTTAAGGGCTGTGAAGGAATGGTTGTGTCTCTTCATATTTGTTCTGTAGGGCTGTGATGGGATTGTTGTGCCTCTTCATACCCGGACTGTAGGGGTGTAAGGAGATGAATGTGCCTCTCCATACATGGTCTGTATGGCTGTAAAGTAATGGATGTGTCTCACCATCGCGGGTCTGTACGGCTGTAGGGGTGATTGTGTCTCTCCATACTGGGTCTGCGGGGTTGTTAGAGATTGGTTGTATGTCTCCATACCATGTCTGTAGGGTTGTGAGGGGATGGTTTTGTCTCCATACCAGGTCTGTAGGGCTGTGAAGGAATGGTTGTGTCTCTCCATAACAGTTCTGTAGGGCTTTAAGGGAATGGATGTGTCTCATCATAGTGGGACTGTATGGCTGTAGGGATGGTTATATCTCTCCATATCGGGTCTGTAGGGTTGTGAGCTGTTGGTTGTTTCTCTATACCAGGTGTGTAGGGTTGTGAGGGGATGGTTGTGTGTCTCCATACCAGGTCTGTAGGGTTGTGAGGGGGTGGTTGTGTCTCTTTATACTAGGTTTTAAGGGCTGTGAAGGAATGGTTGTGTCTCTTCATATTTGTTCTGTAGGGCTGTGGGTGGGATTGTTGTGCCTCTTCATACCTGGACTGTAGGGGATGAATGTGCCTCTCCATACATGGTCTGTATGGCTGTAAAGTAATGGATGTGTCTCATCATAGCTGGACTGTAGGGCTGTAGGGATGGTTATGTCTCTCCATACTGGGTCTGTAGGGTTGTGAGGGAATGGTTGTGTCTCCATACCAGGTGAGTTGGGATGTGAGAGGATGGTTGTGTCTCTTTATACTGGATCTGTAGGGCTGTGAAGGAATGGTTATGTCTCTCCATATCGATTCTGTATGGCTGTGAGGAGTTGGTTGTGCCTCTCCAAACCTGTTTTGTGGGGTTGTGAGGGATGGTTGTATCTCTCCATACCATGCCTGTAAGATTGTGAGGGGATGGTTGTGTCATTTTATACTAGGTCTGTAGGGCTGTGAAGGAATGGTTGTGCCTCTCCATACTGGATCTGAAAGGCTGTGAGGGGATGGTTGTGTTTCTCTACACCTGGTCTGTTGGGCTGTGAGGGGATGATTGTGCCTCTCTACACCTGATCTGTAGGTCTATGAGAGGATGACTGTGTCTCTTCAAACCTGGTCTGTGCTGCTTAGGGATGGTTGTGTCTCTCCACACTGGGTCTCTAGGACTATGCTGGGATGCTGTCTCTCTAACCTTGGTCTGTGACGGCTTGGATCTGTTTTTCTACAGATTCTTTAATGTTCTATGTTCTTCTGTCACACCTCTCTTAGCTGGGGATGGACCTTTTGTACGTCTACTGGAACCAGAAGTTTGTATAATGATGCCATCCATGCTGTGTAAATGACATGCCCCTCCAGGGCCTTAGGCTATTAAGGCTTCAATCACAGGGAATCACAGGAACCGAGACCCGGCTCGTGACCCTGTTGATGTCATTAAAAGTTTGGTGTAGGTGGCTCTCTCTTAGGGAAGGTAATCTGGCGTGGAGGGTTAATTTGGGTGGAATGACCGGACTTGGGTATACTTGTCAATTTTACGTGACGTCACCTGCAGGTTGCAGCTATTGATGGCGTCGCTGCACGACAGTTCCTCTGGGGGCCGATGGTAGGGAGGCAGCAGTGTTGTTAAGCCCTCTACAGGTAGTGCCCCCAGGGTAGCAGAAGGTACCTGAGTGAGTTGGTAGTTATGTTACTGGTGCTCACAACGCGTCAAGAAAGTTCACAGACACAGTGAGTTGCAGTCTTCAGGTCTTTTACTCACAGTCACTGTGCAACAGCCCGCTGAGCACTGGGTTCTCAGAGGCAGGGATCCAACTACTCTCGGGTAGGAGGATGACACATAACTGGCACCCCTTCTCTGTCCTTTCTCTACCATCTCACTCTTGCCTTGCGCCTCACCACACAGAGCTCTGAGCCAGTAGCCGTGGGCTTTTCTTAGGGGTAAACCTGCAGTATCTCCCCTTAGCCCTATGGTTGTTTTCAGCACATGTGTGCAGTTGTCGACCTTGGCACTTTGGAAGTACCACAGCCTCCGTGTTGCTAGCTGAGCCTTGCCTGTCTTCTCCACTAGTCTTGGGGTTCTCGGTGCCCCTTTCTTGCGGCCTGGTCCTCCAATTGCCTGCACCTGACAATGGATACAAACCCTAAGGGTGGATTGCTTACTGCCTGTGCCTGTGGGACCCTCTCTTCCTCCTGAGCCACCTGGTTCTCTTTCTTTGCTCCTCAGTCTGGCCTCAGGATGAGCTTCCACTTGCTCCAGTCCTCTGAACACTTCTCTCAAGTTCTTTTCCTTCTGTGACAGTCCAACACGACTCTAGCTGCTTCACTCTCCTTTTTTATCTCTGCAGCAACTCTCCTCTCTGCTGTTCAACTGTCTCTTCTCCTTTCTAGATCTTTCCCATTCTATTTATACCCTCTGTCAGGTGTTCTACATCATCTACGTGTGAGCTTCCTATCTTCACTCCTCCCAGGTGCTCCCTCTAACTACTTCCTCTCCACTCATCCCCACTACCCTGGCTCCTCAGGGACGGTGCTCCCCCGTAGGGACAATCTTGTGCTAACTCTCACTTGGACCTAGTGTAGTGTACGTGGCCTGGGTGTCCCGGCACCAGTCTGTGCCCCTCTTACCCGAGAGTGCGATACTACACACTAACAGGGGTGCAGTACCTCTCTGGTGACTGGATCCTCAGGGGTGCAACATAAACTCTATGGGCTCCTTTTCTTTCTCTTATCTACAGTTCATTAGCCAGTCATGAGGGACTGCTGATTCTCTTGTCTGTCAGTCCGGACCCCATCTATCAGATGACTACTACCTTGACTTATTACTCACAATTGACTGACTGCCCACACACCTGTTGACGTGTCATCTTCTCTTGAAATATCTATAGCAACTGGTTCGATCATGGTGCAATGATTTGTGGACCACTGGCCACTCAGGGTTATTTAGCAACAGTACTCTGTTAATTCTTCCCGCTCTGGCAATTTTTGCTTTGCACTTTCAAATTTTCCTTCCCTTCTTACAAAAGACAACGTCTTAATATTTTGTTCCATCGACATATTTGTATGAGGACTGCTTTTTGCAGTTGTAGTTTTGAATGACACCATTCATTTTACTAGAAGAATTCCAAGTGCGGTGAAATCGTGAAACAAATAATGCAATTCCATTATTTGTGTATACCTTTTATAGCATTCATTGCGCAGTAAAAATGGACCCGGTAACAATTCTTCAGGTCATTATGATTACTAAACTTTCTTAAAATATTTTTAAAAATTCCAAACTGTGTAAAAAAAAAAATGAATTAGTGTCGCTGTTTTGTGAGATCCGTAACTTTGTGGGAATTTTACCGATACAATAATACCAAGGGGGAAGATTTGAAGTTATGGGTTACAATAATCACCTAGGCAGGTTAACGATGCAACTATTTTTTATTTGTAGCTGTATATGGTCAAACTCCAAGTCTGGGTAGATGGCCACAATACAATGCCCCAGTCTACAAGATCAGAAACCAGCTGACCACAATAGTCCTTAAATTAGTTTATAAAATCCAGAAGGTAGCTATCACGACCATACCGCGTGTATTCACGTTCAGTCGGCAAGAATAGTTCTTAGGAAGGTTCCAAAAATCCAGAAGGTAGATATCACAACTGTAGCACGTGTATCCAGGTTCAGTTGGCAAGAATAGTCCTTAAGTTCCACCAGACGACAGATATAACAACCATAACACATGTATCTAGCTCCACAAAAGCCCTTAGGATAGTTCCTTAAATTCAGATGGTTGATATCATGACCATAGCACATGTATACCTCTCCAAACTCTATAGTCCATTATAAGCTTCAGGACCTGGCCTCAGCACTAATCCTCTCCCTCCCAATTCATAACACCAACTAACCTCCCCAAAAACACATGTCTTTTTCTTTTCTGCCTTCTCTTAGAATCAGCCCCCTAGATGGGCAAATATAAGCACACCCAACTCCCTTAACCATCATATATTCAATTCAAAGAGTAAAAGAAGTTGAAAGAAGTCTCTAGCCAGTCTTGCAAAGGTTTGTATTCATGAAGCACCTTACAGGTTGGAACAAAACACTCATAACCCCCCAACCAGATGAAGGACAATGAATGCTAATGTTGACCTGATTTTATTATAGTCTATGAAACAGGTTTGGAGATTTTGACACTCGTGTGTTAACATCCACCTGTTTTCTTCTTATCAAATGGATTGTACCTTAAACTGGACAAATGGCATGCAAACTCTACAATAAAACACAAATAATATTGATGTAACAAGTGCTCTGTGCTGTAAAAAGTCCTCTCTATGTCCATTGGTCTGATAGTCTATTGTTCATGGCCAGCTCCTCACTCTAAGTATGTTTCTTTTTTTTTTTCATCATTTTTTTAATAGAGAAAAGAGAAGTGATTAAAACTGTTATATAAAAAACCCCAAAACATTATTTTCACTTTAGTTTTCTTATGGGACTAGAACCTACAATTGTTTAATATCTTGTACTAAAAATTTTCATAGTACATTTACTGAGGTTTTAAGAAGCCGAGCCCCAGGATGAACATCACATGGGAGCGCCAGCCATAACTTGCATTATTCCTTTTGTTGTTATGTTTGCACACTCAGTACATCAAGCACTAATTAGGTCTAGTAGGATTATTGGCAGTGTGTCCATACCACGCCATTGACTACGGTATATTATAGTTGTGTATGCCACTGTATAGCCATAAAGGAGAGAACATCTGCTATTGTCCACTTGGCATTACTATACCAGGTGCCTTCTCTCTGTCGTTCGGCCATCGCTGGTGGTAATATGTGGATAGAGTATCAGGTTGTTTGTAAACAGAGCCGAGTAGCCGGATGAACTCTACTTACCCCGAGCCGTGTGAAACACTTACAAAGAAAGTAGACTTTTCAATATTTAATTAGGAAACTATTCAGCCCGCCCTTTATGAGAAGTAGGTAACATAAGGTAATGTACAGTCGCCCTTGGCCACCTACCACTCCCAATGTAATGGAAACTTTTTGGATTTTCTGCTTATTGATGACTAGACTATGGCATTCACACCTGGATTAGACACTAAAATCGTTTTTAAGGGAATCTGTAACCGAGTTTTTGTCATCTAATCTGAGACCATTATAATGAAGAGACAGAAACCTTGATACTAGTGCTGTATCACTTAAGGCCCCATTACACGGACAACATCGTTAACGATATCGCTTAAATGTCATGGGTTTGGAGTCCTTTAAAGCGACGTTGTTAGGACGTCGTTGCGTGTAACACCGAGATTCAACTACGATAAGTCGTTGGATCGGTGATCACAGGTTTGAGAACATCGTTGTGTGTGACACCCGCGATAACGATGTCGTTGACAACTTCGCATATTCACAGCTATGAGCATTATTGTTCGCTGGGTTGTGTGAACGATAGCTGCTCACTACATTGTTAGTGAGTCGTCCACGATATCTAGACGTGTGACATCTCACCAACGATGTCAAAACGATGTCTGAAACAACCGCGTGCCCACGAGATCGTTGCTGACATCGTTCCAAGCCGTGCCGTGTAACGGTACCTTTACTGAGATGCTTGCTATAGTTTTGATAAAATCACGTTTTATCAGCAGAGGATTATCAGTAGAGGACTAGTAAACTGGCTGCCATGTAGTCCTCTATAATCATGGGCTCTGCATAACCCTGTACCCACCACTGATAGTCAGCTTTGTGTGTACACTGTACATAGACAAAAAGCTGCCAATCAGTGATGTGGACGGGGTTATACAGAGCTCGGGATTCAGAGAACTGGTAGATCTGCCATAGATAAAATAGTGATTTTATCAAACTGAAGCAAGCAGCCCAGTCACATATTGCTAAAATCAGGGTCTCTGTCTCTTATCATGCTGCTCACAGATGGGCTAGCAAAAGCCTGGTGACACATTCCCTGTAACTCCATGTATTGTATGTGTTATTTGTCTAATTTCATCTAGAGAATTTTGGTAGGTGGTAAACTGAGTTTAGGGAAGCCCAAATATTACTAATTGTTTTACAGTACATAAGGCCCCCCAAAGGTATAACCACAATAGGTGCAGGGGTTGATATCGCACCCGGGCCCTGGGGCCGTTGGGGCCCAAAAAGTCCTTTTGGCCCATTGAAAACGCCAATACTATTAAACAGAATAGTTGGGAGCCCCATTGGAACTTTTGCATTGGGGCCCATGAAATTCAAGTTACGCCACTGACCCCCCAGATGGGTTTTGGTGTTTTGGATGCAGTGATGACATCTGATGCTGGCATCCTGATCAGCTGAACAGAGAGAATCTGGTTTTAAAGGGAACCAACCACCAAGATTTAACCACCAGTAAATCAGTGCTGCAGGTGATTGACGTGTACAGCATGACATCACTATTTGGGGTTTTGTTTTTCTAATCCTCCCCTGTGGGCTTGTCTTTCTGCTGTAAGTGGAATCTCCTCCAGATGTTTCTGGATGTGAGGGAGGATTGAGGGGGTTTTGCTTCAGCAGAAAGACAAGCCCACAGGGGAGGAATAGAAGAAAAGCCCCAAATAGTGATGCTATGCTGCACACATCAATCACCTGCTGCACTGACTTACAGGTGAATAAATCCTGGTGGCTGGTTCCCTCTAAGCTTTTAGTGACTCTCGCTGTACATTTACAGTAGATGTATGCATTGACTCATGGAGCTCCATCGCAATAGGTTACCTCTTACAGGTTGATGTCAATCATGATAGTGACATTTAAGAGGTTAGGAATTGATTGAGGGAGTCACATTGTGTGGATGGAATGTCTTGACAGATGGGGGACTATTATAAGCCCCCTCCATGTCTGCCATGTTAATACATATATTAAAGGGAACCTGTCAGGTGGTTTATGCCCCTCCAGTTATCACTGTCTGCACCTGCAGCTTCATAATACTATTCTAATCATCCCTTTCTGAGCTCATAGTGTAATGTTAAAGGTGAAAAAAGTGTTTATACACTTATATTTTCTTATGTAAATGAGGCAGTGACTACACCTTGGAGGATGTGTAGTCTATCTGGTAGATTAATATTTAACTCCCTATTAACTTCTCTGTTAATAGAACCTGTGTGATGCCCCTATCATGTGACCATAGTGGGCGGAGCTAAACAAGCCAAATCATTATACTCTATGAAGACTTAGCTCCGCCTATTAAAGTCACATGGTTGTGACATCACATCTGGTCCCGCAGCCTGTTCTGACATTCGGCTGAAATGTTAACTATTAACCTGCCAGTCTACTACATCATCCAAGGTGTAGTCTGACTTCCTCATTTACATAAGAAAATGTAAGTGTATAAATGCTTTATTTCACCTTTACACTATGAGCTCAGACAGGGATAATTAGAATAGTATTATGAAGCTGCAGGGACAGACAGTGATAGCTGGTGGGGCATAAATGACCTGACAGGTTCCCTTTAAATCAGCCATCATCTGCCGGGAAAGATGCAAACTCAGCGTGAGACTGCCTTAAAGTCAGGACGCTGGCATATGACATAGCAGTACGCCATGTCAGTAAAGGCTTGGTGTGGAATTGGGATTTTTTATTCCACTTCACTTAGATTTTTTTCTCCCATTTATAAAACATTTTATTGTAAAATGAATGGTGTCATTCAAAACTACAACTTGTCCTGCAATAACAAGATGACTAGGCGTCACATGGATGGGTTGGGTCCAGCAAAGGGAGAGGCACATTTTATTATGTTGCCCATATATAACATAATCGTCTGACAAAATGAATGATTTTGGCCATGTTGGCTGACCATCATGTTTGCGATGTCCTAAAATGTGCCGTGTGTCAGGATGATTTTTTTTATCTCAATATACAAATGTATGGTGAAGCGAATTATGCCAATCATTTACCCAGTGGCGTAACTTGAAGCTCAGGGGCACCGATGCAAAACCTCCAACAGGGCCCTCAATTATTGCAAATCGTTATTAACATTAGTGCTTTTCTATAGGCCAAAAGGACTTTTGGGGACCCCCAAGGCTCCAGGGCCCGGATGCACTTGCAACCCATGCACATATTGTAGTTATGCCCCTGCATTTACCCCTTTTCACCATCCGTATTTTATCAGTGAATTGAAAATAAAACCCAATAAGCTATTTTCACGGACACATAGACTTGCATGAGAATTTTTGATCTGTGCATTGTCTTATGTACTGTGAGACCAGGCCCTTCACCATCTATAGTTACGGACTGTCTGGGGCCTTGATGCTGAGCGTCCTGTATGAAGAACTGACTACCCCAGTCGCTGGTTCTCCTGCTCCCATACTGACCTGACTACATTGAATATTTTGTGTACCTTTTTCACACTCTCCCTGGCTTTAGTCTCCTTTCTATGTAGGGACACCCATGTCATGTGTGGCACCCCTGCAGGGGATTGCAACAGGACCCACCGCTGCAAGGAGAGACGTACACCTTGGCACACACAGCACACAACACCTTCCACCCCAGACCTGGAGGGGGAGCCCCACTGGCTGTCCTTAAGCAAGATCCCCTATAAAAATCCAGGCCTAAGGGAGGAGTCAGTTCAGTTTAGTTCAGTTTGTTCTAGTCAGACGGAGAAGGAAGCAGTTGTAAGGAGCTGGTTGCTGTGTCCAAGCAGGCCCAGAACCAGGGGACACTGACCCAGCTGTGCTGAGCCTTAGGGAGAGGGACGGAGGCCAGTGGGAGAAGCAAGAAGAAGGGAACAGACTTGTGAACACTTTAGTTACCCGAACACAGAAGTCCGCAACTGCTGATAAGATATAGTAACAGGAATAGTCCGGACAGATCAGGAGGATCCAGTTCCCCTGAAGTAACAAGTAGAAGAATCCAAACTTGACCAAGTAAAGGACCAGGGACCTAGCCGAGTATAGGAAACCTACAGAGAGGTCCTCATTGTCAGTTGTGGAACAGCACCCTGAGAGGGAGAAGTAGCGGCAGGTTCAGATACAGGCAGAGCTTACCCCAAAAAGACGCACACACTAACAGAGGAGCAAACTCACAGGGAACAGGGAATAGGAGTAAGCTCACCCCTCCTTCTCAGAAGATCCAGTCAGGTGCTGCAGCTGACGGCCGGCCACCGCCCAAGTCAAGGAATATAATGAAGAGATGCTGGCACCTTCATCCGATGTAAAGTTTTTACTTAATTATGTAATTCACAACATTAAAATAAAAGCATCTTGGTGGCTGAGCATGCCCCGTCAGACGCGTTTCGATAAAGATTTTTATCGAAACGCGTCTGACGGGGCATGCTCAGCCACCAAGATGCTTTTATTTTAATGTTGTGAATTACATAATAAAGTAAAAACTTTACATCGGATGAAGGTGCCAGCATCTCTTCATTATATTCACTAACAGAGGAGGCCTCACAACTCTCCAAGGTAAATGCCCCAAGCTGCACCAACACCTGGTTACCCTCCTGGAACGTACCTGTTACCGGACAATAGTAAAAAGGTACTGAAACCAAAGACTATTGTGTGTGTGTGCATGCTTCCCCACCGCCGCCTGCAGAGTTAACAGCAGGACCACTACTACTACTCCCCATTTCCGCCCCGCTGCCCTGAGGTAAAGCTCCACCTGAGGGGAACTGTACTACCCAACGCTGCCTTCCATCACCTCAGCGGCCGGCCGCAGCGCTGGTAACCCAGTTACCACAGATGGGGTCATGATACCATTCCTTCCCCCTCAATCATCATCATCACCCCATCCCCTACCACTGAGGGACCAGGGCACGGAACCGGGAACTGACCAGCCGTGATTCCCCCATTGAAGCAACTGCCTATCCCGGTATCCGAGTACCCCCTACCCTGTCGACTGCCTCACATGCGACCTTGCTGAGCGCTCAGAATCAGGTCTACTCTAGCTGCAAACTCATACCTGTTTGAAATTTGAGAAGTGTAACGCCCCATATTGGGGATTACATTAGTGTTTTTTTAACCTTAAGAATGTTTTATGTATGTGTTTTAAGTATTAGGATGCGTTTGCACTTCATACATACAAGTGACACGCCCACTCCAGGCCGGGGAAGACTCGAGAATCGGGCTGTTACTTGTTGTTCTTCTTCACCTCTCTTTGATTCTTTTCATGGGGACAGATGGGGGCCAAGACCCAGTCTCGTGACCCTGGTGCTGTCATTTTAATAAACAAGAAGGTGCTAGGGAAAGTCTGAGGGGATAAAAGGGGTATTCGTGACGCCACCTGCGGTATACGGCCAGGGCAGCTGCCGCTGCTTCAGAACCTCTGGGGATGGTGACCGGCAGCTTAGATAGTCCCACTCCCTGCAGGTGGAGTGTAGTCCCCAGGGCAGTGGAATGGTTTTCCTTGGCTCATACCTCGGCAGTTGGTCACTCAGTTAACAGTACTCTCAGTGTTAAGGGCGGCCTCTGCAGCAGATGGTCGCCACAAATAAAAGTCTCTCACACCACAGCTGCAGTTCCGATACTTTTAGTCAGATGGTAAGCATGGCCGCCGGGTATGCTCCTGCCAGTCTCCAGTTCGTTTTTTCTCCAGAGCCGGGTTAGTGCAGTCAAGCCACGGTTGGTGCTCTTTCTGACCTCTCTAGGTGTCTCAGTCTCTGGTGGTCTGTCTCTCTCAGCGCTATAAGGAGTAGTTCTTTTCTGAGGTGAGCAGTTCGTAGCTCTGCCCTCAGGCTCTCAACACTCTCCGCAGCACAGAGCTCAAGTACCGGTGGCCACGAGTAGTGAGTGATGAAAACCGGGCACTGACCTGCGGTGCGGTGGTATATAGCACAGATCCGGAAAGTGGCATCCTCGTCCAGCGGTGCACAGCTAAGGTTGAGGATCCATAGAAGTTATAGAAAGAGCGGCACTCGGGTGGATGAAGTGCAGTTGCAGCTTTATTAATTAAGGGTTCATGAGGTGAACAAGCAGGGAGGGAGAGGAATGCAGGACGACGGTGACCGTTTCACGCCGACTGGCGCTTCTACAGGTCAATGCTTATGTGTGTCCCAGTCGCCATCAAGTTCTTCTCCCGGGCACTGCTCTCTAGTTCAGCCACCTTCCCTAAGATGTGGCAGGTGTTTGGCCACAGCTCCCGTTACAGTGCCTTGTGAAAGTATTTGGTCCCCTTAAACTTTTCAACCTTTTGCCACATTTCAGGCTTCAACCATAAAGATATAAATTCTAATTTTTTTGTGAAGAATTAACAACAAGTGGGACACAATCGTGAAGTGGAACCAAATTTATTGGATATTTTAAACTTTTTTAACAAATGAAAAACTGAAAAGTGGGGCGTGCAATAGTATTCAGCCCCTTTACTTTCAGTGCAGCAAACTCACTCCAGAAGTTCAGTGAGGATCTCTGAATGATCCAATGTTGTCCTAAATGACTGGTAATGATAAATAGAATCCACCTGTGTGTAATCAAGTCTCCGTATAAATGCACCTGCTCTGTGATAGTGTCAGGGTTCTGTTTCAAGTGCAGAGAGCATCATGAAGACCAAGGAACACACCAGGCAGGTCCGAGATACTGTTGAGGCGAAGTTTAAAGTTGGATTTGGATACAAAAAGATTTCCCAAGTTTTAAACATCTCAAGGAGCACTGTGCAAGCAATCATATTGAAATGGAAGGAGTATCAGACCACTGCAAATCTACTAAGACCCGGCCGTCCCTCTAAACTTTCATCTCGAACAAGGAGAAGACTGATCACAGATGCAGCCAGAAGGCCCATGATCACTCTGGATGAACTGCAGAGATCTACAGCTGAGGTGGGAGAGTCTGTCTATAGGGCAACAATCAGTCGTACACTGCACAAATCTGGCCTTTATGGAAGAGTGGCAAGAAGAAAACAATTTCTCAAAGATATCCATAAAAAGTCTCATTTGAAGTTTGCCACAAGCCACCAGGGAGGCAGCAAACATGTGGAATAAGGTGCTCTGGTCAGATGAAACCAAAATCAAACTTTTTCGCCACAATGCAAAATATGTTTGGCGTAAAAGCAACACAGCTCATCACCCTCAAAACACCATCCCCACTGTCACACATGGTGGTGGCAGCATCATGGTTTGGGCTTTTCTTCAGCAGAGACAGGGAAGATGTTTAAAATTGATGGGAAGATGGACGGAGCCAAATACAGGACCATTCCAGAAGAACACCTGTTGGAGTCTGCAAAAGACCTGAGACTGGGATGGATATTTATCTTCCAACAAGAGAATGATCCCAAACAAAAAGCAAAATCTACAATGGAACGGTTCAAAAATAAACGTATCCAGGTGTTAGAACGGCCAAGTCAAACTCCAGACCTGAATCCAATCGAGAATCTATGGAAAGAGCTGAAAACTTCTGTTCACAAATGCCTCAATCCAACCTCACTGAGCTCCAGCTGTTCTGCAAGAACGAATGGGCAAGAATTTCAGTCTCTCGATGTGCAAAACTGATATAGACACATACCCCAAGCGACTTGCAGCTGTAATCGCAGCAAAAGGTGGCGCTACAAAGTATTAACTCAAGGGGGTCGAATTATATTGCACACTCCAATTTCCAGTTTTTTATTTGTTAAAAAAGTTTAAAATATCCAATAAATGTCGTTCCACTTCACGATTGTGTCCCACTTGTTGCTGATTCTTCACAAAAAATGTGAATTTATATCTTTATGGTTGAAGCCTGAAATGTGGCAAAATGTTGAAAAGTTCAAGGGGGCCAAATACTTTCACAAGGCACTGTAGAAGTCTGGGGCCTTTGGGTTTACGGCTCGGGTGTGAAGGATCCGCACCGTCTGCAGGGCCGGGTCCCTGTCTCCACCAACCCCTCTGTCTCATCAGATTTAGGCGTACGGGACTCGCTGTCTCTTCCGCACCCCTGGGACTCTTCTGTTCCTCTGCCGGTCAGTCTTTCCCTCCCACCCGTGGGTGAGCGTGATAGGCATTACTCCAACCCACGGGAGTTGGCACCACACCACCTCTACACTCCCGACTACCACTCCTCATCAGTTGATGTTACTCCTCTGGTCTCCTTCTACCGACTCCTGGCTCTACTGTCCTGTCCCCGTTTTGTGACCTGGGTCCTCCTTCAGGGTCCACCCACCGTCCCAGGGGCCTGTCACTGTGTGTGTGTTTGGTGCTCAACTGAACCATCCGAGCACCTGGAGATCAGGGGTACTACACTCCCTAACCATGGGAATGCAGTACCTCTGGTGGCGGCTCACCCAGTGGGGCTCCACACAAGGTGTGCAGCACACAGGTACAGTACACTACGGTTAAAGCTCCCCGTCTAGGTGGAAGCCTAGGAACAGGCAGAGTTGGTGGAGTTTGTGTGCACAGAAGTTACCCAGTGAAGCCTGCAAGAAGAGTATTCTGAGCATCCACAGAGAGAAGAAATAAAAGCAGTCACAGCAAATATGTTCCTGGCCAGTGAGCAAGTGGACTTGTCTGAGGACCCGTGCGGAAGAAGGTTGGACCCATACTGTTGGGTTGGAGGAATGTCTTGATTCCCTAGAGCACATACCGTCCATTACAAGTATGCCTGGAAGGCAAGAGGAGCACTCAGCCATCAGTAAATAACACACATTATCTCTGTGCATAAATGAGGATGAGAGGGACTGGACAATAGGAGACCCTGTAGAAGAAGTATATCCTGAGGAATGGAGCAAATTGGACTTCATTAGTATCAGCATTGGACTTCAGCCTGGACACCTGAGGGCCATGCTGCAAACACTACTCAATACACCTTTACTTAATCTGCTGCTATGGATCTGTGTCATAGAATTGTCACGAGGTGGAATAACAGGTGAAGGGGTATAGTAGGTAGCAGGACGACAGTGACGGACAAAAGCGGTACTAGGGGTCGGTAGCTGACCCTTTTCTCAGAAGTACCTCTCAGGAGACATTGTCTGGGTCACCACCCTTGCCCTGTCCTGATCAGCCCTATGGTATAACACCCTCACCTCCTCCCAGGGACCAGGATAAGCGCAGCAACTCCAGACAGATAACATTCTCCACGAAGCTACACAGCAAGTCTTCAGTAGCACAGCACACGGCATCTACAGAGCACATGGTCTTTGTAGAGAATGAACTTTTTCAACAACACCAGTTTATTGGTAATGGGATTATTTAAAAGCTGGAGGACAACTTCGTCACCTGACACGCACAGCAGCAGCTCACCTGGAGAGTCACGGAAGTTAACCCTTAATAGACTAAAGGAAATTAACTCCATTTAACTACTGTATAAAAGTAGGTTCCTTTAAATTTGGACCTTTTTTCAGGGAGATACTGCTTAAAGGAGTATTCCCATGTAATAATGATAATATCAACAACAAATTCCTCCAATTAGAAATGTAGTATAATTCTCCTCATTAGCTGTCACTTACCTTATGTGCAGGACATTACAGCTTAGGTACCCATGGTTACGACCACTCATATAGTGACAATTAGGTACCCATGGTTACGACCACTCATATAGTGACAATTAGGTATCCATGGTTACGACCGCTTATATAGTGTCAGTTAGTTGTTAGTGGTTGTAACCATGGATACCTAACTGTCACTATAGGAGTGGTTGTAACCACGGATACCTAAGCTGTAATGTCCTGCACATGAGGTATGTGACAGCTAATGAGGAGAACTATACTACATTTCTAATTGGAGGGATTTGCTAATATTATTATTATTACACATACTATTTATTGGTATAGTATCCTAGAGATGGGAATACCTCTTTAAGGATAGACATGTTACTTTTTTCCCACACTGGAAGAAAAAAACACAGGGGGAAAAAACAGCACCATGTGCACTATAGGTTTGTTTTCATACTGAAATCAATAGGAAACTAAACTTGACGTAAAATAACCTTGTGTGAACATACTCCTATAAGATCATTTTTAGCGGAGGTTATGGCCACAGTCAGTATACATATGTACACGGACACAGGTCACGTCCAGGTACATATGAGCTGGATTCCACTATACGGATGGCGGTTCCTGCTGCCGTCTGTGCCCCCTGTAGTGTTATGGGATATACTGTACATAAGCAGCTCCGGTGTAACCAAGCAGTCTGAACCTGTCAGCGCCGTCTGTGTCCGGTACAAGAGAGAAGGGAGATGTTTTCAGTGCGCCGTCTCATCTCCTGCCATTATTTATTTACTGTGCAGAGTCTCTGCTCTGAGTGTTTTTCCATCTCACATTTGGACAGTGAAGGAGGTTTTGTAGGGTACTGTCACTTTAAACCTCTCATTAAAGTCTACCCTCTACATCCATATTTAAAGGGTCCAGGTCATCAATTGTGTCCTATTTTTTATTGCTTTTCTTTTTTGTCTTACGACGTCCATTGACATTTGTCACTATAAATTCTTCAATATAGCGCTCATTGTTCATGAACTTTGCACAAGATGAAAAATGCTCTAACTTTTTCTTGCAACTTTTTAGAGTAAAAAGTCACATGATCCACAGAAGGGTCACAGATGTAAAGAAATAAATGCATTTCAGGTGTTCAAAAAATGTCACTCCGGCATGGCCTACAGTAGATTTATGCAAAAACATTATCACTGTTTAAAAAGTTGCAGTTGATGAATCGGCTGCAAACAAAAAACACACCCACAACAGAGAATATAGAAGTCAGACGACCGACACATAGAAAAAAGACACAAATCAAAATAGATAGAATACAGGCTTCAAACACCAAACATTGGATGAAAAGAAGACGTAAATGCAATAATGATGTGGGTCTCTGGTGAGATTTTTACCGCAGTATTTGTAGCCAAAACCAGGAGTGGGTGATAAATGCAGAAGTGGTGACGTGCTTCACCTTTCCTCTGATTCCTGGCACTGGATTACAAGTACTCATGTAAAATACTGATCGTATGAATGTGGTCTTATGCAGTTTTTGAGAGCAAATTATCAGTGCAGGAGACAAAAAACTTACTGGGGGCCTGTGTGCAATACATTTCTAAGAGCAATATTTTTAAAGTGTCATGACAGTTATACGTGGCAGTTGGATAGGAGACCAGCAAACTATGGCGCCTTTCACATCAGCGGTTTTGTCCGGATCCGGACAAAAAACGCATCTGCCGTATGTGCCGCCTAATGGCAACACTTGTGGTGCATTTGCGGCAAGCTCCATGCATTGCCTATGGGGCTTGTGGCAAGTGTTTCAAGTGCGGCAAGTGCGGTATTGCTGCGTTTCGACACTTGCGGCGCCAAAAAAAAAAATGCGGTCAGCTGCTGTTATTTTGCGCAGCCGCACCTGCCGCAAGTGCCGGTTCGCGGCAATACCGCACTTGCCGCAAGCTCCATAGACAATACATGTGGCTTCAAATAAAAAAAGGGGGGGGACCAAAAGGCGCAATAGTGCCCTATCACTATGGCACTGAATGTAGAGGTGGTGAGAAAAGAATCCACTCACCTGTGGCAGTTGTGACACCCACAACTGGTTTGAAGGCGTATAAATGATAGTTTCCAGATGGCTGCTGCTGCTGGACTTCCACTGTCCACTCAAATGTGGAGACACATCGGATTGCAGGGAAGAAATGGTGTATCACGGTCCCCGCTGCCAAAATCACTCACTCCAAAGAAATGCACATGAAGATGGAACTTCAAAGGGAACTCTTTTATTACCTCCTACGCGTTTCGGTGCCCTCCTGGCACCTTCCTCAGGGATGGTGCCAGGAGGGCACCGAAACGCGTAGGAGGTAATAAAGAGTTCCCTTTGAAGTTCCATCTTCATGTGCATTTCTTTGGAGTGAGTGATTTTGGCAGCGCGGACCGTGATACACCATTTCTTCCCTGCAATCCGAATACATGTGGCTTGTCACAATTGCGGCCATTTGGCGGCACATGCGGCAGATGCATTTTTTGTCTGGGTTCGGCCGATCCGGACAAAACTGATGGGAAAGGCCCCTATGCCATATATTCTAACACACATGCTTTTTGTTTAGTTGTCTGCATTACTTATTGTTCATATCCCCTTGATTTACTATGTTTTACCTGCTGCTTTCTCTCACATCTAATGCCCTATTATACATTCTGTGCACTCTCTCCACATTAGCCCCTCCCTTAACTACTATCCCATGTACAACTCTGTGGCTCTACTGATATTTCCATATCACTCTAAATCATTCACTGCCACCATACAGTACATTAAATGCTCACAAATGCTCTCTTTATCCTAGTCATTGGTGCCATTTTCCACAACCCTGGGCCTCCTTCCACTAGTATGTATAACTCTGTTCCTGCTGCACATAGAAACCCCTTTAATCTTATTAACATTCACTGTTCCCCTTCTCTTGCCTCTTTTAATTGTGTGCTTTGGAACTCACTGTCAGCGTGTAACAAACTACCCTACATTCACATCTTCTTCCTCTCCAATTCCCTTATCCTTCTGGCTCCCATGGAAACCTGGTTCCAGCAGTCGGACACCACCACTGCTGCTGCTCTCTTGTATGATGGGCTACAATTTTCACATACCTTCTAACCAGCGAGCAGACAAAGTGGAGCTGTTGGTCTGCTCCTTTTTTCACAATGTGATTTCCATGTTATCTGCCCTGGTACCCTCGGTGATCCTACCTTTGAAGTCCACACCGTTAGAATCTTCAAACCCTTCTCCCTGATAATAGTGGTTGTGTATCGCCTGCTCCCCCCCATTGTCAGTTTCTCAATCACTTTGCTACCTTGCTTTCACACTTTCTGCCTGTAACATCCTTACTTTCATCATGGGGACTTTAACATCTCCATTGATAATGCTCTCTCCCTCCACCACTACTCTACTCTTTGTCTCACCTCCTCATTCGGCCTTTCACAATTTACTAACTATCCTACACATAGCCCAGGACACCCCCACTTATTACACATACAGAAGTCTATATTTCATCAATACCCAGCAGCTTATGAACAATCTACACTTGTCTTTAGCTCCCATCTCGCCCTTCTACTGTCCAGTAAACCCCTCCATATTCCGAACTTGGCACCTCCATCTCCAAGACTTCTCTCATGCTACACAAGTCTTCTGGAATGCACTACCCCAGACTATCCAGGTCGACGAAGGGGACCTAGCCCCCACTTGTTCAAGCATGCTTTAAAAACACATCTCTTTAGACAAACCTATCACCTCAACTCACTAACCCAACTCTCCCCTGTTCCCCCCTATTCATCTGCCTCCACATCCTCCATGTACCCAGTTGCATGTGGTAACTGCCCTTAGACAGATATTAGATGATGATGACTCACGAAGCTTTATATGAAAACCCCTATTGATTATAATGATGGCCGGACCGTACATGACAAACACGTTCTACCTATTATGTCTTCCCCTATTTCCTTATAGATTGTACCTTGTGACTAGGACCCTCACATCTCCTGTGTTAAACTGTGTTTATATTGTCTTTATTGTCTGTACATGTCCACACTCAATTGTAAAGTGAATATGTTGGCCCTATATAAATAAAATCATGATTACCGTACTTTTATTTCTACTATTAGATTTCTCTGATGACTAGTGCATCTCAATAAATTAGAATATCATCAAAAAGTTAATTTTTTTCAGTAAGTCAATACATAAAGTGGAACACATAGAGAGTCATTACACACAGAGGGATCTATTTCATGTGTTTATTTCTGTTAATGTTGATGATTATGGCTTACAGCCAATGACAACCCAAAGGTTATTATCTCCGAAAATTAAAGTAGGGAGGATAAAGGGAGGACATATTCCATGAGACATCAAAGGGTGAATTTAATATTGATTATTAGTCAACGCGTTTCAGAGCTCCCAGAAACGCCCTGAAACGGCAATAGTACATTGATTTTTGATGATATTCTAATTCATTGAGATGCACTAATACATTACAAAGTTTCTTATCTTCCCTTATACTATTTATTTATGGGGAAAAAGGACCAATTAAAGCCAAACCAGGTTGGAAACTGGGAGAACTAGGTAGGAAAGGTTTAGTCCATTAGCGTTTTTTCTGCACATTTTTATAGATGTTTGTACCAAAATGCATATTAGCAATCTGCAACATTTATTGCATTTTTGCTTTGTGGTTTGGATGCATTTTTTTCCTTTTCTGGTGTGTTTTGCTGCAGATTTGGGATTGCTTTTTGGTTTAATGCCTTTTTAGTGCAAAAACACCACAAATCTATACTTAATAAAAACACAATTATGATTTTTGCAAGGGCTTTTCAGGCTCTGCATAAATGTCTTTGGGTATGTTAACACACTGTGTATTTGCTGCAAATTTTGTATTGGGGAAAGTTCGACAAATGTCTCTTTGATCTGATTGACCTCATCCAAAAGCAATTTTTGCAACAAATGGGTGAAAAATATGCAGCCAAAAAAATCTCATTGAGATATACAGCTTCCTTCAAAGCACAGGAGGCACAAGGTTTCAGGAAATCACACTCACTTTACTGACCCTGGTGTCTTTTTCTTCCCATCAGTGTAATTAAGAAACTTGCTCAGTATATAGGAGAAGTCATGGTTGACTCTGCAGAGAAAGCCCAAGAAAACCTACTAGCAAATGGAGGTGAGAATTTTTACATTCATGTTGTATTTAAAGGACCACGTCCACGTTTTAGTGACCGGTTATGGCGTATGAACGTTATAGATTCAGCCTACCATTACGACAGATCGTCAGCTCATCTGCCAAAAATGCCATTGCCAAATTTGCCCCTTGGTATATCCATTTCTAATGCTTATGTCTGTTCTCCTGACTACAGTGTCTTCTCCGTTTCTCACCTATATTATACTTCACAGACATATAGAACCTTTTTTTTAAGGACCAGGTATACTTTTGTAAGAAAAAAATATTTATAGCATAAAAAATGTATAGCAGATTCTATATGTTCCTCTACACATTAGATGGCTGTTGACCAAACAATATTTAGGCCGATCATTCTGCCAACAGCCATCTTGGTCGTCTCTCCCATATACAGGAGTGCTCGCTTGGCTGAGTGCTCTTGTGTATGGGAGAGAGCTGCCGGCTGAGTATGCTGCTATGCACTGTCCGAAATCGGACATGCCGGATTGACATTTCACATAAAGATCAGTCAGCTAGCACCCCAATACAGGGTGTCAGCCAAACTCATCGATATCGGCAGGTTTGGCTGACATTGGTCTAATGTATATGGAAGCCTGAGTTCACCAGACATAGAGCCGAGTGCTCATGAGTTCTGTACGAGAGAGCCGATGCCAGACTCTTCTGGTGGCAGATTACCTCCTGGAGAGGAAATGGATCCTTTGAAATACAACTGGCCAGATCCACAAGAGTTGGGAGGTTCCAATACAGTTTACACTGCGGGATGATCCAACTAGTATTATCAGGTTTAGCCGATTACAGTATAACGTGGTTGCTGGCCTTAAGATGAGAAAATACTCTTCCAAATTTAGGGAAGAGATTATGAGAGTTGGCCAAGTATAAGGCTTTACAATTCAGATGATGTTTAGGTTTTGAGGGATACTCTATTGGGACTGGTAAATGTTTACTCAAGAGAAGTCCCATAATAATGTATAGGGAAGGATAAAAAGAAAAAAAGATATCAGCTCTTCAGGAAAATGGTAGATTTTGATTTTGATGAGTACTCTAGTAGGACATAAAAGAGTAGGACATGGAGGCAGCTCAATAGAAGTCCAATAAGGCTGAATGCACACAATCAGTATTAGCAGCGTTAAAGGACGCAGCATATTAATGCTGAGTCCAAAATGCTGCATTCAACATTACAAGCAGAGTGGATGGGATTTCTAGAAATCCCATGCCCACTGTGCTTCTTTACTCTACAGCGTTATCTGACTTCGGTGCGGGTTACCGCGCTTTCCCATCTCCGCAGCATGTTAATTTATAGCTGCGGAATCGGAGGCAATCTCAGTGGGTGAATGCAAGGAAAAGCCGCCTTGCAACCAACCAGATCGTGGGCACCCGCAGATATCGCCGGCTTTCCTCAGATCCAGAGACACTGCTTCCAGGGCGCAATGTCTCTGGATCATATGAACAAACCCTCGGAGTGAAATGGAATAGTGTAAAATTATTAGGAAAAGCAGTGGGTCAGAAAAGCAATTTAATGTGAGATATAAGGATTGGAGTAAAGTAATGACACAATTGAATTGAGATTGGTCACCATTTATTATTATTATTATTATTTATTTATTTATATAGCGCCATTAGGTTCCATGGCGCTTTACATGAGGATAAGGGAGACAAGAACAAGTACACTAAATCTAGGCGATCGGGACGTACAGGTACAGGAGGGGCAGGGACCCTGTCCACAAGGGCTCACAGTCTACGAGGGGCGGGTGGGGATACAATAGGATGGGGGAATGTCAGGAATGGGGCGGTCGCCTGGGTCTCATGGCAGGTTGTAGGCTTGACGGAATAGGTGAGTCTTCAGGTGACATTAGTTGTGGTATTGGAACAAGCTTGGTGTCATGCTCAGAGATGCGTCACGAGAATGATGAACCTGAAGCCTCATAGTTAGAGTTGGTGCCACTTGATTTGCAGGACCCGGTCCAGTAGCCAGGTTTAGTACTATTTGGCCATCAGATAGGAACCCTAAAAACCATCTCCTACTACCCAGCAATAATGGGTCTTCTTTTGATTAGCTGGCTTGGCACAATATCATGGGCCCTTCAGCAGAAAAGTCGTGGATATCAAGATGTAGGAGGTAGTTCCCATCCAATGGCCACAGATTACGAACGTGGCCACCAGACACGGTCCAGTGAATTGATTTGCACCAGCTCTACTCACAATTGATTTTTTTCAGGGAAGAAGAAGAAACTGAAACACATACACAGTATGTAAGCTGCTCCTGTGTGCCGTGTGTTTTATTTCAGCATGGATTGTCCAGGTCCCGGAGCTCCAGAGACGACAGATCTAGTTGTAGGGGTACAGTGATCAGGTTACGATGGATGTGTCACATAATGGCCTCGTAGCCTGGTCACCATATCCGTATGACTCAGATAACATCCCTGACGCCGAGTTATGAGTTTTTCCATTCTTCTGTTACAGCCATTCAAAAACGGACAGATCATCTCTGTTTCCCAATGTTCCTCTAGTTGAATCTTATCTGCTTATGAATATAGAAATGGCATCTGGAAGAGTCTTAAATGTCAAAAGTGTCGATACTCTTGGCTTTAACCCTATATAGGGGTATGTTCACATGTTGTGTTTTTGGAGCAATTTTTTTAGCACCAAAAACAGCAATGATGTGTATGATACACACAATGGTTTGTGCATTTGATCAACTTATTTTTACATTCATTTAAAGGGGTGAAAAACTGAAAGATTGGACATGCTGCAAATGTGAGAAAAAACTATATGAAGGATCAAATCCACAGGGAATAAGCAAGCTGTGTGCGCAGGAGATTTCAGAAATCTCACCCACTTTCCTGGTCCTGAAAAAAAACACTATTTTTTTCTGCAGCTAAAATGTGCATTAAAAAAATGTGACAAAAATGCAATGTGTGAACAAGCCCCAACTACAGAGAAGAAATAGTGATGTCTCCATTTCCACCTATTTACTGGTTGTTTATGAACACAGAGTAGGCCTTCAAGATTACGTTAATTAACATTCTGTTAAATACTTGAAAAGACTTACGAGGTAAGCTTTTCTCCTTGTGAGAGTAACACACTATTGGCATGCCAATAATGAGGAGACTTTAGAACCGCAATGCTCCTCTGGGAAATTCAATATGCAAATGTCTCTTTAGAGAGGTTGAAAAGAGGGGAGCAGAGCACACATAGTGATTTAACCGTGATGATAGGAATACGACTAAATGTAGTCACCTCACCTTAGGCCCCCTTCACACCATGATTTTCTGGATCTGGGACTGTCTGGTGTGTCCGGATTTGGCCCCATAGTAATACTATAGGGCCTGATTGCACCAGATGGCAAAACATCTGATTTTGTGCAGTCTGGGAGGGTCCGGTAGCTTTAATTTTTTGTCCCCGGACACAAAATCGGAACAAGCAGCATTTTTGTGTCCGGGACCAAAACCACTCAAAATTGGATGCTCCCGGATCCTCCCGGATCCGGCGTGATCTGGCGCTCCCTAACATGAGAGTCTATGTCGCCGGATCGCGCCTAAACTTTAGCACCATGAGCTGTCCCCTGCAGAGATTTCAGGACCGTGGCCAGCTCTCTACTAGCCGCGATCTTGAAATTTCAGCAGTTGTGGTTGCTATCGGCTGCATCCGGCTGCAAAACAGCCCGGTTCTGTTTGAAAATCGGTTTACAACAGACAGCCCCGGACCTGATCCAGCCGTGGTGTGAAGGGGGCCTTACTTGGTTGTGTGAGCCATAACCAACTGAAGACACGTGTAATAAAAATGGCCACTGCGGATCCCCGTGAAGATCAAGTTCGGAAAGATTTGTTAGTAAACCAGGTTTCGTTCCGTGCCAATCCAAGGAGAGACAATCCGGATAGCTTTCAATTACATTAATTGTGCTGACGCGTTTCATAGCTGAGCTGCTACTTCATCAGGACACGATTAAAGTATTTGAAAGCTATCCGGATTGTCTCTCCTTGGTTGGTGGGGAACGAAACCGGGTTTCCTAACAAACCTTTCTGATCTTCATAAAGCAGGGGTGGGGAACCCCAGTCCTCGAGGGCCGCAAACAGTGCAGGTTTTCAGGATTTCCTTAGTATTGCACAGGTGATAACATAATCACTTGCATGGTGATGATTCCAATCCCTGTGCAATACTAAGGAAATCGTGAAAACCTGAACTGCTTGCGGCCCTCGAGGACTGGAGTTCCCCACCTGTCATAAAGGAAGAGGACAAACTCTTGTGCCACCTATTGGCAGTAGCAATGGTAAAATTCAATATTGGCTCTTTAAAAAGCCTTGTCATATGATTTAGGATAATAATAACTACGACAGAAACTCAATTTGCAGTGTTTTGTTCAAGTCTACTTCCTGTCTGAAGAGACATTTGCATATGAAAACACATAGAATTTCTTCATGGATGCCATGTCTCCTTTACCTAATGCCAAATAATTCTCAGTGGTAATGGATTGCAGCCACCACTGGATGCATGATTGCTTCTTGCCAACTGAGAAAAGCACAGGTCTACTGTCTACGATGGAATCGTGCCATCTCACTACAGATGAATAACTAGTATAATGCAAGGTGGCATCCTAGGGCAAGGAGACTCGCCTGGCTTTAGTAATGTGCACATAACATCTTTTTGAGGCTGATTATGCATTAAAAAACCCACCAAACTCACCAAAAAGAGTGAACATGTTGCAATGTTTATACCACCTGTTGCTCGTATGTTCACTCTTTTTGATCGTCTTTTAACGACTTCAGTTTTCCAAAGCCTCGAAGTAGCAATTCTTATGGCAGCTTACACTTAGAGGTTGCTCTCTATGAATAAATACATCTAAAAAATAAGGAAATCTGCTGGAAGAAATGTAAAAAAAGATGCTACAGGTAAAGACCGCCAGCTCTTTCCCGAGAGTACGGTATATTTTAGGAAAAGCTCAGTGAGTACATCAGAGTCTACCGTAAAAGATGCAGTGTGGATAAAGGCTACCTTCCACATGAGCTTATGTTACACAATTTCTGCACCTATTAAAGGGAACCTGTCACCAGGTTTTAGCCATCTCATCTAAGAGCAGCATAATGTAGAGACAGAGATCTGATTCCAGCGATGTATCACTTACTAGGCTGCTCAGTGTAGTTTTGATAAAATCACTATTAAATCATCTGGAGATTATCATTAGAGGACTCCAGTCATATTTAAGAGCTTCCAAATCTGCAGCAGAGAAAACAGTAATTTTTATCAAAATGACAGCAAGGAGCTCAGTAAGTGACACATCGCTGGAATCAGGGTCTCTATCTCTACATTATGCTGTTGTCAGATGGGATGTCAAAAACCTGGTGACAGATTCCCTTTAAGTAATGAGGTTATTTGTGTTTTTTCATTATATTTTTTGCATACTTTATCACATTTTTGACTGCTGGTTTTGCCTCTTTGGTGTCATGTTTTAACTTAAGCTGTTTTGTATTTGATACTCCTGGTATTTGACTTTATTGACACGGATTACATGCGATTGTTATGCTTTTCCACCATGAAAATGCACTCAAGAATGTTGGTGCGTTTTTTACCTGTGGATTTTCCGCATGTATAGTAATTCTATGGGAAAATCTGCACATAAAACTCAGCGTTCCAGCAAGAGGAATGAACATGGTGCGGATTTGAAACTCGCACCGCCGGTCAGATTACACTGACTAAAAGGAAGCACAGTGGGCAGGAGAGTTCTATAATTCACTTCCACTTTGCTGGGACTGTAAGACACTTTGGTTTTGATGCAGCGTCAAAAACTCATCAAAAGCTCCTATGGGAACATAGCATAAAGGTGACATCTGGTTAATATTTTACAGCATTTTTAGTATTATTTTCATTAAACAGGACCTGTCACCCCCCCCCCTGCTGCATGGCAATCTAAATGCAGCACTGAATGCAGCATGTGTACTGAATTCAGGGAAGGGGTCCCCCATGTGTCTGTGTGCTGTGTACCCAGAGATATATGCTTAGAAATACTTACAGTTAGATGCCATGGAGGCATTCCCTGTGGCTGGAGTGAGCTGGATTGACTGGGCCATTCCTTCCCCCTCTGCCTGTCTGTGCCGCCTCCTGCTGTGCTGTTTATGCTTTGTTCAGACACCAGGGCAGGAATCTTGAGCTGACATCAGGACAAATGATTTGCATCCGCTCTGAGTGACTGAGAAGAGGAGAGGAGGAGGGCAGAGCCTGCACAGCAGAAGCAGCACAGAGAGGCAGAGGGGGAGGGAATGGGCTCCAGTCAATCGAGCTCCCTCCAGCCACAGGGACTGCCTCCATGACTTCTAACTGTAAGTTTTTCTAAGCCTATATCTCGGGGTACACAGCACAGAGACACCTGGGGGACACCTTCCCTGAATGCAGCAGACATGCTGCATTCAGTGGTGCATTTAGATTGCTGTGCAGCAGGGGGGTGATAGGTCCTCTTTAAATTTTATTAACATTTGTTGGTGGAAAAACCCTAAAATTATGCTGAGCCAGAACAGATGTCTAATCTCATTCTGACTCCAAATTAAAATCTAAACCTATTCAGACCTTGGATCAATCTAAACCATAATGGGTGCAACCTCAGACCTGAACCTTAAAATATATCAGATCCCTGATCAAATTACTCAAATTTATACAGTACCTTTAATATATTCAGATTGCCAAACCACACACCTAGAATTATTCAAACCCCATCCAGGAGATGTATCTTTTCACTGTGTAAGCCAGTTGATTAATATGTTTCAAACCCCATAAGAACATATATGATTGTAGATCGTCATGGTCTACTATGGACACTGGAGTTCTCTTTAAACAGCTCTCAATGAATTCGGAAGCTGTATAAAGTACAGGACTCCGCTCCAGCGTGTACATAAGAGGTCCATGGTAGCTGAACCAAAGCCCTGCGACCCTCTTCCCACCTGTCGGCATCCTCGGTGACTTTTCTGATTAGTAGACGTCATGCATTTTTCATGACATCACGCCAGTCTTACCAATCAGAAGAGGTGCTAGAGGTGTCGGCAGATAGAAGCAAGATTGCAGGGCAAGTCATACTGTGACGGATGACGGGAGTTGTAGTTTAGTTTCAGAGGCACCGATGGAACTTATCCGCAGTATTCCTTACTTCTAGAGGAATGGATATGTTGCAGAGTTCATGTTCTTTTCAGTCCATATCAGTTTCCGCACTTCTAGTACCTGAGATGGAAAAGCAGTATTTAGGGTCAGTTATCAGTGAGAAGAGACAACCCTATGTACAGCTCATATCCTGCGCCTTATCACGCTCGCAGCACAGTTTACTCTTTGATGTCTGTGGGGCCCATTATAATCAATCAAGACAATCAATCGCTTCATTTATATTAGTTACTGGTAATTTGTGACAGAGTTCAGAAAATCTATTAAAGGGTAGACAAGGGCGCAATAGGGTCTTATCTCTTATATACCAGATAGTTCAAAAATGAGGTACTGCTCACCATATGCGGTTGTGTGCTCCACCCTCAATAACTGCTGCTGCAGGATCCACCTTTCCATCAGGAACAACGTATGCATAAATCCAAAGGACCAGGGTGTACAACGATTGAGTATAAGGAAGGACCAGAATCTTGGTATATAAGAATGGGGCTTTATTTCTTCTACGCGTTTCGGGGGTGTCCCAGCCCCTTCCTCAGGAAAACCACCATAAACGATCCAGCGCGGATCGTTGTACACCGTTGTTCAGCCGTCGCTGTGCCAAAAGTCAAGGATTGCAGCAATTTACTCTTAAGGTGGTGATTCTGCTTAGAAAAGCCATATTTGAATATCCTATTATGGAATTCTGATAACTCATTCAGGACCTCCATCAGGTAGGCCATATTTATTGTCCATATGTAGATCACAATGCCCAAATGATCATAGGTCTCCTGATCCGAACTAATGGAATATTTGAGACTGTAACCTTGGGTAATGAGACCATTGTGGCCTATATACGGTACATGAAATATGGCATTCTGAACCCGGGCTTAAGCCTCATTCACTCGCCAGTATTTCTCATATGAGTGTTATCCATGTTTTCACTGATAGCATAATAGTGAATGGGGCCCATGACTTTGGTCATAGTCATGGTCATGACTTTTCATGGAACTATCATTCTATGCAAAGTAATGGATTCATGTCCGATCTTGATCCAGCTGTTGGATCAAAATGGTCAATGCAAGTTTGTGGATTGGATGCCATCCCATACCATCAAATTTTCACGAAGGTAGGAAAAGGTAAAGAAATTTTTCTTTATTTTTCACATCCGAGAAAAAACTGATCAAGACCATACATCACTGTTGAAACACAGTCTGCCTCATAGGCTGGGGTCAGACTAGCGTATGGTATTGGATTTGAAATAATAATGACACTCAGCTCAGGCTCTGCTGCGAATGTGAGCCCAGTGTCATGCAACAATCGGATTACCAGTGCGGAGGAGAGGAAGAGATTAATATCTCCCATCTCCTCCATTGCCAGCTTTGGTGTATATCCCGCTGCACTCGCACGTCTGCTGAGTGCAAAGAGATGTTTCACTCGCACCCATGGACTTTGTTCTGCCTTCTTCCATGTGTTGTGCTGTGTGGATTTCAGCATACAGCTAAACCCTCGTTCACATTCCCAGTAAACAGACTGTAGGGGTTCAGTAGTCTTACTTTATTTGAGTGATGATATGAACTTGACTTTGTAAAAACTACAATACAAAGAGTCTGTATCATTACTGGGTACAAGCACAGTGATAAACAACACAGAAATGTATATTGAATATATTAAATATGAATAACTGGGGCAAAGTTCACTGGAAAAGGCACTACTCTATACAGAGGTAACATCTATCTGTATGCAATGTAAGGGACATTAACACAAGATGGAGGATTAGAAGGTATAACACACTCCTATTACACAGTACTTTCTGTAATGATCACTGCATAATAACCTACACAAGCAGATCCTAGCACAAGCATATAGTTTGTACTACAACTCTTACCGAATTCAGCTGAACAGGAGGAGCAGTTGTAGAGAAATGATCAGAGCCAGAGACATGAGTATTATCTCTCTGAAGGTACCGTCACATGCGGCAATTTTGCAAGCAATTTCACTGGCAATTTGCTGGTTGCAGTGAAATCATGGATACATGGTTCTGTTTTGTTGCCGTGTAGAAATGGAACCATGTATCCATGATTTCACTGCAACCAGCAAATTGCCAGTGAAATTGCTTGCAAAATTGCTGCATGTGACGGTACCTTTAGAGCTGGAAAAATGTCTGCAAGACTCTCCTTCTTCACGGCGGAGCAGGGGGCGGTCACACACAGACTACACTAATCTTAAAGGAGTAAATCTCTGTATCTGTAAAAGTGCTGCTAGATTATGTGGAACACATCTAAACAACGTAAAAAGGCTAACTCATGACCTCTATGGGTTCTAACAAGTGTTACATAAATGAAAACTTTCTTTACTGTGCATAAATGGGCAGAACAGACTTGTATGGGTGCATGTGATCCAAGACTCGCAGACAATTGCAGCATGCCCTAATCCGAACAAAGAGAAGCTGCAAAGAGCCTTCTCTCACTTTTCCAGAGGACCCTATTATTCTAATAGTCTATTTATTGAAAAATACAACAATGGCGATAGCAAACTTGTTTTTTTTTTTTTTAATTCAAGTCGTAAAGAAAAATTACACATTAGTACAAAAAAAAAAAAGCAAAACCATTTTGCTTGTGTATCCATTATCCATTTTTGCATTTTTAGACTGAAGTGTGGTGACCACGAAACCACAATTTTGGTCAGGACGCTACAGAGGGGTACTGCACACAAGACAGAGAGTGCAGTATTCCTGTCATTGGGGGAGGTAATGTAGGTCTGAGGCTCTCAATCTGCATTCACATACTTAGAGCAGGATTAAATCCTTTGCTGAGAGACCCAGTCCTGGTGGGAGGAGTTTCAGGCTAGAGCAGTGTGAGTGCGGGAAGCAGAGAGGAAGAACATCTGTGGAGAGAGACAGAGAAGGAGCAGGAGCTAAGAGGGAGGGCGCCTGTGAAGGAAGGCAGCCCAGACAGAGAGGGGCAGATAGAGGGAGAATGAACACCCTGGCCCAGTCCAAAGCGGTGTACCGGCTCCAAAGCAGTGCAGAGGTCCATCCCTGAGCCGAAAATACTGGTATGATTGAAAGCTTCATAGGAGCATGATCCGTCTGACATTTGTGCGGTCCCCACCAGAAGCACCAAACCAGGTTTAGCACCCCTTAGAGAGAGAAGGGTATCTCATATCACCCAACAGCCCTGGTAGTAAGTGGGAATCGTGCAGGGCAGCGCGAGGAAGAAGGAGTGCGCTTTTTATTGTCACCACGAGGGCACAGGCTCAGGCACCGACCACCCGTGACATCCCTGCACCCAACCGCCCGAGATCTGAGTACCCCAGACCCTTGTGGGCCAGACAAATGTTTTCCTCTTTATGGCGTTTAACGATCATTCATTTTATATTTTGATAGATAAGAGTTTTATGGATGCAGCAATACCACATATGTACAGTATATTTATCTTTCTTTTATTTCCATATTTAGTGGGGGAAAACGTGGGGCGATTTGATTTTTAAGAATAAAAACAAACATTTTGTTACTTCTTTGGTTAAGTCCATAAGGGTACCTGAACCAGCAATCGGGAGATTGCTTGTATCATGTACTGCAATACCTCACTATATAGTACAGCATGTGAAATAATTATAGAACACATCCCCAATTTTCTAAGTAAATTTACTTCTAAAGGTGCTATTGACATGAATTTCTCAGCAGAGGTCAGTAACAACCCATCCGACCCGTACAGGCAAAGAAATCAACCCATATTTGTCTATAAATTTAGTGATGAGTAATAATGAGAAATGACTCAGGGAAAATGTATTGAGCATATAAAGAAAGGTGCAAAAAGCCAAGAAAAGTCATGACACCAGCTGAACTCTGGCTGAACAGGCCTCGTCTCTACGACTAGTGCACAGTGTGGCTCAGTCCCTGGCAGCAATTAAAACTACGTTGTTTTTATCTGAAACACAGCATCATTTCAGAGTCAGTCGTACCTGCCTGTGGCTGATATATGCAGCCCAAGTTTTGCGTAGCATGTATCAGTTGCCAGGTTCTCTTTAATCGGTTAACAGCAGCAAATGGAGCTCATTTCCGCTCACTGCTGACAGAAGCATGCAGGCTCAGCTCCTGAGGCTGCATAATACATATGTGTCGCCCCAGGGTGTGGGGTACTCGGGTAACAGGCGGCAAAAGGGTTAACTGCGTCACGGGGAATGGCGGCCGCTCCTGATTCCGTATCCTGGGGGACGGTTCTCTTGAAAAAGGGAATTTATGTACAAAGGATTATTTACAAGATTATAGTTTGTCGTGACGCCACCTGCAGTTCCTGGTGAAGTAGCACCAGCGCTGCCACAGTCCTCCAGAGGTCGGTGGTATTGCAGCTGAGATGTTGTAGTCCTCCGCAGGCAAGACTGGGACCTCCGGGGCAGCAATCCTGTGAAGGAATAAGTTCATAGGAAAGAAGATGCAGCAGAGTTGAAATCGCTTCACTCCGTGTACTTTACTGAGACTTTAGCAGCAATCATTACAGTTCAGTGCAGTAGATGTTATCAGACAAATAGCTAACGGGTGGCTGCAAGCGGATCACAGGTAGCTGGATGGAATCCTCAGCATGTGTCCTTTTCTCTTTCAATCCTTTCCTGCTTCCCAGTAGTTTTGGTGTGAAGTCTGACCCCATAAAGTGTATCTGGCCTCCGCTGTCTCTCACTACCGTCGAGTAACCTTCTCTTAACACTGCAGCTTTTGCCTGGCGGTGTCTGATTGCCTCTAATAGTTGCTTGAGATTCTGGGCTGTATATAGATATACCCCTTCTTCGTCGGATTCTCTGTGGTCCTTGGAGGATCCTACAGGTGCGGGCTCAGGTGCCCGGTAAGCTGCCAGGGTTGGACTCCTGAAGTCCCTCTCGCCCCCTGGCTGGCTGTCTGCGCCTGGGAAAGCTTTCCTTCTCCTGGGTCCTCAGCCGAGGAACTCTCCTTCCTCCCTCAGGCCCACTGCCTGGCTCTAACTCCAACTCCTCTCACTTTGAGGCAAAAAACCTCCTTTCTCCCCCTGGAGGTGACTATATCCCCTCCCGGGTTCCCTCCTACCATGTGATCTAGTGTGGGAGTGCTTGTGTATGGGTTCCACCCATCAGTCTGAAATCTACTTGCAGCTGGAGTATCTGCACCGCTTTTATGGGTGCAGTACCCCTCTGTGATGCCTGCTTTGTGGGGCGCCACACATAGTAGACCCGACATAAGATAAACCAAGACATCCAAATTTGAGAAGGTGTTAGAGGAGTTGTCCTATACATTAATTAAAAAATCGTCCACGTTCTACAGCTGGCATTCCCGCTAGGCTCCTGGCTTCCTCTTGTGGTGGAGGAGTACCACCAGTCTGGTAGATGATGTCTGCGGTAGATGTGACAACCATACTACACACAAAAAATAGTTAAAAACAAACAAACCAATTCTTAAGACAGAGGTCTATGGTACCCCAAGAGCTGAGGCTTATATACGTATATATAATGGCAGCCATGTGCCAAATCACTTTACATTTTCTATGAATGTGCCAAACTAGATTTTCACATACCGGTAGGTCTTTTTACATGTGCAATACTGAAGCAGATCCTAACAAATGTGCAAAGAAAGAGCTGGAAATTGATTTATAGTGTAGCTTCCTCCAAAGGATGGCGCTAGAGAGCCTGCGTTCTTCCTCTGGGTTATAAGATCATTTCTATACCTTTTCTTAGTTCGCACTGTCTGGCATATAAATCTTTGTTCACTGGTGGTTTCGACAATGAGCAACTGTACACCATGAACCTAAGTAATAATCTAATCCTGTAATTATCAATATTACCATGGGGGGTTGGCTCATGTGTATGGCATAAGGCAGAAAAATAAAGTGAAATCCCCTTAGGCTGGAAACACACTATCCGAGGGACATGCAAGTTACTCGAACGGGTCTCTATTTATTCACCCGGCATGACCCCTGCCTCTTTGGTCAGAATACTGTCAGTGGTATGTTTTTCTATGTAGCTTCACTGCTCTCGTCTAGAGAGGGGGAGGCCATCTCAGGTGAATGATTCGAGACTCGGACAAGTAACTCACGTGTCACTCGGACAGTGTGTTTCCAGCTTGGACTTTTTCTAACTAAGGCCTCATTCACACACCTGTGTATAAAATCGTACGTGATAAAATGGTACATTAGTATACATCAGTGTTTGGATCAGTTTGCATCTGTGTACAGTCCAGATGTGTGTTTTTACCATCAGTGTTTTGGATCAGTTAGCCATCTGTATAGTCAGATGTGTGTTTTTACCATCAGTGTTTTGGATCAGTTAGCCATCCGTGTATAGTCCAGATGTGTGTTTTTACCATCAGTGTTTTTTATGGATTGGATTAATAGATGACAAAGCTTCTCCCATCCTTAGCAATGTTAAATATGGACAGCGTATGGTTGGCACATGGATGCCATTCGTGTGCTGTCTGTATCCTTCATGGACCCATACACCTGTATGGCCACTTTTCATCTGTGATACCGGAAAAGAACGGACATGTCTCCATGAGTTTTGCACGGACGCTTGGTCCACGAAATAACATGAACATGTGAACAACATGATAGGTTATCATGGGCACGTGTAGTATCCGGAAAAAACCTACGTGCAACACGGACATGTGAATGAGACCTTAGAAGTTGTTTGCAACCAGTTGTGTTTAGGATTTTTTTAAAGAATTTCTTGCAACTGCAGCAGTGAGAGATCCAAAACCAGAGCGCCACTATTGTTCATAGGCCGCATCTGGTATTGCAGTTGTCTGGTCGTGCAGGTTGCGATATCGAGCAGAGCCAATCGAAAAGGGTGATGTGCTGTTTGTGGATACAAATGGAATCTCTTTGATTTGAATATTAGTGTTCCAAAATATTATCAAGGTTGTGGATTTTTAATAGTTGGCGCCCAACTAAGGGTGCCTTCACATTAGCGTTTGGCGCCGCAGCGTATGCTGCGTTCCCATACGCATTCAAACGCATGCGCACTGCGTTCCTATGTTTAACATAGGAACGCATGGTGCCTGCGTTTGCTGCGTTCGGGTGCGGATGCGGACGATATCTGCTCCTTCCGGTGTCCAGCATCCGCACCCGGGACGCAGCATGTTGCATTTTTTGTGCGTTTGGGGATCTTGGAAGATCAGCAAGCGTCCCCAAGCGTACAAAAAATGCATTGCCGTCAATGGGTCCGCAGTGTTCAGCGCTTGACAGCGCAGGAGAACGCTGCGGACCCATTGAAAAATTCCCCGGTGGCCGGCGGTGATGTCACAGGAGCTCACCGACGGCCACCGGGAGATCAGCTGAGCCTCTGCTGTCCTCCTTCTCCCTGCCGCCTGTAATCTCCTAGCGATGTCGGCGGGGAGAACAGCTGATGTGACAGCTGTTTGAATCTTCCCGCGCCGACATCTCCTCACAGTGTCGGCGCGGGAAGATTCAAACAGCTGTCAGATCAGCTGTTCTCCCCGCCGACAGTCCCGGTGCTTACCGGCGGCCGGGGGGCGGAGATCTCCGGCGCTGATCTCCGCCCCTGGCCGCCCCCGGACAGCGCCGATTGGCTGCCGGGCTCCATAGTGATGTGTCCGCAGGCGGACATTATCCGCTGCGGACACATCATTTGGACCCTGCTTCTGACAGCGTTTGTGTCTGCATGCCATCAGCATGCAGACACAAACGCTAGTGTGAAGCCAGCCTAAGGCTGGCTTCACATTAGCGTTTGTGTCTGCATGCTGATGGCATGCAGACACAAACGCTGTCAAAAGCAGGGACACTTTGATGTGTCCGCAGCGGATAATGTCCGCCTGCGGACACATCACTAGGGAGCCCGGCAGCCAATCGGCGCTGTCCGGGGGCGGGCCGGGGGCGGAGATCAGCGCCGGAGATCTCCGCCCCCCGGCTGCCGGTAAGCACCGGGACATGTCGGCGGGGAGAACAGCTGATCTGAGAGCTGTTTGAATCTTCCCGCGCCGACACTGTGAGGAGATGTCGGCGCGGGAAGATTCAAACAGCTGTCACATCAGCTGTTCTCCCCGCCGACATCGCTAGCAAATTACAGGCGGCGGGGAGGAGGAGGACAGCAGTGGCAGAGCTGATCTCCCGGTGGCCGTCGGTGAGCTCCTGTGACATCACCGGCGGCCACCGGGAGATTTTTCAATGGGTCCGCAGCGTTCTCCCGCGCTGTCAAGCGCTGAACACTGCGGACCCATTGACGGCAATGCATTTTTTGTACGCTTGGGGACGCTTGCTGATCTTCCAAGATCCCCAAACGCACAAAAAATGCAACATGCTGCGTCCCGGGTGCGGATGCTGGACACCGGAAGGAGCAGATATCGTCCGCATCCGCACCCGAACGCAGCAAACGCAGGCACCATGCGTTCCTATGTTAAACATAGGAACGCAGTGCGCATGCGTTTGAATGCGTATGGGAACGCAGCATACGCTGCGGCGCCAAACGCTAATGTGAAGGCACCCTAAGGATGTGTTCACACTTATTTTGTTTTTCTAGAACTTCTTGAAGCACAAACGCTCCAACTTTCCGATCAAAAATTGTCATTTATGAACTTGAGGTTTTTGGAGAGTTTCTGAGTTTTAACTCAGTATGAACAGGCTCTAACACCCGTTCAAGGTCGACATGGCAGACAGTGATCTTTCTGATTATTCATGTATGTTTGTTGTGCAATTTGGACTGCATGAGTGAAGAAGTAGCCGCGTGTACACTTCTCCCGCTGGGTTCACACACTATGTGTGTGGTGTGAAGTTTACATGCAGATTTCCTAACTGAAATTTGCAGCTTTTCTGCATCTAAAATTCACACGTGTTTTATGTGCTGTGTTATATGTACTTTATTGTTGCAGAAATGCAGCAAAAAATGCAAAAAAACAATACCAGAACATATACCCTGTAGATTTAGGATTAAAAAAAATCCAATAACAAGTTATTTCCGCACCAAACAAAAGAAAAACTATTAAAAAAAAAACCCTTACAGCATATTTATCATATTAAATTAAAACCCATCAAACTTACATTGTGAAATGCTGCAGATTTTAAGTGCGGAAAATCCTTGTGTAAAATCCGCACCAGATATGCAATGGGTGAATATAGGCCTATGCAGAAAAGTGCTTTAATCCGTAATTAGGGGAATACTTATAAATGCTGGATTATCAAATATTCTGGATTATAAAGCAGAGATAAAAGCATATACAACTGACTTCTAGGATAGAAAAACGTTCAGAAGAATGATGTGGTTTACACACAATCTTCCACTATTACATCTGTATTTCCATCATTGCAGTTGACTTGGTCAGTTATCTGGGCCGCTTTGAGTGGGACATGGCGAAATATCCTGTGAAGCAGCCTCTGAAGAATTTAACTGACTCTCTGTCCAAGGTGAGCTGGGGACATACAGTATACTATTGTTCATTGGCTTCTTTATTTTATGTTAAACAGAAAACCAAGGAGCATCCAGAAAATACTGCACCCACTCCCTAGAAAACATAAGAAATGGCCCCTCTGTGTGCAGCATATAATAGTGCCACCTAGTGCCATAGGGTATCATACCGTATCCTGAACACAGTCGCAGAAGAATAAAATAGAATATTAGTACATACACAGTGCTTATACCCAAATACAGAACCTAGTCAATAAAACCAGAAATCCAGCTATGTGCCCGACCTATTAGGATATTATTGGCCCGTGTACACCACAGAGAAAGTGCACAGGTTGAAAACACAGTTTTGTGAATGTAGCTTATACTGAGTAATGTGAGATTTCAGCAGTAGGGATGAAGACACCTAGGAACAGTCAGACAGGTTAGATTGTGGATATTCAGCAGCAAGAGGGAGGAGGGACACTGTCAGTAAAGCCCCCGTCACACATAGCAAGATCCCCAGCGATCTCGCTATGTTTGACACATAGCAGCGACCGGGCCCCCGCTGTGACCTCGCAGATCGTATCAGAATGGCCTGGACCATTTTTTGATCATAGGGGTCCCGCTGGGCAGCATGCATCGGTGTGTTTGACGCCTTAACAACGACCTTGTTGGCGACTCAGAACTTAGCCAGTTGTCAGACTAGCTGCTGTGTGACAGGGTCCCAACAACCGCTGAGGTCGTTATACGGGTCGTCGCATCGTTGCTGCGTCATTTATTAGATCTGACTGTTTGACATCGCACCAGCGACCAGTAGCGACGTTCCAGCGATCTTTGCCAGGTCGTATCATTGTCGGGATTGCTGGAACGTCTCCAAGTGTAATGGGACCCTTAGGTTAGGTGGGCAGAGATCCAACAGCAGGAAGGAGGGACACTGAGGAGATGTCAACAAGGCTAGGTAGGGGCAGATTTATCAGCGGCAGGAAGGAGAGACACTGAGGAGATATCAATCAAGCTAGGTGGGCAGAAATTCAGTAGTGGTGGGGAGGAAACACACTGAGGAGTTCCCAGCCAAGGTAAGTGAATGGAGATTGAGTTTAAAAGGGGTTTCCACTTGAAGAAAAAGTGGTCCCCAAACAATTGGGTACTAGTTAAAAATCCATCTTATGGTACCGTCACATGTCGCGATATCGCGTAGGATATCGCATAGAATCACGGGAGCGCACTCGCACTGAGATTTGGATCGTGATCGGAGTGTAGATGTGTGACGTTGAGATATTGTCTACAACATTGTGGCGATTCCGTGGTGAGATCGTGAATAGCAGTCGTTAGGATTCCTTGTTTTCACAGCGCTAAATGGGAGAAATCGTGGATCACATCGTTATCGCGGGGTCATACCGCACGATGCAGCAGATGGCATTATCGCAGATCGCCTGATTTGAGAACATGTTCTCAAATCTGCGATGTGCGATCTCGCGATGTCTCACACTGATATCGCGGTGTCACATGCTACGACGCACTTACGACATCGTTCCGATGTTGCAGCCACGCCTCCAAACACGTGACTTCTATGCGATATCCTACACGATATCGTGACGTGTGACGGTACCATCAGATAGTACTCACCCTCCCTGGTCCAGCCCCCGCTTTATGCTTCTATTCTGATCTCTGTGTTTTGGTGATATTTTGATAATAGCAAAATTTACATAATCAGAGCCGCGGAGCTGTGTTTGGCTGCAGCGGAGATCTACACTACACGTGAAGTCACCGCAGCCGACAACACACAGAGACTGGAGAATTGACGGCAAACTCAACTCAGGGATGGTGAATATTATCTATGGTAAAAAAAGCTTATGAAAGCCAAAAAGTGCAAAGGTTTTAATGAAAACCAGGCAGAGTTTACAACAGTTTTCTTATCAGACAGGATTATAATGACAGGTAACACCTGACAGTTTATAACACCAGATCGCACCAATCACAGTAGGCGATGTCACAACTTCCCTCCTATCCCCTCTCTTTACAATGAGCTCTGCAGTTGCCCATTATATACTTAGGAAGCTTCTGTGTCTGTTTACTGGGACTATGTACTCGTGTTGTTTCCTGAAACAACAGGAAGTTAATGTCTAAATAAACCCTAGTGGTCGGAGTGATAATTGCAAGACATCTCATTTTTCCTTTCTATACAGATTGTGATAGAAATTAAAATAAACTCATAAAATTTTCCCCTCTCTTTTTTTTCAGCAAATGTCACAAATTGACACGGACCTGAAGTCAAGAGCGCTCACATATAACAACATTAAAAGCAATCTGCAGAGTCTGGAGAGGAAAACTGTGTATGTATAGAGATTTATGTGAGTGATTCACATTTCTAAGGAGATCTGTTGATAATAGTGACGGTATAAGGCGTCGTTATCTGCGCTGCACGGATCCATCATACTTGGCCTATAGACCTCTATGGGCCCACACTTGACTTTGGTGCCTAAAGGTTTATACAATGACACGTTGAAGGTTTTTTTTTTTCAGAAATATGAGAAATAATGAACGTTCGAAAGATAAAGGCAAAGACATTGCAGGTTTTTTCTCTAGATACAAAAATCTAGATTACGCTGATCGGCAGTGAACCCAGTTCCAAAATGTTTTGGCCATACACATTAGGTGACGTGTGACTGATTGATCTGCTGCTATCTCACCAGATGTCCTCATAGACGGGAACGCAACGTTTGACTGAGCATTCCTGCGCTCAGGCAATGAATTCCCGCTGCCCGATCCTCATGTCACCCAACATAATCTGTTGGGGGCGAGTCAGGAGTCAGTCATACAAATTAGATGATTAGCCAGGCTTCAAGTTCACCTGACTTTCATCTAATGAGGGCCTTAAAGAGAAGTTGTCAGCAAGATATTCCACCCTGACTAAAGATATGAGTATAAAGTCACTTTTAAGGGAATCTATCAGCAGATTTTTGCTATGTTATCTGAAGACAACAAGCTGCGATGGTTAACACAGATTTCAGAGATGCATCTCTTATCACAGAGTGTGCTGCTGTTTTCTGCAATGTTTGTTTTAGCTTCAGGAGATTATCATTGCCGGGCTAGGTTAGCTAGAGGTTGGCTAGTCCGGCACACCTCCTACTTTGATTAGCAGCTCACTATCTATAAACATTGTATACAGAGAGCCTGGTGTGGGCAGGGGCAGCTTTCTCAGCTCTGCTGCATTGCTAAATCGAAAAACTCTGCCTGTGTCAGAACTGCTGCACCCAGTAATCTAAGAGATGCATCATTGGATTCACGGTCTCTTCACCTACATTATGCTCTCAGATGAGACAGCAAAAACCTGCTGACAATGCTTATAATGTTCATACCTTGCTAGTAGAATTTTGTTTGGGCATTTTTGAGAAATATATTCTTGACAGTTCATGTTCAAATGCAGCAAGGCGGGCACTTCACTCCTCAGCTTTACAGGACTTCACCAATCACAGAAGGCCTTTGGTTGTTGATTGACAGATCACTCTTCACTTAGTGAGCTTTCTTCCCTGTGCAGTCATCGCCATTGTTCGGGTTCATTATAAAGCCCCCGTCACACATAGTGAGATCGCTAGCGAGATCACTGTTGCATCACAGGTTTTGTAGGACACGTAGCAGCGACAGGAACCCCGCTGTGAAATCGCCGATGGTTGGAAGGGCCTGGACCATTTTTGATCGTCGGGCTCCCGCTGGGCAGCATGCATCGGTGTGTTTGACGCCTTAACAACGACCTCGTTGGCGACTCAGAACTCAGCCACGTAGGTCTGAGTCGTCAGACTAGCTGCTGTGTGACAGGGTCCCAACAACCGCGAGGTCGTTATACGGGTCGCCGTATCATTGAGTAGATCTGACTGTTTGACATCTCCCCAGCGATCACGTAGTGACCTTCTAGCGATCCTTACTAGGTCGTATCGTTGTCGGGATCACTGGAACGTCATCAAGTGTGACGGGACCCTAATGATGGTGCTTGCACAGTGAGATTCTAATAACATTGTAGGAGCGGTACGTTGATCTTGTAACGTCATTAGTCACCAAATTGCTTGGTTTGTTATTTTCACGATGTGTAAGCATTAAAGAGCTTCACACTCATATCTCTAGTTAGGGGTCGGATATCCTTCTGATAGGTCCTCTAAGTTATCCACCAGTCTCCAAGACTGAGTTTTTCAGCAAGTAGTTTTTTTTTTTAACATGACACCTAGGAAGACATCTTGTCTGGTCACTATAAAAGGTCTTTCCAATTTCATAATGTTCACTTTTTATCCAGTGAGTAAAATAAATATTGAACATATCACCAATTTTCTGTGTCAGCCTATAAAAAGGTATCTCATTACCAAGAAACATCTCATGATGGGTGAAACCAGTGAGCTGTCTCAAGACCTAGAGATTCTAAAAATGGACCAATGTGCTTAAATTGGGAAATATAGAATTCACTATTAAAGAATCATGGAGGCTTTCCCTGTGTGATAATTCTGATATAGAAAAGAACTTTCCTCTTCTCCCCATGTTGGTGGTGTTGTAAGGGGGCTGGCTCACTTCATTAGAAAAGCCAGCCCCGTTCTGTCTACTCATCCCTGTGGTGGAAAGGAGGGAAGGTGGCCTCGCTAATGAAAAAAAGTAGTTTTCTACATTTTATTTACTTCCATTTGTAAAACAACATTTCATGTAACAAGTCAACCCCCTTTAATCTGCTATAAATCTGTTATTTTAGATACTAAAAATATATCTGATAACAGACCTCTTCTTCATTCCATAGGGGCAATTTACTGACGAGAACCTTAGCTGATATTGTAAGTAAAGAAGATTTTGTATTGAACTCCGAATATCTCATCACACTTCTGGTGGTTGTCCCAAAGTAAGTAGAATAGACACTTAGGACCTATTGAAAAGTGCTGGGGGATATGTTGTCACTATAGAAAATATGAATTATTATATTACAGTGCTGTAAAAAAGTATTTATAACCAGTGTACTTTTCCACATTTTTCATGTTACACCAACAATCTTATATGCATTTATTTTGATTCTTTGTGTATACCAGCATTAACTAGCAAGTGAAGTATAAAGGAAATAATACATGGTTTTCTAAATATTTAAAAAATATAAATCTGATAATTGCGATATAGGCCCACCTTTTGCTGCAGTTACTGCTGCGAGTCTTTTGGGGATGTCTCTACCAGTTTTGCTCATCTAGAGGCTGAAATTTTAGCCCATTCTTCTTTGCACATGAAATCATGTCCGATTTTCTTTTTTTTTCCTCTGTTTTTCTTGTATTGTTTCAATACACACAACAGAAATAAGCATGTGTATGACACAACCTGTATAATTGCAGTAATTTTCAGGGAGAAATACTTTGTTTTCTGGAACAATTTCGAGGGTGCCAACTAGGATGAGCAAGTACTGAAATATTCGTAATCATTACATTCATAACGATACTTTGTAATACTCTCATATTCGTCCCGAATAGCAAGTAAATGTAAGGCTGAGGTCACACGTAGCATAATGGCCTGTTTTTACATGGCGCTTTTGAGCGCTCACGTAAAAGCAGTGCCAAACAAAGCTGGATATGGCTTACAGCAAAAGCTATGGCTTTTGCTGAAAGGCGTTCAGATGCCACGTTTAGCCACGTATTCTTGCTCGCACCCTTCCACTGCAAAAGCGTGTGCGCAAACACTTTTTTCAGGGGCGCTTTTCCCATGGGCTACAGGTTAAAATGGCTCGGGAAAAGAGCGCCGGTAAAAGCACAGCGTCTGCATGCAGTCGCGCTTTTTTTGCTCTTAAACGAATGCAAAAAAGCGCCACTGCACAATACGCGGCCAAATACGCCGCGTCTGAACGCATCCTAAGTCAATGGAAAGTGCAAGTATTTTCTGCTGGACCCGATGATGAGGTCTGGGAGGGCTGTAAAAATGCAGAGATGGCTGAGAACGTGCTCAAGCTGAATGGGAACAGTCTGCAGACATAATGTAGATTGTCTGCATACTGTTCTGCCATACAGCTGTCTTCTTGGAGTGACATGACCTAGTGAAGATACATAGATGATAGAATAGGTAGATCGAGCTTACCAGACTCCTGCTGCTGCTTCCAGGTTAGGTCAGTCTCTCGCTCTCCCTCTCAATCATTTACGGGGCCCCCCATTAAGCTGTTTCCATGCAGTTTGAGCACGTTATCATCCATGTCTGCCTTTTTACAGCCCCCACACCCAAGACCTCATTGCTATTTGGTTAGAGTGTCTTTTTGTTCACTTTGGTTATACTGCGCCTGCCAATCACAGTAACACCATTATGAAAGATGAATATAGCATTACTATGACTGGCAAGCAATCCCATCATGTTTATTGGCTGAAAATCAGTCAGCAAACGTGCTAGGCATCTCACTCAAATATCACGAGTAAAATCCAAAACACTCAAAGAGTAACGAGTAGCCCAAATACCGTAATATCCGTTCGAGTAGCGAATAGTAACAAGTATACTCGCTCATCACTAGTGCCAACACTTTTGGCCATGACTGTATATCTTGTAACGAGCTGTGCAGCTCTGCGTCCGTCTCATGATCAGGACAGACTAATATACTCTAGAATTCTAGTCAACAGTGAAAGTTTCCATTAAACATCAAGAAGCAGGGCTCTCGAAAACTGTATACAGAAAGTATATTGGCAAACTTTTATTTTATACAGCACAATAGTGTTGAGCAAATCTGCTAAAATTTGAATTTAAGAAAAAGATCCAGAGAGAGATCGTTCATCAATGATCCGCGCTGCCGTCCCACCATACCTGAATAATTATCACGGAACCAAGCATTTGTACGCTGCTCCTTTATTCCATGAGTACTTCAATCCAATGTGTTTCGGTACAAGCCAGGGGCGGACCTACTGTGGTGCAGCTGGTTCAGCTGCACCAGGGCCCGGACCGGGTAGGGGCCCCTCAAGCACCTGTAGGGCCCCCCCGTGACCCTATGTCAGAGGAGAGGAGCTTAACTGAGCCTCCTGCTTCCCTTGGCTGTTCCTGCCCCATCTCTCCTCTCCAGACCCGGCTTCCAGATCTACAATGCGCGGCTCGGCGCAGGTAAGAGCCGCACGGAATTCCCCCCTGCTAGCACTCCTCCACCTCCCTTCCCCGCTCCTCACCTAAAGCTGCACCAGGGCCCTCCGGGATGAAGGTCCGCCACTGGTACAAGCCTTGCACCTTCCTCATATCCCTGGCAGGGTTTGCACAAAATCAATCATAAATAATTCAGAGTGAAGCGAGTTTGAACTTTTTGCAGAATTTGAGATGAATTTGATTTCCCTCGATCTGCGTTGCTCAACTCTATAAAATAAGTGATATTTGTTGAATATTACACCATCAGTCCACCGCTATGCAGTAACGCCACGGTTTGCCTCTCCCCTATTGTACCCGTTTGACCGATTTGTCGTCGTTTTTACCACTTGTCTTTGTCTACCCTCTCACTTGTAACCTAATGGCGCTATATAAATACTTAATAATAATAAAATAATAAAATGTATTCATAGCGATCCTGGAGGCCAAGTAAGTCTTACTAATACCAAATGAATGATGGTAATGAATGATGGTGATATCTTATTCTTACAAATGTTGTCATTTTCCACTTACAGGGCTGTCTATAATGCTTGGCAAAAGACCTACGAATCACTGTCCGATATGGTTGTACCTCGATCAACCAAGTAAGAATCAGTGGATATAATGGTTAAAAACCTTAGAGTTGTACATGATAGAAGGAGGGCTTGGGCGACACAGCCATATGAGATATGTACAATGTGTTTCCCGGTGATGTTTCAGCTGATTGTTCAGCCAGCAGCCATCTCCGCAATCTCCCCCATACGGAGGAGCACATATTCGTCCAAGTCCTCCTGTGTTGCTTATGAGAAAGCCGCCAGCTGGCATCTTTGTTGGTGGGTTATCTCATGGAGAACAAAGCAATGGGCTGTCCAAAATTAAACATGCCCCCTCAACAATTCCCTGGACTATCAGTTGACCGGTGCCCCATATATATTGGATTGTCAGTCGCATACGGCGGATTCAGCTGACATTAGTCTAATATTTATAGGGGTGTTTAAAACTGGACTGCCAGGAGAATTTGAGAGACTTGTTTGTACGTTCTGGCAATGATTTGTGCCAATCTAATGCAGTGATAAGTAAATACTGTAGTCTCTACTAAATGGAAGAGACTATCGCCTCTCTAGAAGAGATCAATTAAAGAGCGGAAAAATAAAAAAATGATAGCCTGCAATATTCGTGATGCCAAAAACCTTCATTTTGTATAAAAAAACTAAACGGCTATTAGAGTGACAGTAGCCAAACCTATGAAACTATGCAAATCTGGTATCACTTATCATACTGACATAAGAAATGAAACCGCTTAATGACAGCATAAAACATAAATACAACCAAATTTTGACCTGCTGTTGATTTGTTTATTCCTCTTCCCAAAGATCTCTACTCTGAGGCTTACATAGGGGTTTTCGTGAAAATCTCTGAAAAACTTGATTCACACAAAATTCCCAGCAGACAATTCATTAATCAGACAGAGAGGGTGTCTTTGAATATCTGTCTGGCCTTTAATCTGGCAATGTCCATATTTTCACTCATTTTTTAGGCGTACGCATATCGGTAAGTGCAATCAACCACAGTTTTGTGCACCTTTTAAAAAGGACACCGCTGAACAGAGGCCAAATGGAGTCCTTAGTAACTCTGCTGCATCGTTAGGGAATGGATCCATCAGGGGTTTGACCTAAATTATTTATTTCAGAGATATAGATGCACAGAGCCAGTGCTTTTTTTGTGGGGGTACGTGGTGGTACGACGTACCGGAAAATATGCAGAGGGGGGCAGAGCTATATGGGGTCTGCCGTCCACTGCATGCTGCCCACTGCCTGGTGCACAGGTTCTTCCGGCCACCCGAGAGCCCCCCCCGCTTCTAAATCACGGCCGCCGGCGGCTGATAGCATCACAACCCCACACAGCCCCCTCCTCAAGCTGGCGACACCGCCTGATAGCACATTTATCACCCCCCACCCGTGCTCCTCGCCTCAGTACTGGCAAATATTTTTTTACAAAAAAAGCACTGCATAGAGCACAGGATAAATGTGAACTGATCCAAAATGTTCTGTACCCCAAATTAATATCAATAGCATTTAACTCAACCTACAAAAAAAAAGTCGTAAAACAGGTCCATCATACGTTAATGGAAATATAGGAGGTATCCACATTACTGGTAGCAGAAAAGATCTGGGAAAGTGCCATGCCTCCATCCCAAAAAGAAAACCATTAAAACCTAAGCTCCTAAATCTAAATGCACCCCTCCCTTCTGACCACCACATTGTGCTTAAACCGCTTAATTTACAGGGATGTGTCTCCAGAAGCACAAGCTGGGCACTACAATGTACTGGGCACTACAAGGGCTTATATGCAATTTGTAATTCTGCAACATTCACTGTGTTTGACGCCATTGATTTTTTCATACAGTAGTTTTCCACCACGTATGGAATATCCTTGTACTTAAAAATTTCACAACAAATTGTATGGTCCATTTTATTTTGTTTCCCTTTGAAAATGAAATCAAATTGGGGTTAAAGCAACATTTTTCCACTAAATATATATTTTCCCATTTTCATGGCTCATTGTTATAAAATTCTGTGAATCACCTGTGCGGTCAAGGTGCTCATCACACATCTAGATAAATACTTTTAGGGGTCTAGTTTCCACATTGAGATATGTGGGGGATTTCCACTTTTAGGCTGAAGGTGCACTGTCTTGCATCAAATATGGAGCGTGTTTGATGCACAACAGTGATGCTAGTGTAATGCATGTTTGTGGGTGTGTGTGGTGCGAGTGTGGTGCGTGTGGTGAGTGTGCCTGCATGTATTGATGTGGTGTGCTACGATGTGTGAGGTGTGAGTGCGTGTGTGGTGCATGTGTTTGTGATGTTGTCCACAGTCTTGAAGGACTGCGGGCAGCATTTGTCTGGGAATTCAATTTTGAATTTCCCACCATGCGCATACAGTAATAATCATCCTGCCCCGCTGTGACAGCAGCGGGGCAAGATGATTATTATAATGTGCTTTAACAGTCATGCCTGCATGTGTCCAGAGACTGCCCAAGCTCCTGGACACATGCTGAGGTCATAAATGGCCAAATGTGTGTTTTATGCCTATAAATCTGCAAAGCCGCTAATTGTTGGCTTTGCAGTGTCATTTCTAAACTCCTGTGGCTCCTGTGAGTGAACAGCAGTAATGTACGCTGTCCAGGGTCCTGAACAGCTAAGTAATCAGTACAGTAGTTTGACTGTGCTGATTGCTCCAGCACTCAGGACCCTGGACAGCGTACATTACCACTGTTCACTGACAGGAGCTGCAGGAGTTTAGAAATGAAACTATAAAGCCGACAATTACCGACTTTGCAGGTTTTTATGCATAAAACACAAATTTGGCCATGTATGACCTCAGCATGTGTTCAGGGCGCTTGGACAGTCTCTGGACACATGCAGGCATGACTGTTAAAGCACATTATAATAATCATCTTGCCCGCTGCTGTCACAGCGGGGCAGGATGATTATCACTGTATGCGCATGGTGGGACATTCAAACTCGCTGGCTTTTGACAGCCGGCGAGTTTGAAGCAAATTGCACAGCACACTTGTGCGAATATCGCACCGTGTGCTGTATGGGGGCGAGATTTTCTTGCCCCCATACACTTGCATTGCGCTCACGCACATGAGAATTGTGTGCAGTCGCAGCATGCTGCGACTGCACTCACTTCTGACTCGCAATGTGAGTTAGGTGCGGGGGACTCGCACCAGTGTGCCCTGCCTGATAGGGCAACACTGGTCCGAGTGCAATGCGAGTTTCCCTCGCATTGCACTCACGTGAGTCCCTCGCCCAGTGTTCCTTCAGCCTTAGGCACATCAGAGCCTCCACTATCTTTTCCAGCTACTTGTAAAATTTAAGCAGCACTCCTTCCCTTCTGAGCCCTGTCGTATGTCCAAACAGGAGTTTTCCTCCACATAAGGGGTATACCTGGACTCAGGAGAATATGGACCAATTACCCTTGTGAAAATTAAAAAAGTAGAGCCAGAATGAGGCCAGAACGAGACTCTCGTAGAATTGTAATGAGTTGTCATCTCCAAGATTGTTTCCAAGAAACAATGGAGCTGCCGGCAGGTCAGAATCACAGGAGACCAACCGGAGTGGGGACAATAGAAGATGAAGCCACTAGAAGGTGAGCATAAGACAGGGGACTTAGATTTAAAGTGCCACTCCATTATTTAAAAGGAATCTGTCACAAGGTTTTTGCCAACTAATCTGAGAGAAGTATAATATACTGTAGGACCTGAGATCCTGATTCCAGCAATGTGTCACTTACTGGGCTGCTCAGTGCAGTTTTGATAAAATCACTGTTTAATCAGCAGGAATTATCATTAGAGGACTACTTGACCTGCTGCCAAATAGTCCAGTATATTCATGAGCTGCAAAATCTGTAGCAGAGAAAACAGTAGTCTTTATCAAAATGACAGCAAGCAGCTCAGTAAGTGACACATCGCTGGAATCAGGGTCTCTATTTCTACATTATGCTTCTCTCAGATGGGATGGCAAAAACCTGGTGACAGATTCCCTTTAAAAAATGCTGCTCGGAGCTTTGTTTCCATTGGTCATCTTGATGTTCTTAACAAGGAGAAATGTTACCAGTTAGACAATCTTGGGATACATATATAAAATCTAATTTCAGCTGAGACCTGAACATACATCAGGACATGGATAGATCCTCTATATGTTATAATCTTGTTGGGCCTAATAGTATATTCGGTGCAATAAAACAATATTTTGGTTGAATTTGTTTGTGATCTCCCGCATAGGAACTAACAGTCACAGAGGCTGCCAATACTAAACAAAAAGTACTTAAGTAGTCACTAAACTTTTATGTTTTTTTTTTAATGATCATGTCCAGTATAGGAAGTTCTAAAACTTTGAAAACACTTTATTTAGGAATCTGCCTTCATTCTTGTAAAACAATTGTATGTAAGTGACCTACAAACTCCTTCTGTTATCCAGTCTATTTCATGCCTTTCCCTGCAGTGATATCAGGATGTGCCCATTAGGAGTACCGATGATGGGGCAGTGGTGGGTCACCACATGTCTCCTCCTCTGACTGTTCTGCTTATTATAATAAACTCCTGAAGCATTTTATCCCCAGAGATAGTGAGACACAGGTGATCTAGTGACCCATCACTGCCATCATCAGTACTCCTAATGATTACATCATGATATCAATACAACTAAAGGCAAGTCAAATAGACTGGGGAATACTCAGGGTTGAAGGCAACTTAGGCCGCTTCACTCCACGGTTTTTCAGGTCACGGGGCTGCCCGAATCGAATTTGCGCCATGATTCAGATATCCAGTGGCATTGAGGTTTCCATTGATGAAGAATGGCCCACTATCTTTGTACCCCATATACCACACCATACCATCAATGTTGTGTTCACAGTCTTGGAGGGATCTATCCACTGTGGGTTAGTGTCAGAACTGCTGGTTTTGTTTGTTAACTTCACAATTCACAAAAAAGTTTTCCTCATCCCTCATCTGAAGGCAATTGTCTATGCTGTGAAGATATGAGATGTCAGCATCTGACACAACGGATCCTGGAAGCCTGGCTAGCATTTCTTCTGCGGTGTTGCTATTCAGTGTGTCAGAGAGGGAGAAGATAATAATAACTAATGAAAGAATAAAGTTATGTTAAAACCAAGCACACCATTGTTTTTCTTATGAAATTCTCAATAGGTTTGATGTGTCACATGACCCTCTTCCCATTGAAAAAATCAAGTTGGCTCCAAAATGGCCGCTTCAATCGAAAGTTTCCCCCTCCCATAACTAATGTGCCACAAACAGGAAGTTGAGATCACCAACCATTCCCATTTTATTAGGTTGCATCCTGTAAAATGGCCCACCCTGTAGCATTTTGCTTAGTATTGGAAGCCTACTATGACCGTCATAGTGAGGGATCCTCAGTCTAAGGGCAGAGACACACTATGCGAGCCGCAAGTATGTATCTCGCATGAGTCACCCAGCCCGGCCCCTGCCTCTCTGAATGGAATCATGGAGCTACATAGAAACACAATCAGCTTCACACTCCTGTTCAGAGGACCAGCAGCTGGAGCCGGGTGACTCATGTGAGATGCATGTGAGATACTCACATGCAGCTCCCATAAGTGTGTCTCTGCCCTTATAGTTTCTGTAGAGGAGATCAGCCTGTGTACCCAGTGGGATGAGGCAAACGATTTATATAGGAACAGGATAAATGACACCAGCAACCTATAGAGACAGAGGGCACAGGCGGCACCACTTCAAGTCAGGACACGCTGGGCCCGCGGTTCATTCTGGTGTCTGTGTGCTTCCATGCAGGATGATTGCTGAGGACGCAGAAGGAGGCTTGTTTACCGTCACCCTCTTCAGAAAAGTCATTGATGAATTTAAAGCTAAAGCTCGGGAAAACAGGTAAGAATGTGAATGAAAGTGTCCCAGGAAAGCGAGATAACCACCCAATGCCAATATCAGATTGATGTATGCCCTGCACAGTATTTATGATCAGGTTTCATGATGCCCACAGTGCAGAAAGATAAAATGTACAAATAACTGTCTTGTGCCCAAAAAATACCCCCAGATAGTGACTCAATTGCCTAAATTACACTGGAGGCGGCGCTAAAGGGAGAAGAGCTGGAGTGACGGAGGCTTCAGATCTGCCATAGTCCCTCATTTGACATATGAATTCAAACTCTGATTTCTCAGTAAATGAGGAACGGACCGGCCATGTAAAGGTATTGCTGCACTTGTTTCTGGAATAAAGAAGTAGCTTGGAGGGGGGATGAAATCGTGATAGCAGATTCCCTTTAACATAGTCTGTGGTCATAAATCAGCCAAGAGACGCTCTTAAAAAGCTAAAAAAGAGTTAACATACTCAACGTCCGACTCATAGCGGGCGGACTGACAGATTCCCAGTTAACTATTCTGTAGCCAATGCAACATATATGGCTATAATAGGCAAATTGTGCAACATTTTTAATTAAAACTGAAAATAAATATAATTTTTAGGTCTGAATATCTGCAGTTTAGTTAAAAAAAGAAATATCCAAAAAGATGGTAACTGGCCCAAAGTACATAGTCCAGGTCCTGCTCGTGGGATGTGGAATACCCATTGTCATGATCTGTAGAGATCACATTGGTTGGTCCCTCACAATCATATCACTCTTATTTACAGTGAGAGGTAACCCTTTATTATGCATTAGGATGAATCATTAGACATTCATGTGACTAGATGAAATTTGGGCTTCCAGTGTGTTGACGCCAAGTTGCAGTCTTTAATGTGTTCTGTTACTAGAAGAGCTGGCAGGACGGGCACAGTCATACATAGGGCAGGAGAATACATCTATGTATAAATAATTGCTGCCCGACTGATCATATTTTTATTGTTTTCTGTCTTTAGATTCATAGTGCGAGAGTTTAACTTCAATGAGAAAGAGCTGCAGTCGGAAAAAAATGAAATCATTAAACTGGAGGCAGATAAGAAGCAGCAGTATGTAAGTGTTTAATACCAGCAGCTTTGGGTTTACATTTGGCAATTACTGTTGTAAATTGTGTATTTTTGAGCAATTGTACTGGCTTGTACTCGAAATGGACAGCGTTTCATATGTTGATATTTACTTTGTGCGGTATGTGAAGGAAGCTGGCTGACTGGTCATTTCACAGAAGCCCCCTTCTGTGTCACAGCCAATGCATAGTATAAAGAAGTACTCCCATCAGTTTTTATCCTCTTAAAATATTGCAGTCATCATATTATATAGCACAGTGTACTTAGAATTGCTCATTTTGCCTTTCTACCCAGTTAATTCTTCTCTTTTCCATTAGGTTTATGATATAACGTGATTAAAAACTGACTAGCTTAATCTTTACAAGCTCTATACAGTTACAGGAAGTCTTTTCCCTGGCATCACAGTCATCACTGTAAAAGTCCCTGGCAGAGGGAGGAGAAAGCAGATAGATTAGGAATTAAAGAAGGAGCTGACTTATGCATGGAAAAATAAGGGAATTGTTGTTTTACATAAAGTAGAGGAAAGAGAAGAATTAACTGGGTATAAAGGCAAAATGAGCAATTAAAAGTACATAGTGCAATATAATATGATGATTGCACTATATTAAGAAGATAACAACTTTGATGGGATTAATCAGTCTGCTTCACACACAACATTGATTACGAGCCAAAACAGGGCCTGGACACAAGGTGCATTTTTAAAAAAATTAGTTGCATTACTGAATATAAATACTGATCTGTAGGATTATGATATTTACCTGTACTGCTCTGTCCTACAGGGGCCTCTACTGCGCTGGTTAAAAGTAAACTTCAGTGAAGCGTTCATTGCCTGGATTCATATAAAAGCCTTGCGAGTTTTCGTTGAGTCAGTTCTAAGGTGAGGACCTCGTGGTTTTGATTATACATGTAAATATTACGGTTCCATGACAATTGTGTACAAGATAATTGTGTACGGACAATTGTGTACGGACAATTGTGTACAGGCCAATTGTGTCCAAGGACAATTGTGTACAAGGACAATTGTGTACAGGGCAATTGTGTACAAGGCAATTGTGTACAAGGCAATTGTGTACGGACAATTGTGTACAAGGCAATTGTGTACGGACAATTGTGTACGGACAATTGTGTAAAAGGCAATTGTGTACGGACAATTGTGTACAAGGCAATTGTGTACGGACAATTGTGTACAAGGCAATTGTGTACGGACAATTGTGTACGGACAATTGTGTACAAGGCAATTGTGTACGGACAATTGTGTACAGACAATTGTGTACAAGTGTGTACAAGGCAATTGTGTACGGACAATTGTGTACAAGGCAATTGTGTACGGACAATTGTGTACAAGGCAATTGTGTACGGACAATTGTGTACGGACAATTGTGTACAAGGCAATTGTGTACGGACAATTGTGTACAGACAATTGTGTACAAGTGTGTACAAGGCAATTGTGTACGGACAATTGTGTACAAGGCAATTGTGTACGGACAATTGTGTACAAGGCAATTGTGTACGGACAATTGTGTACGGACAATTGTGTACAAGGCAATTGTGTACGGACAATTGTGTACAGACAATTGTGTACAAGTGTGTACAAGGCAATTGTGTACGGACAATTGTGTACAAGGCAATTGTGTACGGACAATTGTGTACAAGGCAATTGTGTACGGACAATTGTGTACAAGGCAATTGTGTACGGACAATTGTGTACAAGGCAATTGTGTACGGACAATTGTGTACAAGGCAATTGTGTACGGACAATTGTGTACAAGGCAATTATTTGTGTACAGGCCACTTCTACAGGCCACTTTCACAATGACGCTTACTTTCAGTTTCATTACTCACCCCTTGCAACTTTCACCATGACTTTTACTATGAGCAAGTCTGAAAAAGACAAAGATGTCCTTAGGCTTGGGGGACACGAGTATATCCTGCACAGGACACGTGATGACAGCATCAAAGAATGGCGGTGCAGGCAAGTCAACAAATTCAAGTGTCCCGCACGCATGCACACATCTGGAGCCGCGATTGTTAAACAGCCGACTGAGCACAGTCACTCTGCAGATCCAGTTCAAGCTGAAGCCAGAGCTACAATGGCTGCTCTGAGGCAAGAAGCAATCAGCTCTCAAGCATCTACTAGAAGCATTGTTGGACAGGTTCTTCGAGACAGGTCTGATGACGTGTTGTCTCGAATGCCCAAGCGAAGTGACGTTGAGCGAAATACACGTCGGGTCAGGCAGCGAGCAAACACCATGCTGACTCCTCCTCAAAGCATCAATTTTGCTATCCCCCAGGAATACAGCGACATCATTTTATATGACTCTGCAAGAGATGACCCCCACAGGATTCTTGCCATTGGTAGCAATGAACTGTTGCCTTATTTCGAAAGAGGAGAGACATGGTTTGGCGATGGAACGTTCAAGGTGGTGCCAACCATGTTCTTTCAGCTGTATTCTCTCCATGCAAAAGTCGGCAACTCCTATCCTCCCCTGATCTACTGCCTGCTGCCAAACAAGACTGGTCCAACCTATCGTCGAATGATCACGGCGCTCAAAGGGTTGATGCCAGGTGCAAATCCCCAGAAAATTCTTCTTGACTTTGAGATGGCAGCAATGTCAGCTTTCCAAGATGAGTTTCCAGCTGCAGCGATTTCTGGCTGCTTCTTTCATCTGAGCCAGTCCATTATTCGAAAGGTCAATGAGCTGGGCCTAAAGGCTGAATTTGAGGCTGAGGATGGAGAGTTCAATCTCAAGGTAAAATCTTTGGCCTCCTTGGCGTTTGTCCCACCAGCCGAAGTAAGTGCAAGGTATGACGAACTAGCCCAAATCTTCCCTGATGATGATGCTACCAATCAGCTCCTCTCCTACTTTGAGCATACCTACGTTAGGGGGCCAGGAGTAGGTGGACGCTTTCGAAACGCAAGGTTTACTCCAGAGGTCTGGAATCATTATGCTGACGCTTTGGCCTCTGCCCCCAAGACCACGAATTGCTGCGAGGGGTTTCATAACGCCTTACAAGCACTCTTTCTTTGTGCTCATCCTACCGTGTGGAAACTGTTCAACGGACTCATTAGTGACATGGCAATTCATAGACTTACAGCCCAGAATGCTGAGGTACTGAATGTTGAGCATCCACGAAGCAAGTATGTCCAGCTAGCTGAACGACTGCGTGTGAAAGTGGCTGATTATCACAATCAAGGAGACAAGCTGCGGTATCTACGAGCGATCAGCAACATGCAGGCACGATAGACAAGACCAGCAATATTTGTAGAATAAGAATAGAAGAAGCTTTGAAACTGTTATTCAATAAGCAATCTTACGTTAAAATCAATGATGAATAAAGTATTTCCTTTTTTTGGACGTTTAATTTTTTGTTTTCCCTATACTTGTCTGTAAATAATCGTCAGTACACACTTGTCCGTACACAATTGCGTTGTACACAATTGTCCGTACACAATTGCCTTGTACACAATTGTCCGTACACAATTGCCTTGTACACAATTGTCCGTACACAATTGTCCGTACACAATTGCCTTGTACACAATTGTCCGTACACAATTGCCTTGTACACAATTGTCCGTACACAATTGCCTTGTACACAATTGTCCGTACACAATTGTCCGTACACAATTGTCCGTACACAATTGCCTTGTACACAATTGTCCGTACACAATTGCCTTGTACACAATTGTCCGTACACAATTGCCTTGTACACAATTGTCCGTACACAATTGCCTTGTACACAATTGTCCGTACACAATTGCCTTGTACACAATTGCCTTGTACACAATTGCCCTGTACACAATTGTCCTTGTACACAATTGTCCTTGGACACAATTGGCCTGTACACAATTGTCTGTACACAATTGTCCGTACACAATTATCTTGTACACAATTGTCCTGTCACCAAATATTACTTATGGGTGGAGAGAAACTCTCTGTAAGGCTCCGTTCACATGAACATGTTTTCTGTCTGAGCACTGGCCATGATAAAAACTGCCCACACACAGACCAATAGTAATCAGTAGGGCTGTTCACATGAGCTTTTCATATGGCTCAGATGTCTGCAAGGAAATATTGCAACTTCCACTATTCGCTTCCACATTTCTGAAGTCTATAGGTTATGTAAAAAAATATCATATCCTGCACACATTAACTGTGTATTATCTAAATTTGATGGAATTCTTAACATGGGAAAATGTATTTGACCTTGTAATTTTTTTAAACTTGTAATTTATAATTTGTAAATTAATAAATTGCTTTTTTTAAGAATGAAAATCAGACTTTTTTTTATACGGTGGTGTGAACTCAGCCTGTGTGTGTGAATAATATAGGCCGCTGCTTTATATAATGGGTCATACCTGCAGACTTATGGCATTGAACAACCCAAATACAGTGTACCATGGTTGTCTCTGGTACTGTACCTTTGCATGACTCCAAGTTGACTCCATGACATGGAAGTTGTCTTCTTGTTATGTTCCATTGAATGCTATATTACAGAGGTAGTCTCTATTACAGAGGTAGTCTCTATCACTGAAGTAGTCTATTACAGAGGTAGTCTCTATCACTGAAGTAGTCTATTACAGAGGTAGTCTCTATCACTGAAGTAGTCTTTGCAGAGGTAATCTCTATTGCAGAGGTAGTCTCTATCACAGAGGTTGTCTCTATTACAGAGGTAGTCTCTATCAAGGAAGTAGTCGATTACAGAGGTAGTTGCTATCACTGAATTAGTCTATTACAGAAGTAGTCTCTATCACAGAGGTGGTCTCTATTACAGAGGTAGTCTCTATCACAGAGGTAATCTGTATTACTGAAGTAGTCTATTACAGAGGTAGTCTCTACCACAGAGGTAGTCTGTCTCACTGAAGTAGTCTATTACAGAGGTAGTCTCTATCACAGAGGTAGTCTCTATCACAGAGGTGGTCTCTATTACAGAGGTAGTCTCTATTTCAGAGGTAGTCTCTATCACAGAGGTAGTGTCGGTGTGTTGAGCACTGCCTTAGCAGCTGGCATTGCATCCTTATAACATACCGCATGGTAGCTGCTTTTTAAACACTTTTAATACATTTCGGGCTGTCTATGTAAAGCGGCCGTCACACGCTAAGATATCGCTAGCGATATTGTAAGCGATCACGTGCACGCGCGATCGCTTACAATATCGCTCACATCGCTGGTGAGCTGTCACACAGACAGACTCACCAGCGATGTGGATCCGCGATCTCGCTGGTAACTATGGTACACATCGGGTTACTAGGCGCCGCGCGTCGCTTAGTAACCCGACGTGTACCATAGTTACCATCTCCCAGCATAGGCTCTGCCGCTGGGAGATCGTTCATCGTGGTGTCACACACCACGATGAAGCAGATCGTTAAATCGTTCATCGCTAGATCTGAGCTCCGGAGCTCAGATCTGCGATGTCACGATCAAGCGATTTTACATAGTAAAATCGCTTGATTACATGCAACGATGCCAAAACGATATCGCTTAAGCGATCCAAAAGCAGATCACTTAAACGATATCGGGCTTAAAATCGTTGCGTGTGACGGCCGCTTAAGTAATGTATTGGCTCTTACCCATTAGTCAGGTCCATACAGAGGCACTGTTCACATTGCCTGTGACGTGCATACTGCTTCATAGAGCGCAGTCTCAAGCATCTCATGGGCTTTACACTCACGTTTATGACTCTCCAAAACCATTTGGAACAATTTAGTTCAATTGTTTTGGTAGTTTTTATGGCTGAAATATTACCTTTGTTCCTGCTTTATCAATAGTTTAGACACTTTAATTAAAGGGGATGTCTTTTCTTAATAGTTTTTTTTAATCACTTAATATGTTAATGTCATGTATATTTGTAGTATAGCTTCCTAATTTCATATCCTCACGTATCTGCTGTTCTCACCAAGGGCTCAGTGTCACTTGTTCCCCTCTTTCGGTGACATTCTTGATCATGTGCCATGTGATTCTTCCCATCATGTTCACAGCAGCCCGAGGGATTGTTTCTCATAGCATGTACATTGTTTTTTTTATATATTTTCTGGGAGAAACTACGCTTCAGGCTGCCATGTGCATCATTTACTACACCATTGGGGGGAGACCTGAGCAGGGAAAACACGTGCATGGTGTATGGCCCATGGTGAGGCACATCACTGTGAAAGGGGATCAGGCGCAAATAAAGATTGGAAACAAATGTTGTAACTTACAATTCATACTCTTTCCATTTTAGGTATGGCTTACCAGTGAACTTCCAGGCGGTAATTCTTCAACCTAACAAGAAGTCCATGAAAAGATTACGAGATGTGTTGAACGCCCTCTTCCGACACCTGGATGAGGCAGCAGCTGCCAACATGAAGGATGTAAGTAGAAGGCATCGGTGAAAGGCCACACTTCTGGCTCTGTTGCCTTAAATGGGTTCTCCACTACCCAGACAACCTTTTTTTTAAATAAAGTGGCCCTTCGTCGTAAAATAAAAACACTTTATACTCCATTACTGGTGCAATTACAGTGATGCCTGGTCCCACTTTTGTTAGGGTACACATATGGTCTTCCGCCCAAGCCGCTCTCTCCCCCTACCCGACCTATCCATCGTTGTCAATGACTGCTCTCTCTCCCCAGTCCCCCACGCCAAGTACCTCGGGGTAATCCTCGACTCTTCCCTCTCCTTCAAGTCCCACATCCAGGCCCTCGCCACCTCCAGCTCAAAAACATTTCCCAGATTCGCACTTTCCTCGATCACGACACTGCTAAAACACTTATTCATGCTCTCATCATCTCCTACCTTGACTACTGCAACCTTCTGCTTACCGGCCTCCCCGCTACCTCCCTTGCACCTCTCCAATCTATCCTAAACTCCGCTGCCCGACTAATCCACCTGTCTCCCCGCTACTCCCCTCTGCTAAGCCCTTCACTGGCTCCCCGTTTCTCAGAGATCCCGGTTTAAAACCCTAAGGGTACCTTTACACACGGCTACATTTTTAGCTTGTCACCAGGTAACTTACTGGTTGCAGTGAAATCATGGATACATGGTTCTATCTTGTTGCTGTGTACAAATGGAATCATGTACCCATGATTTCACTGCAACCAGTAAGTTACCTGTAGCCACCCTAGAAATGTAGCCGCGTGTAAAGGTACCCTTAGGGTACCTTTACACGCCGCAACCGCAGCGAGGAATCTGACCGGCGATATGTTGCCCCGGCACCATCACCATCAAATTGCCTCGCAGTTGCGGCGTCTAAATTGTAAATTTGGCGGCGATAAAAAAGTTGTCGCCTGCTTCCGATTTCACAGCAATGCTCCAAAATCAGAGGCAATCATGAAGGCGACATTCCCTCCTTTTGACGTGTGAACTGGCGATGGTGATGGAATCTACGTCGCCTATTGATTTCCCGTAGGCTTGCCACAGCATGCTGGAGACCACGCCCCGTCAGCGATGATTGGTGTGGGCTACTGTGTTTCCATTGGCTGTCACTTCACAGAGCGCCATATTTAAAGAGCTGTCCAATCACCACCACACAATGGCAATGGCGTCATGTATTAGCCATCCTTCCAGCGCAGGCTGACAAATCATAACGCTATTGTGTTGTCTAATCAGCGTGCTTGGGGCGCAGTATACACCAGTCTGCCACTCCTATGTTTTCGCCGCGCTGAACATGTACGCCCACATTCCTTTGGGGATTGTGGCGTGTGAAGCGGTGACGGGAGTCTACCGGATGTTTCCCGCTGTTGGTGTGGCGATTTCCAGGGCGACACATCACCTTAGGTAGAGGGCGAAATTTCGGCGTGTAAAAGCGCCTTCGGCGATCGGAGGCGACTGTGAAAAACATGCACGCGCACGTTAGATTGCCTCCTATCGACGCCAAAAATTGCGGCGTGTAAAGGTACCCTAAGGGGCCCGTAACACAAGGCGACGGGCGGGAGCGCACACGTTTTTCGCGCCCCGCCAGCATCGCCGTCGCATGTTTACATGCGGCGACACCTCCAGCGACGCACTGGTGATCTGACAGACGGCATCGCCGCTGGGGTGTCTACACCCATCGCCTGTCAGATCGCCGTCCCTCTGTTACATGGGGCGATGTCTACACATCGCCCCTGAGTGCTCGCCTGGTTTCAGAGCACTGATGTGAAACCAGGTGACCACTCAGAGGCGATGTGTAGCGCCGACATTCCCCTTTACATTAGGCGATGCAGGGGCGATATCGGCGCCGAAAGGCTACGCCCCTACGTCGCCTAAGAAATCGGCGGTGCCGTCACCAGGTGTGACGGTACCCTAACCATGACCTACAAAGACATCCACAACTTGTCCCCTCCATACATCTCTGACATGGTCTCCCGATACCTACCCTCACACAACCTGCGATCCTCCCAAGAACTCCTTCTCTAACCCCTCTTATTTCCTCTTCTCACAACCGCGTACAGGAATCATTTGTGCATCCGCAATACTCTGGAACGCTCTGCCCCAACACATCAGACACTCCCCTATCCTGGGAACCTTCAAAAGGAACCTGCAGACCCACCTCTTTCGCCAAGCCTACAACCTACACTGAGACCTGATCCACCGCACCGTCTCATGATCGGCACTGCCCCCTCGTACTGTATTCCTACCCATCCCTATTACACTGTGAGCCGTTGCGGACAGGGTCCTCTCCCCTCCTGCACCTGTATGACTTGACTGTCCACATATACTGTACTTGTCTTCGTCTGCCCTTTCCATATGTCAAGCGACATGGAAACTAATGGCGCTATATAAATAATAATACACATTACTGTAGACTAATGTCAGCTATAGCCATCAATATTGATGGTGTCAGCCAACGGTCTAATAAGAATGGGGCCGCCCGGCTGTAGACTATAGAGATGGGAGTTTCTCCATAACTTGTATTATGGCTCGTACTGACTAGAATTTGTTTGTGATCATAGGTCAGCATGGATATTCCTGGCTTACAACTGAACAACCAAGACTACTACCCGTACGTCTGCTTCAACATTGACCTGAGCAGCTTAGACTTTGAGGCGTAGTGTTAGGTGCTATGTAACATACCATAGTGAATTCTCTAGTGACCATCGGTCCTTTAGCACTGTGCTGATATTGCTGCCAGTCTTCCCTCCAGACAAGCCCTTTTAATCAGTATCAAAAAGGAAACTGCATGGAATGAGCCAGTAATGTGTGTAATAAAACCCGAGCTAAGACGTCACTCCGCAGCATGTAATATTTGTAAATTATACCATGACCCTGTGCCTGGTGGACTATAGCCACCTATAATAAAATATATGATATGTATGTAAAACTGTGTAGTGCCTATCTATGACAAATACTATACTGTGTAGACTGCAATACATGATGCACACTCTGCAGATGCAATGTTTGGCCCAAAGTATTTGAACACTCCTTATGTTCAGCAATCACCAACCATGCTTAAAGGTTAGTCCCATCTTCATAAATTGGTATTATTGAATAGTTGCTGTAATTATGATCAATTTACTGCTTAATAACATTTTCAACTGTTCTCGAGATATTAAGACTTTTTTTCAGCTCATTGCCTTGGAGACCGCCCACCACTGCTAGAGAGCAGAGCATGCACAGTGCTTACAAGCTCTTTTCTATTGATCTTGTAAGCACTGCTTTGAAGCAACCTGAATCAATGGAGTGTGCAAGTAATAATTCTGGCAATCTTCAGTAAAATGATAACAACTAAGGGTGCCTTCACACTGCGGCACGATCCGGTCCGGGGCTGTCCGAGGCTGTCCGGGATGACCCAGACAACTGCGGACTGGATCAGTACACAGGACTGGAAGGCTAATTTGCAGCCGCACGCAGTTCCCGCTGCTGATAAGTCAGGACTGCGGCGCCGCGGTCCTGACCTGTCAGTGGCTGCAGCTGCGTGTGCTCCACACCGGACTGGAGGGCAAATTAGCCCTCCAGTCCTGTATGCTGATCCAGTCCGCGGCTGTCAGGGCCATCCCGGACAGGATCACGCCGCATTGTGAAGGCACCCTTAGGCTGGCTTCACACTGTGGGATGCATCCGATCCGAGGCTGTCCATGTAAACCGGACAGCCCCGGACCGGTTTTGGGCCCATAGTAGCCTATGCCGCCGGATAGAAGCTGGATGGCAGCTCTGTGCCATATGGTTTCTATCTGTCCGGGACAATCCGGGAGAATTCAGTATTCTCCCACGGACACGAAAACGCTGCTTGCAGCATTTTGGTGTCCGAGAGGAGAATATCTTCTCTAACTGGCAATTCCCGGATTGTTCAGGATTCTCCCGGATCCGGGGCAATCCGGCGCTCCCTAACATGGGAGCCTATGGGGCTGGATTGCCCCGGTCCGGGACAATCCGGGAACCGGACCCCTGCGGCTACACGCCGCAGTTGTTTCAGGACCGCAGCTAGCTCCCTGGCAGCTGCGGTCCTGATTCATCAGTGGCAGCAGCTGCGTGCAGGTGCACACCAAACCGGAGGGCATATTAGCCCTCCGGTTCTGTCTGCTGATCGATCCGGGGCTGTCAGGTTCATCCTGACAACCTCGGATCGGATCTGACCCGCGGTGTGAAGCCAGCCTAAGACTGCACTGGTGGTCGATCTTCTAGACAATGAGCTGCAAAAGAAAAGACAAAGGTTAATGTCTCACGGCTGAAGATGCACTATCCAAAAAATATCCATCGTGAAGATTGGAATAACCCTTTAAAGGTTATTCCAATCTGTCAAGTTTTTGCTATGTAGTGTTCAAGACACCTTGCTGAAGGGGTTAAAACACAGATTTCAGTGATGCCTCTATTATCAGGCTGCCTGCTGCTATTTACTTACAATGATTGTTTTACTACCAAGACCCTATAATTGCTGGACTACATCAGCGCATGAGTCCTAATTTAGCATGCTCCCTCCTGTAGCAATCTATAGACATTGTACAGACAGAGCCTGGTGTCAGTGGGGGCAGCTCCCTCAGCCCTGCTACATAATTCTAAAATTTTCATTGGATGCTGGGTTTCTTTTCCTACATCATGATCCTCTAATGGTGGGTTTACACGCCACGATATCGGCGTCCAACTCCGACAAAAAGTCACGTGGGTCGCGAGTTGGAGCCGATATCGTGTGCGCGTTGTACTGTTTTAGCGTACAACGCGATGCTGGAACGATGCCAAAACGATATCGGAGTTGAATAGCAGAGCTATTCAACTCTCCGATATCGCAAGGCCGTTGTAGCAGCATCGCAGCGTGTGACAGCGCAACTACGATGTGCACGCTGATGTCACCCATTCACTCCCATGTTAAATGGTTGTTCCTGGGTTGGTGGGCGTACACATCGTCGGGACGTTGCATCCCGATATCGCGGCGTGTAAACTGGCGATGCGATGCAGGGAGAAACGTGCACTAAATGCATGCTCCCGCGGCATTGCCTCCGATATCGCCGCGATATCGGGACGTGTAACCCCACCATAAGATGAGGCAGCAAAAACCTGCTGACAGATTCCCTTTAATGATACGCACTTCACTTATGTTATGTGTATGCTCATTTAGGCTGTGTAGATATAAAAACTGGATGGAAAGGAGCGCAGAGAGGGTCTTATCCAAAATACAGTCAAATAAAAGCCACTAAGGTTCAGCTCACCCTTTGTGTTTGTGACGGACACAACCAGTGTAATCGCATATATTCGGCTGCTGCAGACCCACATCTAGTTACATAACTGCCTTGGGATCAGATGTGTCTGGATGTCCCCGATATTCACCACCTGACCAGCGCCTGATTGGTCTATGTGAAAGACATAAAAAAAAGTGTCCGCCATATTGGCACACCCAAGTGATGTGCCCATATTCCAGCCGCACGCTGTTGCTGTTCTCCAGGTCAGAATCTTCAGTCCACCGCCTCCTACTCCTCCTCCTCAGAGCCCGCCACACTCTCACTGCATATGCAGGCGCTATGTTTTGATACTCGCACAGCTACCGCGCATGACAGGGTGACCATCTAGAGTAGATATAAACTCGGGTGGAGTTTTATCTCAGTGATTTGACCTGAAGAAGTAGCGTTGCCAAATAAAATCCATTAACAATATTTGGACAGCCTTGGATGTTTCTCGGCAGCGCAACAAGCGCCCTTTCTTTTCTCCACCTGAGTTTACCTTTAGGCTGTGGCTATCCAGGTGTGGTTCACCCTTTTCGATGCTGAAGATTAATTTTGCCAAAATCTTATACCTTTTCCAACTGGAATAGTAAGAATATATGGACCGTTTGGCAACTATTTTGTCTGTGAAAGGAACGAGGGCCTCACACCTTAACCAAGCCTACCTGGGTTTTTCCATTCTTTCTGTGGAAGACCATCAAAGTCTTCAAGGGGAAAAGTGTAAGGCTGTTTTTATTCCTGGACATTGGTCCTTTACTTGTAGGGTGCATGTCACTGGCCGAATAAGGTCCTGCAAGGCCGAGTGGCCAGCTTACAATCCTGCTTGTAGTCAGTCAGACAAGTCCCCCAGGAATTTATACTGGGTGGGGTAAGAGAGTGGGTATTGCCCTGGGATACCAAAGATCTGTGGGAAGGGATCCTTGGTCTCATGAGAGTGTCTGTGAGAAGGGCAGGTAGATTCCTCAAGGTCTGTATCAGAGGGCACCGATTGTGCAACAAACACTCATGGGTAAGCTTGGCTGGTAAGCGCCCCAGGGAAACAAGGCATGGATAATGAAAGACCTGACTCATTCAGGAGACCTTGGTTCCTGAGGGCGATCTGAGGGGCCCTAACAGGGAAGGTGTGGTCCTGGAATTGTGCTGAGGGACCCTGGCTGATCGCATGGCAAAATGTTTGTTGCAATGCACACAAGCCAAGCATGTAACAATTGTGCTGTGGAGCTGCCTGGGTGTTTGTGGGGGGGAAGATCGTCAAGGAAAAAGAGCATACAGTATAGACCAAATGTTTGGACACACCTTCTCATTCACAGATTTTACTGTATTTTCACAACTATGAAAATTGTAGATTCACTCTGAAGGCATCAAAACTATGAATTAACACATGTGGAATTATATACTTAACAAAAAAGTGTGAAACTTCTGAAAATATGTCTTATATTCTAGGTTCTTCAAAGTAGCCACCTTTTGCTGTGATTACTGCTTTGCACACTCTTGGCATTCTCTTGATAAGCTTCAAGAGGTAGTCACCGGAAATGGTTTTCACTTCACAGGTGTGCCCTGTCAGGTTTAACAAGTGGGATTTCTTGCCTTATAAATGGGGTTGGGACCATCAGTTGTGTTGTGCAGAAGTCTGGTGGATACACAGCTTATAGTCCTACTGAATAGACTGTTAGAATTTGTATTATGGCAAGAAAAAAGCAGCTAAGTGAAGAAAAATGAGTGGCCATCATTACTTTATGAAATGAAGGTTAGTCAGTCTGAAAAATTGGGAAAACTTTGAAAGTGTCCCCAAAGTGCAGTTGCAAAAACCATCAAGTGCTACAAAGAAACTGGCTCACATGAGGACCGTTCCAGGAAAGGAAGACCAAGAGTCACCTCTGCTGTGGAGGATAAGTTCATCTGAGACACCAGCCTCAGAAATCGCAGGTTAACAGCAGCTCAGATTAGAGACCAGGTCAATGCCACACAGAGTTCTAGCAGCAGACACATCTCTACAACTGATAAGAGGAGACTTTGTGCAGCAGGCCTTCATGGTAAAATAGCTGCTAGGAAACCACTGCTAAGGACAGGCAACAAGCAGAAGAGACTTGTTTGTGCTAAAGAACACAAGGAACGGACATTAGACCCGTGGAAATCTGTACTTTGGTCTGATGAGTCCAAATTTGAGATCTTTGGTTCCAACCGCCGTATATTGTGTGATACAGAAAAGGTGATCAGATGGACTCTACATGCCTGGTTCCCACCGTGAACCATGGAGGAGGAGGTGTGATGGTGTGGGTTTGCTTTGCTGCTTTGAAGCTCATCAAGAGAATGCCAAGAGTGTGCAAAGCAGTAATCACAGCAAAAGGAAGAACCTAGAATATAAGACATATTTTCAGTTGTTTCACACTTTTTTGTTAAGTATATAATTCCCCATGTGTTAATTCATAGTTTTGATGCCTTCAGTGTGAATGTACAATTTTCGTAGTCATGAAAATACAGAAACATCTTTCAATGAGAAGGTGTGTCCAAACTTTTGGTCTGTACTGTACGTGTTTGGAGAAAATTTAAAAATAGGCCGTAGAGGATCACCTACCAGGCAAGGTGCAGGAGCTGTTGAAACATAGATCTGCGTCACTCAAATGGCATTAGTGGTGGAGAGAAGCTGAATCTTCTATCTGGATGGTACATAAAATAGGAAGAGGGACGCAAAACCGAAGTATAGAGACGGCATTGGAGCACAGGAAGGAAAATAAGCCCTAAAAACACTACAAAAATCACTTGAGGGGAGAGAGCCCACTGCTTGACCCCCCTGAGACAGGAGGGGCACCAGGCTGCTATAGATGTGAAATGAAAGCTGGGGCCTTAATTAAACTCCCTGGCTGTGCAACATATCCGACGGGAATGGAATAGAAGGAAACCCCTGACAATAAGAAGGGGAAAGAGAGGTCATCTCCTGGCACTGGACCTTGCACTCCCTAACGTCCCTAAACGGGTCCTTCCCTACTTTGCCATCTTGTGTCTAGGCCCTCACTTGCCCTGGCTAGTGAGCAGGCCGGTGAAGTCACTAGTCTCACCAATTAAATTGCACAACATGAGAAAGGAAAGACAATCAGAAAATGGACACAGAAGAAAAGCACTCCAATCTCATTTAATGCTACAGAACACCAGATCTGCAATAGTCATCACTTCTTAGCTTTTTCCAGAGGCAGGCTCCTTCCAAAAGTGGTCAGCATAGAAAGAGAATCTATATCCAGCGTCAGATAGTAAGATATGTTACTACTTATAGTGGAGGGGAGTGATCACAAACAAGATACACCTGAGATAACAGGTCATCAAGGAGAGTGTCAACCTTTACAGCACTAAAAGGAAGTAGATTCATTTAAAACACAAGTAAGCAGGCCTGCTAATCCCAGCCTCATCAGAGGTCTCCCACACATGACAAAGCCACAGAGAAGGGGCAAGAAATCTGCAAATAAACAGCCAAAAGAGCTGTAAACAATGTGTCCTTCTTGGAATGCTGTCCTAAAGTGGAGGATAGATACACAACCTGGAAATAAGATCCCTTAAAACAAAAGCATGCAGAAGACCTGACAGATGCCACCTCTGAGGAGCAGATGAAGCCCATCGAGTGGAGCCAACACACTTTTCTTCTATCTAGTTTTAAGCCTCCTAGTGACCTGGCGTCTACCCCCCATCCTGTGGGTCTCAAAGCTATAAATGACAACTACTAGAATAGATTTGCTCTTGTACCTCCAGAAACTACTGTACAAAGTTTTTTTTTACAAATTATGACTTTATCAAAACTACTTTTTTTTACAAAAGTAAAACCCCAAAGTGACCGATCAGACACCATATGTCAAAAAATATTTTATTCCGAAATTGAGTCAAGCTGATCAATTTGCCAATGAAAATACCCAAAACATAAAATACATTAAACAAAACAATATTTGCAGCTTCGGCCAAGAAGACGATCCGGACGACAGTTTTTAACTGGCCAAAAAGCCAAACGGGACGTAATTCCTTCAGTCTGCAAATACGCCCTCCTCAGCCCCGGACAAAAAGATTAAAAAAAGGAAAACAAAAAAAATCTAAAGAGCAAACAACAGAAGTCATCACTGTCACGACAATTCATAGAATTTTTTTTTCAGTGTTCTCCCGAGAGGAACTGTCCATTCATTGAAATCTTCTCTCCGAGCGCACATGTAAAAGTCATTGCTGCTGCCGCCGCCCCGGTGTTCTGTGCGACGGCGGTCCGCCCCGCCTGCTGAAAAGTCCCTCCCCCGAGGAGAGGGATGTAACCATACAACAAGGAGGCGTGTGCGGCTCCTCCTCACAGCTCGTCTTTTTCAATGTCGTTGTCAATGTCGTCAAGGTCTACATCGCTTAGATCAATGTCGTCCTCAACCGGAAGCTGCAGAAGAAAACAGAAGATCAGGATGGGTTTACAAAAGGGGGTTCTCCAGCCGCATTATATCGATGACTTGTCTTAAGGAGAGGTCATCAGTATCATATACCCAAAGAGCATCTTTAAGTCACCAGCAAGAATCCTACTTTGGGTCTGGTTGTGAGACAGGATAATCAATTGTTGTGTTACAGCACTGTAGCTGTTTAGCAGTTGTGCGTTCCTCTATTATTCCTCCTGGAAATTAAGTGACAACAGGGAGTTTCCATTTCGCTTTTCAAAAGGGTAAGTCCTAATTTGGGGTAAACTCACACATTATTGGCTAGGCAGCATACACACCCTACAAGTGACCCTGCTCCCTAAAATGCTTATCGATTTTAATTTTCCTAATCCTGGTCCCTTCTCAATATTTATGCATGACCAAACGCCTGATTATTATTATTATAACGTCATTTATTCCATGGCGCTTTACATATGAAGAGGGGCATCCATAGACAAGTACAATAACCATGAACAACACAAGGCACACACAGGTACAGGTGGAGAGAGGATCCTACCCGCGAGGGCTCACAGTCTACAAGGGATGAGTGAGGACCCTGCCCATGAGGGCTCACAGTCTACAAGGGATGGGTGAGAATACAGTAGGTGAGGAGAGAGGACCCTGCCCACGAGGGCTCAGTCTACAAGGGATGGGTGAGGATACCGTAGGTGAGGAGAGAGGACCCTGCCCATGAGGGCTCACAGAATACAAGGGATGGGTGAGGATACAGTAGGTGAGGAGAAAGGACCCTGCCCATGAGGGCTCACAGAATACAAGGGATGGGTGAGGATACAGTAGGTGAGGAGAGAGGACCCTGCCCATGAGGGCTCACAGAATACAAGGGATGGGTGAGGATACAGTAGGAAAGGAGAGAGGACCCTGCCCATGAGGGATCACAGACTACAAGGGATGGGTGAGGTTGCAGTAGGTGAGGAGAGAGGACCCTGTCCATGAGGGCTCACAGTCTACAAGGGATGGGTGAGGATACAGTAGGCAAGGGTAGAGCTAGTAATGCGGAGGTTTATTGGACTGAGGTTCACTGCAGATTATAGGTTTTTCAGGTTTTCAGGTTCCTTTTGCAGGTAGGTGAGAGCCGGTGTTGGGGAGAGAGTTCAAGACTATGGGGGAAGCATGGGAGAAAGGTTGTATGCAATTGTGGGAGGAAGAGATAAGAGGGGAGAAGAGAAGGAGATGTTGTGAGGATCGCAGGTTACGTGTAGGTAGGAGCCCATGTCACAGATGCATAGGGAAGAAAGGTTACTGATGGCTTTGTATGTCAGAGTTTTGAACTGGAGTCTTTGGGAAATGTGAAGCCAGTGAAGAGATTGGCAGAGAGGAGAGGCTGGGGAATAATGGGGAGACAGCTGGATCAGTTGGGCAGTAGAGTTTAGGATAGATTAGAGTGGTGCAAGAGTGTTAGATGAGAGACCAGAGAGCAGGAGGATGCAGTAGTCGAGGCGGGAAACGATGAGGGCATGTACGAGTGTTTTTGCAGATTCTTGGTTAAGGAAAGTACGGATCCGAGAAATATTTTTCATTTGTAGTCGGCAGGAGATAGAAAGGTCTTGATGTCTAGCCTGAATAAGAGGGCAGAGTCTGGGATTACACTGAAGCACCGAGCATGTGGGACTTAGGAGAGTGAGCAGTCATTGAATTTGAGGAATAGGTCTGGTGGATGGGTAGAGTGAGATGGGGGAAAGTTGATGAATTCTGTTCTGTTCATGTTCAGTTTTAGAAATCAGACAGCGAAAAAAGGATCAAATAGCAGACATACATTGTGGGATTTTGGTCAGTAAGGAGGTGAGGTCAGGTCCAGAGAGGTAGATCTGCGTGTCATCAGTGTAGAGATAATACGGAAAGCCATGAGAATGTATGAGCTGTCCCAGACCGAAGGTGTAGATGGAGGAGAGTAGGGGTCCTAGAACTGAGCCTTGGGGAACACCGACAGACAAGGGGGTGAGGTGAGGAGGTGGTGTGGGAGAGAGAGAGCGAGACGCTGAATATCCGGTCTGTTAATTTAAAGAGATCAAAGATAGAGCCACGTCTGTGATGTCAAGAGATGAAAGAATCTGTAGTAGTAGGAGGGAATGGACCACGGTGTCGAAGGCAGAAGACAGGTCCAGGAGCAGGATAGAGCAGCGTCGCTTGGCTTTGGCAGTTAGTAGGACATTGACTAACTGATTTGTTTAGAAAGTGGGGCTGCCCAGGTCAACAGAGCCACCATTTATAAGGGGCTTGCAAGTCAAAAATATAACCAAATGTTATCCTGCGGCCCAGCTGATCAATACTATGCGTCCCTTGAACCTCCTCTTTGGCTTTGACTTGAAGCACCAGTGCTGTCCGCTCCATCAGGACTCCTTACTATTAGCTCTTCCCAACTTAATGGGAAAAAGGAACAGTAACCGCCTATCCTCCCCAGATGTTAGTTTAGTCATACACCTCCAGGAAGAGTAACAGAGGAACGGCACCATGCTGGAATCTAAGAACAGATGATGCACAACAAGGCGCCTAGGTTGTCTAAAGGAGATAACTACAGCATGTGGACAATATAGAGACAGGTCCATCACCCCTTCATTATCAAAGGCAGAAAACTGAAAGGTGTGAGCGCCTTCCACAATGGCCGATTTATCGTGGCCATTTATAGGAACATTTTTGCAGCAGAATCTACAGCAGAAGTGTGCGGCTGCCGCAGGATACCTGCTGATCTCCACAGAGATTTCACAAACCAGAAGCCTTTAATAAGGGTTGTCCGGGACTTACATATCTGCTTGAACAGAAGACGATGGATTACCCTGCAGTGAGCACTAAATGTACGTGGTGTCTGTCCAACCCCTTCTATTGCTTGTATCCAGACAGCGGCTGATCGGTGGTGGCATCAGGGTCAGACCCCACCATTGTCCTATGGATAGGTCATCAACATGGAAGTCTCGGACAAGCCCTTTAATCCCTGTAATTAGAGGAAATCTTACCTCTCCATCCTTCCCATCCCAAGCCTCAACCGTGTTAATCTTCGGAATGTCACCACCACCAACCGGAGAAGTGGAGCCGCGGCCGAACGAGAGCTCCCTGCAATTAGAGGAAAAAGTAAAACCGAATAAACATGGAGGAGACGTTTACATATACTGACGGAGCGTAATGCTTCATGGGTATAGCTCCGAAAAGCTAAGGAGTGATGTTCACACCCTGAGACCTATGTAACCCTTACCGTAAGAACTCGTTGATTCCATGCTCGCTGAAGGAGCCCTTCAATAGTGCAAACTTCATCTTCCGTGCATTAACAGCAGCCATGGCCGGATAACCGAAGCCGCCGATCCCGAGAGCCGTCTCCAGATCCAGCTGTGCCCCAGCCTCTGCCCAGAGCCATCTGCAACAAGGTCCACAATACTCAGATATAGTCTACACAGAAATATTCACTTTTAACCCTTCGACTGTGAAAGCCCCAACATCAGCTTATGAAACTTTAACGAGTTATTCCCAGCTTTATACATGGATATTGTCAGATAGTGTTGGGGAAAAAAAAAAAGCAGTTTTAGGAGCCATTTTCCAAGATCTGTACCCTCATTATCTGCTCTATGGGGCTGTATGAGGACATGGTTTTCGATGGCGAGCTGATGGATGTTTTTGCTGGGTAGTAGGTGACCAAAACCCATTCATTTTAAATAGTTTTTTTGTTTATGGATTTATTCATTCTAGATTGTCACAAGTCAGACTATTACCGCGGCAGTGATAACGAATATACATGTTTTTATAATTATATATTAGGAAGGTAGTGAGATGAAAACGTTTGCACTTAAGTTCCAAATCGCCTAAAGAAGCCGAGCTCGCCTATAGTCTATGGCTTAGGTGAAGATGTGATGAAAACACAATACACCTCCATTGCGTCTGCACACAGTCTTACCCCCACATCTTCTTCTTGTACTTCTCAGCCATTTTAAGCATGACCTCCAAATAGGCATTTCTTCCAGATGCACCTGCAAAAAATCCCAAGAGCAAATGAGGCCCAGTCCATGGGGTCACGAGCTGCGGCAGCCATTACCCCCTGCTCCAGCGTGGTCTGACCCCTTACCTGTGTCCAGGATATGAGGCAGGACGGCCATGATGCAGAGCTGGTGTTCATCGCACGTCTTCGTCACCACGTCTTCATTCAGCATCTGTCCGTGCAAAAGTAAAAGAGTTTATTATCAGTGTCTGGGGTCATGGAAGGAAAGAAAATTCACAGAGTTTAAACAAACAAGAAAATGTGCAAACTCGAGTCTCCTAATAAAGAGGACGGGTCAGCTCCTGCAGTCAATACGGTCTAGAACTCATTCCTCTGTTATTCCTCCTGGTAATGACAACTGGGCATTACCATTCCTCCTGTTAGCAGGACATAACCTACACACTCAACACGGATATAACCAGAGACATGGCAATGCCCAGATGTTAGGGGAATCTGTCAGCAGGTTTTTGCTACCTCATCTGACAGCAACATAATGTAGGCAAAGAGACTCTGAATCCAAGGATGTATCACATGGATTACTGGATGTAGCTGTGCTCACACAATGAAAGAATTTAGTTTCAGGAACACAGCAGAGCTGGGAGAGCTGCCCCCACCCACACCAGACTCTCTGACACATAAGTCAATGCACAATGTCTATAATCACAGCAAGGGGGCGTGTCAGACTGCCCTGCACTGAGTTACTGGTCCTGGAATGGTAATCACAGGGCAATAAACCCTTTAGATTAAATAAACAATATTACGTACACAGATAAGAGAAGAACAGTTGCGTTTTTTGTATTAACCCTTACAGTATGCTGCCTTCAGCTTACAAAGCAAAAACCTGCTGACAGATTTCCTTTAAAGGGGGTTGCGTATGTTCTTTCCTTTGTTTTCTGCTCGCCCTTTGTCTTAGTGATTGATATGTCGGATTAGTCCAAATTCTGCACTCTTGGATGCTGCAAGAAGAAGCAGTGCACCTTTGTCTCTGCGACATCACAACCCAAAGCTGTCCAGATCCAACGCTTACAAGCTCCACAGCAAAGAGCTCGATAGTGCTGCGCTTAAAGTGCAGGAAACCGGCCAGCAGATGGCAGCAGCAGATGTAACTTAGTGAGCAGCGAACTAGGACATTAATAATCCTCTCTGTTCTTGAGAAGAGGTGCATTGCAAAGTTGCTGATTTTTTATAAGAACTTTAGAATATTTGATATATAAGAATTATGAATACACTTTTGATAGGAAAAACAGAACAATAGGCTATTGGGAGAGATCAAAGAAAGTAAAATGCCCTACCATTGAGCATTTCAGTAAAATAACCAGACGGCAGAGAGGACAGGGCCTCTGTAACATACAAGACATTAGAGCATGAGGATAAGCGGCTGCCAGGCTCCTCTGCCACCACCTCATGCTTTCACATAGAGATAATGATGGAGCAAACCTACCTCCAAGACCTCCGGGGCAGGAGCGTTCTCGGAGAACATGTCAAGAGCACGAGCCACGATATCCGCCCTCGTCCGTCCACCTTCATAGTCAATGGGCTCCTCGCCCTTCTGGAAGATTTTAATTGTGGGAAATCCTCTAATCTGGAAAGAAGAATTAAAAGTTACGGATGTTTCACTACTGCCCGAGATGATGGTGATTACTGGTCGTGATTCTTCACTGCTGTACCCCCATAATCCAGAGGAGACACTGTCCATTATTAGTATTCAGATAGAATGGCATTGTTGGGGTAATTCCCTAATACGGTATACTGTACATGGCCGGGGTCTAAAATGTTCCAACATAAAAAGCTCCACGACCACTAGGTGTCTCCTTCAGTATAATTTGTTGCCTGCTGTAAATTGTAATCAGTCTCTACCAGCAAAGATGCCGAGACAATTTCTAAGAAGTGGGAAAAGGTCTGTGATCTCTCTGTTACAGCTCATACTAAATACAGACATAACAGAGAGGCGGACTGACAGTTAAGAGCAGGTATGATGGCAGGGGCAGGGCAGACAGGAAGTGAGGGAAAGGAAGGTCCAGCTCCTGTAGTGCTGGCAGAATGCAGGAACACCAGCCCAATGAAAGATGGCAAAATAATGGGAACAGTTTCTGGACATATTACATTGGTATATACACTAAAAGCTATTTTAATTTGTTGTGGATAAAGAGGGCAATATGGCATTGCTTTACTACAGGTTATTGTGTCGAATGACATGTACGCTTTAAATTTTATCAAGATGAGAAATGATCCAATCACTGATGTGTAATGACTTCTTAAAGGGGTATTCCCATTTCCAAGATACTATCTCAATATGTGATAAGTGTAATCATAATAATAATATTGGCAAATCCCTCCAATTAGAAATGTAGTATAGTTCTCCTAATTAGTTGTCACTTACCTTAAATGCCGGATATGACAGCTTAGGTATCCATGGTTACAAGAAACCAGATAGTGACAGTTAGTTGTTAGTGGTTGTAATCATGGATACCTAAGCTGTAAAGTCCTGCACATGAGGTATGTGACAGCTAATCAGGAGAACTATACTACATTTCTAATTGGAGGAATTTGCTAATATTATTATTATTACACCTGTAGTAAAATATGTATCTGAGGGAATGGACCCAGCAGTTAATGGTTAAATTCTGGGTCATTACACAAAAGGTCACAACCTGTGTTATCTAAGCACAAAGCTAGCTGTGTGCTTAGATAACATAGGTTATGATCTTTTGTGTAATGACACAGAAATTAACCATTAACTGCTGGGTCCATTCCCTCAGATACATATTTCTCTACAACACCGACTACATATCTTGGAATCTTAGAGATGGGAATACCTCTTCAAATAAAAAAAATTTCTTCATTTATCATAGGGCACAATCACTCGTAGTTAGTACATACAACCATACTCAGTGGATGAAGAGCAGACTGTATAGTGGTTTTCATTACAATACATTGAGTTATGGTCAGTGGATTCTTCACCCCCTCCAAAACGCACTGGTCCTTGAATACAGCGAGGTCACAGATCTCCTGATTTTATAGCCCAGCGTTAGTACCAGTCCCTGGCCGACCCTTTATCACGTCCTCTTTACTCTTGGCTGAGATCGGTCAGTACTCACCCCATAGCGGCTGGACAGTCCCTGGTGCACCGTGGCATCTACTGCGCCCAGCTTCACTTTGCCTTTGGTTTGATCAGCAACTTCAGAGGCTGCAGCCGCCCACTCAGGCTCCAAGCTGAGGAGATATACCATGGCGTAATGTTAATAATGCTCAGAAGATCAAGGACTTTCAAAAACTATCTATGATGATGATGATTGCCTGCTCTTCATAGTTGCACTGATGGACAATCCTTAAAGGGATTGACCACTTGTAGCACAACCCCTTCCGATTCCACGTTTCCCCCAGGTAAAATAACAAAAAAGCATATACTCACCTCTTGTGCTGCCGCTGTTCCCGCTGTATCTGTACTCACGTTCCAGGGGCTCACATGATTTTTTGGCCTGTTTTGACATCACACGCGCCCTGCGTCCAATCACAGCCAGCTTCCTTCTCCTCACCTCTGGACACAGGAGCAATCAACAAGAAGCGAGTGCTGCAGCTGCCACTCACTTCCTGATGATTACCTAATTTGTCCAACGGCGGGGAGAAGGAAATCGGCTGTGATTGGACGCAGGGCGCGTGTGATGTCAAAACAGGCCAAAACATCATGTGAGCCCCTGGAACGTGAGTACAGATACAGCGGCAGCACAAGAGGTGAGTATACGCTTTTCTTTTTATTTTACCTGGGGAAAACATGGAATCACAAGAGGTTGTCCTAGTAGTGGACAATTCCTTTAATATCAGACACCAATGTGCAACGGGAGTCCTTCAAAACATGAACCTCCTGTATCCCACCGATATAACACCATCAGCCCCAAATTTACAGCATGAAGATGGTAAACGTCCACCTATAGCAGGTACATTACATCTGACATTCTGCTACAACAACCACCAGGAGTGGAGATAACAAACTATGCGTATACCCCTCAGATACCACGGCCAACACTGACTGCAGCATCAAAGAGGTTAGAGAGCCCCCCCTAGTATGTCGGGTCGGCTGGATGAACAGCACTCTGAGCCAAAAGAAAGAAAAACAACCAACCAAAGCTCATCCATTATGTGGGGTAAGATTTCCCCTGTATTAAAGGGTTATTCCCATCTTCATAGATGGACACTCTCTAAAAATTCCTGAAAAAATGAGCACTTTCTCAATCTACTTCTTATTAAAATTTTCATTGGCTCTTGAGGTGTGAACACTTCTAAACTACATTGTCAACATGTCAAAAATAGCTGAAAATTCTAAATAGGCAGAAAATTAAAGTGCTGTTTTTCACAATTAATACTTCACAGCACTTTCTATCAAGATGGCATTAAAGGGGAACTCAGGGGAGATAATGGTTTTGTACTGTCTCTGCCCTCCTACAGGATGAAGCAGAGCTGGGCACTACAGTTCTAGGATCTTATAAATCAATAAAATCATATCTGCTCCTCAGCACTGACCCCTCCCTTTGGGGACAGAGAGAAGATTCAGGCATGCTGCTGCTGAGAGTAGGTAACCTTACAGGGGACAGGAAGCTACCAAGTTGAAATGGGGGAGGGGGGGGGAGACCATGGAAGTGCTGAATAAATCAATGTAAAGTAGTGCTCTGCCCTCTGCTCCTAGCCTAATACATGACGCTACACATCATGCACCATCATAAATCAGACAATCACAGCGTGTATTTAGATCTTCTTGGTGACATAATTGCTATTTGAAGGGAGAACACCCCTGTACTTACATTACATAGGATGGTTTAGAAACTGGAGAAACCATGGAGTATATTGCAGTATAAAATTTATATTTCTTAATTCAAGTGCTAAAATACGTGTATCCACTTTTTATCACGTATTTTAGCACTTGAATAAATATAAAATTTTATACTGCAATATACTCCATGGTTTCTCCAGTTTCTAAATTGATCTATAGGAGATTGTGTAAAAAACATCCCCTGATTGGTGATGTGGCTCACCAGGGGTAATACTCTATAATGCTGATCAAGGAATTGTTTTTAATTACATAGGATGGGGCTGGATTGTAATGTGACCATGGGGACAGCGGCCACACCCCCTGCCCATACAGAAGTATGAGGGGGCAGGAATGTAAAATCATCATGCAACTCTCAGCGTCCACGCCCCCCGACACCTCCTGATGTCAGCAGCAAGACAATGTTCTCTCTGTTGAGTGCTGGAGGGCAGATATGATTTTATTGATTTATAGGAGATCAATAGATCCTAGAACTGTATTGTACAGCTCTGCTTCATCATATAGGAGGGAAGAAACAGTACTTTTTTCTTAATCTCCCGGAGTCGCCCTTTAAAGTAATGAATATATCAGGACCTCCAGCATACACTTACTTCTTACAGTGGCCGCACCATGGAGCGAAGAACTCAACAAACCAAACGTCCTCACTGTTCAATACTAGTTTGTCAAAATTGTCATCTGTCAGTTCAATGACTTCCTTCTTGCCTCCAGAGCTTCTCTGCTACAGAATATAAAATGAAGAGAATATAAACATTAATCAACCTCCTCCCCAAAAATATTTACATTCAATTACCGTACATAGACTGTCTTTTTTACAGTGTTTTTTAATGCATTAACCCTCAGCAATCAGCTGCAACTATGAGGTAACCAAAACAACAAGCTTATAGTTCCTCTGCAGTGCCTCCAAAGGGAAAATAAGGTATAACATTGTTTGGTCCTCCGGCCAGAGATTATTATTTTTTTTTATGTTCAAATGTTTTTATTAAAACAAAATAATAGACACATCAAAAGTAGCTACCTCAGTTCAAACTTAGAGATAATGTTATATACATGTATGTCACAATACTCATTCAGCCTTATTTCTAACACATGAGTGGCAAGATAATGTTGAAGTGGCTATGAATCTTGAGAACTGAGAGGTATTGACCTGTACAAATTGTCTACTTACTAGCGTGTTGTAATAAATGCGTACAGTTTTTTTTTTTTTTCATCATAACAAGTATAAGTTTAAAAGAAAAGAAAGGGAATAAAAAGGAGGACAAACAAGGGAAGGGAAGATTATGGTATTGTGGCATCGATTGTAGTATGAACAGCTCAAAATAATCAACCATGGCGGTAAGGATTTCTACTCTTATTTTCTAAAAGTCAATCCAACGTCAAGGCCCACAATCCACATTAGGGGTTACATGAAGGTTCCAAGCATGCCATTTCGACTTGTACTTAGTCAATAAATTGTTCCTCATGGCATATGCATACTCATAAGCATTATGACGAGCTATTGATTCGGCCAAGTTGTCAATAGTGGGAGGAAGGGGATCTCTCCATTTCATAGCTATAGTGTGTTTTGCAGCAAGGAGGATATGTGCGATGATTGGTCTATGTACCCTCGGGAATGCCTCCAAGCCCAAAAGAAGTAGTACTAGGTTGGGATTTAATTTTAAGTGTAGACTAGTTAGTGAGTTAATTAGGGACTCCACTTCAAACCAGAAGGACTTAAGCACAGCACATCCCCAGAAGATGTGAGTCAGACCACCAACATCTGTGCAATTCCTCCAACAAAGATCCGAATTGTTGTCGCTGATCTTAGCAAGCCTAGCTGGGGTATAATACCATCTAGTATAAATTTTGTAATGAGTCTCCAGGAGAGAAACACATGGTATATAACGGTATATAATTTCAAGATTGCGCTGTAAGTCAGTTAGTGATATAGATATCCCCAGTTCTTTTTCCCAAGTAGCTATATTAGGTGTAGGTTGAATGGTAGAGTCTTGGGAGAAGTGTCTATATATGTGATTTGTCTTCCAAAATATTAGAGCTCGAGGAAATTTGAACATTTGAACAATATTATAGGGTAGATAAAAAGTTAGTTTGCGAGTTTTAATTAATTTATCAATTTTTTTCCAAGTATTTTCTTCCGAGTGTTCAAGCTGAAATTCTTTCTGCAATAGTGCAAATGCTTTAAGCTTCTGATCATCACTTAGTATATCTGAAACGAATTGTATTCCCGATTCAATCCACGAAGAAATTTTAATCCTCGGGGACAAATATTCAAGAACATCAACATTCATCCAGGAGGGAGAAACCAAAGGATATGTTTTGATGGAGATTTTTTGAAGTAACCGCCATGCTTGAATCGCCGATTTAACAGTGGGTAATTCCGGTAGAGGTTTAGATTTGTCACACAAATGAGCAATGGTCGTCAGGTGAAGTCTCGTTAGTAAACATGAGGATTCCTCAACCGTGAGCCAAACCGGCCCCTCCCCTCTCACCCACCAAGTCTGGCTAAGTTTAACCAAATTTGCTTGATAATAGGAAGTCAGGTTTGGGACAGCAAGCCCACCATGGCTTCTACTTTTTTCCAGGGTTAATTTGGCCACCCTTGGCTTCCTCCCTGCCCAGATGAAAGCCGCTAGTTGGGACTGCAATTTTTGCAGCCATTTCTTTGGAATCAGCAGAGGTAACGAACGGAAAATGTATAATAGTTTAGGAAGAAGGCACATTTTATAAGCTGCAATTTTACCTAGCCAGGAGATCTCAAGTTTAGCCAAATGTAAGACATCCGACTGCAGGGTTTTGAAGATTTCGCTCATGTTAACATCCATAATCGTTGAGATAGGAGTAATTAATTGGATACCAAGATAGTTCATGGATTTGCTGTCCCATGACAACGGGAACTTCCCTTTAAGAATTTCCAAGTCTTTGGGTTTTATATTTAAGTGGAGCGTTTGAGTTTTGTTTAAATTTATTTTATAATAAGAAACTTCTGAGAATTGAGATATAGTGGATAAGATATGTTCCATAGAGTTGATGGGGTCAGAGATGGTGAGGAGAACATCGTCAGCAAATAGTGAAATTTTGTAATTATGCTCATGTAAAGAAATACCCTTAATTAAGTGGTTGGATCTTATTTTTTCGGCTAATGGTTCTATATATAAATCGAAGAGGGTGGAGAGAGGGGACAACCCTGACGGGTACCATTGTTGAGTATAATTTTATCCGAAAGGACTGAATTGGTCATTATCTTTGCAGAGGGACAGGAGTAGAGGGATAGTATTGCATTAAGAATATTACCTTCAAAACCAAATTTTTGTAATGTCTTGAACAAATATCCCCAATGAACCCTGTCGAACGCTTTTTCAGCGTCGACAGCGATTAACATAGCAGGGGTTTTAGATTTTTCAATATAGTGTAACAAGGTAATGGCACGTCTGGTGGCATCTGAGGTACCTCGTCTGGGAACAAAGCCCACCTGATCCCTCTGCAAAAGCTTCGGAGTAACTGTCTGAAGACGTGAGGTTATCGTTTTGGCTATAATTTTTAGGTCAGTATTTAACAACGAGATGGGGCGATAATTCGAGACATTCTCAATATCTCCCTTATTTTTATATAAAACTGCGATAGTAGCCTCCTGCATCTCTGCCGGGATAGCTTGCGTATTGACAAAGGTAGAGTTAAGAAGCTTAGTAAGAAAAGGAGCAAGAGAGTTTTGGAAGGTGACATAATATTCATTTTGCAGACCATCAGGACCCGGGGACTTGTTTTTCTTAAGCAAGGCTATTGTTTCCAATACCTCAGCGTCCGTAAACGGAGAGTTTAATAGGGCAAGATCAACTTCAGACAGGGATGGGAGGTCAACAGAATTTAAGAAGGCATCTATATGTGGCATAGATGGTTGGGGCAACATCAGATCTTCTTTTAAGGTATAAAGGGTACGGTAGAAATCTGCAAAAACATTAGAGATATCTGTGGGATTTTTAAGTGTTGTATGGGATTTGTCTCTTATTTGGAGTATTTTTGTCTTATTTCTGTGAATTTTAATTCTATTCGCGAAAAGTCTGCTGGGTTTATTCATAGAATTATAAAAGTTCCCCTTCATTATACGTATGTATTTGTCGTAGTCTGCCGTGAGCATTTGGCTAAGTTGAACCCTCAATTTGAGGATTTCCTTATGTGTGTCTTCAGTGGGGGTTTGTTCCTGTACTGATTCCAAGTTCTTGATTTGTTTAATTATGTTTTCTGAGTTGCTTATTTTGTCTCGTTTTAGTCTATTATTAAATTGTATTAGTTGGCCTCGAATAACCGCTTTATGAGCAGTCCATAATGTGGATAGTGGAATATTATCAATGTCGTTTTCACTGAAATAATGATCTATCGCCCTTTGTATTTCTATCTTATATTGTGGGTGACGAAATAGAAAGGAGTTCGCCCTCCACAAATTCCTGTCAGAACGGGGATGGCATTGGTTAAGTTCAAAGACAAGTGGGGAGTGATCAGACCATGATCTGGGCAAAATTCTAATAGATTTGATATATTGCAATGATCGAATATCAGTCAAGAGTAGATCTATTCTAGCAAAAGATTTGTGAGCATCTGAGTAATGAGTGAATTCAACAGACGAAGAGTTGATGCACCTAAAGGTATCATAGAGGTCTTCCCCATTCATCCAAGAATCAATAGAGGTATTGGCATTTCTATTTTTGTTTGATGAGTCCATTAATGGGTTGGGGACCGCATTATAATCTCCAAAGATAAGAAGGTGACCTTTCTTAATTCCCTGGACAATTTTTATTAATTTCTTCAGAAATGTAATTTGACCTGTATTTGGGGCGTATAGGTTAACTAATGTGTAGTCAATGTTATCAAGTCTACACAATAAAATTATGAAGCGTCCATCTCTTCCAGACAGAACTTCCATTGTACTGGACAGATGTGTAATATTTCCACAAAAGGCAGAACTGCATAATATGACTGGGATGGAAGTCTGAACAGGGGATTTAGTAGGGTCCAGGCTGAAAAATACGCGGGTAGGAGAGGATCCGACCAAATGCAAAGGACATGTGACTTTCCACTCATTAAGGTCACTCGTATGCTAACGGTTATATTTCTAGAGCACTACCTTCCTCTGATTAATAGATTCAATTCTTCATGGGTGTAAACACTCCCCCTATAGACCACCTGCAGAGAATGTGTTATGGTCCAGTCACACACTACGATATCGGTAGTGCGTCATGGCTTTTTGGGCGGAGCAACCACGTCGTTGCATGTGACAAGTGCAAACGATCAATGGTAAGTCGGCTGATCGTTAATGGGAGGTTTGTGAACCGGACCTCAAACCAAACGATGATCGTACATTCAACCTCCAGCATCGGTGAGTGCGACACCTTGATAACGATGTCATTAACAACTTTGCCTATTCAGGACATAGGAACATAGACATCCAAACGACTGCTAATATCGTTCGCTTGTCGCGGAATCATTGCAGCGTCGTTAAAGATATCTGTACGTGTGACATTTCACTAGCGATCATTGAACGTTGATCTAGGTGAAGTCGGATCACTCGGACGTTGAACTGTGTGACGGGGCCTTTAAAATGGACAACTAATAATGATTTATGTATTATTCCATCTTCTGAATTGTCTTTTTTGGTAACATGAGCCCTACGGTAATGACAAATCGCAAAGCTCATGTTACACTGAACTAAATTCTTCGAATGCTTCAAGCCCATTTGCTTTTGTTTTTAACTTGGTATGTTGCGACTGTATGAAGCGCTATGTGATCGCAGGTGCTAAATAACCAAACTCATCATTTAAGAGGAGAGATGAAATGTGATTTATAATTAATCAGGACAGGGTTGTACAGAAACAGAATTGACACAGCAGTTGTATGGACTCACAAAACGTTACAGAATCTTTAGATGATAAAATGGAGGAATGCGTTACATCCGTCTTCACATGAGCGCTAAAAAGCTAAAATCGGCATGGTGTCAGCCGTTTCGGTTCAAGGAAGGCAGAACAAAAAGATGCAGTGCACAAACAAGAAGGTTCTAGATTTTGATTCCAATCAATTAAGGTAGAAGGTTAGATTCATGGCCATAGGTTGGACCTTACTCTTCATCATTGAAGCGCTAAGCATACTGCTGCTGGAAGCCGCGCTGTTGCGAACCCTGGCGATTACGTTGCCGGTAGTGTTGCTGCTGACCCTGGCGATTACGTTGCTGGCAGTTTTGCTGCTGACCCTGGGGATTACGTTGCTGGCAGTGTTGCTGCTGACCCTGGGGATTACGTTGCTGGCAGTGTTGCTGCTGACCCTGGGGATTACGTTGCTGGTAGTGTTGCTGCTGACCCTGGGGATTACGTTGCTGGCAGTGTTGTTGTTGACCCTGAGGATTGCGTTGTTGTTTATGGTACTCCATTCCTTGTTGGTGCCCGTATTGACCCTACACAGTGATAACTCAATCATAGAAAAGCAGACATAGCCAATAGTCTACAAGACATCTTCACAATTAGAGACTCTTATCTTATAAGGAGTCACATCATTAATAATTATGTGGTCACCAGAAAGCTTTTGATTGCAAAGGATTAGATTTTCCTACTTGCTCAAGCTTTTAGTTCCGATTATGGACATAAAAATGAATGGATGAAATATGGATTATAATGCGGAGGCAGAATAGTGTGTATGCATCTATAGTAACTTTTGTATCTCTACCTTATTTATAGGTTACAGTCATGTAACACCAGCTGAAAGTTAAGAAACTCTGCAACCATTTACTGTACTTTTGTTTATATCTCATGACGTTTTTTCCTTAACAGGTCCAAAAATTATTAAAATGATAAGCTTGTCAGCACTGCCCCTACATTTCTCACTGACAAAGGTTTTTTTCCTCCAGTTTTTTGGTTACTAGTGCTACCTACATTTTATTTGTCTATGCTCTTTAGTCAATCCCAAGGTGCATCATTGCACCATCATATGCCCAGTTAAAGCCAGTATCACCTATGTCTACTAGGATGACACTGATCGTCATTCATTTTCCTAGATAAAGTGGGCCATCTATATGGACACACCCAAATAAAATGAGAATGGTTGGTGAGATCAACATCCTGTTTGTGGCAAATTAGTATATGGAAGGGGAAAAACTTTTCCAGATGGGTGGTGACCATTTTGGATCCAATTTTTTTCAATGTGACACATCAAACCTATTGAGAATTTCATAAGAAAAACAATGGTGTGCTTGTGGTTTTAACGCAACTTTATTCTTTCATGAGTTAATCCAAGTTGATATCACCATTCATTCCCATTTTATTTAGGTGTATCAGAATAGATGGCCCACCCAGTAGATTGGGATTCCCAACCAACCATTATAACTTTGACAGAAGCTGTGCAGTCATCACCATTATCTGTGATAAGAGCTTTTGTCTTTCCTCTGTAGAGACCTTCAGTGGTACAATCCTTGCAATTTCATTGCTTAAGAGCCTTTAATGGCTCACATGGTGAACTCCTCCTTCAGATAAAGCCATGTAATTCTCAGGGGGGAAAAGGTTTATTGTGAGATCACATGAACCGAGATGTACACGATTTCCAAATAGGGACAAATACATAAGTTAATGCCTGCATTATGAATGAGTACACCCACTTGGAAAATGAGATTTTAGTTTATACCTCACTAGATACAAGAACAATTTCCAACTAAAACATCTGTGGAGAATTCTGAAGAGACAAGTTGTCATCACTCTCCACCCAGCTTCCGGGCTCTGACGTAGACCGTTCTTGAATCATGGACAAAGACATGGGATCCAATATGTCGCCAACTTGTTCATTCCATTCCTTAGTTCTGTCCTTGAGAATCATGGAGGTCATACAGAATACTAGAGGTTTCTAATATGGAGTATATCCATTTTTGCATCAAATAATTGAGTAAAACTGAAGATTTTGTAATGAAAGTTATATTCTTGATTTTAAGTGAAAGTTACGGGTTAAAAAAAGTCTTCTATGAAACGCAATCTGGTCACAATTTTGGAAATTGTTCTTGTATTTGTGGAGATAGTCGTTAAAATATCACTTTTTAAAGGGGTTGCACCCATTGATATATGGATTTTGTGTCTCTCTCAGCATAACAATTTCTTTTTATTACGCCATAACCTGTAGTGTTACTTCAACACTTGTGTTCTCAGAATACTTTCTACAAGGCTACTTAAAAGAGCAGAAAGCCATATAGACCAGACAACATTGGACCAGTTTTCTGTTTACATTCATTTCTAGAGTTAATGATCTGTAACATACATGCCAAATCTGCCTGGCGGGGTAATTATATTTGGCCTTAGAGGTTATACCCAATGTCTACTAGAGCCGACCCTTGGTGCACACGCACGCTCCTGGCACAGGTGGTCAGCCCCGTTCCTGTACTCGCGCCTCTTCCGGCTGGTGCCTGTTGTGTGATGTGACTCCTGCTCGCGTATACATATGTGAGTGGGGATTTGGGTCTCCTGTCGGCATAGTCAGTCGTAACGTGTGCGGTCATGTGCTCACCCCTGTCATCGCTCTGTGTGCAAATATGGGTGGCAGGGAGGGAGAAATCTAGGTTGACACTGTCACCGCTTACTATTAACTGAAGCCAGGTCTTATTCATGTGTCCCTGTTCCGCCTTTCCACTTTCTGCCAATGAAGTAAGAGGTTACATTCTCCAAGTTGATGATGTTACTCTTGATTGGTTGTTGACTGATATAAAGGGATCTTTTTTGCAGGTGTGGCGTCACCCCCAGATGAAGGCATTGTGTCGAAACGCGCGTCAGGGTTTGGCACTACACACTAAAATGTAAGGTCCGTTTTCCAATTGTAATAGCTTACTCTGGTCTTTGTCATCATATTCCATTCTTTTGTGGGTGGCTCAGTGGTTAGCACTGTACGGTGGCTCAGTGGTTAGCATTGCAGCGCTGGGGTCCTGGGTTCAATTCCCACCGAGGACAACATCTGCAAGGAGTTTGTATGTTCTCCCCGTGTTTGTGTGGGTTTCCTCCGGGCACTCCGGTTTACTCCCACATTTCAAAGACATACTGATAGAATGTTGCAAATGTATGTAAAGGCTATGGTATTAATAGGGCTATATAAGTAATTATTATTTTGTGGGGATACTTTATTTCTTGGGGTTCCTCTTCACTACATTATGACGCATTAAGTACATTCTTAAACTTTCTCAAATGTAGATATTTTTTTGAATATTAAGGTTGGCCCATGACTTTGGCCAAGTTTTTAATTTTGGCCTCTGTGTATTTGGTTTGCCATCCCAAATCTATAAAGTCAGAGCTGGCAGGATATCTGCACATGGTGTTGATCTAATAAGGAATTGGAGAATCTACAGAATGAATTTTACACAATCCCCAATGGAGGATTTCATGCAGGATGATTGTTGATGAGTAATTGTGACAATCCAGAGCAGACCTCATAAAGAAGCCACGTTATAAAATCAGACATCAACGCTATGTCCAAAGATATTAGAAACTTCAATCAAAGTAAAGATATTTAGCATTCAGAGCAAAGGACGGAATATATTGGTAAATCAATCACTAAAAAGCAAAGCCCAAGGCTTCTTCGTCCATGGATTGCACCACTGCTGCCTGGTATGATGTAAAAACCATGCAACGTCATCTACAGCCTTATTACCTCTCACGGGAATAACCCGTTAAAAGGGAGGCTCTCAGGTAATTTTTCAGTATGGTGCCAATAGTACCCTTGTATAGTGCTCAGGTCGACCTTTCAGAATATGTAATAATCATTACTGTAGATTCTTGATATAAGCATCTTCACACCCCGCAGACAGTTGGCTGCACTCGTCCGGTCCATTACTGTCACCACCGAATAGCCAGCAGTATATAAATGTTCATTTATCATTCCCTCCCACCTGTGCCTCACTACCAGTTTCATTTTCCTGTTCTGCTTCTGATGGGGAGTCAGAGGGAGTGGTGGCAGGCACATATCAGATATGTAATAGCTCAGCTAGGCAAGATAATTTCCTCCATCTGTTCCTCTGAGCACAAGCCTGTGCTGTTTGTGAGAGATTCTGTGTGTTTGCTTGAACATTTGTTTGTCTGCAGACAGGAGGATACAGACCCCCCCCCCCCCCCCCCCCCCCCTCTCCATGCAAGTGATGTACACTAAACTTTCCTTGTGAGCTTGCAGATCAGGGAAGTGATGTCACTACATGAATATTCATTCCTTGGGGAATGTGCAGCAGAAAACTAAGTGATCACTCACTGTGATTGACAGATGGAACAAATCTCTTATTTTGCAATTTACGGAGGATATATGGAAAGTATAAATAAAAGAAATACATGAATAGAGAGAGCTTCGCCAGAGGAATTGGAAAATGATAGCAGTTACATATGGATTTTTGACTTGACAGATTCCCTTTCAATTCTTTTCTTCAATGTTAGAAGAAATGTTGTAGAGTTGGATTTTTAACTTGCTTTGAAGAAGTATAGCATAAAGTCAGCGTATTACAGCCTGAGCAGACGTCCCTGAAACACAGACCAAAACGCACGGACTGTCTGCGGGTCTCATAACCCGAATGAGACACCTTCTGATATATAGGAGACTCGCGGACAGTCTGGGCTTGGGCTGAGGTTCACAGACGCCTGCATGGTCCCTTGCTCTACAGTGCTTGGTAATTGCAGCCAATGGTCCAGGTGTCACCCCTACCACAGTCTAAAGCCCCTGTTACACGGGGAGTTATCGTCGCCCATTACAGAGGCGACGTGGGGGCGTGGCGTATCGCCAGCGTCATCGCCTCATCTAAAGGGGCGATGTCGGCCCCGCTGGGCGGTCGCCTGGTGTCAGAGCAGTGCTCTGAAACCAGGCGACAATCATGGGGCGATGTGTGCACTTCGCCCCATGTAACCGGGCACCGGCGACCTGTCAGGCGATGGGAGCCATAGGCTCCCATTGTTCTGCATCTCTGCTGGGGTTTCCAGACACCCCCGGTGGCGATGCTGCCTGACATATTGCCGGCGCAGGGCTGGAGGTGTCGCCCCGTCTAACCGGAGGACAGTGACGCTGGCGGGGCGCCAAAAACGTGCACGCACCCAAGAGTCGCCGCCGACATCCCCAGCCCCGTCGCCAGGTGTGACGGAGCCTTAACAGTCTAATGATTGCTCAACATCAAAGAAGTGTGTGAAATGCATTTCCTCACTTATACCTCTAGCGTATAACATACAATTAACCAGACAAGTGGACACTGGGGAACACAATTTTTTAGGAGTTAGGTCAGACAACTGTTCTTAATTAATTTTTGGATGCTGAATCCAGAAATGATCTCAGTTTTTCTCTATCACATCAAGTTTTTGAACTATAGGATTTTTGTCTTCTCAAAAATATGTAAACTACTGTACCTAAAAAGTGTGTTTTTTTTTTTTAAATAGTACAAATATGAACAAAAAATGAAATATATAAGAAATAGGCACGACAAATATGTTTTTTAACACCATCATGTTTTTTACAAAGGATATATATATATATATTGTAATCAGATAACAAGTCTTATTACAGATATCAGTGCAATTGTGCATCTCTGGCAGGTGAGTTGTGGAGGAAAAACTTGACGTGCTAGAAAAAAACTGACTACATTTTTGGAATCAGCATGCCAATTTTAGTATAAATCACCTCAAAAACCTAACTCCTAGGACTGAGTGTGTCTATGCCTCCTGGTCCAACCCCGGCCCCATCACTAAGTGGCAATTTTTTTTGTACATGTACAGAAAGCTTCTAATCAGTGGTGTGGGTGGGCTTATACACAGCTCAGTATTCAGAGCTTTGCAGCAGAGAAACTACAACTACTGCACCCAGTAAATTACATCACTGGAATCAGGGTCTCTGCCCCTGCATCATGCTGCTCTCAGATTCCATAGCAAAAACCTGCTGACAGATTCCATTTGTAGAAATGACATATGCACTTTAGATTTCAATCTGATGCTTTTCAAAACCTTTTCTTCAAGTGGAGAAAACAAAAACACTAACAAAAAAAACCCAAACCTTCTCATACGAATAGCAACATAGATTTCCCATAGAAATAAATAGATTTTCCAAGTGCTGTTGTGAGGCAGATTTTGGAGTAGATCCACATCCTTACTATGAGGAGATATTAACTTCAAAGTATAGTCAGGACAGAAACTAGAACTGTTCATTATATGTCAATTAAAGGCCCCCCCCCCATCCATCTCCATGAATGATTACACATCACCAGGATCTGCCACTGCTTAAAGTGTAACGGCTGGTGTAATTTCATCAATCAATCAATAGTGCACATGAAAATAAGTCACTTTGTAATATATCTTATCAGACAAAAAGAGAATTTTGTTTACGTACCGTAAATTCTTTTTTCTTTAATCATCAATGGGAGACCCAGACAATGGGGTTAAGGGCACTGCCCTCCGGAGGCCACACTAGGTACTACAAGTTTGTAGACACCGCCCCCTCCGCTTATAAACCCCCACCGCAGGGAATATCCTCAGTTTGGTCCATAAGCTGCGAGGAGACAAAATAACCACACCCGAAACCTCGGGAAAGAAACCGTGAACGAAACGGTCCAACAACCCGGAATAAACTGTTCCAACTGGGAACAAGTCAAATGTGACAACATCCAACGGAACAACTGGGTGGGTGCTGGGTCTCCCATTGATGATTAAAGAAAAAAGAATTTACGGTACGTAAACAAAATTCTCTTTTTTCTGGTCATCATAATGGGAGACCCAGACAATGGGGATGTCCTAAAGCAATACCCCAGGGCGGGAAGAGTTCCTCAAAAGACGGATAACACATGGTCCCCCTCAAAGGTGGGAAACCGCCGCCTGGAGGACCCGCCTGCCCAAACTTGCATCCGCAGAGGCATGGGCATGCACCATATAGTGCTTAGAAAAAGTATGCAGGCTTGACCATGTGGCTGCCTGACACACCTGTAGAGCAGAAGCTCGATGTCGCAAAGCCCAGGAGGCACCGACAGCTCTGGTCGAGTGCGCCTTCAATCCCACCGGGAGAGGCAGACCGGAAGAACGGTAGGCCTCCTGAATGGGCACCTTGATCCATCTGGCCAAGGTTGATTTTGATGCCGCGGACCCCTTACAGCGACCCGCTGTAAGGATGAACAAGGAGTCCGACGTCCGGAAGGAGGCAGTCCTGGACACATAAATGCGCACAGCCCTCACCAGATCCAGAGTGTGGAGGTCGCGCTCAACCTGATGAACGGAAGCGGGACAAAATGATGGAAGCACAATCTCTTGGTTCAGGTGAAAAGTGGACACCACCTTAGGCAAGAATTCTGGCCGTGGGCGTAACACCACCTTGTCTTGGTGAACCACCAGGAAGGGTGACTTGCACGAAAGTGCAGCCAATTCTGAGACCCTTCTCAGAGACGTAATTGCCACCAAAAATACCACTTTCTGGGACAGACGAGAGAGGGGAACTTCCCTCAGCGGCTCAAACGGCGGTTTCTGCAGTGCCGCCAGGACCATGTTAAGGTCCCAAGGGTCCAGTGGTCGCCTGTATGGCGGAACCACCCGAGACACCCCCTGCAGGAATTGACGGACCTTCGGGAGGAGCGCTAAACGTCTGTCAAACAGCACAGACAGCGCTGACACTTGACCCTTCAGGGAGCTGAGGGATAACCCCAACTCCAAACCCAACTGTAGGAAAGCCAACAGGGTCGGAACAGACAAGGGCCAAGGAGACCGTCCACCAGAGGCACACCAGGAGAAAAAGATTTTCCACGTCCTGTGGTATATCTTTCGCGAAACAGGCTTCCTAGCCCGATTCATAGTGGCAACCACTGCAGGGGAGAAACCCCTGGATGTCAGCAGCCAGGCCTCAAGAGCCATGCAGTCAATCTGAGGGCCCTGGAGTTGAGGTGGAAGAATGGGCCTTGCGCGAGTAGATCTGCGCGTTCTGGAAGAGCCCACCGGTGTCCGCCTGACAGTCGCCACAGGTCCGGGTACCAGGACCTCCTGGGCCAATCTGGTGCCACTAGAATGGCTACTCTGCACTCCGTCCTGATCTTCCACAGCACCTTGGGAATCAGAGCTAGAGGCGGGAACACATACGGCAGATGGAATCTGGACCAACTCAGGATCAGGGCGTCTGCTCCCAGAGACTGGGGATCCCACGACCTTGCCATGTATTGCGGCACCTGATGATTCAGCCGCGAGGCCATCAGATCCACGTCCGGAGTGCCCCATCTGCTGCAGATTTCTCTGAAGACATCCGGATGAAGAGACCACTCTCCGGCGTCCATCCCCTGCCGGCTCAGATAGTCGGCCTCCCAGTTTTCGACCCCTGGGATGTGAACTGCGGAGATCAGGCAGTTGTTGTCCTCCACCCAGGATAGGATGCGGTGGACTTCGGCCAGAGCCTGTGCACTCCTGGTTCCTCCTTGATGATTTATATAAGCGACGGCCGTCGCATTGTCGGACTGAACCAGAATGGGTTGTCCGGAGAGGAATTTCTGAAAAGCCAGGAGCGCCAGATAGACCGCCTTGATCTCCAGCACGTTGATCTGCAACGCCGACTCCGACTGAGTCCAGAGGCCTTGGGCCCTGTGGTGTAAGAACACCGCCCCCCAGCCCTTCAGACTGGCGTCGGTGGTCACCACTAACCATGACGGTTTGATGAAGGACCGGCCCCGAGATAAGTGACGTGGTTGTAGCCACCACTGCAGGGAATCCCTGGTCGGTTGGGAAAGGGTCACCAGCCGATTCAGAGAGGTCGTCCTCTTGTCCCAACTGCGGAGGATCTCCAGCTGTAGAGGACGGAGGCGAAATTGTGCGAAAGGCACCGCCTCTATTGCTGCCACCATGTGCCTCACCAGCTTCATCAACACCCGCAGGGATGATTGTGGGGACAGGAGGATCTGTTGCACTCCTGAATGGATGGCCAGTTGTTTGGCTCGTGGTAGAGACACCAGGGCTGAGGCCGTGTTGAAGTCCATGCCCAGATATGTCAATGACTGGGTCGGAACCAGAGTTGACTTCTGAATATTGAGGAGCCAACCGAATTGTTCCAGAGACCTCATGGTCACATTCAGGCTCTCTTGACAAAGGTGTTCCGATGGCGCCCTGACCAGCAGGTCGTCGAGATAGGGAATGACGGTATGTCCCTGCACATGCAGGAGAGCCATCATAGAGGCCATCACTTTCGTGAACACCCGCGGAGCCGAGGCCAGACCGAAAGGCAGCGCCACGAACTGGTAGTGTTCGTCCCCCACTGCGAATCTTAACCAGCGTTGATGAGCCGGTGCAATGGGCACGTGAAGGTAAGCGTCCCGAATATCTATGGACGCTAGGAAGTCCCCCTGTGACACAGCCGCGATCACGGAGCGCAGGGATTCCATGCGGAACTTCCGAACCAACACGTGGCGGTTGAACAACTTTAGGTCCAGAACCGGGCGAAAAGAGCCATCCTTCTTTGGGACGATAAAGAGGTTGGAGTAAAAACCCCTGAACCTCTCCCCAGAAGGTACTGGGACCACAACTCCGTCCTTGCGGAGACTCTCCAACACCAGATGAAAAGCCTGAGCCTTTTCTGGGGACGGGACCGACCGATGGAATCGGTGTGCCGGCTGTGACGTCAGCTCTATCCTGTAACCTCTGGAGACTATGTCTCGTACCCACTGATCTTGGACTTGGAGTAGCCATCTGTCCCGAAAAAGAGACAGGCGGCCCCCCACCTGTGGGGAGGTAGGATGAGAGAGCGAGTCATGCGGAAGCGGGTTTGGGGGTGGCAGCCGCTGCCCCCGCCGGCTTCTTCTGGCGACCCTTGGGACGCCACTGAGTAGAGGGCTTGCTCCTTCTGTCCGCTCGGGCAGACGATGCTGAAGGTTGTGAACTGGACCGAAAGGACCACTGTTTAGGGTTCCTCTTTACGGAATACCGTGGCTTAGGTTTATTCTGTGGGATTTTTGACTCCGCAGAATCCTTTATCAACTTGTCCAGTTCGGTACCAAAAAGCCTGTCGCCAGAGAACGGAAGATTTTGCAAAATCTTCTTGGACGTGGCATCTGAGTCCCATAGACGCAGCCACAACAATCTGCGGATCGCTATAGCATTGGCCGAAGCCACAGCTGAGCGAGTGGCAGTTTCCAGTGTTGCCGTCCTGGCGTAATCCGCATAGGCCCTTGCTCTATCCGTGAGCGCCAGGACTTCTGAGCTGGACCCTGCCAGGTCAGCGATACCGTCCAAACAGGAGGTGATCGCCTGCAGAGTCCAGACCGCGGCAAAATTAGGGGCAAATGAAGACCCCACAGCCTCATAAGAAGACTTGGCGAGTTGCTCGACCTGTCTATCAGTAGCATCCTTCAATGAGGAGCTATCAGAGGCAGAGAAGAGGGAGCGTGCAGCAATCCTGGTCATGGAAGCGTCCACCTTCGGGGACTGCGACCACTCCTGAAGCACCTCCTCAGGGAAGGGGAAGCGATTGTCCTTAGATTTACGGACATAACGCCGGCCAGGATGAATCCTGGGAGCTCTAATCACCCTTCCAAAGTTAGTGTGATCCATAAAGGAGCCACTTGGTCTAGCCTCCGGCCGCAGCCATTGGTAGACCTCCTTCGGGTGAACGGTCACCTCCTCAGGGGGTGTCACGAGACGTAAAGTCTCGTTGATGGAGGACACCAGATCCTCCACCCCCTCTGGTGGTTCTGACACGGACCCGAGTAATGAACCCCCATCATCCTCGTCCCCCTCAGAGAGACCTTCCTCCTCAGAGAGTGTCTGGGGCTCGGGTGAATCCTCACGTCGAGTCCGCTTAAGAGGTCTCACAGCTGAGGCAGGGGACACCCGGGGATAATATGAAGGAGCAGCTGGGTTTTCCAGCCTCCTGGTTAGTACCTCCAGGGATTGCGACATGGAGGACAGCTGGGATAACATAGATTCATTTATCTTGTTCTGTGTCTCCCATGGCCCTGGGCCCACATGGACCACAGGGTATAGCACCGGAGCTGCTGTCTCCTTTGCAGTCTCAGCCCGTGCCTCTGGGCGTCCGCAGTTATTGCAGGACCCCTCAACCAGTGTCCCGTTGCACGTAGCACAGGCAGTGGTGTTACTTGCCGCCTTAGCAGCGCTCTTCCCAGCTGAGGACATCCCTACAGCAGGGAGAAAAAAGCCGATCTTAAAAGAAAACCGGTACAACCGGTGGCTTACCAACCGCAGTAATGCGGTGGAGGAAGCGGTGTGTGCGTGTGTGGCCTCCGCGAGGTTTTCCGGTCTCCCCTGAATTGAGTGCAGCCGTGCACTTCAAGCAGATCCCAGCCGGGAAGTGAAGGGAAAGATGGCCGCCGACAGACTAACTGTGGGCGGAGCCGAAAACACGCGGGAGCACACACGCACGCCCATTAATGACGTCACCGCCTGGGCTGCTTCCATCTCCTCAGGCAGCCTCAGTAATGAAGGCGCCGAGGCCCGCAGCGCGGGAAGTACCGTGACACAAACACAATACTAATGGCTGCAGACAAAAGTCTGTAGCCGACAGCCGCAGCCCCTGTGAGACACAGGGCGGTCAGCCAGAGTGGCCCCAGCACGGGGTCCACCGCCAGAACCGCGGACCCGAGGGTACGCGCGGTCTGAGTGTCCCAACACATATAGTGCCGACACTACCCCCAGGCACACCGGAGACACACAAGGTGCCTCAGTGCCGGTCCGGTCTGTAAGCACCATTTAGGGAGGCCTCGGACGGGGGTGCAGCACCAGTCCGGTCTGTAAGCACCATTTAGGGAGGCCTCGGACTGGGCTGGCTCCAGTCCGGTCTGTAAGCACCATTTAGGGAGGCCTCGGACGGAGCGGAGCTGTGCAAGGCTCCATTCTCCCACTTTCCAGAGCCCCCAAACAGGGATGGGAAGGAGTGCGACAGCGTACCGGGAGGACACGCAGTGTCCAGGCTCTAGGCCCTCCGGTACCTCGACCTGCGTGTTCCCTAAGGGTGAGCAGGGAGACTGCCGAAAGCCCCCGATTGGGACCATATTACCTTGTCTTCAGACGCCATCACGTAAGTTGTGAGGATGCAGTGAAGTGCAAGCAAAGCGTGATCCTCCGAGCACACTAAGTTAAAAACTGAGGATATTCCCTGCGGTGGGGGTTTATAAGCGGAGGGGGCGGTGTCTACAAACTTGTAGTACCTAGTGTGGCCTCCGGAGGGCAGTGCCCTTAACCCCATTGTCTGGGTCTCCCATTATGATGACCAGAAAATTAGCATCTTTCTCTGCCAGAATTGATCAGTGATTATCAACACTCTCAATTCTGAAGTAAAATCTGTATGCAGTGAAGACTTTCCCATTACTGGGATAGGAGATGGAAGCTGGTACTGATGAGATTCTATGATGATGGGAGAAGCTAGAGGCAGAAGGAGGAGCTAGAGGCAGAGCTCCACCCCTTCCCCCACTCTTCTACCTACATGGCACTTGTTAGTGATGAAATTCTAAATAGAAGAGGGGGCGAAGCTCTAGCTCCTCCCTCTTCTATCTACATAGAATCTCATCAGTACCAGCTGCCATCTCCTATCCCAGTAATGGGAAAGTCTTCACTCCATACAGATTTGACCTCAGCATAGAGAATGTTGATAATGATTGATCAATTCTGGCAGATAAAGAAGCAGATTTATATGAGAAGATATATTACAAAGTGGCTTATTTTCATGAGCACTATTGAATTATGGAATAATTAAAATGACAGTTACACTTCAATCCTCGCGGGTGGTCAGGCCTCCTCGCGCTCCTCAGCAACAGCCTTGGTATACTGCCACCTCCATTATTCAGATGGGGCAGGACTTTGGTCCCTGTGACGCATAGGACACAGTCGGACTCATATGGACGCTCCTATAGCTACCTGTTTTCCAGAGTCACCACCTCCTCTACCACCAAGACGATCCTTCACCAGAGACCGGAGGGCATTTAACGCACCATCAACAATGGCTTCGCTGGTTCTTCCTCCTGGAAAAGAACATGGAAGATGCATTCAGCAAAACAGCTGATCATAAACAAACATGTGTTAATTGGGGATTTGTATATTGATCCAGGGAACTAGTCCGATTGCTGTATGCGGAGTCAGGAAGGAATTTTTCCTCTGGAGCTAGGCGTCTTAGGGGGTTTTTACCTTCCTCTGGATCAAAATGTTCATCTATAGTCTGCACCCCTGCAGTCGGTGTGGGGGGGGCTAGAGCTGACCATTGTGAAACGAGACTGGTTTGTAATGAGACATAGCTCAGCTCTGCTGTTTCTTTACACAAGATCTGCAGTGATTAGTGAGGAAACGAGGAAGTGATCTTTTACCTCCTGTCTGACGCCCAGCATTCCTCCCCGCCCCCCAGATTGTTATTTCATGGGTGTACAAATGTATAATAAAACATAAATGTCAGAAGTTATCAGGTTCTCTTTGTTTGGGTGGTTCTGGGTATCATTTTAAAGGGACTCTGTCAGCAATTTTTTGTTATGTAATGTGAGAGCAGCATTAAGTAGGCGCAGAGAGCCTTATTCCAGTGATGTGTCACTTACTAGGCTGGGACGTATTTTCCATAAAATCAGAGTGTTATAAGCAGGAGATTATCACTACAGGCTGTGTAACCCCTCCCCCATCACCGATTAGCAGCTACAGCTATTGATACAGTGTACACAGAAAGCAGCCAATCAGAGGTGGGGTTATACAGGGATCAGAATTCTGAGGCTCTGCAGCAGAAAACACAGGGATATCAGAAGGACAGCGTGCAGACCTCGAAGTGACACATTGCTGGCGTTAGGCTCCCAGGCCGTACCATGCTGCTCTCAGATTACATAGATAAAACCTGGTGACACACTTTCCTTTAACATCTGAGCCCAGACGCTTCAGCTAAACAATTGGAAACTCACCTTGATAATCCTCCGGCTTGTTCTTGTTTGCCCCAAATATCTTGATAGTGGGGAGCCCTCGAACCTCAAACTGACCGGCCAAGGACTTGTGCTCATCACAGTCCACCGCGCCAACCTTCACTATTCCCTGAAACAGACATTGGACATGAGCCCGGTCACCTGCAGCGCTGCTATATACTGGATTATTAGGGCATGACGGTACATATGTCAGATACAATACATTAAAAAGAGAATAGAAAACATCTCCAGCTCCGACAATGGAAACAGTCATTTCCTATAAAACAGACTTTCAGATTTCCAAAGTGCAAATCTGGACACCGATTACAGTAATAAGAAGATCCACAAGTTTTATTTCTAAACTTCACCGCCTGATGTCACTTTATACCAATATAATAAAAGGTCATCTACACAACAAACAGGGCTGTGCTGTTTTACAGTCTGTGGAAATTATCCCAAAACACAGCATCTGTGGATTGCCATGACTGTTTCCCCTCCAGATAAGATATTGAATGGAACTCGCTGCCTCAAGGTAACCCTTGACTCCACTGTCTTCTTCAAGCCACATATGCCTTCATTATTTACCACCTGGATTACTGCAACCTCCTACTCTCTGGCCTCCCCTCTAGCACTCTCGCACCCATACAATCTATCCTATACTCTGCTGTCTAACTAATCCGCTTGTCTCCCCACTATTCCCCGGCTTCTTCTCTAAAACAATCCCTTCACTGGCTCCCCATTATCGAAAGACTCCAGATCAAAACCCTAATCATGACATACAAAGCCATCAGCAACCGGTCTCCTCCATACATCTGTGACATGGTGTCCAGGTACTTACTTACACGCAACCTGCGATCCCCTCAAGATCTCCTTCTCGTCTCTCCTCTTCCCACAATTGCATACAAGACTTCTCCAGTGCTTCCCCCATACTCTGAAACAATCTACCCCAACACACCAAACTCTCACCTACAGTGGAAACCTTCAAAGGGAACCTGAAGGTCCACCTCTTCCAACAAGCCTACAACCTGCAGTGATCCTCAGTCCATGACCAGCCCTACCCTCACCTACTGGATCCTCACCCATCACTTATAGACTGAGCCCTCTTGGGCAGGGTCCTCTCTCCTCACCCATCCCTTGTAGGCTGTGAGCCCTCGTGGGCAGGGTCCTCTCTTCTCACCTACTGTATCCTCACCCATCCCTTGTAGACTGTGAGCCCAAATGGGCAGGGTCCACTCCTCACCTACTTTATCCTCACCCATCGCTTGTAGACCGAGCCCTCTTGGGCAGGGTCCTCTCTCCTCACCTACTGTATCCTCACCCATCCCTTGTAGACTGAGCCCTCGCGGGCAGGTTTCTCTCGCCTCACCTAATGTATCCTCACCCATCCCTTGTAGACTGTGAGCCCTCGTGGGCAGAGTCCTCTCTCCTCCACCCATCCCTTGTAGACTGAGCCCTCGTAGGCAGGGTCTTATCTCCTCACCTACTGTATCCTCACCCATCCCTTGTAGGCTGTGAGACCTGGTGGACAGGGTCCTCTCCTCACCTACAGTATCCTCACCTATCCCTTGTAGACTGAGCCCTTTTGGGCAGGGTCCTCTTTCCTCTCCTCCTGTATCCTCACGCATCCCTTGTAGACTGAGCCCTCGTGGGCAGGGTCCTCTCTCCTTACCTACTGTATCCTCACCCATCCCTTGTAAACTATAAGCCCTTGTGAGCAGGGTCCTCGCTCCTCACCTACTGTATCCTCACCCATCCCTTGTAAACTATAAGCCCTTGTGAGCAGGGTCCTTGCTCCTCACCTACTGTATCCTCACTCATTCCTTGTAGACTATAAGCCCTTGTGGGCAGGGTCTTCTCTCCTCTTGCACCTGTCTGGGCTTTGCATTGTTGATGATCATTGTATTTGTTTTTATTATACCCCTTTTCCCATGTAAAGAACCATGGAATATTAATAACAGAAAAAAAAAAAAAAACACAAAACCCAATATCCAGAGAGGTCATGAAGATTACTGCCGAACCTGAAGTCACATTCCCGGTCTCTATTTACCTTCAATGCAGTTGCGGCTTTCTTCCAGTCCGGGGTCAGTCTCTGACAATGGCCGCACCTGTCGACAGAAATCACGATATGTCATCATTCCGTATGAAGATATTTTTACTGAACTAAAATGGTTTCTTAAAGGGGTTTTCCAGTTTCAGAAGGGCCCGTTCCCAGCCACCCACACATACTAAAGTAATCGCCACTTTACGTGCCGTCTTGACTGCGGCTTCTGGTGTCTATTACGGACGTCACTTTGACAGCGCTGCAGCTCATCAGTGAACTCTGCCCAGGTACGCGGTAAAAACCCCGGAGCCAAGTGATGGTCAGCGCTGTCACCAACTCTGCAGACAATAACCAGTAACAGACACTGGGAGCAGCGGCACAGCGGAAACACTGGACCCCGGAGGGCGAGTAGAGTACAATGTAGGCAGCTGGAGGAATGGGCTTTTCTGAAGCAGGAATGGGTGATCAATGTTTAATAGGTGGTGTGCTGACTGCTTGCAAGTCTCAATAACTGCAAAAGGAGGCTGAGAAGAGTTTTGACTGGCCGCCAATCCATTAAGTAACCCATACTCTATATTAAAAATAAATAATACAAATTGATGGCACTGACTCAGAGGAGGGTGATATAGATGATAGAGACTTCAGGCTGGAATATCCATTCACAATACATTTTCCCCTACAGATCTCCTGTGTCACTACAGGATGGGGTGTAGACTCAGCATCTGGCTACTTGTGCAAGGGTGAACTATTCTTAATTATGCCAGACTAACTATTCCTTTGTTCTTCAAGTCAAGTGACACGAGCCATTGTTTCAGGGAGACTGTCTGGTGCCACCTTTGTCTGCCAATTTTTGAAGGCTGAGGCAAGATTGCATCGGCCCCCTGCGATGTACTAGACAGCATCATTCAGGGGACACTTATGCAGTCAGATTGAACTGGTGACCAATGAGGGAACAACCATCTCCCACCAATCCTGTGGGGGCACAATGCCCTGAAATGGGAGCTGAGGGCTATAAAAAGGGGTCTGCTTCTGTCCCTGGTGTGATTTCTACAGAGCCTAAGGTTCACGGTTCCTGCTTGTTGATTATGGAACTGCTCAGCTGCCCAACACCGAGCCCATGAATTTGTTTGGAGAACTCCCGTTGGACAGTCCGGTCACCTGACCTGACCACATACCTCGCTATGCTCAGTCTGTTTCCTAACCATGCCACTACCTCCCTCTCTAGTGGGAACCCGCCAAAAATGGGGTGCTGCTGTACTGAGTAGTTGGTTCCACAATCAGAGATTTTGATCTCTGGCGAGCCAGCAGAAAGGTGAGATTATCACTTGCACCATCTTGTGTCCTTGCTGGGAATGTCCTATGTACTGTTGACTTTCTGTGAGCCTATAATGTCTTACTGGAACCTGGTACGCTCACCCGGTGTTGTGCAAGTAGTGTTCTGCCCACGGGAAAAGAGTGCGTGCATTCAGCGAGATGAGCCCAACCCCGGGCATCTCTCTAAAGACAGCCGAGGAAAGCAACTACTGACCCTTGTGTCTACACAGATAGGGCTCAAGACTTTAGTGCCACTGATGGATTAATTATTTGGCAAATGATCTGTGAAGGACAACACAATGTAAATTTGGGGAGACATCAGTAGGAGTGCAAGTAGGGAACATCTAGACACATTATTTAGCTGGGATGTGTCAGAATGAGCAGGAGGAGCTGGTAAGTCAAGGAGAGAAGTCGCCCCCCGACATGGGAGACAACTAATGGCTTTCCGACTGTTGTGGAACTACATCCCCAGCATGATGAGAGTTGTAGTTCACTGCGTGATCCTGTAGAACCACCAGGGGGCGTCATACTCACCAGGGAGCGTAGAACTCCACCAGCCACAGATTATCGCTCTGGACAACTTCTCTCTGGAAATTGGAGGGCGTTAACGTTACGACATCATCATTAGCAGAGTACATACACCGCGCTGCCACAAACAGCGAGCAGACGACTGCACCTGCAAGGAGAAAGAGGACTTCAATTAGAAATGTAAAAACATATAGAAAATAAAAAGGGGCAAAAATTGTTATGCATAGAAATAAAGCAATCACAGGAGAGAAAAACAGAATCTAAACAGGTCTATATAGGGCTGAGCCCAAGACGTCTGCATTGAGTCAGGGGCTGCATCAATGGGAAGCGTCGCACCTGCACACTGTATAGAGGTCAATGCTCCGGGCTTATAGTAATTATATTTTTCCATGATGGATATGAGTAAAGCAGATGCACAAGTCATCATCACAGACAGCGCCTCTGTGCCCCATAATCATCCACTAAAAAACTGCTGAGATTTTCCATTGAATTAATTTACTACCATGGAGCAAGTACAGCTGTCACCGGGAACGTCAAACGGTCACCAATCGGCTAAATGTGATAAATCACTGGCCATTTAATGGCTGAGGCTAATGGCTTCACACCATGGTTTTTGGGTCAGATTCAACCTGTCCCGGTTTTGCCTCCCATGTATCCCTATGGTGCCGGAGTGATTCTTCTTGGCCATCAGGTTGTGTTTTCTGTGCCCGATTCGGTTTTGTCCGTTGTTTCACTGTGCCCAAAATCGGAGACTGCAGCGGTTTTGGGCTCTAAAGAAGAAAAAAAAAAGTCAGACAAAATGGGACAGTCCCAGACCCGGGGCCATCCGGCGCCCATAATATGGGAGTTTATGGGCGCCGGATCCGTGAATAAAAATCAGATTGTTTCCCGGATCCGATTCTTTGCACAGAGCATGCTCAGAAATCCTGCCGTGGAAGTTTCAGCACCATGGACAGCAGCACTTCTATCACAGTCTGTGAATAAAGCACCAAGGACAGCAGCAGAGCAGACACAGGCAGACTTCAGCACCATGGACAGCAGCAGAAAACTAATCCTGCAATAAACAGGATCCGGGACCATATTTGGCCACACTTTGTGCACATCCTGTCCTGCAAAAAACAGGATATCCACCCTGACAGACAAAAACCGTGGTGTGAAGCTAATCTTAAGGCCCCGTTACACACTTCAATGTCCGAGCGATCCGACCAACGATCCGACTTGACCTAGATCGCTTGAACGTCATTCAATGATCGCTGGTGAGGTGTCACACGTACAGATAAGGCTAACGACGCAGCAACGATTCCGCGACAAGCGAACGATACTTGCGGTTTGACCACCTACGTCCTTCAGTTCTGAATAGGTGAAGTCATTAACGTCATCGTTATCAAGGTGTCACACACACCCATGCTGCAGGTTGGACGGACGATCATCGTTTGATTTAAGGTTCGGTTCACAAACCTCCCATCAATGATTTGCCCAATCATCGTTGATCGTTTCTACTTGTCACATGCAATGACTTTGTTACGACGTCGTTGCTCCACCCAAAAAGCCGAGACGCACTAAGGATATTGTAGTGTGTGACGGAGCTTTTAATGTGCCGTCACACGCTTCAATTTGTTGTTAGCGATCTCATGCATGCGTGATCGCTAACAACATTGTTCACATCGCTGGTGAGCTGTCACACAGGCAGACACACCAGCGATGTGGATCAGCGAGAACGCTGGTAACCATGGTAAACAACGGGTTACTAAGCGCCGCTTAGTAACCCGATGTTTACCATGGACACGAGCTCCCAGCATAGGCTGCGAGGCGATGGGAGCTTGTTCATCGTTGGTCTCCCGATGTCACACACAGCGATGTTGTGTGTCCACCGGCCGACTAATGATAGATTTGAGGCCCTGTCCTCAAATCTAACGATGAGGCGACTGATCGTTTGTAGTGTCACACGCAACGATGTTGTTTCGACATCGTTCAAGCGTCACAAAACACGTAACCTTTGAACGATGTCGCCAACGTTATTGTTACGTGTGACGGTACCTTTAGGCAGGAGATATTCTCATCATCAGAGCATAGAACTGCATGTTCTCGGCAGCACATTTACGTAGGGTGATGTGCTGCTGATGTGACGATTTTATTGCCAGCACGAACGATCTGACTACCTGATGAACAAGCTGTTTGATTGGTCGCCGGGTGACTGCCGACAGGTTTAATGTGCAGTCGAGTGCTGTAGTAATAATCGGGTCAGGACACTGGGCAGTGAATGAGCTGCCACCTACAGAATATGCTGAAGATTTTATAAAGCCGATATGTTGGTGGAAAATCTGCCAAGGAGGTTGTAGGTGATGTGGCCGCGCTGCTGGACGGTGTGGAATAAAAGATATCCAAAGAATCTGGGGTGTAATGAATGAGAGAGGTTTTAGTCTAAAGGCCTTGTCACACATAACGAGATCACTAACGAGATCGCTGTAGCATCACAGATTTTGTGACGCAACAGTGATCCCGTTAGCGATCTCGTTATCTGTGACACGCACCAACGATCTGGCCCCTGCTGTGAGATCGTTACATACTGCTCTGAGTCACCTCTATGTCGTTGTGCTCCCGCTGGGAACGCTACATCATTGTGTTTGACAGGGACAATGACCAACGATCTCAATGCTACGCTATGGAGTGACAATTTCCAACGACCTCCGTATAATTCTGGATCGCTAGTGCGTCGTTTTTCACATCGCTGGTGAGATACCTGTTTGACATCTTATCAGCAATGTGAAAACGACGCACCAGCAATCTCTGCACATCGTTATCGGGATCGCTGGTTCGTCGCTATGTGTGACAGGGCATTAAGGCTGGCTTCACACTGCAGTTTTTTCACTGATCAGTGTCCATCCAGTTTGTGTGCCAAATCCAGGAGAGGAACCAGGAGTGAAAGTTACAGAGAAAAAGTATAATTGAAAGATGGACACCTGTTCTGAGTTTTGGAGACAGTCCTGGTTTTGGCACACAAACTGGATGGACACTGATCAGTGAAAAACTGCAGTGTGAAGCCAGCCTTAGCCTATATTCAGACTGTGCGTTTCTTTGATGCGTTTTTTGCAGTGCACTGCTGAAAACATATCACTCATACGGCATCCCAGCAAAGTCTATGGGTTTTCATTTTTGCAGCTATACTATTACGTAAACTCATCCACGTGCTGTGTAAAACGTGTTCTATGTACACTGACCCACAATGCTGTTTTATAGACCATGTTCACACTGGACTGATACGTTTTTGGTGCTGTATTTTTTTTTTTAATCTGCACCAAAAGTCTCTGTGTCTGCCAGTAAAGTGAATGAGATTATCAATTTGCTGTGCAGACATCAGCGTGTTTGACTGCTGCGTTAGGCCAGGTTCACACATACAAATCCGTTTTTGCCTTAAATACGTTTTTGGGAACATTTTGGACATTTTTTTTCCAAAGTCCAAAATCACATGTGCGTTAACGAATGTGTGTGCGGTTTTTTAAAAAAACGTATGTGTTTTTATGCAGCATCACAAACGCGGCTAGCTGCATTTTTGGGGTGCTTTCAAGAAACGCACGCGTTTTTGTTTTTTTTAACATGGGGCCCTATGGGAAACGCATGTGTTAATGCATGGCACATATAGGCACCTGAGTTAACGCATAGTCATTTTTTCCTTAAAAACGCATAAGTCCTAAAATTTGCCAAAAATGTCCAGGACCTCAGGGGACACTATTGGCAACCTTAAAAAAACTGATCTGTTTTTCTAAGGGCTTAAAAAACGGATTTGTATGTGTGAACCTGGCCTTAGTGATGTAGAAAGCGCATCCAGAAAATAATGAGCGTCAGTTATTGCTCTGTTTTACTGCTGCACTTTCCACACCACCAACCCTCCATTACTTACCCTCCATGGTGATCCCTCAGTGAGCCCTGGCAGGACCCGTGAGTACGGTACTGACAGGACCTGACCATGTGACTCAGCCTGAGAGTCACATGACCAGGGACCTGTAAATACTCGTACTACTCACAGGAGCTGCTGGTGCCCAGGGGGAGGGGAAGAAATCACCGGGGCTCATTGTGGGATGGTAAGAAAGTGTGGGTGTCTCTGTCTTTGTCCCCCGAAAATGGAGCAAAAAAGCACCACAATTGGATGATGCGCTTGTGCTGCTTTTTTGCAGAAACTGCACCAAAAACGAATCAACAAAAAGAGCACAAACGCAAGTTATTCTTACAGGATGGATGAATCCAGAGGCGGACGGGGGCGTCTGACCTCACCTGCGCTCACTGGGGCCAGTCACCGGCTCGCTCATGCAGAAACACATGGCTTATTACCAGTAGAGTAACATGAAGCTCATGTACCCCAATGCAAAAACTCCAATGGGTCCCCCCAATTATTGCAAATCTTTAATAGAATTATTATTTTTCTATAGGACTAAGGAACTTTTGAGGCCCCCTAAGCTAGAGGGCCGGGTGCGATTGCAACCCCTGCACCTGTTGTAATTACGTTCCTGGCTGGTGGGAACGATTTCATGTGTCCACTGGAGTGTCTCCATAACTTGTATTATGGCTCGTACTGACTAGAATTTGTTATCATGGATCAGCATGGATATTCCTGTCTTACAACTGAACAACCAAGACTACTACCCGTACGTCTGCTTCAACATTGACCTGAGCAGCTAAGGCTGCGATCACACGTAGCGTATGTCACTACTTATAAAGTGCTGCGTAAATGCAGTGAAACGCAGCACCGTAACACATCCCAGCAAAAGCAATGGCTTTTGCAGGAATCCTTTCACATAGCCCGTAACTTTGCGGATGCGCTGCAAAGTGCAAAAAGAACGAGCATGTTAATTCTTTGCGCTTTTCCTCACCTCGCTGCGTTCCCCCAGAGATCTCTCTTCATACCGGCACCGTAGGACCTTGTGCAGGACCTTAAACAGCACCATGTGCCCAGGCGACGTCACCCGGTCACATGGTGCTGCAGGGTCCTAGAGCCCGACGGGGTTGAGAAGACACCGCCGAGGGTCACCGTGACAGCACGGCGAGGTAAGGGCAGGAAGAGAAGTGCAGTGACGTTCACACACAGAACACTGCATTCTGCGAGGACGTGTTCTCTTGCAGTTTTGCACCAAAAATGGATCCTCGCAAAACGCAGCAATATGCTGTGTATGAACGTAGCCTTAGACTTTGAGTCAGTGTTAGGTGCTATGTAACATACCATAGCGAATCAAGTGACCATCGGTCCTTTAGCACTGTGATGATGTTGCTGCCCAGTCTTCCCTCCAGACATACCCTTTTAATCAGTATCAAAAAGGACCGTATCTATTGTACTTATGTCCCTACTTAGCTCCTATTGTGCCAGGATACAGTACACAATCTAACTTTTAGTGAGAGAGGGGGGCCCCGGGGGAAAGAAAGAGAGGAAGACAGAGAGGGGAGCCCCGGGGAAAGAAAGAGAGGAAGACAGAGAGGGAGCCCGGGGGAAAGAGAGAGAGGAAGACAGAGAGGGGAGCCCGGGGGAAAGAGAGAGAGGAAGACAGAGAGGGGAGCCCGGGGGAAAGAGAGAGAGGAAGACAGAGAGGGGAGCCCGGGGGAAAGAGAGAGAGGAAGAGAGAGAGAGAGAGGAAGAGAGAGAGAGAGAGAGGAAGAGAGAGAGAGAGAGGAAGAGAGAGAGAGAGAGGAGAGAGAGAGAGAGAGGAAGAGAGAGAGAGAGAGGAAGAGAGAGAGAGAGAGGAAGAGAGAGAGAGAGAAGAGAGAGAGAGAGAGGAAGAGAGAGAGAGAGAGAAGAGAGAGAGAGAGAGGAAGAGAGAGAGAGAGGAAGAGAGAGAGAGAGGAAGAGAGAGAGAGAGAGGAAGAGAGAGAGAGAGAGAGGAAGAGAGAGAGAGAGAGAGAGAGGAAGAGAGAGAGAGGAAGAGAGAGAGAGGAGAGAGAGAGAGAGGAAGAGAGAGAGAGAGGAAGAGGAGAGAGAGGAAGAGAGAGAGAGAGGAGCCTGGGGAGAGAGGAAGAGAGAGAGAGGAGGAGCTGGAGGAGAGAGAGAGAAGAGAGAGAGGAGGAAGAGAGAGGAAGAGAGAGAGAGAGGAGGGGAGAGAGGAAGAGAGAGAGAGGGAGCCTGGGGAGAGAGGAAGAGAGAGAGAGGGAGCCTGGGGAGAGAGGAAGAGAGAGAGAGAGGAGCCTGGGGAGAGAGGAAGAGAGAGAGAGAGGAGCCTGGGGAGAGAGGAAAGAGAGAGAGAGGGGAGCCTGGGGAGAGAGGAAGAGAGAGAGAGAGGAGCCTGGGGAGAGAGGAAGAGAGAGAGAAAAGGAGAGGAGAGAGGAAGAGAGAGAGAGGAAGAGAGAGAGAGAGAGGAAGAGAGAGAGAGAGAGAAGAGAGAGAGAGAGGAAGAGAGAGAGAGAGAGAAGAGAGAGAGAGAGGAAGAGAGAGAGAGAGGAAGAGAGAGAGAGAGGAAGAGAGAGAGAGAGGAAGAGAGAGAGAGAGGAAAGAGAGAGAGGGAAGAGAGAGAGAGAGAAGAGGAAGAGAGAGAGAGAGAGAGAGAGAGAGAGGAAGAGAGAGAGAGGAGAGAGGAAGAGAGAGAGAGAGAGGAAGAGAGAGAGAGAGGAAGAGAGAGAGAGAGAGAAGAGAGAGAGAGAGAGGAGAGAGAGAGAGAAGGAAGAGAGAGAGAGAGAGAGAGAGAGAGAGAGGAAGAGAGAGAGAGAGGAGTGGGAGAGAGGAAGAGAGAGAGAGAGGAGCCTGGGGAGAGAGGAAGAGAGAGAGAGAGAGGAGCCTGGGGAGAGAGGAAGAGAGAGAGAGAGGAGAGAGAGAGAGAGAGAGAGAGGAGAGAGAGAGAGAGAGAGAGAGAGAGAGAGGAGAGAGAGGAAGAAGAGAGAGAGAGAGAGAGAGAGAAAGAGAGAGAGAGGAGCCTGGGGGAGAGAGGAAGAGAGAGAGAGAGAGAGAGAGAGGAGAGAGAGAGAGAGGAGCCTGGGGAGAGAGAAAAGAGAGAGAGAGAGAGAGAGAGAGAGAGGAGCCTGGGAGAGAGGAAGAGAGAGAGAGAGGAGCCTGGGGAGAGAGGAAGCTGTCACTATGGAGACGAGCACTGAGGACCAGGAGACTATCTATATACAGACATATGTTATCGATGACCGATCCCCGGCTCACCTAGCAGGATCCTGGCCATGCTCTCGCCGGTGTCTCCCCTCTCGGTGTCTGGAGCCTCTGCCTGACTTCTTTCACCAGTACAGAGCTGCTCTCTCACCTTCCGCCGTGTCCGCCTCCCATTGGTCGCTCCACGGATTCCATCATTAATATAGCCAATCAGTGGCGGCCGGGTAGCGCAGCCACCTCAGCCCCGCCCACAGCCTTACTCCGGCAAAGCGAGCTGGGGGGATCTGATTGGCTGGCGCAGGCTGATTTGTTGATGTGGGCGGGTATTTTAAGAACGGGACGTGACGTCACCCCCGGATAGAATGCTGTGAACTTTAGGCAGTGGTGTCCCTGTGTCTCCTTTGTTACTTTCCTTTCTCTCCTCCTCTGATCTCTGTCATTAGTGTTATCACGTTGTGTTGTTGCTCATTCTGTAAAGCTCCAGTGTGCACAGCAGTATGGAGGGGGATAACATTTAGGGTTGTGTTTGGTCTGTGGCAGATTCCGTTATAGCTGTAAGAAAATAATACCCAGAATGCAACACTATTTTTTAGGGACTATGATGTCAGGATGAACCCATAAACTCTGGATCATTTTTTTTATTTAACCCCTCCACCCCCGGGGATTTTCCATTTTTGTTTTTTCCCTCCCCTTCTTCCAAGAGCCATAACTTTTTTTTATTTTTCCGTCTTTATAGACAGGTGGGCCTTGTTTTTTGTGGGATGAGTTGCACTTTTGAACAACATCATTTATTTTACCATATAGTGTACAGGAAAATGGAAAAAGATCCAAATTGCCAAAAATGTGCAATTACACATTTGTTTTTTGTGTTTTTATTCGCCATATTCACTATAAGGTAAAACTGATGTGTCAGTGTGATACCTCGGGTGGGTACGAGTTCGTAGATACCAGACACGTATACTATTACTGTTATAGGAGTGGTGAAAAAACATTCTGAAGTTTTTAAAGAAGAAGAATTGCCCTTTTGCGCCATTTTCCGTGAGCCGTAGCGTTCTTATCTTTCGGGATCTGGGGCTGTGTGATGGCTTATTTTTTGCATCTTGCTGATGATACCATTTTTGAGTGGGGGGGGTAATGTGAACTTTTATTTTTTTTATCTTTTTCATATATATATATATTTTTTACTTTATCTTACATGCCCCCCTTAGGGCACTTCAGCACTGCAGTGTCTGATTGCTTCTGCTTATCACAGCTGTGATGATCCACAGCTCTGAACAGCACAAGTGATCACATTCTGTCAGTGACGCTGCCCAGGCATCGCTGACGGGAAGTGAGACGTGACAGCACCAGGGTTTATCAGCTGACTCCGCGCTGTCATGAGAACCTGTCGCGCACCCAGTGATCGCATCACAGGAACACCAAAGACAGTGGAGGAATGGCATGACCTCCACTGAGGCTCCTTAAATTGTGCAGTCGGTATTTCACAGCGAGCTTTGAGGGGTTAACAGCGGTGGGCGGATCACTGATCTACCTGCATCTGTTAGCTGCACATCTCGGCTGATGAGATCAGCTGATATGTGCAGAAAGTGATGCGCGCTTAGCATGTGAATTCACATCTAAGGAAGGGAGGCGGCCCTTGATGTATACAGTATGCTGTTGTCGGAAAGGGTTAACGTAAGTAAAATCTACAACGGCCACTGAAACTCACAACTGCCGAAAGTAATTTTGAATTGAAATTTACTGAATATCAGCTAATAAGAATTAGGGTGTGTTCACATGCTGCATTTTTTTACGCGCGAACTCAAGGACCAAAGGAGTGGGTGATTAAATACAGAAGTGGAGCACTTGTTTCTACTATACTTTTCCTCTGATTGTTCCACTCCTGGTTTGCGATGAGCTTGCACGTAAAAAATGCAGCAAATATGCAGTGTGTGAAAGCACCCTTAGACATTGCTTTGCAATTATGGTTCAACAGAAAAAAAATTAAAATGGCCTGGACAAAAATGATGGTTCCCCTAGAAAACTTGACCATAGAGACATGTTATACTAAGGTGTGTCCTGTAATTAGCATCACAGATGTCTACAAAACTGTAATCAGTCAGTCTGCTTATTAGTGAAAAGTAGTCTAAGTGCTGTTTAGTATCATGGTGTCTACCACACTGGACATGGAGCAAGAAAATCTAAGGAGGGAGTTGTTTTAGGAGATTAGTAAAGACTATAAGACCATCTGAAGGCAGCTTAATCTTCCTATTTGTTGGCATAATGCATATTGATCTGTATATATTGCAACAACTATTGTTTGTTTAATATGATGTGATTTTATGTCTGCATGCATATTGTTCAGATGTCAACAAAGTTAATAAAAAAAAAAAAAAAAAGGTCCCCAGTCAGAGACCGGATGTCTCTCCCCCTGCTCCCTGCATGCACATTCTAGTGTGGAGCTGAAAGCTGAAAGTCACAGCAGATTTCTCTCTCCCTCTCCAGAGACCAGATTGATCCTATTCTCATGTTGTATGCTGGATGTTGTTAATTCTGAATAAATGGACATTCTCTGTTGCTCGCTGTGGACATCACGCTGATTAACGCGCTGCTAACAGGTTATGGGCCCAGGAATCACAGAAGTCCCAAACCTCCAGAGCACAGAGATAGAAAGACAACAGCAAACTGAGAAGACGTAAAGATGGCCACTACCAGCAGCCCAGCAAAGTTTACAGTGCCAAGCCTGAATAACCAGATCTACCAATCCTGGAAATTCAAGGTGAAGATGCTGCTGATAAGAAAAGATACGTGGAAATACACTCAGGAGCCCAAGCCTGACCCAGTACCACAGGACTGGCTAGAGATGGATCAGAAAGCACAGAGCACCATATCACTCAGCATAGAGGATGATCAGATTGTGCATGTGTGTAAGTGTGAATCTGCAAAGGAAATGTGGGAGCAGCTACAGAAAGTACATGAGAGGATAAATCTAAGTAACAAACTCTATCTAATGAGAAAGCTATATCAGTCTAAGCTACACAGTGACCAGGACATGCAGGACTACATTAGAAGCACTCTAGAGACTGTAGAGCGCCTGCGGGGCATTGGGGAAGATAAGAAGGACTTCCATGTAGCAGCACTACTACTTAGTGGTCTCCCAGAAAGCTATGACACGCTTGTAACTGCACTAGATGCACGCCCAAATGATGAGCTTACATTGGAGTATGTCAGAGGAAAGCTTGTAGATGAATATAAGAGAAAGGCAGAAAGTGTGGGCAGCAAAGTATGCAACAAGGAAACTGCTTTACAAACACAGGATGTGCCCACCAGTAGAAACCACCCTAAAGAAACATGTGAATGTTTTGTATGCAAGAAGCCAGGTCATTTAAAAGCTGAATGCAGAGTCTGGAAAGCTAAAATGAATCAGCTGAAGAAGCAAAACAGTAAACAAAGAGTTAAGAGTGCTGTATTTGAAAATAATGATCCTGTAAATACTGAGGCTGCATTCACATTAGTCAATACATTTAAATCAAAGCATGCGTGGTGTATAGATTCTGGTGCAACCAGTCACATGACCAATAACAGAGACTTCTTTACTAAGCTTAACCAAAGCAAGTCAGAGAAAGTGATAATGGCGAATGGTCAGTGTATGAACTCAGAAGGCATAGGAGATGGTTATATTGATTGTAACATCTCTGCAACGCAAAGCAGAAGGATTCCTGTGAAGGATGTGCTATATGTGCCAAGTCTTGAAAGTAATCTATTATCCGTGAAAAAGCTTACAAAACAAGGGAATGAAGTTACATTTAAGCATGATAGCTGCATCATCTCAAAAGAGGGTCACACACTAGCAAAAGGAAAAATCAAAGATGAACTGTATCAGTTGAAATGTAAAGAGTGTGTATGCACAGCTAAGCAAGAAATGCACAAGAACTGTATTCATGTATGGCACAGACGGCTTGCACATAGAGACCCAGAAGCAATAAGAAAGTTATTTCAAGAGCACTTAGCTGATGATATTACAATTGATCCATATAACTAGACAATGAGGTGTACCAGCTGTATCAAAGGGAAAATGTCCAGAAAGGCCTTTCCTAAGAAAAGTACTACAAGAACAGAAGAACCACTAGATTGAATACACACAGACATCTGTGGCCCAATGCGTATTCAGACCCCTGGAAAGAAGAGATATTTTCTTACATTCATTGATGACAATTCAAGATACACAGTTGTCTATCTACTTCACAGCAAAGATGAAGTTCCAGAGAAACTTGAAATATATCTAGCTGAAGTATATAACAAGTTTGGGAGAATGCCAAAAATTCTACGTGCAGATAATAGGACTGAATATACCAGTAATGAGACACAGAGCATTTTAAAGAGAAATGGAATCATATTTCAGACCACTGTACCATACAACCCTGAGCAAAATGGTGTAGCAGAAAGAAGGAACCGAACACTCTGTGAAAGCGGAAGGAGTATGTTATTTGATGCTAATCTGCCTACAGAATATTGGGGCGAAGCTATTATGACGGCTTGCTATCTTCAGAACAGACTACCAGGTAAAGCGACAGAGAAGACTCCATTTGAGCAATGGAATAGTGCAAAGCCAAAACTACAGCACATAAGGATTTTCGGAAGCAAAGCATTTGCATACATTCCCAAAGAAAAACGAACTAAGTGGGAATCTCACGCTAAGGAAGGCATTCTGGTAGGTTACAGTGAAACCCAGAAAGGTTATAGAATTCTACACCCAGAGACAAACAAGGTCACAATAAGCAAAGATGTAGTGATTGATGAAAATTTTGTGTCACCCACGTTTTGTGATATTATGCCAGTAGTCCAGATGAAGCAACAACAACAATCTCAGTCACAATCACAAGACAACGAAAGGGAGAATGTAGAAGTCTGGCTAGATTCTTCAACCACTGAAGGAACAACAGAAAGCCTAAGTGAACCTGAAATCAGACGATCGTCAAGATCAAACAAAGGAATACCAGCTAAACGTCTATCCTACATTGTCAAGACACTACCTGAGTCAGAGCCACAGTCATAGGATGAAATGCAAAAACTACCTGCTCATGAAAGAACAAAGTGGATCAATGCCGCTAATGAAGAAATGAACTCGCTTCATCAACTTCAAACTTGGAAACTCACTGAGTTGCCACAGGGTAAAAAGGCAATCAAGTGCAAGTGGGTATTTAAAACCAAATATGATTCTGAAGGTAAAGTCCACAGATTTAAAGCGAGGTTGGTCGCAAAAGGATATTCTCAAAAATATGGCGAGGACTATGATGCTACTTTTTCCCCAGTCGCCAAACAGACAACATTCAGAGCCTTGATGGTCGTAGCTGCTGTACAAAAGATGTTTGTCAGACATTTGGATATCAAGACTGCTATATATAGGTTATATAAAGGAAGGTGAACAGAATCTTGTTTGAAAACTACAAAAATCTCTTTATGGTCTTAAGCAATCGGCAAGAGCATGGAACACCAAAATGGACAAAGTCTTGTTGGAAGAAGGATTTAAAAGAGGTCAAGCGGATCCATTCCTATATACGAGATATACAGATGGAAAGTGGATGTATATTCTCTTATATGTGGACGATGTAATTGTAGTTCATCAAGAAGAAGCCGAAATTGGGAAAATTACTAAGATGTTGAACCAGCATTTTGAAACAAAAGACCTAGGAAATGTAACATATTATCTAGGAATCCATATCCAGAGAGAGGAAGATGGAAGTTTTCTTCTAAATCAAAGTGCAAAAATGAATTCAATTTTGAATCAGTTTGGAATGACAGAAGCCAAAGGTGTATCAACGCCAATGGAATCATCCTACCTGAACTGGAAGAAGATGACCTGTTGCCTAACAATGAGAAATATCGACAGGCACTGGGGCACTTCTATACATATCGACTATGACTCGACCAGATTTTACAACAGCAGTTGGAATATCTTGCAGATATGTGGAGAAACCGCGCCAAAAGGACTGGAACGCCGTTAAAAGAGTTCTCCGATATTTAAAAGAGACACAAGGGGTAAATTTAAAATTGTCTGCAGCAGGAAATCTAAAACTCACCGGCTATGCTGACACAGATTGGGCTGGTGATTTGCATGATCGTAAATCCACAAGCAGATACGTATTTAAACTTGGAGAAAGTTCAATCTCCTGGTCTAGCAGAAAACAAGTATCTGTTGCTTTGTCATCCACAGAAGCGGAGTATGTTTCCGCAGCCTATGCAAGTCAGGAGATCATTTGGCTAAGACAACTGATGGATGATCTTGGTAAACCGTTAACTCAGCCAACGATGATGTATGAGGACAACCAAGGATGCATTAAACTTGCATGCAGTGAGAAGATCAGTGCTAGAACCAAGCACATCGACGTCAGATGTCATCATCTACGTGATTTGATAGATCGTGGCATAATTCAGTTTGTTTATTGTGAGACTGATAAGATGGTAGCTGACCTTTTGACCAAGCCATGGCCACAACCTAGCTTCCAAGGATTGAGAACCGCTATGGGACTAACAGAATAAGTAGTTGTTGAGTGGGGGTGTTGGCCTAATGCATATTGATCTGTATGTATTGCAACAACTATTGTTTGTTTAATATGATGTGATTTTATGTCTGCATGCATATTGTTCAGATGTCAACAAAGTTAAAAAAAAAAAAAAGGTCCTCAGTCAAAGACAGGATGTCCCTCCCCCTGCTCCCTGCATGCACATTCTAGTGTGGAGCTGAAAGCTGAAGGTCACAGCAGATCTCTCTCTCCCTCTCCAGAAACCAGATTGATCCTATTCTCATGTTATAAGCTGGATGTTGTTAATTCTGAATAAATGGACATTCTCTGTTGCTCGCTGTGGACATCACGCTGATTAACGCCTTGCTAACACTATTACTTATCAGGGGTGTAACTACCAAGGTCGCAGCTGCGACGGGACCCCACAGTGTTTGGGGGCCTGCCCCGCCATGCGAAGAAGCAGCCGGCCAGTTCCTCTGTGTCAGTGAGACAGGAGGAGCTGCCTCAGCCTGTGCTTTCACTTTCAATGCAGAGGGGAGAAAGTAGTCAATAACAGAGCGCTGGGGGCTGCAGGACACACAAGGGGAGTGAGGAGATGGTTCAACAAACCTTTTTACTATTAGAATACCACAACGCGTTTCAGCAACGATCTGCTGCTTTCATCAGGTGGATTTATGTGACAATGAGATTGAAGGCACAATATATATGGGTGTAGACTCAATGTGAGGTACTTATAGTGTGACATCATTTAACCCTATATACACTAACAGCTGAAAACTATACCATGGTAGTGGACAACACAATAAATGACCTAAAAGAATAAATAACCTGCATTGTATACAAATTAGTCTTCTAAAAATGGTATAAATGATGGACACACAATAAAACACCATCATAGATATTTCCATTAACAATATATATAAAAAAAACTATTTTCGGCCAATGGAAAATCTATACTATTAACGATCAGAGTTAAATCTATCGGAAGGATTTATGACTCATTACAACATCTAAAGAAAAATATTCAAATCTGAGATTTTTTCTATCTACTGGCTAGCACGGTACAAACAACATTTTTTACAACATCTAAGGAATGTTTTCCAGAGACAGTGGAGGCACTAGGTTTACAAATAAATTAGGGCCATAAAATCATCACGCCACTAAGCCTAATTTATGATCCTCTCAAGGTTCTGTCTGTTTGTTTTTTATCAAATGCTCATTTATTTTAACTTGTATCTGTTCTAGTTGGGTATATATTTCTGTTTCTTTGAATATTTTGTCATACCATGCCTGATGAAGAGACCTAAGATGCCTCGAAAGCTTTCCTTGTAACATCAATTATTTTATTTTTGTTAGCCATTAAAAGGTATCACAACTACAAGATTATTATTTAGTTTCTACCACTGAGAGCAATCAATCTAAATTACTGTGTACTGCTAAGCTATATACATAAAAAAGTAGTCTTAGCACCAGGGGCATAATGATCTGGGTCGCGACCGAGTCCGGGGGTACAGGGCCTTGCCAACCTCAGCGCCTGCTTCACATGGATGTGCATACCTGAGGACACACATCCACGTCACTGAGCAGAAGAACACACAGCCGCTACGAGGCCCTATGTAAGGGAGGACCGGTGTCAGCTCCGGCATCAGCCCCCATCCCACCCATCATCGCACAGAGCAATGTCGAAAGGGAGAACTCTTTTTTTCTTCATTCTCCCTCTATGCCTGTTCTCTGACATTTCAGAGCAGCGAAGCACGGTGATGTCACTTCTGAGATGTCAGAGTGCAGGACACTCGCAGGGAGACAGAAGAAGCAGGGGAACTGGGAGGAGTTCCCCCACTATTTTCTTTTAATCAGTGAGTACACACGGTCACCAGAAGACTATGGGAGAAAGGTGCAGTATACTAGAAGGAGGTTATGAGGCTGCATATATGAGGCTGAATTATGCTATATGGAAAGATTTGAGGCTGCATTCGGCTATATTGAAGGCTATGAGGCTGCATTATGCTATATGGAGGGATATGAAGCTGCATTATAATATATGGAGGGCTTTGAGACTGCATTCTGCTATATATAAAGCTGTGAAGCTGCATTATGCTGTATGGAGGGCTATGAGGCTGCATTCTGCTATATGGAATGCTATGAATGCTGCATTCTGCTATATGGAGGACTATGTGATGGCATTCTGCTATATGGAGGTCTATGAGGCTGCATTATGCTATATGGAGGACTATGAGGCTGCATTATGCTATATTGAGGACTAAGAGGCTGCATTATGCTATATGGAGGGCTATGAGGCTGCAGTACACTATATGGAAGGCTATGAGGCTGCATTATGCTATATTGAGGACTAAGAGGTTGCATTCTGCTATATGGAGGACTATATGATGGCATTCTGCTATATGGAGGTCTATGAGGCTGCATTATGCTATATGGAGGGCTATGAGGCTGCATTATGCTATATTGAGGACTAAGAGGCTGCATTATGCTATATGGAGGGCTATGAGGCTGCGGTACACTATATGGAAGGCTATGAGGCTGCATTCTGCTATATGAACGGCTATGAGACTGTATTCTGCTATATGGAGGTCTATGAGGCTGCATTATGCTATATAGAGGGCTATGAGGCTGCAGTATACAATATGGAGGGTTATGAGGCTGCATTCCGCTATATGAAGGCCTATGAGGCTGCATTCTGCAATATGGAAGATAATGGGTGTGCATTATAATAATTGGAGGAGAATGGGGGTTACCTTATGCATAGAGGACTATGGAATGCATTAAAATATATGGAGGAATATGGGGGGTGCATTATAATAATTGGAGGACTTTGGTGGCAGGAGGAGGAAGGCCATATAAACCAAGATGGGGAACATATATATAAGAATAAGGGCCATATTCCAAGAGAAGGACCATATATAGCAGGATGGAGACCATATATAGCAGGATGAAGGACATTAATACATAATGAAGGGGGAGATGGGTCAATTCGTGAGCCTTTATAGGATTTAGAATGTTACACAGGGCCCATGCATCTGCATGTGCGCGGGGATAGTCCAGATTTCTCATCGGGGCCCATCAGACTCTAGTTACGCCACTGTACTTAAGTTTTGTCTTATTACAATATTTATGTGTGCAGAATTACATGTTATATTATTATATACTGAATGAAAGTACATTTTCCCATCTCAATTGTTTGTTCTTCTGTTCAAGTGACGATATTAACCAACCTCAATGTACAAAAGTACATTTCTGACATTTAAAAACACCCCATCTCATTGACCCACATAGCCGCCTTTCTTTTCAATAACAGTCATAAGCTCCATCTATGGAGTCTGTCAGTTTCTTAATCTGTTGACAATCACCTTGTTAACCTTTACTAGCAGCCAAGCAGTTGAGGCTTCGATGTGATGGAGCTTTGTCCTACATAAAAATCATGGTTTTCTTGAAAGATGCAGACTTTTTCCTATACCACTTGTGGTGTCACACACGCCGAGGGGACTGCTTGGCAGCGGAAAACAGTGCAGACAACCGTGTTTTAAAGTTCAGCAGTTTATTCACATGCTTATAAACTGAACACAGCACATAACCATGTCTCTTCCAACTGTCCCAATGGCCGGTATAACACACACATATCCCGATTAATCCATAGCAGGGAATGACTGACCTTAGGCCCAGGTGAGAGACCCCCTGCTCCTGGAGGTTCACAGACTCTTGGCTGGCTGGGCTCCGACCTGGATTGGGCACATGGAGCCCTGGGATGAACCTGGCTTCCCAAGGACTCCTCACCTATCAGAGGCTCTAATAAACCTCTTGTTCAGAGCATAAGGTTCTCCACATCCTGTGTGAAGGGCCTGTTCTGATGTCACAGCCCATGTGACCAGGAGGGAGTCTGCTTAAGTCTGCTGTGTCACACACACAGGTGGATCCAGGTTTGACAGACACTCCCCAGGCTTTCACACCTGCATCATAGCACATGTAATGCCTTACCCGAGTTGTGGAACCACAAGTCCCAGCACTGACACCAGCCAGGCAGCCAGCTGCTGCACCACACACTGCTTGAAGAAAATATCTTCTAAAAACAGACTGCAGGTCTGGGAGTTTATTTTGAGCCCATCTTTAACTCCAAAAGGTCCAACTAGCTCATCCTTAATAATTCCAGTCCTGGACTTCACCTCTACCTTGTTGGCATCTGATATGCAGTGGAGGTCTGTGCCCCTTACTGACTCAGCCACAGGACCATTAATTTGCTACGTCAAAAGTCTCGCTCATCTCATCAGTCCATGAAACCTTCGTACTATCTGTCTTCAGATATTTCTTGGTCCAGTCTTGATGTTTCCACTTCTGTGTCTTGTTCAGTGGTGGTCAGGTTCAGCCTCCTCATCTTGGCCATATCTTTGAGCACTGAACACCTTGTACTTCTGGGGCTCCAGGGAGGTTGCAGTTCTAAAACATGGCAGCACTGGATGATAATGGCTTCCTGGTCACATCACTTATGATTCTTCTTAAATTTTTTGATGTGATGTTTAAGGATATGGGCATATTGCTCATATTCCCCCTTGAAGACACCAATGTTATTGCTGTGTAGTGTATAACATGTAATCTGATAAGTGTTAATGGGGTGCAATGCATATTGTGACTTGTTGTTATGTTGAATATATTCTGTCTGTATAATATTTTGCACTGCCATACGATAAAGCTATGTTCTGCACAGCTATTGGTAGTGAGTAGGTATTGACAGAGATAATGTTTGAGACTAGCCCAGAGTGGGAAGGGCTAGGTAAGGAGACCTGTAGAGTTTGCTGCCAGAATATCAGATAGGTTCTGCCTGAAACAGATGCAGACCTAAGGTCTGGCTAGTAGCAAGCTGCATGACGTGGGTGTCCTTAGAGAGAGAGAGTGATGATAGCGAGATTCTGAGTAGAGGAGATTGAGACAAAGGGAAGTGAGTTACTGAAAAGAAAGAGAATTGACAGTAGTGAAGAGTGAACAACTGGAGATGGAACCAGATAGAGGACGCCTAGCAGGACGGCACAGAGTTTATAACTCTTAAAAGAAATGGGCCAGGACGGAATAGAACATGAGACAAAGTGAGTGCCTTATGGGCGGGACTTCCCTAAGAGACAGGAAGCTTGAAGTCACGTTCGGCCATATTGACAAACCAGCTCCTTTAAAAAGAGTACAAGACGTGGCACCATGGATAGAAAAGATGACTTTTATGGACTGTACTGTTTACTAAGGTGGATTGTGGTGAAACAAGTGAGACTATTGGAGGCAGGAACCAGGGAAGTGGAGCAAGTAGAGATACTAAGTGTTAATAAAGAAATATGTGAGAAATAATGTACCCACTATCTCTTGTAAATAGTTGTCATCAAGTGGTTGTTTAGTAAAGTACCATTTATTAAGAACTTATGGACTCCTTCAAAGAACTGGTTAACACCTGGTCCTGGCCAGCCAAAGCTATGCGGCCTGCAAAGCCATAACACCTCCTTGACCCAAGTCCACACCCAACCCAGAACCCCTTTTTCATGTAGCTTTCTGGGGCTCAAGAAATGTTGATCTCGCCCATGACTACCGTCTCACGCTATGTTATGTGGCGCCCCGCAACGAGTGCGTCACAGGAAGGTATTGCATCCCTGCTAGAAGATGTAATATCTTCCGTCTCGGTAATGACATGGTTAACACTCAGAGCTCCATACTCTACATGCACCACTAGAATAGGGGGCCAATCAGGTCCTGGTGGGTGGAGTGTAGGAGTAGTGTGTGGGAGTAAAGTATGAGAGGAGTAGGAGTCGTCAGGAGGGATGTAACGTAGAAGCAGGGCTCTGCACAGTTCCGTGCAGTCCTGAAGACCACTTACCGGCTGGCGCCATTAACGGTGCCCTAGAACGGGAACGGGCAACTACTCAACGGGTCCAAATATACCCGTGCCCAAGAACAACCACTGGATCACTGGTTCCGAGGCAAGCAAGGCGTTCACCGCAGCTCTGCAAACCAGGGTGAAGAACCGCTTCATAGAGTCCTCTCACCACAGCCGCAACCTAAGTTGTCTTGCCAGCAGGGACTCGCCACTGGGACACAGGACCTTAAGCCTGAATTAGCTAGGTACCAACCAGCAGTCTCCCAAGTACCCTGACCTGGTATTTTAAGGCAACACCGGCAACCCGTCTAGAGCAGTTAGGAAAAGGAGGAACACCGCGGAGCTCTGAGCTACTACCGGTCATTGCTGGGACCACCCGGTCCGTTACCTGCTGACTGTATACCCTGTACCATCTTACCGGTGACAGTAAATACCCGTTACAGAGGAATCTGGTGTCCATGTCTCCTTCAGGACTGTTTAAATCCACACTTTCAGCATTACTGAGCTGCCATACTACATCTGGTGCAGCTCCTGACCCCGGGGACTCCTGTGGGGAGCGTCCCATCTAGCTGCCGTACGGCCCAAGCAGCGCCGGTGAAATCACCGGAATTCCCGCAGGTGGCGTCATGACTAGAAGAATTAACCCCTATCCGTTCAAATCCCCTCATTTTGATCTGATCACCGGGTCTCACAGCCTCGGGCGCGGAACCTTGACGGGAGAAGCAACGCCCAGAGACGTGAAGACCCGGTTACGGTGAGTCAGTTACATATGTGCATCTTTTTTCTCAACATGCTTTTGCGACCCTGTTGATTATTTTCAGTAAACATTTTGATGGTTCTGTGATCACGCCCCAGGATCTCAGAAATTTCAAGAGTGCTGTGTCCCTCTGTAAAACCTTTAACAATTTTTGACTTTTCAGTGGTATATCTCTGTTTTGGTCATTTTACCGGAGAAGGTGCCTAATAATTCTGCACTCCTTGGTAAAAGGTGTTGTATCCTAAGGCCGCATCCTCCTCATTACACAAATACACATCACCTGATATGCTCCATCCAATAAGCATTCAAGTTTATACATCTTAGAGTTGGAAAATCTGCATAAAATTATGGTATGATCAAAATACTCTCTTGCCTAATAACTTTGCACACATTTTACAGAGCTTCATGGTTATGGTGGACTAAATGGGGGTGTACTGCTCCTTTCAAGACTAGTCAGGTCTCTTCATCAATAGAAATGAGTGAATATTTTGAAATTCAAATTCTTAGAAATTTCCCTCATTTTGATTTGCTACAGATAATTTGTGCAAATTTCAATTTTGGAAAGCTTATGATTGCTCAGAAAATTCATGTAGAGGAGGGAGAGGACCCTGCTGACCATAGGAGCTTATCTTACCACTGTACAAGGTATGATAGTCGGTAAGATGTCACAGCTGCAGGGCATTATAGGGAGGACACAGGGCAAGGCAAAAGGATTATTGCCTGCTCTCTGACGCTTAAGCAGTGTGGGAAATGGTGCCGGACAGAATTTTTTGTGAACTGAATCTCAAAATGTTCTAAATTGTGTGAAACTGCAAATTTCTGGAAATTCTACTTGAATTCGATCCTTTGTGGATCTATCCACTCATTTCTAGTCACCAAGCATGGCTTAACATTGATATTTTAATTATCACCTAGAATGTCTGGTGACTTGGAATAGTAAGATGTCATCTGAGATCACCCGTGATCTGCATGAAAATCTGCCTATTTTAAAGGGGTTATCTGGGATTTCTAAAAAAATTGTGCCTAAGCACTAACAGGCAGCTAGCTACCACCTCCCTGTGTGTTGTGCTCGGCGCCGTTCACCGCTGACCGAAACGGTCATAGCAATCTCGCACCTTCCGATGACATCACGACTACAGAGGGGAGCATTCTCCCCCTCTGTGATCGAGCATCATAGCCGACGTCATGTTGATTGACAGCCGGCTACCCCAATCAGGTAGCGTGGAGCCGGCCTTCACTCAGCTTGACGTCAGATGTCCCGCCCGCTTCCATAGAGCAGAGTGGAAAAGCCGCCTCTGCTTTGTTTACCCTGCCATGCTGTCCCCGGCAGGAGCGGTCTGTACCCACTTTGCGCTGAGGTGAACTGAGGTGACTGGCACCGGGCACAACAGGCAGGTAGGTGCAGCTACCTGCCTGTAAGTGCTTGGGTATATATATATTTTTGTACATCCTGGATAACACCTTTTATTAAAAGGAGGCATTACCAATGTGAAACATTTAACTTTCACAGAACAGAAGAGACATATGTGGCACCCCAGGGGTTAAAGTGCCACAGTAACATCCAAGGGTTAACTCCCCACACAACACCTGACACTGCACTAGCACCTCTAGGCCAGAAGGGGGAGCTCAAGCAGCTCCCTGATATATTCTGGTCTGAAGAGGAAGTAGTTAGTTGAGGGTTGACAGTTGACAGTTCAGACTAGTGCAAGAAGCACTAGGAGGAGGACCTGTAAATGGGAGCAGTGCTGAGCTCCTGACAGGGACCACTGACTACTTTCAGGCCTGAGGGTCTGAGGAGAGGAGTACAAGAAACAGAGGAACATATCTGGGAGACTGAGTTACCTCATAACTCGCCCCAGAGGAGCGCAGAAGCCGGATACCGGATCCAAATCTGTGACTGAAACACGCAGCACAGAAAACACTGGTATAGTGGAGGTTGTATATCTACATTGTACCTCAGCGAAGCAACACGGCGGGGTCAGAAGCACACTGATAGACTCAAGTTGCCTAGCAAAGGGGGAACCTGTGAGGAGAAACAGGGCCAGCAGCTCAGCTAAATCAGCAGCAGGTCCACACACAAGGCGCAGGAATAGGAAGCTGAGGACCCGGACAGGGTGGGAGCAACCCAGCCCCGGTACAGACTATGTGGACAGTACTTGCTGAACAACATACATGTGCAAAACCATAAAAGTGTTGTATGTCCAGGCATGCACTTCCTCGGGTACAGTGCAGATCCACCCCTACTAACTTTTAGAACTGGCTCCTAGTTTTGGCAAAGATTTATGCAGCTCTGAGTTAGCAGGTAACTGCAATATTTGTAGCATCATCTATTACTGTTCTTTTGATTTCTTCATTATTATACTGGAGGGAATGTATATATGTGTGATTTCCTTCTCGAGGAGTATGTCTTTTATTTTTGCATGTGGGTGCAGAAGCTTTATTAATAAATCCTATGTCTATAAAAATATTGTAAAAAGATTTATGTGTAAAAGCCAAAGGGTATGTTCAGGGTATGTTTTTTTTCCATTTGGAAAACAGCGTAAGGGTGGAAACACACTATGCGAGCTGCATGAGAGTATCTCGCATGCATATTGCATGAGTCACCCGGCCTGGCCACTGGCTTTCTGAATGAGGACGTGAATCTCCATAGAAACAAAAGCATCTCTACACTCCCATCCAGAGAGGCAGGGGTACTGCCAGGTGACTCATGTGAGATGCATGTGAGAAACTCATATGCAGCTCGCATAAGTGTGTCTCTGCCCTAAGCAGGAAAAATATACTTAAAAAAAAATAATTATTCATTCAAAATACTGAAAGTATTGACATGCTGTAGTTAAGGCCCCCTTTACATTATGTTTATTGGGGATCCGTTGCATTCCGTTGTAAAACTGATAGCTATGGATCCCTGTTGGCCCCCATGTATCCATATGGGCATGGATTGGTCCTTACTGGCCATCCGTGTGTGTCAGTTTGTCACTGATGCGATTCTGTCTGCTTTTTTCTGGTACCCAGAATCGGAGACTGCTCTGATTTTGGGCATCCTTCAAAAAAGCGGACAGAATTGGATCCGACGCTGTCCGGAGCTCTTAACATGGGGGCCTATGGTGAAAAAACAGGATCCAGTTTTAGTGTACTGAGCATGCTCAGTACAGATTCACTGCTCTGTTCCCATGTGTGTAATTCACTTTAGCAGTGTACCTACATACACTGCTAAAGCGAAATTAAAGAAAGCAATAGTTAATAATAAAAAAATTTAAAAAATGCTCAAATGCTCAAATCTCTGCCGAATGTCCCGCGATGCGAGGCGTCCACGTCCGATCGCTGCAAGGACCTTAATAAGCTGACCGGCGACAAACAATCAGCTAAGTGGTTTAAATTGTCCGCCAAAACAGATTGGTGGGCGGCGGTTTAAACCGCTCAGCTGATGCTGTCATGTGACACATCAGCTGATCAGTTGCTGCCAGTCAGCTGATTAAGGTCCTTGCATCGATCGGATATGGACTTCTCGCATCGCAGGGCACTCGTCGGAGAAGTGAGCATTTTTTTTTTTTATTTTTAACCATTGCTTTCTTTCGCTTTCACAATGTATGTAGTTACACTAAGAAAGTGAAAGTACAGCCCCGACACCAGGTTGCCTGTGCTTTGCAGGTTCAGCTCCTCCAAGCTCTTTCTGTCAGTCCGGATCCCTCAAAATCCCAGATCCGGACACAGAAATGGCATCCGGAGTTAAAAATCCATACCTGTCCGTTTCTGTCCATGTGGTCATGCAAAAAACGGGATCCCCACGGACAGGAAAAAAACATGACGTCAAGGGGGCCTAAAAAACAAAACAAAACAAAGATAACCTTAGATGTAAAACCACAAGAGAAACAGACCGAGTGAAAGAGATCTTAGAAATCTCATTTATCTTGTTGCTACTGTATATTCACAGTGTTTTTTGTGCAGTAAAATACTTTGTGAACAAGCCCTATGCTGGATTATTGAACCCTTAGGCCTCGTGCACATGCTGATTATTTGATGAGTTTTTTACCTCAGGATTTGTAGCCAAAACCAGGAGTGGATGATTAAATACAGAAGTGGTGCAGGTGTTTCTATTAGACTTTTCCTCTGATGGTGGGTTTACACGTTGCGATATCGGCGTCCAACTCCGACCAAAAGTCACGTGGTTCGTGTGTTGGACCCGATATCGTTCGTGCGTTGTACGGTGTGAACGTCCAATACGATGCACGAACGATGTCAATCCGATATCGGGGGTCGAATGAGCGTGCTATTCAACGGCCCGATATCGGATGCCGGTTGGAGCCGGATCGTCCTGTGTGACAGCCCAACTCCGATGTGCAGTACAACGTCACCCATTCATGTTACATGGTCGTTCCTGGGTCGGGGGGCGTACACATTGTAGGGACGTTGTATCCCGATTTCGAGCTGTGTAAACCGCCGATGCGATTCTGGGAAAACCGGGCACAAAAAGCGCGCTCCCGCGCCGTTGGATCCAATATCGGACCGACATTGGAGCGTGTAAACCCACCATGATTGCTCCACTCCTGGTTTTGTCTACAAATCCTGAGGTAAAAAACTCATCAAATACTGAACGTGTGCACGTGGCCTTAGCTAGGAAATGACTGACCACGAGTATTTATTAACTACCCACCACCTGCACCGAACCAGCAAAAGTGTTGGCAGAGACAGTATTACTTCTGTGATTCCAAATGACAAGAATGAATTATTCATTTTTTTGTTGATTGCATATATATATATAGCACCAACATATGCTGCAGAGCTGTCATCACTTTCATCAGTGCTTGTTCCCTAATATAGCTCCCAATCTAATTTCTCTATCCACAATCTATTTACCCAACTTCATATGAAACCAATTAACTTAACAGTATGTTATTCTGAAATGTGTGGGAGGAAATGGAGAACTCAAATAAATCTGCACAAGTACAGGTATTATTGGGCATTTCCATCAAGTGTTAGCATATTGCTGGGATATACTATGTGCGACGAACGATTGTACATTTTATTTAATAGATCTAGAATAAAAATAAGTTCCACAATTGGATGTGTTAAATAAAAATGTTCCGGTCTTGAAATATTCTTATAAATGTGCCCCTGTGTAATGTACAGTATGTGTCCAACCATGCAGGAACAGGTCAGATATACCACAGCTCCTGAGCAGGGGAGGAAATAAGAGATTATACAGACATTACAGCTGGGGATCAAAGAATATAAGAGTATACAGACATTACAGCCGGGGATCACAGGATATAAGTGTATACAGACATTACAGCCGGGGATCACAGGATATAAGAGTATACAGATGTTACAGCTGAGGATCACAGAATATAAAGCCCCCGTCACACGGGGCGACATCGCCGCCCATTACAGAGGCGACGTGGGGGCGTGGCCTATCGGCGGCGACATCGCCCCTACTTCGCCTCATGTAAAGGGGTGATGTCGGCGGTGCCGGGCGGTCACCTGGTTTCAGAGCAGTGCTCTGAAACCAGGCAACCATCATGGGGTGATGTGCATACATCACCCCATGTAACCGGGCGCTGGCGACCTGTCAGGCGATGGGAGCCATAGGCTCCCATTGTCCTGCATCACGGCTGGGGTTTCCAGACACCCTGGCGGCAGTGCCACTTGACAGCTCGCCAACGCGGGGCTGGAGATGTCGCCCTGTGTAAACGGAGGACTGCGACGCTGTCGGGGCGCCAAAAGCGTGCGTGCACCCGCCAGTCACTGCCGACATCCCCAGCCCCGTCGCCTGGTGTGACGGGGCCTTAATAGTATACAGACCAGGGCTGCCAATAGGAATTTCGGAGCCCCTGACTGCCAAAATTTTGGGGCCCCTCTGAGACTCCACCCAGCCTCCACCTGGCTCCGCCGCCACCCATGCTGCGCCTCCACCCAAACACACATTTTATTTAGTAAAAAACAGCATCAAAAATTATCTCAATTTATGTGGAAAGCTTTCCCAACCAGCAATCCAGATGGTTCCTTACAATAGAGTAAAAAAAGGAAAAACAGTACAAAAAATAGAAAAAGTGGACTTTATTGCCCAAAGCGTGGCCACGCCATATAGTATAATGCATCCTCCATAGCCTTCCTTACAGTATAATGCACCCACATAGTCCTCCATATAGTATAGTGAACCCCCATAGTCAGGGCCGTATTTGGAGTTCCTGCTACCCTAGGCACTTTCAGCGGTGCCTCCCCTTCCCCCCCGATCAGTCAGACTAAGGGTACCTTTACACACGGCTACATTTGTAGCTTGTCACCAGGTAACTTACTGGTTACAGTGAAATCATGGATACATGATTCCATTTGTACACAGCAACAAGATAGAACCATGTATCCATGATTTCACTGCAACCAGTAAGTTACCTGGTGACAAGCTACAAATGTAGCCGTGTGTAAAGGTACCCTAAGTGTATGCAGACACAGTATTTTATTTTTCAGGCAGATCTGCTCAGTATTCCGCCTGAAAAAGCAACAGATAAATGCTAAAAGGAATGAACACATGCACAGCAATGTAAAAATGATCTGCTGCTCATATGTTCAGTCTTTTGAGGTTTTCCTTTTTAACTGTATGTCCTATCTTTTATCTGAATTCCAGCACTCAGGGGGTTCACAGATGTCAGTGCTCATAGCCAGGGCCGGCTCCAGGTTTCTGTGGGCCCCGGGCGAAAAGGTCTCAGTGGGCCCTCTTTAAGTACATATCGCGGACTATATATATATATTATATATATATATATATATATATGTATGTATATATATATATATTGCCGCACACTTACCGCAAGCCCCATAGACAATGCATGGGGCTTGCCGCAAATGTGAAGCAAGTGCAGCCGCTAGGCGTAAAATGCGGCAGATGGTGTTTTTTTTTACCGCAACTGCCACATTTTTAAAAAAATGCCTATGTGAAGGCAGCCTTACAGGAACAGTGACTGCTGAAACCAGTAAGAGCTGTTTCTGACAGTGAGTATATTACACATTGTTAGGAGCGGGCTAAAATGCGATTGCATTCCCTTGCGCCTTTTAAAAATACCCTTCAAATGCAAAATGTTGCATTTTTGTGCGTCTGAGGATGCTTGGTATATACACAAGCATCCTGAAGCACACAAATAATGCAGACAGCTCAATGGAGCCGCACTGCCATATGGTGGCACCGCAGCCAAGCGGAGTGTCTGGCCGTCCGGATCTCTCTTTCTCCTCACCTTTCTTCTTGCCGCTCCAGTCTCCTCCGGTCGCTCTGCACATATCAGCACAGTGATGACATCGTGCCCCTCCATGCTGAGCTGCAGAAAGCAGACAGCGGCAGAAGAGACTATGGAGAAGAATGCTGCTGGCAAAGGTGGCTGAGACTATAGGAGCGGAATCCGCGGGGGGCTACCACTGGTACACATACTTCGTACACACGCGGCTCTGCTTCGTACACCTCGTACGCACTCGGCTCTGCTCCGTACACCTCGTACGCACGCGGCTCTGCTCCGTACACCTCGTACACACACGGCTCCGCTCCGTACACCTCGTACACACACGGCTCTGCTCCGTACACCTCGTACACACACGGCTCTGCTCCGTACACCTCGTACACACACGGCTCCGCTCCGTACACCTCGTACACACACGGCTCTGCTCCGTACACCTCGTACACACACGGCTCTGCTCCGTACACCTCGTACACACACGGCTCCGCTCCGTACACCTCGTACACACACTGCGCCTCACTGTCTCACCTGTTACACCTCGTACACACACGGCTCTGCTACCGTACACACACGGCTCTGATCCGTACACCTCGTACACACACGGCTCTGCTCCGTACACCACCTCTACTACATCTCACGGCTCTGATCCGTAACAACACCCTTTGTACTACAACACGGCTCCGCTCCGTACACCTCGTACACACACGGCTCCTCTCCGTACACCTCGTACACACTCGGCTCCGCTCCGTGCACCTCGTACACACACGGCTCTGCTCCGTACACCTCGTACACACACGGCTCTGCTACGTACACCTCGTACACACTCGGCTCTGCTCCGTACACCTCGTACACACACTTCTCCGCTCCGTACACCTCGTACACACTCGGCTCCTCTCCGTACACCTCGTACACACTCTGCTCCTCTCCATACACCTCGTACACACACGGCTCCTCTCCGTACACCTCGTACACACTCGGCTCTGCTCCGTACACCTTGTACACACACGGCTCTTCTCCGTACACCTTGTACACACACGGCTCTTCTCCGTACACCTCGTACACACACGGCTCTGCTCTGTACACCTCGTACACACACGGCTCCTCTCCGTACACCTCGTACACACACGGCTCCTCTCCGTACACCTCGTACACACACGGCTCTGCTCCGTACACTTCGTACACACACGGCTCCTCTCCGTACACCTCGTACACACACGGCTCCGCTCCGTACACCTCGTACACACACGGCTCCGCTCCGTACACCTCGTACACACTCGGCTCCGCTCCGTACACCTCGTACACACACGGCTCCGCTCCGTACACCTCGTACACACACGGCTCTGCTCCGTACACCTCGTACACACACGGCTCTGCTCCGTACACCTCGTACACACACGGCTCCGCTCCGTACACCTCGTACACACACGGCTCCGCTCCGTACACCTCGTACACACACGGCTCTGCTCCGTACACCTCGTACACACACGGCTCTGCTCCGTACACCTCGTACACACACGGCTCTGCTCCGTACACCTCGTACACACACGGCTCTGCTCCGTACACCTCGTACACACACGGCTCTGCTCCGTACACACACGGTTCTGATCCGTACACCTCGTACACACACGGCTCTGCTCCGTACACCTCATACACATTCGGCTCTGATCCGTACACCTTGTACACACACGGCTCTGCTCCGTACACCTCGTACACACACGGCTCTGCTCCGTACACCTCGTACACACACGGCTCTGCTCCATACACCTAGTACACACTCGCCTCTGCTACATTCACACTGTAAATCCCTCCTGACCCCACACATAACCTTCACCTAATTGCCATACACCTAGTACACACTCACCTCTGCTACATTCACACTGTAAATGCCTCCTGACCACACACAAACTTCACCTTATTTGAGCATCATTGATGGCCAGCACAGTCCTGGATACACTGAGGAGCTGATCATGAGACCCCTGACTCCTCCCCATCCATTGACATCATCACAGGTCCTGTAAGCACACTAGCACAGACTGTGCAGCTCTGCCGGCTCCCGTGGAGGGGGGAGGAGGGAGACCCTCCGGTGCTGCAGCCTGCAGGAGCCTGAAAATGACCCCCCAGCTGCCCCCTGGATATGGCTCTGGCTGTGGGGTCAGTGCTCAGGGGCCCCTGAGGCTAGGGTCACACTTGCATTGTGACCCTAGCCTGATGCAAGTATTGTATGTTGCAACGCTGCTATGCGCTGGAGGCAGCCCATAGAAACCCGACGTTTACCTTAACAACCACTGGTTGTCAATGTAAACTGCGGGTTTCTATGGGCTCAGTTGCTGGCAGCGCATAGCGTTAAACGCTCTGCGCTGCAGCAGACAATACTTGCGTCAGGCTAGGGTCACAACACAAGTGTGACCCTAGCCCTCAGGGGCCCGGTGGGCCCCCTCCAAGCCTTCGGGCCCCGGCACTTGCCCGGGTACGCCGGGTGCTGACGCCGGCCCTGCTCATAGCCTTCAGATAGTAGTGAGGACCTCCATACACGAGACTAAAGTTGGCTAAACCTGTGAGGACAGTCTAATGTGTATGGGGGCTCTAACTGATGATTGGTCGAGGGAAATGAGGATCCAGCATGTCCGACTACTGGCCTGGCTGTAGATCCATTTGTCATCTAAGTGATAAGCTGCAGCCAGAGATGCCTAAGGTCCCTTTCACCTCAGTGGTTCTGTCCGGATCCAGCCGATCTGGCAGATTTAGGCTGCGTTCACACAGTGCGTATTTTGACGCGTATTTTTACGCGCGTATTTTCTCCAGAAGAATGTGCATCTGTATTTCCCAGCAAAGTCAATGGACATTCACTTTTGCCATTCACACCTCGCGTAAAAATACGCGCATAAAAAAAATGAACATGTCAATTCTTTCCAGTTTTTTACGCGCGTATTTTCCATAGGCCCCATTATAAGCACTGGAAATACGCGCGTAAAAAAACGCAGTCGCATATTTTTACGCGCGTAAAAATACGCAACGTGTGAACGCAGCCTTACTGCATCTGCCGCCTAACGGTCAACTTGCGGTACACTTATGGCAAGCCCCCATTCATTCTCTATGTGGCTTGCGGCAATTGGGTTTTGCCGCGATCTGGCAAATCTGTGCGGCCACAAAAAAAAACACGATTAGCAGCGTTTTTTCCTTTCCATGACGCCCCCCACCCATCCACGTCATTCTGCCCCCTCTTCCAGGCCACCCCATCCATCCATCCCATTCTGCCCCCTCTTCTAGGCCGCCCCATCCATCTATCCAACTCTGTCCCCCCCAAGCTGCTATCTTCGGCTATAACAGCGCCTTACCTGACTCTATGCTCCTGACCCCGGCAGCTTCTTGCTCAGCAGCTCCCGATCTCCCGCTCACCGACACCAGGCACCCGACACCAGGCAGCTTCTTTCTGTGAGGCTCCCAGTTTCCCTCTTACCGGCACCAGGCACCCGGCACCAGTCAGCTTCTTCCTCTGCAGCTCCCGGTCTCAGGTATCCGGCAGTTTCTTCCTCTGTGGCTCTCGGTTTCCGGCACCAGGTACCCAGCACCCGGCAGCTTCTTCCCCTGCGGCTCCCGGTCTCAAGTACCCAGCAGCACCAGGCATCTGGCAGCACCAGGCATCCGGCAGCAACAGGCATCCGGCAACACCAGGCATCAGGCAGCACCAGGCACCCGGCAGCACCAGGCAGTCAGCACCAGGCACATGGCAACACTAGGCACATGGCAACACTAGGCATCCGGCAGCACCATGCACCTGGCACCAGGACCACCAGGCACCAGGCAGCACCAGGCACCCAGCACCAGGCACCTTGTTGTGCTGGGCCTGAGGTGTCCCAGGTAGGAACGGGCGAACAGCTGTTTTTTTCCCGGGTTCGGGGATGCTGCGCCCATGGACGAATATGGTTAATGTCAGGTTCAATTTGTATACCTGCCAGGTCTGCCTGATGTCCTCCAGGTGTGCCGCTGCTCTGCGCCATGCTTCCGGGTTCCATCATTCATGTGAGCGGCTGCAATTGCCAAACACACTCAGTGATGTGGCTACTGCAGCCGCTCACATGAAGATGGGACCCGGAAGCACAGGCAAAGCGCAGTCGGCCTCACCATGCTGGCCGGGGGAATAGGCCTCCTTGCTTTAAAAGGCCATACCCCCCACCGGCAAGACCAGGCCCCCCTGCCCCCATTCCAATGGCCATGCCCCCTCCATTGATGGGAGGGCCCCTGAATCCAGACAGACCTGTCAGGCCCTAGCGGTGGCCCTGACACAGACATTACAGCCGTAAATCACTGAATATAAGAGTATACAAAAATTACAGCCGGGATCACAGAATATAAGAGTATTCTTTCTGTAATGTACTGTAAAACAAGTTTTTAAACAGACAATTAAATATTTTTATTACAGAAAGAATCAGCTGAGATCCCTCGCTGTAATGTCTGTATACTCTTATATTCTGTGATCCCTGGTTGTGATGTCTGTATATTCTTATAATCTGGGATCTACGGCTGTAATGTCTGTATACGCTTATATTCTGTGATCCTCGGCTGTAATGTCTGAATACACTTATATTCTGTGATCCCCGACTGTAATGTCTGTATAGTCTAATCTCTTCTCCTGCCCAGGAGCTGTGATATATCAGATCTGTTCCTGCATGGTCGGACACATAGATTCCCAAGGACACATGTATAAGAATATCTCAGGACATCAACATTTTTATTAACACATCCAATTGTGGAACTTAGTTTTATTCTAAGATCTTTCCTCAGTAAACCGGGATAGTTTATCCAAGACACCCCCTTTATGTTCCTTCCTTCACGGGTTGCTATCTCTTCTCAGTGCTAACTGTCCGCCTCTCTCCTGCTTATGCCTCCACACACAGTGGCCCAATCCAGCAGCCATGGGTCTTCTCGGGTGATCGGTACCAAGTCACCTGACAATAGCACGGCTACCTTCTTGGCGGATGTGTCGGGAGTTGGCCACAGCTCCTCTAGATCTCGTGGCCTCCGGTTCCGTGGTTAGAGCGTAGAATCTCCTCGCCACCTTCAGGGCAGGTCCCCTGTTTCTCAACCTGCTCTTCCGTTTCACTCAGACTCGGGTGCACGGGTGGATTGCTCTCTGCCCGCGCCCCTAGGGCTCCTTCTGTCTCTCTGCAGTCTGCTGTTCTGGGACCCAGGACGAGCTCCTTGCTGCACAAATCCTCCAGATCCTTCTCCTCTCGCTACTTCCTGACAACTGCCTCCACTAACTTCCAACCTTCCACCTTTCTTCCCTCCGTCCCACTGACTGACTGAGCCCTCCCTCTATCGGGTCCGCACACCGTCCCTGGGAACGGGTGTGTTGGGTGCTTTTGTGGGTGTCTCAGACTTACCATCCCGTTTCCTGAGAACAGGAATACCACACTTGTGGGATGGGTGCAGAACCCCTTTGTGGCAACAAGACCGCAGGGGTAGCACACTTATAAATGCAACTTTGCAATTTACTTGTTATTAGAATTCCTCCCCATAGTCAAGATAAATAGTTTTTAATTTAATTTGTTTACTGTTCAATGTCTAAGGGACTAGTTACTACTGCAGTGTAGCAGCAGTGACTGAACATGTGCAGTGCTTACAAGTTCTTTCCAATAGAGCTTTTAAGCACCGCACTGAATATGGAGTGCATTGTTAGATCCTAATCCAGCCATTGTCAGTGTTACTGCGGATATTGCAGAGCAAAGCTGTCTCATATGACATAATTGGAAGCATTAGTGACATGCTGCAGGAGCCAACTATCCTCAGGGCTGCAGCAAGTCTGGAGGCTGGGGAAGGTTGTGCTTTTGAACTGTGAAGATTGTTATAATTGCAAAATATTTGTGAAAACAAGCAAGTTAGCATTATATCTTTTGCTAAAAATGTTCTCTTTTCTCAAGAATGGGGCAAAGTCTAACTGTATAGTTTAATCTTTTATTCATAGTTAAAAGGCCACCCTCTGCAGGTTAGTAAAGGAGTGCCATGCTTGCAAGTTGTTTGGCATAGATCTTGCAAGCGCTGCTCTGAAATTATACAGATGACTTGATCTGGTCAGTTTCAGGGCCCCTGCATTCCTCTGATACTGAAGTGATGCTGCATACTGCAGTTTTAAAAAAAAAAAAAAAAACCTGTTAGCCACCTGCATGGCATGTATTCTTAAGAACACCTAAGCTTTACTCACACTCCCCGGGTCCAACTATAAGTCTCCTAATGTTTGTTATAGTTTGCAGCACTGATGACGTCAATAGTGCAACAACTCATCACTGAGCTCAGCGGCACTGAGTGGCTTGTGCTGTCAAGTGAAGCAAAGGCGATAGACCACCGCAGACCCTGGGAGCAGTGGCTGAGACTCAGTGCTGAACCCAGGGAGAGTAAGGCGAGTTTGGGTGGGAGGGGATAGCGAAACTAAAAAACCCCTCTACCTTGGAAGCCTTCAAAAGAACCCTGGAACCACCTCCTCCGACAAGCCTGCAACCTGCAGTAACCCTCAGTCCACTATACTGCTGCACGACCAGCTCTACCCTCACTTACTGTAACCTCACTCCTCCCTTGTAGACTGTGAGCCCTCATGGATAGGGTCCTCTCTTCTCAGCTACTGTATCTGTGTCACAAATAGGATCCCGTGCCCGGTAAAACCGGATACTGTGTGCCCAGAATTGAACTTTATTAACTTTTTCTGAACTGTATAACTGGTTGCCATTACGGAAATTGAGCTGCGTCACAGCGCAGGTAGAAAAGAGATAAGCCCCACCCCTTCACTCTGCCGGAGATCAACGAAGCGTAGCCCACAGTTCCGGAAATACCCGAGGTGATCTGCTCCCTCTGCAGAGCCGCCGCCGACCGGGAATGTTTGTTTCATCTCACCGGTTGCCAGCGATTAAGTAGGGGGGCCCCATCAAGAGTGACTCGGATGATGTACAGGTCCCTGACGGGGAGGTGCCTGAAACGCAGCACCCGGAGCAGCGGTCCAAATAATGCCGATGACCTTGCCGTATATATCGGGTGCCAAATGGTTACCAACATATGAAGGCAAACCAGGTACCTTGGCAACCTTTAAGCAAAAGATGTGTGCAATGCTGGACATGTTTACGATGACAGAAAAGCAGCAAGCCACCGTTGTGCTGGGACAATTAACAGGTGCAGCGGAGCTGGAGGCTGAGTCCTGGAGTGATGCTGACAGGGACTCCACTGCTAAAGTGTTTGATAAGCTAAAAACTGTCTTTGAAAAACGCACACGGTCTGAGTTTCGGATGGTGTTCTACCAGTGCAAGCAGGGACCGCAGGGTGCCATCAGAAACTATGCTCTCCGTTTACAAGGGGCACTCTGGTTGCTAAAACAGACCCGGCAAGTGTATTGGAAGAGGAAAAAAATGCTTGCTGAGCAGTTTACAGAAGGATTGAGGTCAGACTACCACCGCCAGCAGATACATATGTGGGTACTGGATCACCCAACTGTGAACTTTAATGACTTGAAAGATCGTGCTATAACGGTGTTAAGAGATCCTGCACCTGTAGAACCTGCAATCCAATCCTGGCAGGCTAATACCTCTCCCATAGACTTTAAACCTGTTTCTACATAACCTGCAAAAGCAGAAAGTCAAGCTGTAGCAGATAATTCAGATAATGACATGCGTAGCCAGGTGCTGCAGTTAACCAAAAACATGGACTATGTATTAAAGCTCTTGCAAAATATGCCTGGAGCACCACCACCAAGCAAAATCCAACTAGCTGATAGCCCTGAGGATGTCCCATGGATGCGGAGGAAGACCAAGTCGCCCGCGCAGGGGACCAATGCACCATTCCAACATAGACCCATGTTGCCCGTGGAGGGGACCAACAAGTCGCCCGTTCAGGGGACCGACGCACCATTCCAACGCAGAGCCAGGGACTACATGGATTCTTCAGGACAACCCATCTTCCTGCGATGCAAGAAACCGGGCCACTTTGCAAGAGGATGTACTTTAAACATGAGATTCATGGGCCTCAGGGCCAGCCCCCAGGAGTAGAGCAGCTGGGCCCAAAGGATTGATGCAACCGGTACGTGGGAGGCTGTCCGTACCTCAACATTACGGTAGATGGAATCCCCATGTCGGCACTAATGGACACCGGGTCGGAGGTCACTACGATCCCACATATCCTTTATAAACAATATTGGTCTGATGACGATCTTGAAGCCCCAAAGCCCAATTTTTATATTATTGCAGCTAATGGCCAACCACAAAAACAGGTGGGGTACAGAGCAGCTACAATAAAGTTGGGGAGGGAGGAATTAAAAGGCCAAGGGTTATTTGTGGTTGAAGACAATCCTAATGAAAAATGCCCCTACATGGTAATTGGTACAAATGTTATTGAAAACTGCTTTGGAAAAGTGTTTTTTACTCCGACAGATTTCTCAGACTGCTGGTTATGGGCGGACAAGAGTCTTCCAACGAGAGATCCGAGCCCTCATCCACAAGCAACAGGTTAATCTGTCTGGGAGAGAAATTGGCAGTGTGCAGGTAACAGACCCGGTTCCCATTGTATTACCACCAAAAAGCGAGATGATGATATGGTGTCGAGCAGCGATAGGTCGCAGAGGACAGGAATACCAGGCAGTTGTTTCAGAGCACAGACCTACACTACTGACAGCCAGAGGGGTGGTGGATGTACGCAAGGGACGAGTACCAATCCGTGTATTAAATTGTGGGAAAGAGGAAGCAAAGCTACCCCGGTATGCTACTGTAGAAAAGCTGTATACTGTTTGTAACAACAACATACATGCAGTGGTACCAGTTTCCTCGTCTAGCCAGGCGGAGGATAACAACTCCAAAGGACAGCTGAAGGAGTGCTGCCAGCAGTTGCATGTAGGAACTGATGCCACCCCTTCTTACCAGAAGTTCGGAGTTTACCGGGTAGCACATGAGTTCGAGCAAATATTTAGTAAGCATCCATTAGATTTTGGGAGGATTAAAGGGGTACACCATCACATACCCACAGGAGCTCATCCCCCAATTAAGTTGAGACACAGACCCATTCCACCAGGTCATTACCAACATGCCAAAGAGATGCTGCAGGACATGAAGAAGGCCGGGGTTATAAGTAATCCCTGGGCACCCCCTTTAGTCCTAGTCAGAAAGAAGGATGGCACGATGAGGATGTGTGTGGATTACAGGAGGTCAATAAAATCACTCACAAAGATGCTTACCCGTTACCCCGAATAGAAGAGTCTCTTGCTGCATTAAAGACTGCTAATTATTTCTCCACATTAGATCTCACTAGTGGGTATTGTCAGGTCTCCATTGCAGAAGAAGACCGAGAGAAGACTGCATTCACAACGCCAATGGGACTATGCGAATTCAACAGCATGCCATTCGGTTATGCAATGCACCAGGAACGTTTCAAAGAATCATGGAAAGTTGCCTAGAACACTGGAACTTAGAGACAGTATCTTATACCTGGACGACGTCATCGTGTTTTCCAAAACCTACTAAGAACACTTGGAACACCTGGCAGAGGTATTTGAGGCTTTAGCAAAGTACGGGATAAAGCTCAAACCATCTAAATGTCACCTGCTGAAACCTGAAGTCCAATACCTGGGACAAGTGGTCAGTGCAGATGGAGTAGCACCAGACCCGGAAAAGGTAACAGCAATCCAGGAATGGCAGAGACCAACCACCGTCACCGAGGTACGTCAGTTCTTAAGTTTGGTTGGGTACTACAGAAGATTAATTAAGGGCTACACAAAGATGGCAGCGCTCCTACAAGATCTTCTGGTAGGCTAATCTAAGAAAAGAAGATCTTCAGAGTCACTATTGGACTGGGGAGAGGAAAAAGAAAACTCCTTCCAACAGATGAAGCAAGCTCTAACCGGTGAGGAAATCCTGGCTTACCCTGATTACAACCTACCATTCGTCCTTTACACCGACGCAAGCAATGTAGGCCTGGGAGCAGTCCTTTCCAGGTTCAAGATGGTAGAGAGCGAGTAATTGCCTACGCCAGCAGAAAACTTCGACCCACAGAGAGGAACCTGGAAAACTACAGTTCCTTTAAGTTGGAGTTCTTGGCCTTGGTCTGGGCTATAACAGAAAGATTCAAGCATTACCTCGAAGCTTCGAAGTTCACCGTCTTCACGGATAATAACTGTTAACACATCTGGATACAGCGAAGCTGGGTTCACTGGAGCAACGTTGGATGGCTCGATTATCAAACTATGAACTTTACTATCAAATACCAAGCAGGCCGCAACAACGCAATGCTGATGCCCTCTCCAGAAACCCTCAAGTACCTCTACAAGGAATTGAAGAAGAAGAGGATGACTTAGAGGAAATAGAACTCCCAGCTTTTCATAAAAGTAGAAAATGGAAAATCGCTGAAAATCACATCTACCAGAACCGTTAGACTGTTGAACTAAACCTGTTGCCTCACTATGCATGGAAGGAGACTCAAGACAGTGATCCGGCAGTAAGCCTTGTAAAGAAGTTGATAGCTCAACCGGATTCCAAACTTGAAAAGGATGCTCCACCAGAAGCCCAACACCTGTGAAAAGAAAGAGGCAGGTTATTCATCTATCAAGGTTAATTGTGCAGGTGGTATGTCAACCCAAGAACACATGAAATGGTATGGCAAGTTGTGGTTCCAAAGAGAGATGGAAGCGTACCACAATGGATCAGGACACTTTGGATGGAGAAAACTGGAAATATTGTTACGTGAGAGATTCTATTGGATCAGCATGAGGTCTTCCATAGAGAGATGGTGTAAAAAACTGTGGACCATGCTCATTAAGAAGAAGTGACCGTAACAGCCAGAAAGCACCACTCAAGCCTATCATCACCAAACAACCATTAGAACTGGTAGCCTTAGATCATGTCAAACTTGCACCCAGCAAATGAGGCTACACCAATGCTCTTACCATGGTAGACCACTATTCCAGATTCCTTGTGGTAGCTCCGGTAAAAGACTTAACAGCTGAGATAGCAGCAAGAAACATTTCAAGCTTATTTCTGCAGACACCATGGTTATCCAGACCAGGTATTGACAGACCAAGGACCTGCCTTTGAAGCTGAAATATTTAAAGAGTTCTGTCGCCTATACGGATGCAAGAAGATTCGCACCACGTCTTACCATCCTCAAACTAATGGAATGTGTGAAAAGATGAATCACGTGGTAATTGAAATACTGAAAACTCTGCTGTTACAAGAATGAAACCAATGGCCAGAGAAGTTACCAGATCTTGTTGACATCTACAACAACATCCAGTAAGCTCAACCAATTGTACCTCTGCATACCTCATGAGAGCAAGACCAGGAAAATTGCCAGTAGACTTCGAAATAGGCATAGTAGTTCCTGAAGCAGATACTACAGATGCAGATTGGGATACTCACAGGAAAGAACAATATCAGAAAATCCAAGAATGCATTGAAAGAAGTCTAGAAAAATCTAGAGGTAAGACAAGAAACCAACTTCAACAAAAGTGCACAAGGAACTCCCTTAACACCAGGTGAATTGGTTTTGAAGAGAAAAAGAAGACTGCACAAACTAGATGATCAATGGAAAAAGAACCATACACTGTGTTACCATCCAATTTTGATAACCAGAAAATCTGTTTAATCAGTAAAGTCAGAAGAGCAAGAGAAGCCAAAGAAAGTCCAGACAATCATTGGAGAGTTTCCAGCAGATTGGCCTCAAATAGAAGGTACATATCTAATCCCAACTTTAATGTTTCCACCAGCAGTAGAAGTGCCAAGAGTACAAGAACCACCTGTTGTACCGGAACCAGAGAATCCTGCAATCGGTGTACCTGCCATTCCTACTGTGAGATCAGGTAGTTGCAGACTGCTACTCAGTTTACCAGTTACACATAGACCCACTCTCACAGATGCTACACCAGAATTATGTAGGTCAACACGTGTTAATCAAGGACACCCACCACTCAAGTTTAGAGAGTAAACTGCAAAATGTGGGAAACTGTAAATATGTTTAAAATGTAAATATGTTATTAATGCTAGTGTATAGAAAAGGGTGAAGAGTAGGTAAAAACAACCCAAACCAGGTACACAACACCAGTAAGAGGAGTGAGTGGAGTTGGCGTCAGGAGCTGTCTAGGGAGAGCGAGATCTTGGCCAATAGTTGACCCCAGGGCCAGGAGGCCTACAGCGCTAATGACCCGGTAGAGGCCCCTGCAGTACCTAGGACTCCTGCGTTAAAGCACCCGTATTGTTTGTTGTTGTGTTTTTTAACTGTAAGCCTACAGAGACTTGACCTGTTGAACTTTTGAATTTCCCCATTTTCTTACTTTCAAAAATAGACCATAGCCACAGGACTGGTAGTGGCAAACCCCTGTTTCAACAACCTTTAAACAGCCTGCAGCAGATGGACTAGCGCTGTATGGACTGGTTACCTATTTTCTAATTTATACATGGTTTTTATAAATTTTTCATTTTTAAGATTCTGTTCAATTGACAAATGTTAATATTTATGATATGTTTGTTGAAAAATGTTTCAGACCCGGAGGACTGTATTTAACCAGGGGGGAATGTGGCACCCCTGCGGGGGATTACCACAGGTTCCACCAGTGCAAGGAGGGAATTACCCCTTGGTTAACACAGCACACACCACCTTCCACCCCAGACCTGAAGGGGGAGCTCTACTGGCTGCCTTAAGTCAGTTCCCCTTTAAGAACATCCAGGCCTGAGGGGAGGAGTTAGTCAGTCCCTGTAGTTCAGTTCGAGTCTGCAGTGTGAGAGGGAAGAGAGAGGAGACGGAGGAGCTGGTTGCTGGGAGAGATCCAGGACCAGGGACCACTGACCGCTGTGTGCACTCTAGGGAAAGGGTCAGATGCAAGTGGAGAAAGCAGGGAACTAAGAAAGGGAACCGGTTGCTATAGCCCTTTAGTAGCATTCAGAGCTACAGCAAAAGCCTGGAAGACTCAGGCGGAGTTCAGCCCTGAGGAGAGCCAGTAAGAGACACTAAAATGACCAAGTATAGGGCCAGGGGCCATAGGATAAACAGGGACACCGCAGAAGGATCTCATTGCCAGTTTAGGACAAAGCCCAGAGAGGGAGAAGAAGCGGTGGGTTCAGGCTCAGGCAGGACTCATCCCAAACCACAGAGCACAGACACAGAGGAGGCCTCATAACTTTCCAAGGTGGAAGTCCCAAGTTGCATCGGGGACCTGGTTATTTCTCTGGACTGTACCTGTTACCTTGTCACCAGAAAAAGGTACCGAAACAAATCCCTGTGTGTCTGTGTGCCTGTCTAACCGCCGCAATTCACCGCCTTGTCTGCAGAGACGCAACTACTACTCCCCTCATCTATCCCTGCGCCCTGAGGTAAAGCTCCACCTGTGGTGAGCTGTACCACACTCTGCTGCACCCACCATCACCTCAGCGGCCGGCTGCAGCGCTGGTATACCCGTTACCAGGTACCATAGGTGGCGTCACGTTAACAATCCCCTTATCCCCCCACCGTTCCTCGCCATTGAGGGTCCAGGGCACGGGACCGGGGAACGACCAGCCGTGATTCCCCATCAAAGCTGCCATCAGCCCCGGTACCCGAGTACCCCATACCCTGTCGATTGCCTCATATCCTCATCCATCCCTTGTAGACTGTGAGCCCTTGCGGGCAGGGTCCTCTCTCCTCACCTACTGTATCCTCACCCCTCCCTTGTAGACTGTGAACCTTCGTGGGCAGGGTCCTTTCTCCTCACCTACTGTATCCTCACCCATCCCTTGTAGACTGTGAGCCCTCATGGGCAGGTCCTCTTTCCTCACCTACTATATCCTCACCATCCCTTGTAGACTATGAGCCCTCGCGGGCAGGGTCCTCTCTCCTCTTATTCTGTCTGTGCCTTGTATTGTTCATGATTATTGTACTTATTTTTATTGTGTATACCCCTTTTCTGATGTAAAGTGTCATGGAATAAATGGCACTATAATAATAAATAATAATAACTTTCGAAAGGCTAATTTTTCATTTAATGGTAGCATTAATGTATGCGTCCGAAACTGAAAAATTGAAAAAAGAAATTTGCATACAAGGTGTGAATTGTGCTACTTTGGTTTGGGGCGTTCCTCAACTGTGTGTTGGTGCCAACTGTTCTAATGCAAGGGGGTAATATTTCCATGACCCAACGATAGGAGATTTTCTTATCAGATTTGACATTATTAGTTACAAGGATAAAGTATACTTTGGATCAAATGTGAAATAGGCTTAATTTCTTTAATATTTTTTTTTTTGATCACAAGATCTGTTGAATACAATTCAATCCACATCAGCGAGTTCAGACAAAGGATAAATAAATAACTGACATGTCACCGGGCGATGACGCTGACCTTTATTTGTCCTGCTAGTATTTTCATAAGTCAGTAAAATGACAGGGTAGATAACATATAGTGATACTGTGGGTGCCGAAGATGAGCCCCATCTGCTCAAGTGATGGAACCGTTGTCAAAGAATTAAAGGGAACCTGTCAGGTCATTTCTGCCCCCCCAGCTATCACTGTCTGCACCTGCAGCTTCATAATACTAGTCTAATCATCCATGTCTGAACCCATGCTGCAATGGTAAAGGTGAAGAAAAATCATTTCTACACTCAGGGCCGCTTTACACGTCGCAATATCGTTCCGATATTGCATACGATTTCACGGGAGCGCGCACGTTTTTGGCACTTGTCCAAGATCGCATAGTAGATGTTACACAGAGAGATATCGGCAGGCAATGCAACTACGATGTTATACGCCCCTTTCCCACCCTGTGTATGAGCAACTCAGGGAACGACCATTTAACATTGTAGTGAATGGGGGAAGTTGCACTCGAAATCGTAGTTGCGCTGTCTCACAGCACGATCCTGTCACATGGCATATACAATATCGTACGGTTGAAGGGCTTGCACAATCTTCTTACAATATCGTAGTTAGGTTGTTTTCGCGTCGCATTGCCCATTTACACGACACAACGCACCAACGATATCAACTGCAACGGCCGTACCACGTGACTTCTTATCGATGTTGCGATATCGCGACGTGTAAAACGGCCCTAACAGTTTCTCATGTAAATGAGGCACAGTCTACAGGGTGGGCCATTTATATGGATGCACCTAAATAAAATGGGAATGGTTGGTGATATCAACTTCCTGTTTGTGGCACATAAGTAAATGGGAGGGGAAAAACCTTTCCAGATGGGTGCTGATCATGGCGGCCATTTTGAAGTTGGCCATTTTGGATCCAACTTTATTTTTTCAAAGGGAAAAGGGTCATGTGACACATCAAACATATTGAGAATTCCATAAGAAAAACAATGGTGTGCTTGGTTTTAACATAACTTTATTCTTTCATGAGTTATTTCAAGTTGATATCACCATTCATTCACCATTTTATTTAGGTGTATCCATATAGATGGATGGCCCACCCTGTATTTTGGGATTCCCGACCAGTATAACTTTTACAGAAGCTGTGCAGTCATCACCATTATCTGGGATAAGAGCTTTTGTCTTTCCTCTGCAGAGATCTTCAGTGGTACAACCCCTGCAATTTCATTGCTTAATGGTACCTTTACACGCCGCAACAGGCAACAACCGGGTAGATGAGAGAAATGTACCTTTGCACCGCTAAATCAACCCGAGGTAGTGGTGTGTGAAGACGGTTGTTGCCACCCGCCACTTGAGGCACCTGTTTCAGAGCAGTGCCCTAAAACAGGTTGATTTCAAGGCGATGGTTGCGGCCTGTATCGGCGTGTAAATAAGGAACAGAAGGGTTGTTTCGACACCAAGCTATGTACCTGGGGCGTGACACAGGCTCCTGGTTACCGCGCCCCATCAGCGATCATTGGTGGAAGCTCCTGCGTTACGATTGGTAGACGCTGCATAGGGCGGCATATTTAAGGAGCTGACCAGTCACACTACACAATTGCTCAAGCGTCATGTATTAGTCAGCCTCCTGCGATGCCTGGCCAATCATGTTGTTAATGCTTTGTCCTATCAGCGTACGGAATTCTCGTAATCCTCAATTGTGGCATGCCTATGTGTTGTCCCTGCTGCCATTGTTCCGCCCATATTACCTTGTTATAGCGGCATGTAAATGAGGTAAGGTGAGCTACAGAAGGTAACTTGTGGCACCCGGCGGTGTATCCAGAGATAGATGTAACCTACCGTAGCGCACCTTGTTGCGGCGTGTAAAGGTGGTGCGATTACCGTTTGTAACCGTTTGTGCGTGCTCGTGCACGTGAAGCACCCGGTTGTTGCCACCATCCTGTTGCGGCGTGTAAAGGTACCATTAGAGCCTTTAATGGCTCACATGGTGAACTCCTCCTTCAGATAAAGCCATGTAATTCTCAGGGGGGAAAAGGTTTATTGTGAGATCACATGAACTGAGATGTACACGATTTCCAAATAGGGACAAATACATAAGTTAATGGCTGCATTATGAATGAATACACCCACTTGGAAAGTGAGATTTTAATTTATACCTCACTAGATACAAGAACAATTTCCAACTAAAACATCTGTGGAGAATTCTGAAGAGACAAGTTGTCATCACTCTGCACCCAGCGTCCGGGCTCTGACGTAGACCGTTCTTGAATCATGGACAAAGACATGGTTTTAACGTAACTTTATTCTTTCATGAGTTATTTACAAGTTTACAAGTTTATGACCACTTATAAAATGTATTCAAAGTGCTGCCCATTGTGTTGGATTGTCAATGCAACCCTCTTCTCCCACTCGTAACAGACTGATAGCAACACCGCAGAAGAAATGCCAGCACAGGCTTCCAGTATCCGTTGTTTCAGATGCTGCACATCTCGTGTCTTCACAGCATAGACAATTGTCTTCAGATGAGGGATGAGGAAATCTTTTATGTGAATGGTGAAGTTATCAAACAAAACCGCCGCTATTGGTCTGACACTAACCCACAGTGGATAGATCCCTCCAAGACTGCTGGAACACAGACATTGATGGTATGGTGTGGTATATGGGGTACAAAGATAGTGGGACTATTCTTCATCAGTGGAAACCTCAATGCCACTGGATATGTGAAATTGCTACATGATTCATGATACATTGACAAAGTCCCATCATGCACTGTAGTGGCCTGTAAGCTGCACCTATCACACGCACTCAAAGCTCCACCCAAGCTCCTGCCCAACATTTTTATTACATTTTTTATGGATCTAATATGGAAAAATCATCAATCACACCATGCTTTTACCTCATTTACCGATCCCCATAAACAATCTGACTGCTGGGTTGTGCTGATCTTATCGATTTCAGGGACACCAAAAATGTCCATGTTATTTGCTGATTTGTGATATTTGTCATTTTAAATAAAAACGCATAAAAATGACATTATTGTTTTTCATTTTTTTTTTAATTTCATGGAATGAAAGAAATATTTTATTCTCCCTCCATACAGTGCTGTGTACAGATGTATGTGCAGTTAACTGACATGTGTGATGGGTTTTTATTTTGTTGCCTAAAATGAGTAATCTTGCAATTTTCACAAAGGCTACTTGGATTATTTCGCCTCATCCATCCTCCCCTTTCAGGAAGAGTTTTCAGTAGTTTCCTTACCATCAGAGGCAGGCTTTAAGTAAGACCATGTTCACATGTCCAGTAATCATCCATCAGAATGGATCCAGCAGCAATCTTTTGGAATAAACATTGCGCAGACACAACTTTTATGTCTGTTTTAAAAAAAAAAAACTAATTTCAACACATATGTTACTTTGCTAAGCTCCATGGAAATATGTGTTGTATTGGAATGACAACAGAAATATCCAATGCTTGATATATTTAAAATATATAAAATGCTCATTTTGTCTGTATCGGTCATATAGGCAATGAATGAAAAGTGGATAAATCATATAATATAGTCCAGAGTCTAGGCCAGGGGTGGGAGCCTTTTTCTGCTGGGGGCCATTTTGAAATTTCCACCATCATTCAGGGCCGCACAAAATTATTAACTAGAAAACTCCCCCACTATATTTGGTTAAACAATCAACTCACCCCTACTGCCAGCCTGAGCAATGCAGACCCCACATATGCATAAAAGGGCATCGAGGGCCGCATGCGGCCCTGGGGCCTGAGGTTCCCCACCCCTGATCTAGGCCATCTTGGCCATTTTATGAGATTGTAATATCTAAACTGTCCACTAGATGGCACCACTATCACACATTAAGTTTTTGGAGTCACTGCAGCTCCACATTACTGAGCCATGGGCGCTCCGTGTGCCGCCATATGGTGCTTCCATAAGTTGTTTTGTTGTGAGATATTCCTTCCTTCTAGCGATGCTTCCAGGAAAAATCTCTGTGTAAATTGGAGTCTGAAGAAACAACAACAAACATTTGTTCTGCAATTTCTTCATGGCACAATACAGTTCTGTCTGACTAATATTGAGTCAATCCAAAAGAATTAATATTATGACACCGACAGCAGTTTCCCGGATACTAGGTACCCGTACACACAGTGGATGTGTCTCACGCTGCCTAAACTGGGTCTTCTGTACGAGCCACAAGGTCAAAAACTGCGCTGATTTGTGACAGGTGAATTTAAGATTAGGCTGGGAGCAGCGAGACGCCCTGTGATCAGTTCATCCAACATAATGGGATTGTGATAAGTGGACAATCCCTCTAATTATACATCTCCATGTATTACCAGTAATGTTTTTTGTCTTTATCACTTTTGACATTATCAGTTGGATTAATATCTAAAAGGTCAGCAGTCCCAAACCAAGACTACAATCCAATAATTACAGGGGCGTCACAAATACAGGTCTAATCTAGTGAGATTGCTCCGGTAATGTTAAATCACCTTAATGTCAATTGGAGAGAATGTTTAGTGACTAAGGCCGGCTTCACACCACGTTTTTTGTGATTCGGGACGATCCAATGAGAACTGGATAGGCCCGGATCACATTTCAGCCCCATAGTTTGCCTTTGGGCCGGATGGAGCCGGATGGCAGCTATCTGCCATCCGGTTTCCATGTGTCCGGGTGAATCCGGGAGGACTCGGATTTATCACCCGGACACAAAAATGCTGCATGCACGATTTTTGTGTCTGGGAAGAAAAATCTCCCGAAACCGGATCCTCCTGGATTCTCCCAGATCTGCCCGGATCCGGGGCAATCCGGCACTCCCTAACATGGGAGCTTATGGGGCCGGATTGCCCCGGTCTGGGAGGATCCAGGAACTGGACACCTGCCGCTGCACGCCGCTGTTGTTTCAGGACCACGGCTAGCTCCCTGCGAGCCGCGGTCCTGAGTCATCAGCAGCGTCAGCTGCGTGCGGCTGCACACCGGACCGGAGGGCATTTTAGCCCTCCGGTTCTGTGTGCTGATCACCGGCTTGGCGGGTCTCCATTCGCCCACCATGCGTCTCGCCGCCTCTGCCGCTCAGCCTCATCGTCCTGAATAGGCTGCGTGAACCAGTGACTTCCCACGGGTTGCCAGGAACGCTCCATGTTAGCCAAGGGTTGGATCGCTCTTATCGATCCCGCCTCAGCCTGTACTGTTGGTTGTCCAGCCCTCCATAGCTCGCGGGGCCCGGTCTCCTCTGTGCCACCGATTGCTCCTTCTCCTCCGAATCCTTCTCCTCCCCGACGCTGACTTGGCCAACAGGACTTTCATCCTCCTCCTCCTGTCCTGGCCAGACATGTAAAGGGGTTATTTACAGGGGATAGTAGTAGTTTGTAATGCCAACTGGAGTTCTGACCATAGATGGCCAGGGGCTGCTATGGGGGCTTCAAAGGGGAGATTCTAGGGCCGTCAGGTGGTATGCCCTCTCCAGTCAGTGCAGGGATCCATTGGAAAGTGTGGAGGGATGGACTGAACGGTGGACGGTGCATGGGAGGAGGAGGGGTATTGCGGCAGAACGACGCAGGAAAGATCAGACGACACACAGTCTTTGTGGTTCTTACCCTTTACTTGTAGTTGAGGATTACAAGCACAGCCTGTCCAGCCCAGAGATAATTGGAATCCATCTTGCTGAGACAAATGGTATATGGCCTTTCAGCTGCTTTTCCCAAACTGACACTTGCTACTCCTTTCCTCTCCTAAGTGTCCGTGGTTGCCATTCTCTACCGGGCAAGTGGCTGCGGGTCTTGTGAGTGACAGTCCTTTTGTCCTGTGACCCTATATAGCTCCTTCAGCCCCAGGAAGGTCCCCAAGGTGAGTCACTGTACTTGAAGCCCAGTTACCTCCAGTTTCACCACCGTTCCTGAAGTATGACTGATCGATTTGGTGTGGCACCCCATGGGTTAATGTGCCACAATAACATCACACGGGTTCTCTCCCCCACTACACACTGACAAACACTACCACCTCTGGGCAATAGGGGGAGCACCACCTGCTCCCTTATATACTCTTGCCCATGAGGGAGAGCTGAGACCGTACAGCACGGTGTAGTGCTGTAAAGAGCTCACTGAGGACAGAGTTAGCTCAGTGCAGACCTAGCAAGGGTCAGAGGAACAAGGAGAACGAAAGACAGAGGAACACATCTGGGAGCTAGAGTGACACCATCACTTGCCCCAGAAGTACGCACAGAGACGGACACCGGATCCGGTACTGTGTCTGGCACCCACAGCACAGTGAATCCAGGAACAGCGGGATCTCTAGATGCCCCCTAGTACCAGAGTGAAGCAACACGGAGGGGTCAGCACAGCATAGAGGACTCAAGTTGCCTAGCCAAGTGGTACCAGCAGCAAACAGAGAGAGACGTGAGGAATCCCAGCAGCTCAGCTAATAGCAGCAGCCAGGACACACACACGGAGTGCAGCATAAGGACGCTGACAACCCCAGACAGGGTTGGGAGAGAGCTTAGCCCCATTACAGACTCTGTGGACTATAGCATGCAACAACATCTGCAGTAAAGCTTTGGAAAACAGCTTTGGAGTCTGTGTATTGATTGCGACCTTTGCTCCAGATTCAGCACAGAGACAATTCCTCCCTACAGATCCAGCCTGTCAGCTCTGCAGCCTCAGGAGAAGAAGAGAATTGCATCAGTGTCTACCAAACGTGAGTGTGTGTCCTTTAACCCTTCTCCACCAACTATAACCCCAATAGACTTTAAACCCTTACTGCCCCGGGGGATACAGTTCCCCCCACTGGAACTATACCATCTTCGCTGCCCTCACATCACCCCCGGAGGTTCTGCAGCAGCGGCGGCCCCCATCACTGGCCGCACCAAGTGGGTGGCGTCACCCGTGACATCTCCCTTGTAAATAATTCCCCAACTTTATTGTGAGGGCCCAGGGACACGGTCCGGACCAAGCCACCCGTGACATCCCCAGTACCGTCCGGTCCGGTACCGAGTACCCCCGTCCCGCCTGGGGCTCCACATTGGTGCTGGTACTCCTGTTGCAGCTAGTTCCTCTGCTGGCAGTAGATTTGTCTCTCCAGGCCCTCAGACTAGCACTTCATGCCACACACTAATCTGTCTCTCAAGCTGCCTAGACTCTACTAGAACTCTCCTTCTTGCCACACACCCCTAACCTAACTCCTCCCTCCAGCCAAGAAGTGGAGACTGCCCTATAGGTGGGTATCTTCTGCATGGCCCTTCCCTGGCCTGAGGTTCAAATATGTTTGGTGTAATTGTGTATCCTCCTCTTACCCACAGGCATGATATCACACATAGGAATAAATGTAGTACCATTTGTGGCAGCCTGGCGCATGGGAGCCACATGAGGAGAACAAATTTGTTACCTGATTGCTATTTAGCCTCTGTTTTTCAGTCATTTGTAAAGAATCTGTTTTTTTTCACTGGATCAGTTTCAAATGGAAGATTAATATCCATTTTCCATAGATTCCAATTTAAAAAAAATGGATCCCGAAAAAATAAATTTTTCAAAACGGACAAAATAGTTTTGCAAAATAGATCTCTGCAGGATCTGTTCTAACGAATGATTACTGGACATGTAAACTTAGGCTAAGTGTGGAAAGGGTGATGAAGAAAGATGATGATAAAAGGTAAGATCAAGCTGTAAAGTAATGAATAAACATGATATGTACCTGATCCAAGGTAAAACATAGCAATGGAGAGTACTGAAATAATGTTGTGGCAATGACTGCTAACAGAAAAAAGAACAAGATTAAGTATAATAGAAAAGTAAATATGATACCAGATCATCCACTGTATTTACTATCATATAGTTTATTGGATATTTGGATGCTCCTTTTTTCAGGCTTCCAATTGTCTGACGTGCCGCACAGACTGGGAGATATAGAACATAGCAGATTGACCTCTTTGCTAAAAAATGATGGCCAAAATTCCAAGAAAGATGGTCCAAAATCAATGAGAATTGCTGGCAGTAAGTGGGGACAAATTAATCAAGCTATCTGAAAGTATAATGACCATTTGAAGAGGGCCTTTCCCCAGTTTGAGCATGGTAAATTGGCCATATAATGGCATAGTGGCTGCAGAGCTGAGGAAATGTAGTTTTTATCCTGTTGGGGAGATATTAGCTTGCAAAGTTTTGATTCTTATTTATGCTCTACAGTTCAACTGGGCATCACCAGATATTTGTCTCTTTGGGTATGCACTTCTTCTGCATGATATTGACCAATCATAAGCAGGAGGCCTCAGGCAGGAGAGAAAATCAAATGATATCACAGATCCCTGTAGCTCTTTGTGTAGAGATACACCAGAGTCGAGTAATGTATCATTACAATTTCAGATATCATCTCACAGTGCCATCAGCTCTCATCCTCTCCCCACACTGACTGCTGTGAGTTGAAATCTGGAAGTCTTTATAATGCCATATAACTCAGCTGTGCTGTATTTTTGCACAGTAGCTGAAGAGATCAGCAAGGAGGGCATGTTCTTTGGGTATGTTTTTACTGCATTTTTGCTGTGGTTTCTGCATGCAGTTTACCATTGGTTTTATGGTAATGTATGCTAATTTATTACTGTGGTTGGGATTCCCAGCAAAACCCTCAAGGCTCTGTCCTCGGGCCCCTCCTTTTTTCAATCTATACTCTTGGTCTGGGACAACTCATAAAGTCCGATGGTTTCCAGTATCACCTGTATGCTGATGACACCCAGATTTACCTCTCTGGCTCAGACGTCACCTCTCTGCTGTCCAGAATCCCGGAGTGTCTATCAGCCATATCCTCCTTCTTCTCCCGCTTCCTAAAACTCAATGTAGACAAAACCGAACTCATCATCTTTCCTCTATTTCACACATCTTCCTTACCAGACCTATCTATCACAATAAATGACATCACACTTTGCCCTACACCTGACGTCCGCTGCCTCGGAGTAAGCCTTGACTCTGCCCTGTCCTTCAAACCGCACATCCAAGCACTCGCCACCTCCTGCCACCTCCAACTCAAAAATATTTCCAGAATCCGTCTCTTCCTCAACCCCCAATCTGCTAAACTACTAATGCATGCCCTATCATCTCCCGCCTCGATTACTGCAACCTCCTTCTCTGTGGCCTTCCTGCTAACACTCTTGCACCACTTCAATCTGTCCTTAACTCTGTTGCCAAACTAATCCACCTCTCTCCTCGCTATTCCTCCACTTCTCTCCTCTGCAAATCCCTCCACTGGCTCCCAATTCACCAGCGTATCCAATTCAAACTACTAACACTGACCTACAAAGCCGTCCACAATCTGTTCCCCTCATATATCTCTGAACTAATCTCCCGATATCATCCAACTTGTAATCTTCAATCCTCCCAAGACTTCCTTCTTTCCTCCACACTTGTATGTTCCTCATCTAAAGACTTCGCCCGAGCATCCCCCATCCTCTGGAACTCTGCACCCCAAAACGTCCGACTGTCCCCTACACTCAGAACCTTCAAGCGGAACCTGAAAACCCATCTCTTCAGAACAGCCTACAACCTTCAATGACCATGGTGCCACCTCACCACCACTGGACCGCGCTCACCACCATCGGACCTGGCACTCCAGCACCACTAGACCCGGCACTCCACCACCACTCGAGCAGACCCAACGTACTGTCTCCCTCCCCACTGCCCTGTAGCATGTAAGCCCGCAAGGGCAGGGTTCTCTCTCCTCTGTATCAGTCTGTCACTGTTAGTTTGTTCATTGCATTTAATTTGTTTGTATGTAACCCTTTCTCATGTACAGCACCATGGAATGAATGGTGCTCCATAAATAAATAATAATAAAATAATAATAATAATCAAAAATGCAGTAAAAAACACGCAAAAAACTCACAAAAAATGTGGTAAAAGCGCAGGACCTGAACGCAGTAAATCTCCTGGCGAGGACTCTAGGATCCTGGACACCAGTTCAGGTTTTGCTGCGTTCAGGACTGCTTAGAAAATATCCTGTGGGCACATACCCTTTCTGTCCTGTATGATGCCTCTTGTTTATGGTCAACCTCATGCAGAGGAAGAAGTATACACCCCTAGAGACAAATCTATGTATCATGCAATTGAACAAAAATATAAATTAGAACCTAAACTCTAACAACAAATACAGGAGCATCTCGATGAGTTAGAAGATCATCGAAAAGTTAATTTATTTCAGTAATTCAAAACAAAAAGTGAAATGTATTTATTATAGAGTCATTACAAAGTGAGTGGTCTATTTCAGGTTTTATTTCTGTAAATGTTGATGATTATGGCTTACAGCCAATAAAAGCTCAGAGGTCATTATCTCATAAAATTAAAGTAGGGAGGATGAAGGGTCGAAGGCTGGCTTCACACTGCGGTCAGGTCCGATCCGGGGCTGTCAGGTGTGAACGGTCCGGATCTGGACACAGAACCGGAGGGTAAACATGCCCTCCGGTCCGCTGTGCTGCCGGATGCTGCAGAGTTCAGCTGTCCCCTGCGAAGTGGTGCTGAACCGCTTCACAGGGGACAGCTCCCTGGTGCTGAAGTTCAGCGTAGCTCACGCTGAACTTCAGCCGTAGGTATTCGGTTCCCGGATCCTCCCGGATCGGAGCAATCCGGCCCCGTACACTCCCATGTTAGGGAGCTCCAGATTGCCCCAGATCCAGGAGGATCCAGGAGGATCCAATTTGGTGAAATTTCTCTCCCTGGACACAAAAATACTGCATGCTCTGATTTTGTGGAAACCGTATGGCAGAGAGTTGCCATCCGGCTCCATCTGGCCCCATAGGGCTGCATGGGGTGAAAATCGGGTCCGGGTCTGTCAGGTTCACCCCTGACAGCCCCGGATCGGACCTGACCGCAGTGTGAAGCCGGCCTTAGAGATAAAATATGACCTAAATAGCTATCAGAGGCTTCACCTTGTGTGGTTGTGACAGTCACAACCACTATAAAAGCAGATCACGGCTGCTGCAGCCTCTAGCGTGGTGCATATAGAGTAGGGAGGATGAAGGGTTAAACACTGCACTGCCGTATTCCACAAGAAATCAAAGGGTGAATATAATATTTATTTGTCCCGAGGAAGGGGCCAGGGAGCCCTGAAATGCGTTGACTAATAGAGCACTACTATATTCACCCTTTAATGTCTCGTGGAATACAGCAGCACAGTTTTTAACCCATTATTCTCCCTACTTTAATTAACACTTGAAATAGATCACTCTGTGTGTAATGACTCTACATAATATAGGAGTTTCTCTTTTTGTATTGAATTACTGAAATAAATGAACTTTTTAATGTGATAATGATCTAATTCATCTCAACAACGGGAAAGGAAAAAATACAAAATAAAAACTGCACTTTACCCAACTCTTTAACCACTATTCATTTATTTGGCCAGTTTAATATGCTCACATTTTTTTTTAAAGGACCTCTATAAGTAATATTGCATTATTCAACATCAATTAAAGGTACCTTCACACACAGCAATTTTGCAGGACAATTTCCCTGGCAATTTGCTGGTTGCAGTGAAATCATGGACACATTGTTACATTTTTACATGGCAACAAAATAGAACAATGTGTCCATGATTTCACTGCAACCAGCAAATTGCCAGGGAAATTGTCCTGCAAAATTGCTGTGTGTGAAGGTACCTTTAGAAGAACTTGTATTCCATGAAATTTCAAATGAACATTTAATTACATAGAAATGTAATGCCGCTGTCCCCACACTGCCCTGTCTCTCTCCTGCAGTGGGGACACCATCGTACCACCGCGGCCATGCTGCGCACCTCCGTCCTCCCTCACGGCCATCCATGTGGTCCTCTGTTGCTTCTTTCTCTGGTGCCTGTGCACACCAGGTGTTTGCTTAGGGTACGTGCATATGCTCCTGCCCTGCACTTAAAGGGTCAGCGCTCCAATACCAGGAAGTGCCCCTCAGCCTATGGCTGAGAGGTACTGGGTATATAAGGCATCCTCCCATTAGGGGAGGTGCCTGATCAACATTACTAGATAACTAGTGCCCTGTCTAACCAGCTAGGTGTCAGGTCCTGTATGCATCCCCTGTCCCTCTACTTGCCTTACCATGCATTTGCTCCTGAGACTTTGCCCGCTTCCTGTGCTTGTGTCTTGCCTTAGTTTCTGTCTGCCCGTGCCATCCTGTCTACTACATCCACCCCGGCTGCCCCTACCTACATCAGAGACTGTGCCCATGTCCGTCCCTGTGGCACATGCTAATGCCAGAGACTGTGTCTGCTACACCAGTGACTGTGCCTGGGGGTTAGCTGCCACAGCTCCCTCTGTCGTCTAGTGGGTCCACTTCCCCACACTCGCTCCTGCAAGCGTAATACAAAAATAAATGTAGGACAGGAGCATGCACAATAAGCACCTGCAGAAGAGATTGTAAACAGCAGTGAGGGCCCCCAGAGCCGTGGGGTACTCGAGACTGGGCCGTCTCTGGGGAAAGTCACGGTTGTCATGACCTGGTCCTATGGTCTGGGTTCAGCTTAAAAGAATAGGAACTTTTCTGGCATTGTTAAGAGAGGGGTTATATACAAGGGAGATTTCTTGACGCCACCCGTGGTGTGTAGCTAGGGATGGCCACCGCTGCTGCAGAACCTCCGGGGTGATGGACGGGCAGCTGGGATGGAACGGCTCTCCACGGGTAAAGCCAATCCCCAGGGCAGTGTAAATAGTCTATGTGTGGGATGCAGGGCAACAGGCACAAGGAATAGGCAGACTCACTGTTTTGAAGTTTTCTCAGTCCTTTTACTGGAGAAGATGTTAAGGATAGCTATCCATGGAGTCTTTGAGAGCAACTCGGGGTTTCTTCACATCCGGTTGGGTCTGTGGCTCCCTTACTGCGCCTAGTGTATTGGCTTCTCCAGCCATATGAGCTAAGCTGCCGGCCCTATCTCTTCCTGCGAGGTATCGGTATGACAGGCAACTCAAGTCCTTTCCTCTACACTGTTCCCGGTTGTCAGCTCCTGAGCTCTCCATGTTGCTGTGTCTGTGGGTACAGTGTGGCTGAGTAATCTGGAATCCCACCTTCCAATACTGACTGCCTGGACGTGAGACCCCACACAGTCTCAGACTCCGGTGCCCATTCTATGCGCCTTTCCTCTGGGGAGAGCACGGAGTTGCTCAGCCTCCCAGGTGTGTTCCTGCTTCTCTCCTCAGACCCTAACCTTAGGCCTGGAACTTAGTTAGCGACCTTGGGATGAGCTTAGCACGGCTATTTTACACCCAGGTCCTATTCACACTCCTCCCAGGAACTGCACTATCTAGCCCCTCTCCAGAACCCGGACTTGGTCTCCCCCTTCTGGCCTGGAGGTGTGAGTGTTGTGTGTGTGTTACCTGATGAGAAAACCCTTTTGTTGCTCTCTCATGACACCACCAACCGGGGGCAGTGATGACACTGTGGCATTTTGACCCAGGGGTACCACAGCAGCATGGATCATCTGAGGGTGTGTCGAGCCCTAGGCCCTGGGGTACTCGGGTATCAGACTCGGTGGGTGTTTTCAATGGGATGTCACAGGTGGCAGCGCCTGAGCCCGTGGCCTGGGTGACACTTCAATAAGGGGTGTAGGTAGATGGGATTAGAGTTTGTCATGTGACGCCACCTGTAGTACCTGGTGATGGGTCACCAGCGCCGCCACAGTCCTCCGGAGGTCGTTTGTAATGTGGCTAAGATGGCAAAGCTCCCTACAGGTAGAGCTGGTCCTTCGGGGCAGCGTTCCTGCAAAGAAACAGGTTGAATTCTGCAGCACAAAGACACGGAGGCAAAGTCACTCTCTCCCAGGTACTTTACTGTAAACGGTCAGCAGTGAAATACAGGGTCCACAGTTCAGCAAGATGTTAATCAAACAGGTAGCTCTATGGGTAGCTGCAAGTGGATTCCAGGTGGTATGGTGGAACCCGTGGTAAACCTTAGTTGAAGAACCCGTGTCCTTTCTTCCCCGCCTGGGATGAGTCTATACCCAATGGCTCCTTGAAGGTAGACTTGGGGCTCCCCTCCCTCGTGGTGAGGAAGCAGGCAGACCGCTCCGTCTGGCAGGGTGCCGCAGCCGGTGAACAGACCACAGCAGCCAGTTGACGACTTCAGAGCTGGACTCTGGCCATTTCCTCGGGTCCGGCGTTCCCGTGGTGGACTGGGGAACTCCCTGGAATATGGTCGCTCCACGCTGGGATTCCCCCTTTCTCTCTAGGGCCCAGACTCCCGCGTCAGACACCTTCTCTCAGGATCCCCTCAGGATCCTCTCTCATCTTCCCTCTGGATCAGCGTAGAAAAGGGTTAACCTTCCGCCTCGTTCCACACTCCTCCTCGTCTACTGACTCACTCACTGACTACTCTTTGTTCCCCCTAGAGGTAAATATATCTCACTCCCGGGTAACCTCCCACCACTACTCTAATGTGGGAGTGCAGGAATGGGTCCCACCCACCAGCCTAGGATCCACTTTCAGCTGTGGAAATATACACCACTTTTACGGGTGCAATACACACTGTGATGCGTGACCATGCGGGGCGCCACAAGTGCATATATTTATGTACAAGGAAAGAGTGTCCTTGGTTCTCATGTCATATAGAAAGCAGCGTTGTAAATTCACATTACATTCTGTAGCCCTTGCTGTTGTAATGAATTGAGAAGTCTAGAAGCCTTGCTCTCCCTGTGTGTATATATGAGCAGCCCATAGCACAGACTGTGTCTGGTTCAAACTGATATTTAGAAGTGTGGCACTCCAGGGGTTAATGTGCCATAGTAACATCATCATGGGTTAACTTCCCACACAACACTTAACACTGCACTAGCACCTCTAGGCCAGAAGGGGGTGCTAAAGCACTCCCCTAAATATTCTGGTGTCAAGAAGAAGTAGTTAGTTCAGTTCCTGGGAGAACTGAGGAAGGGAGACTGGTGGTGTAAAGGGGCTGCCTTAGGCTCCTCCACAGTTTGCTACTAAACTCCAGGCCTAGCCAGGGTCTGAGGGAAAGAGTTTAGTAAACAGGAGAACATATCTGGGAGACTGAGTTACCTCATAACTCGCCCCAGAAGAGCGCAGAGACCGGATACCGGATCTGAATCTGTGACTGAAACACGCAGCCCAGAAAACACCGGGATAGTGGAGGTTATAGATCTACACTGTACCTCTGCGAAGCAACACGGCGGGGTCAGAACTAAGCGGAAAGACTCAAGTTGCCCAGAAAAGGGGGTACCTGTGAGGAGAAACAGGGCCAGCAGCCTAGCTAAAGTGGCAGCAGGTCCACACACACAGCGCAGGAGAGGGAAGCTGAGGACCTGGACAGGATGGGAGCAACCCGGCCCCGGTACAGACTCCATGGACAGTACTCTGCTAACAACAACTGCAGTAAAGACTTGGAAAACTTCAAAACCATGAGTTTCTGTGATCCTTGTGCTCAAATCCTGTGTACCCTCACAAGCAAATATAATCTCCACCACTTCCCTACCCAGCATCAATCATAGACCATTACTATCACTGCCCCAGGGACTCAGGCTCTGCCCGCGGAGAGCCGTTACACCTTCAGCTGCTAAACATCATCACCGGAGGTTCTGCAGCAGCGGTGGTCACCCTGACCACAACCCGTGATGACAAACTCCACTGTAAATATTTCCCCTTTTACTTGCGGAACCCGGAATACGGTCCGGACCAAGACCTCCGTGATACCCCCAGCAGTACCCTGGTCCGGTACCGAGTACCCCGTCCCAGTGGGCTCCACAGAAGCAAAAATCTTCATACCCCAGGGGTATATAGAAAAGTGGTGCACTAAATCCAGTTACAGCAGGTAGACCGAGTAAATATATTTGACAACAGCACTGCCTTATCTATGGAGGACGGGACAAAGAGGATCCAGCATTTCATTAGATAAATCTGCATTTTGTTTTACATTACATGATGATTTTTAAGGGGATTTTACAGTCTTATGTGATGGCATAGCACTAGGTTATGTCATTTTCTTCTGATAGGTGGAGGTCAGACCTCTGGGATAGTCACCAATTTTGAGAATGAAGAATCAGAAATTAAAAACTTCTCCATGTGGAAGTACTATAACGACTGCATACAAAATGCTGCTATCATACGTCTATGTGAACAGCAATAGAAAAGGTCGGGCACCACCGCTGGTCAACGCCTTTTCTCTTGAAGCACTAGATCAGCGTGAAACGGCTGTAGTTCTCATCCTCTCTCCTGTCTCATGTCATTGTGCTTATATGTTTAGAACTTTTGAGATAAGGGTGTCACCATGGTGGGATCACCAGTTACACAGATATACTGAATGTATAAACAAAAGAAAAGTACTGTGTATAAATAACTGGGATCCGGCCAGAATATTAGTGAAAAAAATATATATATAATCAATTTATTCAAATATTCATTACAGACAAGTGCATACAGTTAAATTTAAAAACAATTAAAATTTGTGCAACCACAAAATTTGCAGACCAAGCCAAATTACAAATAGGATAGTGAACCATCACATATCAATTCATGTGCAGTGTGGACTATGGAGCTATTTATCAGGGTATTGGGGTAACCTGATTCAAGAGGAATAGACAATTACAGCAAATTTCAAAAGAAGAAATGGAAATAGGCTGGCTGGCTCCCCTAACCCCATAAAGCTCTCAATGTATTTATTAAATCACGGAATGGATCGCCAGTATACAGGTGTACAGATCCTAGGTAATAGAAACTAGCCAGACCCTGCTTTCATAAGTGGTATCTCGTTTTCCCCCAATTGGAGGAATGGAGCAGAATAGTTAAAGGATTCCCTGCAAAGAGGGAACCGGAGTATAACCAGGGCAATAAGGTCTGACCTGTGAAAATAAAGAAGGAAGAGTAAATACAACCTGTATTTGGCAGAACCGATCAAGTGCCGTGAATGTGTGTCCACCTGCTGAGGCTACGGGATGTAAGGCCCGTGTCACCCACTTTGCAGGGAATCCTTTAACTATTCTGCTCCATTCCTCCAATTGGGGGAAAACGAGATACCACTTATGAAAGCAGGGTCTGGCTAGTTTCTATTACCTAGGATCTGTACACCTGTATACTGGCGATCCATTCCGTGATTTAATAAATACATTGAGAGCTTTATGGGGTTAGGGGAGCCAGCCAGCCTATTTCCATTTCTTCTTTTGAAATTTGCTGTAATTGTCTATTCCTCTTGAATCAGGTTACCCCAATACCCTGATAAATAGCTCCATAGTCCACACTGCACATGAATTGATATGTGATGGTTCACTATCCTATTTGTAATTTGGCTTGGTCTGCAAATTTTGTGGTTGCACAAATTTTAATTGTTTTTAAATTTAACTGTATGCACTTGTCTGTAATGAATATTTGAATAAATTGATTATATATATATTTTTTTCACTAATATTCTGGCCGGATCCCAGTTATTTATACACAGTACTTTTCTTTTATTTGTACTTATATGTTTAACATGTCGAAATACGCAACTCCGGTATGCGTAAAAACAGACGCCACATGTACCGGAAACATGGTTGTGTGACGCTGGTCTTAGAGATACCACAGCATGAAAAGGGAAGAAAGAATCTCAAGAAGGGCAAATAAATCAGCCTACAGAGAGGGAGGAAAGCACATGGATAGGAAATTACAAGATAGAAGCTGTGATGATATATTAGCTAATGATAAGCATCCTGGATACACACAGGGCTCACATCCAGCCTATATTACTGGCAGAGATAATCCCACAGATGACAAAAATTGATACTTGGATGAAGGAATGAAGATTGCAGTCTAAAACATAGTGCAATTTCACTAATTATAGGTATTCACTAATATATGTAAAAGTATTTTTTTAATAACAAAAGGTGTCTATAGTCTGTAAAAATATAAAGAGATATATCTAGAAATAGCCACTGGGTGGCGCTCCAACCCTGGGATGTGTACTTTCTGTGTTTAAAGATATTTAACAAGTTGAAAAGGCGCTTGCTTGCAAAAGGATAAAGTCCAGGATTTTATCTCACAAAGTTATCAAAAAAGATTATGCACATACATGCACATGTAAACAGACATGACACATAAATCTAACTGATAGCATCCACAGTAAAAATGTTCAAGCACAATAAAATGTGAGCAAGAATAGTCTAGACACAAATCATTATTTATTATTATTTATCAGCCTGGAGCTTGGTCTCAAGCCATGGCGACGTAATAGATGAACGCTGTGTAGGAAGATCGATCTTGTGCAGCCTAGATAGGTCCACCAGGATCTTCTCCGCTGTTATCTTGATAATTTGCCTCTTGCCTTGCAAGAGATGTGAGTTCCCCGCCCCTCACTTTGGCCTCTGCACACAAAAAGCTGCTTCCAACCTCAGTCCATGTCGGACACTGGACCTGTTTGGACCCTGTCCACTAGGTACACATTACTTGATCAGGTTTTTTAATACAACAGATAGGACTGCTTCGATATGGGTACACCATGATGAGGTGAAGCAGCTTGAAGTACATTTTATGCGCAAAAAACGTATGGACCAAGTACCCTGTTTATTTATTTATATCTTTTGCTGCACTTGCATTTTTAACTTTTTTACTGCAGAGTACTATACATGTTTAATGGACAAGGTTTTTTGCATGAGATTTTTTGGCGGTGTGAACGTGACCATACAGACTCGTTCTTTGTGTGCAGGGTTCATTAGTGTTGTGTTATCTTGATAATGTCAAGCCATGGGGTTGCTGGTCTTCCTCTTTGACTTGTTCCTTCTAATTTTCAGACCATGATGTCCTTCTACAGTGGTTCATCTCCTCGTATTATGTGTCCAAAGTAGACAAGTCATAGCTTGGTGATCCTTGCTTCACGTGACATGTCCGGCTTCATTTGTTGGTTCTTCAGCTCCACATTTCGAAAGTGTTGATTCTTCCGTCTTGTTTCTTTATCATCCAGATTTCACTTCCATATGTTACTTCTGATACAGTAAAGACCAGACTATGTACGAGCCGTGTCTTCATCACCATGAAATATTCCTTGATTTGAAGATCTTGTCCAGTGACTTCAATGTGGATTTTCCTATAACTATTCCCGAGTGACTTCCGGGTCGTCACTGCATCTTGAGTGATCATTATCTGAGTAGGTTGAAGTCCTTTACAACTTCCGGTTCATCTCCATCCAACTGAAAAGTATCCGGTCGTACCTGGCAGGAGTCACAATCTTTATCTTCTTTGTACTGAGCAGAAGTCCTCATGTACAGCTAAATTGTATTCTGTCAATTAGAGTCTGTATTGTGAGTGCAAAAATATGAAGACAGATTGCTGTACCAAAATGAAGGTGAGATGATCCATCATAGTAAGGCCCCATGAAGAGGTTCAGGACCTTATGCTGTAGTCAAAGATGAGAGTGGGTAAAAACAATTCCGGCATATTATACATACACGATTTCACAAACTCAATGTAATGTTGTGCTGTGGTGGTGCTGGGCAAATGAACAATTAAAAGATGTGGACGCCTAGATATAGAAACAGTGACCTAACTACGGACCGCGGGCCCCGGTGCTGGTGCGGTGATTGGTCCTACGTCCTATGGTCCACCCAGGACCACCGTTGGGGGTTTGCTTGGGTGGGTCCCCCCCCGAAGAAAAGAACTGAACTCAACAATCATTGAGGCACCCGGTGAGGGACCCTGGTTGAAACAAAAACTCTGTTGGCACTTTTGCTTTTTAATATTTTTATTACCCCTTTTTATACCTTTTATCTTTGTTTTTAGTAATAACATATAACTCTAAGGTTTTGTTTTTTTTATGTTATTATGTGTTTAACAATTTAGTTAATATTGCAACATCATTTAACATGTGTCTTAGCACGAGGACGTGCTAATCTTTGCTAAGGGGGAATGTGGCGCCCCTGCGGTCTGGCGCCACAGAGGGGTACTGCACCCAATCCATGGGTGTGGTATTCCTATCTGCAGTAACCAGGTTAGTAAGTCCAGTCACCCACAAACACACCCAACACACCCGGTCCCAGGGACAGTGGGTGAACCTAAGTCAGTGGGACAGCTCAGGCAGTCAGTGAGACGGTGGGGAGAGAAAGGTGGTGGGTGTGAAGTTAGCAGGAAGCAGTTAGGAAGAGGAAAAGGGACAAAAGAGAGAGACCACAGGAAGTGAGAGGTGAGTTCAGTAGTTGAGGAGGAGAAGAAGGGCCTGTAGTACTTGAGTAGAGATGAGGCTTGTCCTGGGTCCCGAGGCAACAGACTGCAGAGAGACAGAGGCAATCCCCAAGGGATTTCCACAGGCTGGCTTGGGTGTAGACTAGCTGTGTTCTCATTAGTGATCGGGCTAGCAGGAGTTAATCTCTGTATGACTTCTGATTACCTCTAGGATCACATGTTCTGAGAGACCAATCACAGTTGCTCCCTGCATTTTTAAGATGGTGTAATTTGTTCTCATGCCAACTGTAGCTATAGAGTTGCCCCAGCAATACCGATCCTTTCCTTGGTGTTCCAGTAATCTGGTATCAGCTGCGACTTGTTTGGTATTTGGTGAAAACTTCATCGTTGTAATTTTTACTCCTTCTTGTACTTGTTTTCTCCTCTTTACTTATTGCATTCTCCCTGTGTGTGAGTGCTGTGAGCTTGTCTTTTGTCTGTCCTTATCTGTGGGTTCCTTAACTTCCCAGTTCCATGGGGGGGAAAGTGGGGATCAGTTCAGGGCTGCATAGGAGCAGGGCCAGGGTGGAGACTCAGGGCTTTCTTGGTATGTAGGGATAGTTCAGTGCTCCCTACCTTGAGGAGCAATCAGGTGCCCGATTTCCCTTTTTCCCACAGTGCTCATGACACAAGGATCACCAAACTATGACTTGCCTACTTTAGACACAGAATACAAAGAGAAAATGACTGGAGAAGGACATTATGATCGGAACAATAGAAAGTACAAGATGAAGAGGAAGACCAGCAACCCAGTGGCTTGATACAATCAATAAACGGCAGAGAAGACCCTGGTGGACCTATCTAGGCAGCACAAGATTGATCTTGCTACTGAGCATTCATCCATCAAGTCTCCATGGCCTGAGATTGAGTCTGAAGGCAGTAAAACATATAATTATCCTTTTCATATTTTAAAAATGGTCATGCCCTCCCAGGAGAAGTGTACACTTTAATAAATTAAGGGTTTTTCTCTTAATTAACTTTTCCACTTTGGGTACAGTATATTATTATTTGAAAATTTGGGTCAGGGTATAGAAAAGCATTGCAAAATGTTGTCACCCTCTGTATTGCCATGATCCTCACCAGTCGTATGGGTATAGTGACATTTCTCAGTATGCCATGTCATTGTACTTGTATGACATGTCTTCACGCTCTGCTAAGTGAAAAGTTGCTCTTTCTACCTTGTAATGTGTGCTCCCTGCTCTCCATTATTAATGTTTGTTGAGAGTATTTGTAATCACTCTGGTTTACAGTGACATTAGCTGAAGGCTTATCCAACATGACAACACCTTCTGCCACCTTAATATTAATACAGCTTAAAGGGGTATTACCATCGCAGTAAGAATTGATGTGGGAGGAGAGGCCGGACTCATGATCTCTGTTTTAGGTCATCCTAAAGGTGTTGAAGTCAGGGCTCTGTGTGACCAGTTAGACCAAACTGCTCCTCTTTATGGACCTTGTTTTGTGCAATGGGACACAGTTATGCTTAACTCAACATTGTCAAGTTATTATCATAGAATTATAGAATCGTGGAATTAGAAGGGACCTCCTGGGTCATCTGGTTCCAACCCCTGTTCAAAACAGGATTCACTAAATCATTCCAGACAGATGTGTGTCCTGCTTCCGTTTGAAGACTTCCATTAAAGGGGAACTCAAAATTTATTGTCGTTGCCTGTTCAACTCGATCACCCTCACTGTCAAAAAGTTTTTTCTAATGTCTAATCTGTGTCTCCTACCATTCAGTTTCATCCCATTGCTTCTAGTCTTGCCTTGTTTAAATGAGAATTAAGCTGATCCTTCTACGGTGTGACAGCACTTGAGATATTCTCCTTAATATGCCCCATCTTTTGGAATTCTACACCCCAACGCATCCGATTATCCACCATGCTCGATTTGTGATTGTGTTCTTTTTACAAATAAATGATTTTTCACAGTGTGGTGTTGTTTTGCCAAGTATTTAAAGGGCTCGGATACGGCTTTAAAGAAGGTGATTAATTTTTATTATAATAATTGATTACAGAAAATAGGAAATAGTGATTAAACAATTACAAAAATAGGTAATAGTGCGATATTGAATATACTTTTGCATAATATAAATCATAAAGGTAAAGTACTTATATTACACACTACACAGGAAATGCTTCACCAGGAGTTCAATAATATACATCACAAAGGTACAGTACAGGAAACTCTTCACCAGGAAAGGCACATCATCTGTCCAGAAACATCAGCTGTGAGAAGCAGAGCAGCGAAGACAGAGAAATTCCTGGGATCCACACTGTGGCACAGATGTCCCCTATAGCCCACAGGAATCTGACTTAGCTTAATCTTCACCAGCTTATATATAATTTGAAAACAAATGTTTGCATAACCAAATGTTACACAAGCTCTAACATTCTATTTGCCCAATATAGTATCTGTCTTCTGAGAGGCCAGCTCATCAGATGTCAATCTACACCAGACAAATACATCACTGGATGAAACATGCCAAAAGGTCCTGGTATCAGGTGTTTTTCCATACTGTACTCACAACATTTCCCACTAAATATTGCTAACCAAACTGTGATAATATAAGCATGCATCGTTCTCTTAAATATTGATAAGAGCTACGTGGTATTGGATAATAAACATGTACGTTCTCACTAAATATTGCTAACAAAACTATGTGATAATTAAATATGCATTGTTCTCACTAAATATTAATAACAAAACTATGCGGTCCAAGTGCTGGAAATTGCAGAAAGTACAAAGCTAGTGTAAACGAGCTGTTATTGTCTAATATCTTAAAGGGATCTTTTGAAGACAGGCTAGCAATATGTTTCCTGATGGCCATTAACATCTTAGCACTACTGTTGTACTATTTACTACAGGGGTCCCCAACTCCAGGCCTCGAGGGCCGCCAACAGTGCATGTTTTCAGGATCTCCTTAGTATTGCACAGGGGTTGGAATTATTACCTGTGCATTTGATCACATTAACACCTGTGCAATACTAAGGAAATCCTGAAATCCTGCATTGTTGGCGGCTATCGAGGCCTGGAGTTGGGGACCTCTGATTTACTACTTGGGCTTCCCCATGCTGAAGTTTCCAGCCACTGCTGCCTAGTTTTACCTGGCTGGCAACCAAAAATACGGCAAAGCCGCTAATAATTTTTAAAAATTATTTTAAGAAATAATATAATAAATAGGCTACCTGTATTTTTGATTACCAACCAGGTAACACTAGGCAGCTTTTCTGCAAGGTGGACATACTGCCTTGTACAAATATAGATATAGCCTTTCTTACCGATCTCGATTCTCATTCCCAAGCTCCGAGGTACAACATAACCCCGCTAAAAAGTCATTTACCCTGTTTGGAGATGTTTATGCTATAAGTGGCCACTCATTGGTTGCAATGTGCAGGGATTTTGCTTGTTCTGGTGGTAATATACTGATTTTGTATAATGATAAAATCCAAAGGTGAAAGAGGACACATCTGTATCTCCATCTAAAGTTATAGGATTAAACTAGTGGTAAAAATAATATCAATGATAATTTAAAAACGAAGAAAACATGATAAATCTCATAGCTCTTTTTATTTTTAATGAAATGCTTATGATACAATCTTATGCAGGGCATCATACAATTGTCTCATTCAGGGGTAAAACGAATAAAATCCTGTGCTATAAAACATACACATCTTGAGAAAACTTAAAAAACAAAGGCAAGTTTTCCTAGAAAGTGATTCTTTCGCATCCAATATTTCCTTCTGTTGAGATTTATGGCGATGGGATTGTACATTATCTGTTTCGGAGCAGAAACATTCATCACAATTACACAATACAAAGGTAATGTTTGCTGTGGTCGTCCCCAGCAGTGGTCATGCCATACATGATTAATGATACACAATCTCACATGTTTTTGCAGAGAATTTAAGAATCTTTCTGAAATTGTTGCTTTAATAAATACCGTAATTAGAATTTAGAATTTTTCCATCTACCTGTTTTTTTGTTTTGTTTTTATAATCTGTAAAGGCTTTTATTTATCAAGGCCATGATTCATCTGGTGGTGGCAAGCAATCGCACCATTCGCACATGCCTAAAGCTGGCCATGGTGGCAAGTCAGAATCAATCGGACATGTGAAAAAATCCTGAAGTTGTTTCATGACTTAACCACGAGCTTCAATGTAGTGCTAGGATATTTTCCATGTCTCTTACATTCCTGTAATTCTGTCACAATTAAAACCTGCCTGGCTATTTCCATAACTTCCATAGTCTTTATTTCCACTGGCTAACTTGACATTTATTACATGGGTCAGGAGATCCCACTTCTTCCAATGGGATTTTATATACAAAAAAATCCTCTTTGATACAATCAACAAAGTGACAACCATTGAATTGGTTGAAGATTTCTTTTTAGGTCGGGTCACTTGAGTGTAGATTTTCTCTCTTGAGTGAATCAGATCAATCAGGGGTGTACATAGAAATCATGTCTGGGTCACATAAGAGCATATCTCACAACTTTGCAGCCTTTAAAAAATATTTTTTTCTCCTATTGAACCTCTAGATTTTCATCTCATTGCAGCCAGAAAGTGCAATGCCAACAAAAAGTACCCCATATTCACTGTATGATACCACCACAGTGAATTCCTCCACAGTACCCTCCACACACACAGTGTGATGACCCTACTGTACCCCCTTCATCTACCCTGGCATTTAATGATTACCACATTACAATATAATCCCCAACTGTGGCCCCCACACAGTTAGAAGCACCTGATGGATGATTTAATCAGCTGGCAAGTGCTGGGAAAGATGCGGGCTCAGCATGTGGGTCTGCATCAAAGGCAGGGACATAGCTAATGATGTAAAGCAACATCCATAGTCCTCAATATTGTGTAATGCACCCCATAGTCCTCCATATAGTGTCATTGGCCTCACATATCCTTCCACATAGTATAATGCACCCCATAGTCTTCAATATCATTTAATACACCTCATAGTCCTCAATATAGTACAAAGCACTTCTCATTGTTCTTCATATTGTATAATGCACCCCATAGCTCTCCATATATTATAATGCACCTCATAGTTCGATACACAACAGGATTCGATTATGTTAATAAAATCCAAGCAAACTTTGATCCGAGTGTTAGCTTAAAATTAAAATGTTAAAATTTCTCCACCAACTAAATTCTGTGAGTCTGTGAAACATCGGAGAGCAATCGATGATTCACATGCACTCATAGACTTGAATGGGTGCATACCATCCGATTTGCACTGCCACTCGCAGCATGCTGCAATTATTTTCCCATGCCAAGTATGAGAAAAATAACATTGATCAGCCCTGCCCCATAAGATAACATTGGTCTGGGTTCTATCCGGTAAAACATTAGATAACTCTTATCTGATGTATACACTCATGCAAGAGAGTCCTTAAAGTGATCCGCATGTATAGACTTTATTTTATTATAAATCAATGAAGAAAATGCTCTCATTTGTTGTAGAACAGATGATGGAAAGATGTGCAAAAAACACCCTGGTGATTCCCTAGAGGAAAACGTCTGAAGAATCTTCTTATGTGTTGCTTCTTTTAAACTCTCGGCATCGTTTAAAATCCTGAACATATGAACAAGTATTATTGTACAAGGAAATTTGTGGTGCTCCTACGGGAAGGTGGCCACAACAGAGCATAGCAACTGGGATTGGTAAGTCGGTCACTTCGCACCAACACCCCACACACACTCTGATCCTAGGCCTAAGTTACTTCATGTCGGGCAAGAGATGGTGGGAAGAGCTAGGTGGAGGGTGGAACGTAGAACAGAACCCGGAAAGGGGTGGAGGAACTGGAGTAAAACCCAGGAGACAGCAGACAGAGAGAGAAGTGAAACAGAGAACCAGACATCTAAGCAGAGACACCCTTCAGCTAATCAGTGACTGAGACCAAGCTGACAATAGCGGGGCCCGGCGGCCTGCACCACTGCTGGCTGGCTGAGGACCCAGGCTGAAACCGAGGAAAGACAGAAGGAGCCAGGTGAACCCGACTCGGCACACTGTTAGCTGGGCAGATCTAGAGAGCCGGCTTTGAGCCGGCTCTGTAGATGTGGCCGAGAAGCTTTAGTCCCCAACTAAAGGAACGCCGGCGAGGTGCGGGGTCTTTATGTCCCGAGACCCAACCTCCGGTGCGGTGAAGGAAAAATCGTCAAACTAGGGCTAGTGACCCAAACAGAGCCCGTGACAGCCGGACCGTAACTTGTATGCGGAATGGAGAGCAAGAGGACCCGAGAGGTACATGACTCACCGCGGCCGGGACTCCGGTTGAGACAGGCGATTCTTCTTCCCTCCTTGTCACGGGTGGACCGCGCCTGCCGGTAGTGGGGCCCGGTGTAGTGCAGATCAAAAGTGAAGATGTCTTGGTGGAACAGATTAAAGGGGTTTTAATTTATTCGTGACGCCACCTATGAGTAGATTCGGTAAGGGCTACCGACGCTGCGGAACCCCCGGGGGATGGACAGCAGCAAGATGTTACGCTCCCCACAGGCTGAGCGGTGATCCCCGGGGGCTGGAGCTGCTCAAAATGTTGTGCGGCAGCTGCGGTTACCTTGTTGTGCGGACGGATAGTTCATAAGGAAGCACGGACACAGGTAGTCTCTGCAACGGGTCTTTACTGTAACCAGCAGGCAGTACATGGTATACAGTGGTTGAGTAGTAGACCGGGTGGACTCAGCAGTGATAGTGTTCCTCAGAGATCCGCAAGTGTTCCTCCATTCTACCTAACTTGATTGCCAGTGTCGCCCGGGAATACCAGGTCGGGTACGGGGGGCTGCTTCAATGCCCTATCCATGATGTACGTTCTGGATGCTTTGGGGAGCCTTGGATCCCTCAGTGGGTACACCGCTGGTTAGACGACTGGAAACTGGCTGGTGGTGGGGTGCTCCTGTAAAGCTGATCCTCCACTCTTCTGGTTCGCGTGGCAGAGGTGAACTGCTGCCAGCTTCAGTACCAGTGAACCGGCTGTGAGTTGTGGGCACGGGAGTCTTTTAGGAACCCGTGTAGATATGCCCATTCCCGGTGGTTAAGGCCTCAGGTGCTGACACCCGACCGGTGACGGCCCAGGGGCCCGCACGGGGTGCGGAGCCCCACTCCTCTCCAAGTTCTAGTCTGCTCTTGTCAGGTTCTAGATCCTGCTTCGTTCTCTCTAGATTATTGTGTGTTCTCCTACACTTCCCTAACACTCCACCCACCAGGACCTATGATTGGTCCCCTGTTCTAGGTGTTGCATGTTGGGTTGGATCTCCAAGTTAACTATTTCATTGCTGAGTCAGAGAATATTGCGGCTGCAATACTCCCTTGTGACGCACTCGTTGCGGGGCGCCACACTCCCCTTGGTTAAATACGCTTGTCCCCAAGCGTCACACTACTCACATTACAGAGGTTTTTGTATTTTTATAACATATATGACACACTTTTATTAAAATGAAAACAGGTAAAGGTATGCTTTGGTGACATAAGCAAAGAAACAGGTAATCACTTTGTGCGGACCCGGCGGGCGGTCGGCTGTCCTTTAACTAGAGTCCAGGCTGTAGCCGCAAGATCTCACAGTCAGTGATTAACGGGAACAGAGTCATTGAGGAAGTTCAAGTTTTAAAGTCACTGGCACGGAGAACGATGGCGCACCCGGATAGCGAACCACCCATCTGCACAAGCGTAGCGCTCGTAGGTGATAATATCGCCCCGGTATAGGTCGCGATCGGGATGTCCTCTTGGCAAGTTTGACTCAACGTCCCGGCGCCCCACAAACACCTCCTCATTCAAACCCACCTCCCAAGCGAACCCCCACCCGGTATGTAAATTAAATGTGGAAATTCTACCTTCACGGCGGAGTTCAGCAGGCAGCGGCGGCTGGCGGCGAGCCTCGGCACGGGCCTGCCACTCCTCTCGTCGTCTCTGGCGTACATCTCCGTCGTTACGGCTCGGGGTGTAGAGATGAGTAACGGAGCTGGTGGTTTGGCGGGAAGCTTGAACTTGGCGGGCTGTCTGTATCGGAACCCGGTGGAACAGCACAGGGGAAGGTGTCGGCATTGCACCCGACCAGTGTACCCGAGCTGTATGCCCGGTAGGAAGTTCCTTGTTGTCTCCCCAAGCGAACCCGGTGTCGAAATCCTCAGCGGTGCTGTGGGTCTCGTCGTCATCCTCTCCGACCTCTTCCTCGATGACCACATCAGGCTGCTCGATGGTTGGAGATGTTGAAGCTAGTTCCGTTGTACAAGAGGGCGGTGGTGCTGCAGATCCTTCCGTAGGGACGTCCTGCAGGGCTTCCAGGCTGCCTGCCTCTTCATCTGTTTCCGCAGGTAGAGGTGTTTCAATCCCAGTTACCAGGTAGGCCTCGGCAATGGCAAGGGAAGCCTCCGGTACGGGGACGAAACAGGCGACAGTCTCTGTAGTGGTGAAACATGTCGCGGGTTCCTCAGTGGGAACCTGGTAGAGATCAAGTTCTTCTGTGGAGCGTAGCATGAGCTCCGGCTCAAGAACGGAGTCGGTTGCGATATTGGTCGCTGGAACGGGTCGAGTTGCGGCCTCCACCGGAATGACACAGTCTATTGGCTCTGGTGACGGAGCAGGACAGGTGGTAGACGTCGGTGAGGCTGTTGAGAAGCTGGTGACGTCGTCTGGGTTTGGAGAAGCTGTACCCGGTCGGCTCTGCTGCATCGCATGGTGTAGTCGTCTGCCTAGGGTCGCGCTCCAGCTGCGAATCGTCCATTCCACAGTCTCTAGTAACCGCACCCGGAGGTCTTGTAGAGCCTCGAGCCAGAAGTCGGGGCTGCCGTCTATGGTAAGGGCAGGATCCGGACCCGGTTGGCCTATGGCTGCTCTGGCCTCCGCCTCGACCTCCTGCATTAGGTCTTGGAGTCTTATGCTGGCCATTCTCTTCTTTGGAGGGAAACCACACCCGTTCAACCGGTAAGACGTTCTGGTTGAGCTGGTGAAGAAGTCTTCTCTCTGTCTCTGACACTCCCATTTCCTCTGGGCTTTTGTAGTCCAATTGTGGGAAAAGTCTTTGGGGTCCGCCCCCATGGTTGATTCGAGCAATCAGGGCGGACAAAGAGTTTGGCGCCTTTTGTCTTTAGCCCTCCCACGATGAGGGGGGGGGTTGACTCACTCCTGGGCTTGCACATGGCGGCTTCTTGTGGCGGGAACGCCATCTTGGGCGCCATCTTGACCCAATGGTGAAAAGGCGGGAAAGTTCTTTTAGGGACGAACAAAGTCCAAATTGCAGACAATAAAGTCCAGTTTAAGCACAATATACCCGTTGGGTAACGGGCCTGCTCGTATCCTGTTCGTGACGCCATTTTCTGACTCACCGCGGCCGGGACTCCGGTTGAGACAGGCGATTCTTCTTCCCTCCTTGTCACGGGTGGACCGCGCCTGCCGGTAGTGGGGCCCGGTGTAGTGCAGATCAAAAGTGAAGACGTCTTGGTGGAACAGATTAAAGGGGTTTTAATTTATTCGTGACGCCACCTATGAGTAGATTCGGTAAGGGCTACCGACGCTGCGGAACCCCCGGGGGATGGACAGCAGCAAGATGTTACGCTCCCCACAGGCTGAGCGGTGATCCCCGGGGGCTGGAGCTGCTCAAGATGTTGTGCGGCAGCTGGGGTTACCTTGTTGTGCGGACGGATAGTTCATAAGGAAGCACGGACACAGGTAGTCTCTGCAACGGGTCTTTACTGTAACCAGCAGGCAGTACATGGTATACAGTGGTTGAGTAGTAGACCGGGTGGACTCAGCAGTGATAGTGTTCCTCAGAGATCCGCAAGTGTTCCTCCATTCTACCTAACTTGATTGCCAGTGTCGCCCGGGAATACCAGGTCGGGTACGGGGAGGCTGCTTCAATGCCCTATCCATGATGTATGTTCTGGATGCTTTGGGGAGCCTTGGATCCCTCAGTGGGTACACCGCTGGTTAGACGACTGGAAACTGGCTGGTGGTGGGGTGCTCCTGTAAAGCTGATCCTCCACTCTTCTGGTTCGCGTGGCAGAGGTGAACTGCTGCCAGCTTCGGTACCAGTGAACCGGCTGTGAGTTGTGGGCACGGGAGTCTTTTAGGAACCCGTGTAGATATGCCCATTCCCGGTGGTTAAGGCCTCAGGTGCTGACACCCGACCGGTGACGGCCCAGGGGCCCGCACGGGGTGCGGAGCCCCCGCTCCTCTCCAAGTTCTAGTCTGCTCTTGTCAGGTTCTAGATCCTGCTTCGTTCTCTCTAGATTATTGTGTGTTCTCCTACACTTCCCTAACACTCCACCCACCAGGACCTATGATTGGTCCCCTGTTCTAGGTGTTGCATGTTGGGTTGGATCTCCAAGTTAACTATTTCATTGCTGAGTCAGAGAATATTGCGGCTGCAATACTCCCTTGTGACGCACTTGTTGCGGGGCGCCACATACACAGAGAGGGAATGCTGCAGAAAAGCCATCCCAGCTGCTGTTAAAGCCCAGGTCTGCTACAACTACTGTAAATGAACTGTGAAGTAACTGAACTGTACTGCTTGAAGTTGTAAGTAAAAGCCTGGTAAAGCCCAGTACGGTGTGGACTCTGTTTCCTGCAGGAAGGAAATGAAAGAAACTGCTGCCTGGATGTACTGGAAACTTTACACTCATACACTTATTCTCCACACACAGTTGCACTGGGGACCAGCCCTACCCGTAGAGGGCTCGCCATCTTGCTGCACCCACCATCACCCCAGCGGCCCCGATTGCAGCGGTGGCCCCATATAGCCACACGCTATTCTTTTACCAAACGCTATTTAATTTTCATTTTTCTTCCCTTGTTATTGACCGCCCGGGATCACGGAGCCGGGTCACATCACTGTGACCCCCAGCCATCCCATACGACATCGAGAGGGCCCGGTTCCGAGTACCCACGGTCCCTGCAGGTGGATCAAAACAATAAGTCTATCCGTTAAAGTGTTCTTTAGTTTTTACTTTACTTTTATTTTTAAGATTTCCGGGATCGGAAACCCCTTTTTGTTTTATGCAGATGATCAGGACAATTTATCAATAAAAACTAAGAAATCTAACTTCTTATTTCCTCAGCATTATCAATAAGAATCTACTGACAGCCCCCAGGCTGCATTTTCTATTAATAAATCTGTGATTAGAGCGATCTGTTGCCTAGTAACAATTGTAGGGATGTGTGGGAAATAAACTTTCAGAATCATTAAGTTATTCACTGAGACAGCATTAATATGTTCAAATTAGGTAACCTCCGTTTTATACTGTAAATGGGAAAAGTTTAGATGAATTAAAGTTTTTATGAAAGTGTAATAATCCGTGGGCTGTAAAGAGAATGGGATTTTATATTGGAGCAAAAGGTTTGTCCATAAATTAAAGGGAACCTATCATGTCAGAAAACATTATTAACCTGCACATACTGGGTTAACGTTCTGAAGTTGCCCGGCGCCGGTACCGATAGCACCGCAGTTAATTTAAAGCACACTCCCTTCGTTGGTGTCTCCGTTCTTCGGCAGCGGCGGCGGCCACACCCTTGGGCGGGATTGTACAGTCTTTGGGTCTGCCCTCCCAATGGTTGGAGAATGGAAGGGGTGTAGGCCATTTTTCTCACCTTGTGCTGATCTGGCCCATGATGAGGGACTGCGGCACGCCCTTTTGCCAGCACATGTTTTCAGTCTTTTAGGGCCGTCATTCTTCAGGCTCAAAACATACAGTCTACAAGGCGCACAAGACCCGGTTTTACTGGGTCGGTAGATCCTGTTCGTGACGCCAAAAAGCTGACTCGCCCCTGACGGGGACCGTGGGGTACTTGGACCCTGGGCCTCTCATCGTCGTCTGAGGCTGCGGAATGTCACTGTGGCGTGACCCGGTCCATGATCCCCTCGTTTGGGCGATCAGTAAAAAGGGGCTATTAGAAAAATGGAGAAAAATAAAATAAAAGTTGTTTAAACGTAAAAGAGTGTCGTGACACTGCTGCAGTCGTGACCTCTGAGGATGTTGGGAGTAGCAGGAAGGATGGTTTCAGCTCTCCACTGGAAGAGCGGGTCCCCAGGGCAACTGAAAAGTCTGTGTATGTGATTTAGGGAATAGGGGAGCCAGCAGGGCTGTGCTGCTAGCAGAGTTGACAGTCACACTCAGGCAGACCGCTGCTGGCGGCTCGGCGAATCAGTCTATCTCCCCTTACACACAGTCTCACACAGTGCTGAGCTTCATCCGGGTTAACTTCACTTTCTCGTCAGATAGTTATAACACAGTGCAGTGGAGGTACCGGTAAGTTCATAGCAGCCAGACGGGCACATCCAAATCACCCCCTTTCATATTTCTTTCATGGGCCTCTCGGTCTGTCCGCACTCTAGCTACAATCCAGCTGCCATGGGCTTTTTGGTGGGTGACCTGACGGGTCTCCTAGCCCTAGTACGGCGGCCTTCTTTTCGCTGTGCCGGAGGTTGGGTCTCGGGACATTAAGAACTCACACCTTGCCGGTGTTTGTGGTTGAAGCGTAAAGCTTCCGGGGCACTTCCTCAGAGCTGGCCCCGTGGTTTCGGCCCCAGTCCCTTTTCGTCCCCACTAATACGAGCACACCTGGAACTTCTTCTGTCTCTCCCTACGGTCTGCAGCCCGGGACCCGGACAAGCTTCATGGTGGCACAGGCTGCCGGGTGGGTGTTCCTTCAGTCCCGTGTGATGTTCTCGCCTCTCCTTCAAACTGAACTTGACTCTCTGGTGGTACTTGGCTTACTGGCCTGCTGAACTTGGTGTTGTCTAGTTTTGTTGCCTCCCCTGACCGGGTCCTGTCCTAACTTTCCCACCCTCCACTTGGCTCCTCCCACCATCCTGTTGCTGGGCATAGAGTCCCTAGTCCTGGGTTTGAGAGTGTGTTGGGTGTGTGTTTGGGGTGATCGAACTTACCAGTCTAGTGATACACCATCTAGTGATGACCGGTCCGCATGGGGCACCACAAATGCATAATTGTAGGATAAGGATTTTATTTTTAAATTTATTTATTTGTTCATTTATTTTACTTACATACCATCATTATATTCCACAGATATTATCATTATGTTTATCGTTTATAGCCATGGAGACACATAGGGATGCATAGTAGCTATGAACACAAATGGTGGGAGATTACAGTACATTTTTATCAAACCTTTCAGTAAATGTTAATATTATAATATTTTCCTCTTATATCTGCACTGGACATGTGGCCAAACACTGAGCAAAAGTAAAAGTCCATTAGCAGGAAATGGACAAGACAGATATATGCTCTTTCTAGGAGGAAGAATAAACTATAAATAAGTAACCGGAGATGTTTAACGCTGGACTACAAGTATAAAACATGGCAGGCTAGGATGGGTAATTTTACCTCAGTAACCGGGAGATATATTAAATATTTAACCGAAATGGTCTGGGGCTGTCACTTCTCATTCAGGCCTGTGTGTGAGCCGAGGCGGAAAGGAAACGCTCATCTCATCTCTATCCTCTGTTGTTAATTGAGGAAAAGAGGTACAGACATGAGTTACCATAGGTCTGTGCTGAGCGGGGTCTATGCGTGAAGTTCATTTAAGTACACATTGGTAATATACCAGAAATGTAACCTCATGGGCTATATTCATCCATTTTATCAACACTGCCCTCTGATCCAATCATCCACCTCTCTCATTCACCGGTGCTTGTATTTTTATCAAGACCATTAACCCCTTAATGAGATATGACATAATCAGGGACATATCTACAACAGGTGCAGGGGTTGCAATCACATCCGGGCCCTGGAACCTAGGGGGCTACAAAAATCTCTTTGGCTTACAGATAAAGACTAATACTATTAAAGACTTGCAATATTTGGAGCCCTGTTGGATATTTCGCATTGGGACACATAAGCATCAAGGGAACCTGTCAGCTTGTTCTGCCCCCCTAACCTATCATTACCTGTCCCTGCACCTCGCTATCTGATCCCTAACCATCCGTGTCTGAGCTAAATCTGCCCTATAAAATTTATGAAAAATGATATTTAAATTACAAGCAGTCTCCATCTGGAGACTGGAAAGGCGGGCTCCGAAGCTCCATTCTCCCCTCCTCGCTGGCTCTTATCACGTCCCGCTGGGCGTCCTCATTCCTTATGCTGTTCCACCTCTTTTTGAAATTCCCAACTCCTTTGCTGCTATCATGAGTAAGCCAGAATGATCGTATCTGACCCAATACATTGTGGGGGCTGATCATGTGTTCGGCCCGGCTCTGGTACATGATCAGTGTACATATTGAGGCTGGTTGGAACACGTGATCAGCCCCCACAATGCACTGGGCCGGATATGATGTTCCGGCTCGGCGCATCATTGTAGCAAAGGAGGTGGGAATTCCAAAAAGAGGTGGCACGGCACAAGAAATGAGGACGCCCAGCGGGGCGTGATAAGATCCACCGCGGAGGGGAGAATGGAGCTCCGGAGCCCGCCTTTCCAGTCTCCGAATAGAGACTGCTTGTAAGTTATAAATAATTTTTCTTAAACTTTATAGGGCACGTTTAGGTCAGACAGGGATGGTTAGGGATCAGCTAGCAAGGTGCAGGGACAGGTAGTGATGGGTTAGGGGGGTGAAATGAGCAGACAGGTTCCCTTTCAAGTTACGCCACTGCACATACTGGTACTTTATATGTCGTGTCCCTGCCTTTGAGCAGTAAGCAATTTTTTTTAACTTATTTTTTTACAAATTTGTGAAATTTTTTTCTCCCCTTAAAAAGCAAATAAAAAAAATACATGATTGGTATCTACGTAATAGTACTGACCTGAAAAATCACATTACCACATCAGATTTACCACGGTAATTAAGAAAATAAAAAAAACAATTGTGGAGGTGTACTTTCTTTTCAATTGCAACACAGTTTGAGTTTGTTTTTTTTCAGTTTTCCAGTACTTTATGTGGTAGAAAAAATGGTGTCATTTAAAAGTAAAACTCAAAAGTACAACCCGTAATAAAGAAACCAACAAATGGTTATAGTGATGGAATAATAAAAAGTTATGGCTCTTGGAAAATACGGAAGAAAAAACTAAAACAGAAATAAACAGAAAATAGTCCAGACACAAAGGGGTTAATCTTAGCATTCCTCAATTCTATTGATCCATATTGTGTCTATCCTCCAGGTGTTTGTGTTTCATCCCCTTCCCTGCTGTGTAACAAATGATCTCTATTAACTCCTTTCAGTAAGGCTGGCTTCACACTACGGCTGTGATCCGATCCATGGCTGTCCGCTTGAACTAGACAGCCCCGGACCGGATCAGTACACAGAACTGGAGGGCTAATTTGCCCTCGGGTCCGGTGTGCAGCCGAACGCATCTACAGCCGGTGGTAGGTCAGGACCGCGGCTCGCGGGGAGCTAGCCGCAGTCCTGACCTATCAGCGGCGGCAGCTGCGTCCGGCTGCACACTGGACCTGAGGGCAAATTAGCCCTCCAGTTCTGTGTACTGATCCGGTCCGGGGCTGTCTGGCTCAAGTGGACAGCCATGGATCGGATCACAGCCATAGTGTGAAGCCGGCCTAAGCACTTGACTTCCTTTGACGGTCTGAGCCATCTCCTGGTATTTCGTCCCTTTTAAGGAGCTTGTTATGTGCATATTGGAAATATACTACAAATGTACCAGAAGTGAACAGAAGGTAACAGCAACTACCTAAAGCCCCTTCACATGTGCGTATAAAACATGTATAGTAAAAAACGGTATTGGGATCATCAGTGTTCTCCATCAAGTGTCCTCCGTCCATGTCCTCCGTCAAGTGTTTTTTCTGATATAGAAAAGGAAATAAAGATTACAAAGCTTTTCCTTTTATGTTAAACACTTGCAGCACACGGATAGCACATGGAGTGTATACTGACACCATTTGGCTGCTTTATGTGTTTTTCACGGACCCATGGATTTGAATTAACCATTGTCATTGGCGTTGCTGGAAAAAATGGACATGTCTCTGTGCGGCTCATATGGACACTCTGTCTGTATGGAAACCCAGATATACAAAGTTCACCATAGGTTATAATAGGTACGTGTGGTAACTGTGAAGAAAATGGATGCCAAATATACAGTGCCTTGGGAAAGTATTTGGCCCTCTTGAACTTTTCAATGTATCCAGGTGTTAGAATGGCCAAGTCACATCCAGACCTGAATCCAATGGAGAATCTGTGGAAAGAGCTGAAAACTGCTGATCACAAACGTTCTCCATCCAACCTCACTGAGCTCCAGCTGTTCTGCAAGGAAGAATGGGCAAGAATTTCAGTCTCTCGATGTGCAAAACTGATACAGACATACCCCAAGAGTCTGCAGCTGTAATCGCAGCAAAAGGTGGCGCTACAAAGTATTAACTCAAGGGGCCGAATAATATTGCACGCCCCACTTTTCAGTTTTTTATTTGTTAAAAACGTTTAAAATATCCAATAAATTTGGTTCCACCTCACGATTGTGTCCCACTTGTTGTTGATTCTTCACAAAAAAAATGAGAATTTATATCTTTATGTTTGAAGCCTGAAATGTGGCAAAAGGTTGAAAAGTTCAAGGGGACCGAATACTTTCACAAGGCAGTGTATCAGAAAAAACGGACATGTGAAAGGGGCTTAAAGCTAACTGCACCTCCTGTTTTTGCTGCGATCCCACAACTACTCTTTCACCATACTTACTTTTTCTCATAGTGTTCTTGTTCCCCTAGTCCTCAATGTCATTTGCTGTCCCTCAAAACCAACACTCTGCTCCTAAACCTTAGATCCATACTTTTAAAACACATAGAAATCCATGCCCTCTGTCCCCTTAGTGCTGGTGACACAGTGCCTTGAAAAAGTGTTCATACCCCTTGAACGTTTCTTCATTTCTTCACTTTATTTCCACAAACTGAAAGGGAAATTCCGGAGAGATAAAACATTTTTTGTTCTGTCTCTGCCCTCCTACATGATGAAGCAGACTGGGCACTGCAGTTCTAGAATCAATGGATCACTTATAAATCTATAAAATCATATCTGCTCCTCAGCTCTCACTCCTCCCTCAGGGAACAGAGAAATTCAGCTTCATGCTGCAGCAGAGATCAGAAGTTGTGTCGAGGGCGTGGACCCTGGGGGCTCCAGGATCATCTTAGATCCTTCCCGCTCACACTTCTATATGGACAGGAGGTGTGGTAGGGAAAGTGGCCGCTGGACCATGGTCACACTAAAATCCTGCCCCTGATACACCATCATATGTAATGTAAGAACAAGGGTGTTCTCTCTTCAGATAGCAAATGTGGCGCCCCACTGGTCAGTGCACCACTAAAGGGGTACTACACTAAGATTAGCATGTGTGGTATCTCGGTCACCAGAGGATGATATTATTCTGAGGCCTCATCCCTGCATTCATACACTTAGGTCAGGGTACCTTTTGGTTAACCCATTGCTAGGGAACCAGTCCCAGTGGAAGGCGCTAAGGTGTAGTAAAAGAGGCGGGAGTGACAGTTAGTCAGAACATGAGGAGAGTACCGTGAGGGAAGGACGAGAAGCAGGTCCCTGAGAGGATTTTGGTGGAGGTCAACCCAGACAGAAGGGGGATCCCTAGCTTGAGCAAGTCCGGTGCCGGACCATCCTGATAACTGGTCTGGAGGGAACCCAGTCCAAGGCGGAGTAGCGGCTCCGAGTGCGGTGCTGGAAAGTTTAGCTCTGAGCGCACCGTTTTGCCTTACTCAGGCTTCTACGGGTCCAAACCAACCCGTAGAAGCCTGAGTAAGGCGAAACGCTGCACCCGTCGTCCTCCAGCGCACCCCCTCCCTCTCTAACTGCATGTAACCCACTCCATTGCATAGAATAAAGAAAATGCACGTGAACAACAAGCAGGGTGAGTGCCATCATTTTTTCTTTTCCACCCATGGATTTCAATACTTTATAGGTAGGGATGAGCGAGTACCTTAATAATCGTGCTCGCTATACTCGCAACGAGTAGGTAGCGGTACTCGCTACTTGTTGCGAGTATGAATACTTTCGCAGTGTATCTATAGATACACTGCGAAAGTAGCCTAAAAGTGGGTAAAAGTTGTTAAAAACTAATAAACTTACATACTCACCTTCTGACATAGTAACATAGTATCATAGTAACATAGTTTTTAAGGTTGAAGGAAGACTTTAAGTCCATCTAGATCAACCCATATCCTAACATGTTGATCCAGAGGAAGGCAAAAAAAACCCATGTGGCAACACTAAGCTCCACATTGGGGGAAAAAATTCCTTCCTGACTCCAGGTACGGCAATCAGACTAATTCCCTGGATCAACGCCCTATCAAAGAATCTAGTATATATAACTGGTAATATTATAGTTTTCAAGAAAGGCATCCAGGCCCTTCTTAAATGTTAGTAGTGAGTCACTCATTACAACATCATGTGGCAGAGAGTTCCATAGTCTCACTGCTATTACAGTAAAGAATCCGCGTCTGTGATTATGATTAAACCTTCTTTCCTCCAGACGTAGAGGATGCCCCCTTGTCCCAGTCTCAGGCCTAAGAGTAAAGAGATCATTAGAAAGGTCTCTGTACTGTCTCCTCATATATTTATACATTATTATAAGATCACCCCTAAGCCTTCGTTTTTCCAAGCTAAATAACCCCAAGTTTAATAACCTGTCTTGGTATTGCAGACCCCTTAGTCCTCTAATGACTTTTGTCGCTCTTCTCTGGACCCGCTCTAGTTCAGCTATGTCTTTCTTATACACCGGAGACCAGAATTGTACACAGTATTCTAAGTGTGGTCGCACTAGTGACTTGTATAGAGGTAAAATTATGTTCTCCTCATGAAGATCTATGCCTCTTTTAATGCATCCCATTATTTTATTTGCCTTTGCAGCAGCTGCCTGACACTGGCCACTAAATGTGAGTTTGTCATCTACCCATACACCCAGGTCTTTTTTAGTGACAGTTTTGCCCAGTGTTTTACAATTAAGCACATAATTATACCTTTTGTTTCCTCTGCCCAAGTGCATGACTTTACATTTATCCCCATTATGTGTACTCGGGAGTAGCGAGTAGTCCTAATACTTTTGCAGTGTATCTATAGATACACTGCGAAAGTAGCCTAAAAGTAATTAAAAGTTGTTAAAGAATAATAAACTTACATACTCACCTTCCGACGCCTGCACCGGGACCGTCAGAGAAGCCATCCGATTGCTGGACAAGGACCTTTCACTACCAGCCAATCAGATGGCTGGTAGCGATCTGGCCAATCAGATGGCGCCACGTCACAACTACGTCATCGCTAGCGGCCACCTGATTGCCCAGTTTGCAAGGTCCTGATAGTACATCTGGGACCTTGCAAATTGGCCAATCAGGTGGCCGCTAGCGATCACGTGGTTGTGACGTGGCGCCATCTGATTGGCCAGATCGCTACCGGCCATCTGATTGGCTGGTAGTGAAAGGTCCTTGTCCAGCAATCGGATGGCTTCTCTGCCGGTCCCGGGCAGGCGTCGGAAGGGGAGTATGTAAGTTTATTATTCTTTAACAACTTTTAATTACTTTTAGGCTACTTTCGCAGTGTATCTATAGATACACTGCAAAAGTATTAGGACTACTCGCTACTCCCGAGTACACATAAGTACTCGGAGAGTAGTGAGTAGCTCGAATACTGCTACTATTCGAATACCGAATAGTAGCGAGTATACTCGCTCATCCCTATTTATGGGACCACTTTTCACTGCAGTTACTGCTGCAAGTCTTTTGGGGGATGGCTCTACCAGCTTTGCACATCTAGAGGCTGAAATGTTTGCCCATTCTTATTTGCAAAATAGCTCTAGCTCAGGATCCAATGTTATGTGAGTTTATGATGTTGATATTTTAATTAGCATGTATGGTGTTATTGAGGGGCCAATAGTTTGAGGGCCATCATATAGTGTGGGGTCCACTCTGGGCAGCCTTATAAAGAATGGATGGCTCTCATTAAATGTGGGGGCTACTGTGGTGGACCCTCATATAATGTGGTAGCCATCACACAATGTTGGGGTCAATATTCAGTGTAAGGCCCATTATACAGTTGTGTGGGGGCCATTATACATTGTGGGGGCCATTATACAGTGTAGACGCTACAGTGGGTTCTGTTATACAGTGTCGGGGCCCTTATACAATGTGGTAGATATCGTGAGGGCTAATATACAGTGTGGGTGCCATTATACAGTGTGGGGGTTGTCATACTATGTGAGAACTACTATGGAGTTCATTATACTGTGTTCTAGGCAGCAGTGGGGACATCATACTGTGTATAGAGGAGCTGTATGTCTATCATACCGTGTATAGGGGAGCTATGGGCCCATTATATTGTGTATAAATGAATTGTGAATCCATCATACTGTGTGTAGGGGAGCTGCAGAGCATCATGCTTTGCAGAGGGGAGCTGTGGGGACATCATAGTTTCATAGTTTCATTTAGTTTGAAGGTAGAGCATACACGTAGAAGCAGCGGCTGGAGGTCGGTGTTGGTATCACCATCTTAGGAAGTAGTCATGGTGGCCCGGCGTTTCCTTTTGTGAAATGATAAATGTTAATTTTTAAGTCCACATGGTTGTGGAGTTGTTTATAATAGAAGTAGAGGTCTAGCAATAAGCAAGATGTGGTGGGGCAGCTGTCCACACACTGTAACTAATCTGGAGCCCTCCCAACACCTGAGGTCTTACCCCCAGAACCCTGCTTCTATTGTAAACAATTCCACGACCACGTGGACTTAAAAATTAACATTTAATCTTTCGGGAAACAATGGGCCACACCCACCAGCACCAAACCATGCCCATGCCTACCACCTAAGCTGGTGACACAACGCTAACTTTTGGCCGTTACTTCTACATTTATGGCAAAGGCAGACATAAATCTGTCAAGTTGAACCTATAGCCTAAGATGTTGATCCTGAGGAGGCAAAACCCCATGAGGCAAACACTAAGCTCCATATTAGGGGAAAAATTCCTTCCTTACTCCACAAACACCAATCAGGCTAGTTCCCTGAATCAACATTTCATTACAAAATCTGGTACTTCTAACCGGTAATATTATATTTTTCATGAAAGGGATACTGACTTCCCCGACACCTCCACAACACCTGTCTGCTCCTCCATGTCCAGTCCTCCATGCATTTCAGATCGCCACCGCTCATATTGAAATTCTTGGGCTTCTCACACTGCGCCAGAACGTCCACCCTTTATGAGTGCCCAGGAACATCAAGTGCAAAGGGTGATGGCATTCTGATTTTGTGTAGTATGCTGTAACCTTGTGTGCACATGCACAGTATTTTACTGTGCCCTATGAAAGCCGAAAGTCCCACCAGCTAAGAAACCCAGGAATTGTAAAATGAGCAGTAGCAATCAGAAAATGTGGCAAGGACTGAGCAAATGATGCTGAGGAGCAGAGGGGCCAGAGAGGTGATTGGTCAGGTGAGTATAAGGATTTTTTTTATCTTTTACATATTATGTTTATTATGCTGTGGAATACAGAAGGATCACAGAGCACAATAAGGGACTAAATTTGGAGAGAATAACTTCTTGGTGAGTCGAATTTTCTGGGAAAAATGTGCAGAGCCACTGATTTTTATGCAGGAAGTAATGATGTATAAAAAAGTATTTCAGGAAAATCCCTTTAAAGGAAAACTGTCAGGTCAAAAATCCATATGTAACTGCTATCATTTTCTAATTCCATTCTCTAAACTCTCTCTAATTATGTACTTTTATTATTTATATTTACCTCCTATCCTCTGTACACTTCAAATAAAGAGATTCATTCCATCTGACAATCACAGTGAATGATCCACTCAGTTATCTGCTCTCCCCTCCCCATAGATGAATATGCATGTCACATATTCACACCACATCACAGCACAGGAGATCAGTGGGGGGGGTTGTATCCTCCTCTCTACTCTCTTTGCAGCAAAACCAAGAGATCAGATAAACACAGGATCTCTCACAGCACAGCAGGGATCCCTTTTTACAGAAACAAGTGGAGTCTAGAGCAGATAAGGCAGACCTGTAGCTTTCTCACTCTGTGACCTAAACAGAATGGTAGCTCCAGAAAGTGAAACCACACAGCACTGAGAGCAGAGGGAGGAGAGAGCTGCTGAGAGCCCTGAGGGATTGAATCTGCAGGAGGAGAATCTAGTACATAAAATACATATAATCATATAATGCCCAGCAATAGCCACATATGACAACTAAAAATGCATAAAGGTGCCAGACACCTTAGAACAGCCATCTCTCCTGACTCACCCGTATTCATGAACCCTTGGCTCCCTCAAGCTTTTTTGTGTTTTCAGTGGGAAGAGAGGGGAATATATTAGATAACATAAAAAGGGGATATAAAATGATTAACTATTTAAAGTCAAAGTTCCCAACCCATATTTCTCCCCAAAACTCATCTGTTGATAGAGAGCTGGGAGGCCATCATACTCATATGGTTGACCGTTCCTTTAGACATTAGGATGTTAGGACATGATTTATCCAATGAGTAAGGTGACACTTGGAGATATTTTTGAAGAGTTTGAATATTTATATGATGTTCTCATGCTCTCATAGGACAAAGTGAACTTGTCACATGGATAAATGCTATTAACCTGCAGATATGGGGTCAATCTGCAGGTTAACAGTGTTGAGAACCTCCCCAGGGCCTGCACATTACATCCTGATGCTGAGACTAAATGAACTTTCGTCCTCCTGGCATTCCGGTTTCAGTCATAGAGGGGGTGCCGGTGTGAGTTTAGTTCCCGCCCTGTATATTGAGAGCAGTGGCTGTAACCACCCCCTGCACCGACTGAAAGCCACACTGCATTAGAGGAAGCTATCAGTCAGTGTGGGGTTGGTTACAGCTGCTGCCCACCATACATAGTGCAGTGACTGAACCCGCATCAATGCCGCCCCTATAACTGAAGCCGGAATGCTACTGGGAGGTTTAAAGTCCATTTCCCCTTGGCAGCGAGGTTTAATGTGCAGGTTCAGAATGCTAGTATCTTGATGATTAACGTGCATACTTGCATGTTAATAGCATTTTTTCCATGGGACATGTTCACTTTAAGGACACAACCCTTTTAATTAGGACCTCAGCCACATGGCCGTACTTGGGATCAAACTTTTTGGAAGCTGATTTCTGGACCTTCCTATGAGGAGAGAGCTGCTGGGAGGGAGTGCATAATTACATGACAGTTTATACAGCAGCTGGACTAATTGTCTCTGCTTATAATGCAGAGGACTAATGCAGGAGCTCCCTGCAGGGTCTGATAACATGGAAACTACATGGTATAATAATAATTTTACATGTTTTTAAAAGGTCTGCCCAGGCCCTATTCAAGGATAATATTCGTATCATACTGAAAAAGTATTTTATATAGAGTCATTATAAACAGTGATTTATTCAAATACTGATAATGTTGATGATTATGGTTTACAGTCAATGAAAATCCAAAATCCATTATCTCAGAAAATTAGAATAATTAACACAAAACACCTACAAAGGCTTACAAAGCGTTAAAAATGGTCTGGTTCAGTAGGTTACACAATCATGCGGAAGACTGCTGACTCGACAGTTGTGCAGAAGGCAGTCATTAAAACACTCCGCAAGGAAGGTAAGCTACAAAAGGTCATTGCTAAAGAAGCTGTCCGTTCACAGAGTGCTGTATTTAACCAAATTAATTGAAAGTTGAGTGGAAGGAAAATGTGCGGTAGAAAAAGGTGCACAAGCAACTGGGATAACCGTAGCCTTGAAAGGATTGTTAAGAAAAGGATATTCAAAAATTTGGGGGAGATTCAAGGAGTGGACTGCTGCTGAAGTCAGTGCTTCAAGAGCCACTACACACAGACATATCCAGTACATATGTGATGCCCCACCGGGTAGGCCGCCACCAGAGGTACTGTACTCTTGTGGTTAAGGGGAGTGCCTCTGCTCTCCAGTTGCTGGAGGCTATGTGGTACTCTGGAGCCGGGCCGGTGCTGTCTCTCTGGGGTATCACGGTAGTAATGACCCGGTCCCGTGGCCTGGGATGAGTCCAAAAAGGGATTATTTACAAGGGATTTGTCGTGAGGCTACCCGGGTATGTGGTTAGTAGAACCACCGCTGCCGTATTCCTGCTGGGGAAGGTGACTTGGGGCTTCGTGGTTGGTAAGCCCTCCTCGGGTAGGGCTTAGGGTCCCCAGGGCAGGAGGGATAGTGATATTGGAGGGAATTGTGAGGGGTATATGTGAGGGATTGTGATTCACACAGTCACTTACTTTGCTGCAGCTCTCCACGGTGCTGGTAGTTGGTGGCTCTGCAGGTATAAGGTTCCGTTATTGAGCTCAGGGCAACAGGCGCAATCAACAGGTAGACTCACTGATATGCGTTTTCTCAGTCCCTTTACTGGAGTTAAGGCAGATGTTATACACTGTCCACGGAGTCTGGAGAGCAGTTTGAGGTAATTCTCACCCGTCTGGGTCGTATTGGCTTCCTCACTGCGCTTGTGTTGCGGCCCCTGCAGTTGATTAAGCTAGGCTGCCATCCCTGTCTCTGTCTGCGTCTACCGGTATAACAGGCAACTCGAGTCCTTCACTTTTCTACTCCACCCTGGGGAGTCAGTCTTACTGGATTCTATGCATTGCTTTGTCCCTGGTACAGTGTAGCTGGAGAATCTGGAGTCCCCCACTCTCCGGTGTTGACTGTCGGTGTGCGTGCACCTGCACAGTCTCGGACTCTGGTGTCCGTTCTTGCGTTGTTCCTCTCTCGGAGGGGAAGCACAGGGTGGTGCAGCCTCCCGGTAGGTTTCTTTCTCTCCTCTTTCCTCAGACCCTAGCCTTAGGCCTGGTGTTCAGCAGTGGACCCTGGGATGAGCCTGGCACAGCTCGTTTACACCCAGGTCTGGTTCTCAGTTTGCACAGAAACTGCACTCAACTGTCCTCTTCACAGCCCTCCCAGGAACTACACTCCTCTTGTTGCTCCTCAGACCAGAATATATAGGGGAGCTCACCCTGAAGCCGGGTTTGGTCTCCCCTTCTGTCTGGGAGGTGTTGGTATTGTTTGTGTGTTGCCTGAGTGGAATACCCCTTACTGCTCTCTGGTGACACCTAACAATGGTGACACTGTGGCACTTTGAGACTGGGGTGCCACATATATAATGTATGCTTTTCACTTTATGTATTGAATTACTGAAATTAATTCACTTTTGATGATATTCTAATTCATTGACATGCTCTTTTATGTGCTATTGTTGAATTTATTCATCCATATTTAACATGTATGAAAATTTTGGTATTCAGTACTAAGAAGCGAGAAATAATGAATTACAGAATGCTTTGTTAAACAGTGAAAGGCTGATCAGCTAGGTAACAAAACTAAAAGGAGTGCGGGTGATCCAAACAAAAGAATAAAGCCGGGATAATTGGTCCTTATACCACACTCATCGTAGCTGGAGATGATGAAGTTGTAGTTATAGCATGTGAGTCATAATTTTAGAGAAAAGACATATTCTTATGTTAAGTTTTGATTTCAGCTCAAGGGTTTTGCAGATTTCCTATGTGTTTCATGAATTAACTCTTAATATTACACAAACAAGAATTTTTAATATAAGTATGGAAATTTTGAGTGGAGAAGGTTCAGAAGAAATGTAATACAGACAAATGTAAGTTTGTGTACATAGAGAGAGAAAATGTATATAACCATGATATCAGTGGTGTGATCTGAAGCTCATGGGCCCCAATGCAAAAGCTCCAATAGGGCCCCTAATTATTGAAAATCTTTAATAGCAGTGGTCTTGTTCTATAGGCCAAAATGACTTTTGGGGCCCCCTAGGCTCCAGGGTCTGGGAGCAATTGCAACCCATGCAGCTGCTGTAGTTACGCCCCTGCATGATATACTACAGACAAGGCATGAAAAAGGGCTTAAAGAGGTTTTCCTCTACAAATGTGACCCTAACTATCACTTTCCCAATATACTTCTTCTATCTACCCTGCTCCTGTAATCTTATCTCTAAGACGAAACATCCAATGAAACAACCCTAAAAGTGTGTGTAAAATTGAGCTTTTATTCAGAACAGGTAAAACCATGACATCAGAAAAAAATACAAATCCCATCTAGGGATGAGCGAGTACCGCTTTATTCGTGCTCGCTATACTCGCAATGAGTAGGTAGCGGTACTCGCTACTTGTTGCGAGTATGAATACTTTCGCAGTGTATCTATAGATACACTGCGAAAGTAGCCTAAAAGTGGGTAAAAGTTGTTAAAAAATAATAAACTTACATACTCACCTTCTGACGCCTGCACCGGGACCGTCAGAGAAGCCACCCGATTGCTGGAAAAGGACCTTTCACTACCAGCCAATCAGATGGCCGGTAGCGATCTGACCAATCAGATGGCGTCACGTCACAACTATGTCATCGCTAGCGGCCACCTGATTGGCCAGTTTGCAAGGTCCTAATAGTACATCTAGGACCTTGCAAATTGGCCAATCAGGTGGCTGCTAGATGATCACGTGGTTTTGACGTGGCGCCATCTGAATGGCCAGATCACTACTGGCCATCTGATTGGCTGGTAGTGACAGGTCCTTTTCCAGCATTCGGATAGCTTCTCTGGCGGTCCCAGTGCAGGCGTCGGAAGGTGAGTATGTAAGTTTATTACTTTTTAACAACTTTTATTAACTTTTAGGCTACTTTCGCAGTGTATCTATAGATACACTGCGAAAGTATTAGGACTACTCGCTACTCCCTAGTACTCATAAGTACTCGGAGAGTAGCGAGTAGCCCGAATACCGCTACTATTCGGCGAATACCGAATAGTAGCGAGTATACTCACTCATCCCTAATCCCAACCCAAACACAAACTTAAGAGAATTAAAAATGATACACCATGATTTGCCACTCTTTCCCTAAGTAGACTAATAGGATCGCTTTACCTACCAACAGAGTATTATATATCCTCGTTTGTCTTGGTGTCCCCACTCACTGGAGGCTGACCCGATAAACTCTACCACGTTCTCCCTAGGGATTAGTCATATACATAGTAGTGACAATCATTTATCATGTACTTCGAAGGAGAATATTCTTAAAGGATAGAGTTCAAAGATTTAGGATTCCTTCACCGCATGACTTAAAATCACTCTGCTACAGCAATAGGAACCTATACTCTAATAAGACGTCCATGGTCAATTGTCACTAGTGTTCCATTAAGAACTCTCTTTGATTATCATGGAAAACCTTGCCATAACTTCTCTTAATATCTTCTTTCCTGGATTCTATGTCCTCATATATTCAATACCTCAAAGCGTTTCACCCTTGTATTCAGGTTCATCAGGAGGCATGAGAAGTACAGATTTGTTCAGACATCCGGGGTAGTCACCCATTGTTCAGATAAAGATTGACTTTCTCCAGGTTATATTATCACATAGGGGATATCTCAGGTTCAATCTGGTATACGAGCTGATAGTGACAGTGGGGTATCAGATAAAGGGTGCACCTTCCTTTATTGATTATACTGGTGCCCACATGATCACGACACAATCCAGAATCTGTCAGGGTATTCACTGTGGTTTTATATGCTTTGTAGAGCGTTCCACTAATGTCCCTGTTCCCCTCTAAGGCTGGACACTGTGAGAGAAGTGAATTAATTATATCTAAATAAAAAAGATAAATAAATACCTTTATTATTTTTGTAGCTTTGAGTCTTCTGGGCTGTAGATGCAATTCGAACCAAGAGAGCCGGGCACATCACTGGTGAGGTAGGGGCCGCCTCTCTGAGAGTGACAGCAGTCTGGGCATATCACTGGTGAGGTAGGGACTGCCTCTCTGAGAGTGACAGCAGTCTGGGCATATCACTGGTGAGGTAGGGGCCGCCTCTCTGAGAGTGACAGCAGTCTGGGCACATCACTGGTGAGGTAGGGGCCGCCTCTCTGAGAGTGACAGCAGTCTGGGCACATCACTGGTGAGGTAGGGGCCGCTTCTCTGAGAGTGACAGCAGTCTGGGCACATCACTGGTGAGGTAGGGGCCGCCTCTCTGAGAGTGACAGCAGTCTGGGCACGTCACTGGTGAGGTAGGGGCTGCCGCTCTGAGAGTGACAGCAGTCTGGGCACATCACTGGTGAGGTAGGGGCCGCCTCTCTGAGAGTGACAGCAGTCTGGGCACATCACTGGTGAGGTAGGGGCCGCCTCTCTGAGAGTGACAGCAGTCTGGGCACGTCACTGGTGAGGTAGGGGCTGCCGCTCTGAGAGTGACAGCAGTCTGGGCACATCACTGGTGAGGTAGGGGCCGCCTCTCTGAGAGTGACAGCAGTCTGGGCACATCACTGATGAGGTAGTGGCTGCCTCTCTGAAGGCCCCTTTACACGCAGCTACAGGTTACAGGTTTTCCACAGGTAACTTACTGGCTGCAGTGAAATCATGGAGACATAGTTCATTTATACACAGCAACAAGATAGAACTATGTCTCCATGATTTCACTGCAGCCAGTAAGTTACCTGTGGAAAACCTGTTACCTGTAGCTGCATGTAAAGGGGCCTTGAGAGTGACAGCAGTCTGGACACATCACTGGTGAGGTATGGGCAGCCTCTCTGAGAGTGACAGCAGTCTGGACACGTCACTGGTGAGGTAGGGGCTGCCTCTCAGTGAGTGACAGCAATCTGGACACGTCACTGGTGAGGTAGGGGCTGCCTCTCAGTGAGTGACAGCAATCTGGGCACATCACTGGTGAGGTAGGGGCTGCCGATCTGAGAGTGACAGCAGTCTGGGCATGTCACTGGTGAGGTAGGGGCTGCCTCTCAGTGAGTGACAGCAATCTGGGCATGTCACTGGTGAGGTAGTGGCTGCCTCTCTGAGAGTGACAGCAATCTGGGCACATCACTGGTGAGGTAGGGGCTGCCGATCTGAGAGTGACAGCAGTCTGGGCATGTCACTGGTGAGGTAGGGGCTGCCTCTCTGAGAGTGACATCAGTCTGGGCAGGTCACTGGTGAGGTGGGGGCAGCCTCTCTGAGAGTGACAGCAGTCTGGGCACATCACTGGTGAGGTAGGGGCCGCCTCCTGAGAGTGACAGCAGTCTGGGCACGTCACTGGTGAGGTAGGGGCTGCCGCTCTGAGAGTGACAGCAGTCTGGGCACATCACTGGTGAGGTAGGGGCCGCCTCTCTGAGAGTGACAGCAGTCTGGGCACATCACTGGTGAGGTAGGGGCCGCCTCTCTGAGAGTGACAGCAGTCTGGGCACGTCACTGGTGAGGTAGGGGCTGCCGCTCTGAGAGTGACAGCAGTCTGGGCACATCACTGGTGAGGTAGGGGCAGCCTCTCTGAGAGTGACAGCAGTCTGGGCACATCACTGGTGAGGTAGGGGCCGCCTCTCTGAGAGTGACAGCAGTCTGGGCACATCACTGGTGAGGTAGTGGCTGCCTCTCTGAAGGCCCCTTTACACGCAGCTACAGGTTACAGGTTTTCCACAGGTAACTTACTGGCTGCAGTGAAATCATGGAGACATAGTTCATTTATACACAGCAACAAGATAGAACTATGTCTCCATGATTTCACTGCAGCCAGTAAGTTACCTGTGGAAAACCTGTTACCTGTAGCTGCATGTAAAGGGGCCTTGAGAGTGACAGCAGTCTGGACACATCACTGGTGAGGTATGGGCAGCCTCTCTGAGAGTGACAGCAGTCTGGACACGTCACTGGTGAGGTAGGGGCTGCCTCTCAGTGAGTGACAGCAATCTGGGCACATCACTGGTGAGGTAGGGGCTGCCGATCTGAGAGTGACAGCAGTCTGGGCATGTCACTGGTGAGGTAGGGGCTGCCTCTCAGTGAGTGACAGCAATCTGGACACGTCACTGGTGAGGTAGGGGCTGCCTCTCAGTGAGTGACAGCAATCTGGGCACGTCACTGGTGAGGTAGGGGCAGCCTCTCTGAGAGTGGAAGCAGTCTGGGCACGTCACTGGTGAGGTAGGGGCAGCCTCTCTGAGAGTGAAAGCAGTCTGGGCACGTCACTGGTGAGGTAGGGGCAGCCTCTCTGAGAGTGACATCAGTCTGGGCAGGTCACTGGTGAGGTGGGGGCAGCCTCTCTGAGAGTGACAGCAGTCTGGGCACGTCACTGGTGAGGTATGGGCAGCCTCTCTGAGAGTGAAAGCAGTCTGGGCACGTCACTGGTGAGGTATGGGCAGCCTCTCTGAGAGTGAAAGCAGTCTGGGCACGTCACTGGTGAGGTAGGGGCAGCCTCTCTGAGAGTGACAGCAGTCTGGGCACGTCACCGGTGAGGTAGGGGCTGCCTCTCTGTGAGTGACAGCAGTCTGGGCACGTCACTGGTGAGGTAGGGGCTGCCTCTCTGAGAGTGACAGCAGTCTGGGCAGGTCACTGGTGAGGTAGGGGCTACCTCTCTGAGAGTGACAGCAGTCTGGGCACGTCACTGGTGAGGTAGGGGCTGCCTCTCTGAGAGTGACAGCAGTCTGGGCACACATCCCCAGATCACACATCACTCTCCTCTCAGCCCCCAAAAGTGACATGCTCTTCTCTTTTTGTCCAATTCTGGTCTGCAACCAAGAAGGACAAAAGCTAAAATAACAATAAAGGTGCTTATGAGCATCTAGAGATGAGCATACAGGAGCAGGGTAGACAGCTCAAGTATGTTGGGAAAGTGTTAGTTAGGAAGAGTTGGGACAAAAGAATGTGCTCACATTAGTAGTGGACAACCTCTTTAAATAGTCACTGTGATTTTAACAAACTACACAAATCAATAGTACAAGGGAATAGACAACAAACCTGTAGTAATACAACTTGAAGAAATAGGCTTCTTTCTCCACTTATGAGCCACTTCTTCCTCGCCCCACCACTTCACCTTATTATTCATTCTAAAAATTAGCCCTGCACAAAGTAAAAGGGACTGCCAACTCACTGAGGAATCACATAACAGCTTGCTATTGAAGTCTCTGGAGGTAGAGCAGACTGAGAGAAGCCTTGTCATGTTTTAGCTCACTCCAGTCCTGGATTCGCAGCTACACTGCTTAATACTGCTGTGTATTGTCCTCCATGCTGCTGCTGCTTTTTAGAAATATGCTTCAGAAATGTCTCTGGGTGCTGTGTATGGCAGACATCATGGCTGCAAATCTCCATGCACTAGTTGAGAGACAACTGAATATTATAGATTGAATCTGTAGGAGGGGAATCTAGTGCATAAAATACATATAATCATATAATGCTCAGCAATAGTACACATATGACAACTTAGAAAGCATAAAGGTGTGAGACACTTTAGAACAGCCATCTCTCCTGACTCACCCGTATTCATGAACCCTTGGCTCCCTCAAGCTTTTTTGTGTTTTCAGTGGGAAGAGAGGGGAATATATTAGATAAAATAAAAAGGGGATATAAAATGATTAACTATTTAAAGTCAAAGTGCCCAATCCATATTTCTCCCCAAAACTCATCTGTTGATAGAGAGTTGGGAGGCCGCCATACTCATATGGTTGACCGCTCCTTTAGACATTAGGAGGTTAGGACATGATTTATCCAATGTGTAAGGTGACACTTGGAAATATTTGAGAAGACTTTGAATATTTATATGATGTTCTTGTCGAGCCCACTGGGACGGGGTTACTCGGTCCGGACCGGGGTTGCTACTGGGGGATGTCACGGTGGTCCTGGTCCGGATCGTGTCCCGGGCCCTTGCAAGTAAAAGGGGGTATATTTACAGGGGATTAGAGTTTGTCGTAACGCCACCCACACGTTTGTGGTCAATAATGGAACCACTGCTGCTGCAGAACTTCTGGGGATGATGTTATAGCAGCTGTAGATGGAATACTTCTCCGCAGGTAGAACTTGGTTCCCCGGGGCAGTGATGTTAAAGTCAATGGTGTAGGTTTGTGATAGGTGCAGTTCACTTACTGTCCTGCTGCTGCAGCCTTCTTGCCTTCGGTATCCAGAGGTGACAGGCTGTGGCTCTCTAGGCTGGATCTCTCTGCAGTCCTGTTGGAGGGAATCATGTGCAGGCAATAGAGAATCATGCAAGGGAGTCAGAGGCAGGGTTCAACGTGTTTACTTTGCAGTCTTTCTTGGTACAGCAGTTTAAGTACAGTCTTTACACGGGTTGCAACCCTCCCCTCCGGGTTCCTCTTAACTCCCTGCAGCCAGGTTGTTCCTCTCTGTGAACCCTCACTCTTTCTCTGTCCTTTCCAGGCTTTACTCTCTCTTTTCTCTCTCACTATGTGCGTCTCCGAACAGTATGGCGGTGGCTCGGACCCTTGTGGGCCCTCGTGGTTGCCACTGAGCTGCCTGTCCTTTGGGGTAGGAACTCTAACATGGAGTTAGAGCTTCCCGTCGGTAATCTGGGGAAACCGGGTGAATCGTCGGTCCCGTCACAGCTGACACTATGTTGTTAGCCTAGCCTCCTGCTGTGCTAGGCTCTATCAGGCTCCTTGTACCGTGTAATTCTGGTTCCATAAGAAGGCTACTCCGCCTGCAGTCGGTCGTCTCAGCCGTGTTTCTAGGACCCAGTATAACTGGTCCTCTCTTCCCTCACACTCCTGGGGTGCTGGCTCCGGATGGGCTTTCTCTCTGTGGCTGCACTGGCTCTTCAGATTCTGCGCTCCTTACACCCCACTCCTCCAGGACGTGTGCTTCTGGTCTGTACTGTTCAGCCTACCTCGGCCTACTGACTTCTTCATTCTCCCCTTCTCTATTTCTACCATCTATCACCTGACCTGCTTGCTGTCCCACCCACTGTTCTCTAAACCCACCACCCCTTACCCGACTAGAGTCCCGGGCTCTGGGTTGGGTGCTGCCCTCTAGTGGTGTGTAGGATGTCTGTGAGGGTGTTGTGGTGCAACTGTCTTCCTATCTTACCTGGCTGCAGTTTCGTATGTGGCCTCCTGGTCGCAGGGGCGCCACATTCCCCCGGAGTAAAACCGGTGTGTCCCCACGCCGTCCGGCATGGATCCCCCTGAAAACATTTTTATCTTTATATCAACATTAACAGTAAGTATTCTTGGTTTCTTCCATTTAAGGAGGCACGGTTCTTTAAACGTTACATTAATTTAACTATGTACATAAGTGCACGGGTGTATTGGCTTCACCACCCTTCTAGACCATTTACCAGGTCTAATGCTATAACGCATTCTATTTTACTTTGGTAAAACACACATAAATAACATTACTTTTCTTAGCAAAAGTATAAAAGTTCTTCTTCAAAAATGCAAAAAGTCTTAAACAGTTCAAAAGGCATAAGTGCTTCAATACTGCACACTAGCACTCTGCAGTTCAATTCAAAGTTCAGAGCACAGTCTTTCAAGTGCTAAGCTGGCCTTAAAACCAAAGGGGAGCACACAAGGTGCTCAACTATTTACAAGGGAAAGTTCGTACCAGCTCGTTGCCCATGGTATCAATTGTCTATGAATATATAAGGCAGACAAGGGAAAGCTAACATTCATTCAGGATTGGGATGGGAGCATTAAGGGTTACATCGCATTCACACTTACAAGTCTTTCTTGCAGGATCCGGGTCTTCACTCCTTCTGCTTTACCTTCCATGGTAAGACCTGCGGTTCTCTCCTTCTTGGGAACATTTCCAAGTCCTGCAATGCCTGAATCAGCAAATAGCTATCTGGGTAACTGCGTCTACCGCGGCTTTTGCTGTAGCAGTCTCAGTAATATTTGTGGGTCCCGTGTCAACAATTGGATCCGGTTGTACTGATGAATCCGGGTTAACTGGGGGGTCTGAATCCTCCAAAGCAGGGGGTTTATCTTCTTCCGGTGTTACTAGAGGATAGTCTCTTTACTCTGATCCTATATGGACCTCTTCCTCTTTGCACTACATGGTACGACACCCATTCGCCAATTGTTACTTTCCTGTCCGGGTGCTCTGAGGGTAAATGTTCTTCTACGTCTCGCCTGTTAATGAATATGTCTCTTGGCGCACCGGGTTCTTGGGCAAATGCAAACCCTCAGTCTTCAATGATCTTTACAATCTGTCCTTGGTGCCGTGGAGATCTACGCACCTTCTCATCATGTCGGGCCTCATCTTTCACTTCTACAGTGCGGGCTATCATGATCTGCTTTTGAACTCGCCGCTCCACCTCCTCTTTTTCCTATCGGCGAATGCATCGCTTAAGATATTCCTCCCGGGTGATAATCTCTGCAGGGCCTACTGGGCCACCGGGGTCTCCTAGGAAGCCTATTAAGTCATCGCTGGCCTCACTCTTCTCCCACCAACAACGGAGCTGCTCCCCTTTCACCTCAGTCGTCGCAGGTGCTGGTATCAGGCGCTCCGGTAGTGGCAAACATCCCTCCGGCAAGGCTCCGAGCGGGTCAATCTCCTTTACAGCAGGGCGCGATGTCACTTCGGGAACGGACACATTAATCAAAGTTGCAGTGCGACAGATCTGCTCACTCTTAATACTGTAGCTCGAGGCGCCAACCCAGCCGGGTTGCGTGGGTGAGGTCTGGAATCTTTGACGTACATCTACGTGGATCCGGGTATGCTGTTTTGCATGAGCCCGGGACGTCTGCAGCAGCAGCAGTCTCAGCACACCTCGCCGGGTGTCTCGGATCTCAGGATGTTCATTGCCGCCTTCCGCCATACTGCAGTGGTCACTCAAGGTCTTTCCCTGGCCAGGTTCCTCCATGAATACTCTCTGTGGGCCCTCCGGGATCACTTGGGGTCTTCCTGCTGCAGCGCTCTCTTTGGCGTCCTCCGCTTCCGTCTTCGTGTACTCTGATGGCGACTGCTTCTCTTCCGGTCGTCCGTCCAGCCTCTTCCTGATGACAATTTCCTCTTCGGCTCCCGCCAGCTTCTCATTGGTAGGTGGTCTTAGGGGCGGAGGCTCTTCTTTGGGATTGATGGCTGGCTCCCCCGGAGTTAATGGGAGCCAGGGCGGGTCTTTCTTTTCGCGCCTTGGACCGGGTCGGCCCACTATGGGTGGTCTGTGCACGCCTCCTCTGCACATGGTCTCAGGCTCCTATGGCCGCCATTATGCCCAGATTTGGCGGGAAAAGTCCAGAACACGATATTTAGGCACACGGGGTCCAGTTCTTTTGGACCGGATACATCCTGTTCGTGACGCCAGGTTGTCGAGCCCACTGGGACGGGGGTACTCGGTACCAGACCGGGGTTGCTACTGAGGGATGTCACAGAGGTCCTGGTCCGGACCGTGTCCCGGGCCCTGGCAAGTAAAAGGGGGTATATTTACAGGGGATTAGAGTTTGTCGTGACGCCACCCATGGCTTGTGGTCAATAATGGGACCACCGCTGCTGCAGAACCTCCGGGGATGATGTTATAGCAGCTGTAAATGGAATAGTTCTCCGCGGGTAGAACTTGGTTCCCCGGGGCAGTGATGTTAAAGTCAATGGTGTAGGTTTGTGATAGGTGCAGTTCACTTACTGTCCTGCTGCTGCAGCCTTCTTGCCTTCGGTATCCAAAGGTGACAGGCTGTGGCTCTCTAGGCTGGATCTCTCTGCAGTCCTGTTGGTGGGAATCATGTGCAAGCAACAGAGAATCATGCAAGGGAGTCAGAGGCAGGGTTCACCGTGTTTACTTTGCAGTCTTTCTTGGTACAGCAGTTTAAGCACAGTCTTTACACGGGTTACAACTCTCCCCTCCGGGTTCCTCTTTATTCCCTGCAGCCAGGTTGTTCCTCTCTGTGACCCCTCACTCTTTCTCTGTCCTTTCCAGGCTTTACTCTCTCTTTCTCTCTCACTGTGTGCGTGTCCGGACAGTATGGCGGTGGCTCGGACCCTTGTGGGCCCTCGTGGTTGCCACTGAGCTGCCTGTCCTTTGGGGTAGGAACTCTAACATGGAGTTAGAGCTCCCCGTCGGTAATCTGGGGAAACCGGGTGAATCGTCAGTCCCCTTCAGAGCCGACACTCTGCTGTTAGCCTAGCCTCCAATAGTCCTGCTGTGCTAGGCTCTATCAGGCTCCCTTCTACCGTGTGATTCTGGTTCCATAAGAAGACTACTCTGCCTGCAGTCGGTCGTCTCAGCCGTGTTTCTAGGAACCAGTATCACTGGTCCTCTCTTCCCTCACACTCCTGGGGTTCTGGCTCCGGATGGGCTTTCTCTCTGTGGCTGCACTGGCTCTTCAGATTCTGCGCTCCTTACACCCCACTCCTCCAGGATGTGTGCTTCTGGTCTGTACTGCTCAGCCTACCTCGGCCTACTGACTCCTTCCTCCTCCCCTTCTCTATTTCTACCATCTATCACCTGACCTGCTTGCTGTCCCACCCACTGTTCTCTAAACCCACCACCCCTTGCCCGCCTAGAGTCCCGGGCTCTGAGTTGGCTGCTGCCCTCTAGTGGTGTGTGGAATGTCTGTGAGGGTGTTGTGGTGCAACTGTCTTCCTATCTTACCTGGCTGCAGTTCCCTATGTGGCCTCCTGGTCGCAGGTGCGCCACATTCTCATGCTCTCATAAGACAAAGTGAACTTGTCACATGGAAAAATGCTATTACCTGCAGATATGGGGTTAATCTGCAAGTTAATAGTGTTGAGAACCTCCCCAGGGCTTGCACATTACATCCTACTGCTAAGACAAAATTAAGTTTAGTCCTCCTGGCATTCCAGTTTCAGTCATAGAGGTGGTGCCGGTGTGATTTCAGTTCCTGCCCTGTGTATGGAGAGCAGTTGGTGTAACAACCCCCTGAACCGACTAAAAGCCACACTGCATTAGAGGAAGCTGTCAGTCAGTGCGAGGGTTGGTTACAGCTGCCGCCCACCATACATAGAGCTGTGACTGAACCCACATCAATGCTGCCCCTATGACTGAAGCCGGAATGCTGCTGGGAGGTTTAAAGTCCATTTCCCCTTGGCAGCGAGGTTTAATGTGCAGGTTCAGAATGCTACTATCCTGATGATTAACCACATACAGTACTTGCATGTTAATAGCATTTTTCCGTGTGACAGGTTCACTTTAATGACACAACCCTTTTAATTAGGACCTCAGTCACATGGCCGTACTTGGGATCAAACTCTTTGGAACCTGATTTCTGGACCTTCGTATGGCACGCTCCATCACATACTGTAGTATACAGATATCCTCTAGATAAGTAAAGCTATACAGGTGTTTATGGTGACACCATATGTAGCCAATATGCGGTATTGCAAAAAAACAAAAATGTCGTTTTAAAGTTCTCAAAAAAGATGAGCTAAAACGTATTGTAAATAGAAATCTCATTACCATTTAACAAGTGAGTTCAGGAGAAGTCTGTGAAAGTTTAATTACAGATCAGGTTGCAACGCGCTTGTATTGAGCCATAATCTCTACAAGGGCATTATATCAGAGGGATTTATTTGTTCTTTTGTGAGATTTCTCCTCTTTTCTCATTCGCATCCTGTATTCTGCCGCAACCTAATAATACCAGTGCATTTTAGCCTTTCAAAATTAATTACATGTCTTAAGCCTTAAAATCAAGTTATACAAGAGAAACCATTGATAACTATTTGTGTAAGAGAAATAGAAAAGGTAGATATACGGTAAATCCCACAGTTAAGGTGTATGGCAGGTTCGCTGCCAAGGAAATCCAGGGATTATGGTAATCATTGATTACCTGGTACGATGCGGATAAACATCACGCTGACCACATGTTCACCAGTGATCCTACAGGTAGTGCCATGTCTAGAGTGCTGTACTGAGATATTGTAGATATGATGAAATAATTTGTTTTAGGACAATTGTTCCAAGATGAGTATTTGTGGACTTCACATTGGATGTTTTCGGACTGTTCGCCTTCTGCAGTGAAATCTTTTCCAACATCTTTATATACTTCAAATTTATATTTTTAAATAGTATATTTTCTTCACATTTATTAGATACATCTACAATATTTTAATGAAAGAAGATACATAGAATGCAATAAACAACAGAAATGGGCCTGCAACAGCACCACCAGCATAAGCAGCCAAAAGGTGATGTTAGAACATACCGTCAAGTAGGTCTTATGGAGGGATGGTGTATACACAGGGTTCTGATCTGGCACAAATCCCTTAGTCATATTAAAAAGCTTGTTGGAAAGCGATTACAACTTTGAGGAGCTACTTAAAGGTGGCGCTGGAGCTCTTCCACTTCCTTACTGAAGTGCAAATTTGCATATTTCCTAGAGGAGAGATGTGGTTGTAATCTCCTCACCTACTTAACTGTCTTCTTATGGTTGAGGAAAACTTCTTTCCATAAGGTAGATAGCAAGTTCCCAGACCTTGTCTTAGCCCACTCACACAGCCAGATCAGAATATCCCACACACTACACTGATGAGGGGCAGTTACCCCGAAACGCAGCATCTGTAGTTTGGGGTTCTGATCTGGCACAAATCCCTTAGTCATATTAATAAGCTTGTTGGAAAGCGATTATGACTTTGAGGAGATACTTAAGGGTGGCGATGGAGTTATTCCACTTCCTTACTGAAGTGCAAATTTACTCTCTTTCATGGAAAATAGAAAGAATGTTGGCTTGGGTTAAGCTAAAGGAAAGGAGAACTAGCCATCCCAATTACTTCACTATATTCACTCATACGTATCACAGGTTTATGTGCCATTTGTTCCCATTCTACCCACCCCCACATCAAAATAGACATATGGGGCTTGTTTTTTGCAAAACGAGTTGTATTTTCAGATGAAATTATTTATTTTATACAGGAAAATGGGAAAAAAATTCCAAGTGCGGTGACATTGCAAAAAAGTGTGTTTTTTTGTTTATTTTATGCACCATGTTCACTGTATTGTAAAACATACATACGTTATGATGTCTCGGGTCAGTACGAGTTCGTAAATACCAAACATGTACAGTATACTTTTACTGTCATCTAAGTGGTGAAAATAAAATTCAGAAGATTTTAAAGAAAAACAATTTCCCTTTGCGGCATATTCTGCGACCCTCATTTTTTAGAATCTGGGGCTGTTTGATGACTTATTTTTTGCGTCTTGAGCTGACATTTCTAATTATACCATTTTTGGGTAGATTCGTTGTTTTGATCGCCTGTTATTGCATTTTATTGCAATGTTGTAGTCACCAAATAAATGTAATTTTGGCTTTTGGACTTTATTTCCATTATGCAATTTATAGACCTGATTAAGGCCCCTTTCAGCTTGCCGGATCCAGGCCGCAAGTTGGCTGTTAGATGTGGCGCCACCTGCCAGATCTGCCGCACATCAGAATAAACTGCTGATGTGAAAGGGCACTAATTGATTTATATTTCGATAGATTGGGCATTTCTTAATGCGGTGATGTGATTTTTTTTCCCATACTTTTAAAAACTTTTTTTTTCATTATTTTACTTGGCCCACTAAGGGGCCTCAGTGCTGCACACTGCAATTGCTTCTCTTGTCTTCAGATGAGTTGATGCTTATCTGGAGACAGGGAAAATGATCACTTTCTGCTGGTGACCTCGCTGGATCATCGCCAGCAGGAAGTGATTCAGGACATCTACCAGGGTCCCTGGGCTGTCCAGGTAAAGCATGGAGGTCCTGTGATCACATGGCGGGGGAATGGCACGATCCCCACCGCGGGGATTTGGATTGCATTATCAGTGACTGACAGCGTGATCCAAAGGGTCACCAGCTCAGATTAGATCACGGTTCTGATTGGCGCTGTTCGATACACATCTCAGCTGATGAGAGCAGCTGAGATGTGGGGGGGGGATGCGGGCTCAGCGTGTGAACTTGCATCAAAGGGTGGGAGGTGGCTTATGATGCACATGTGCGTCATAGGTCTTGAAGGGGATAAGGGAATCCATTTAAGAGATCATACAAATGCCGGTGATTTGTCTAGTGCGCAAAAAAGGTCCAAATTTTATCAGTCTTTTTAATCTACGTGCCATCAGAGTTTGGTCAGTGTCAGTTTTTCCAATCAGAATTTGATCAGAGTTTCATCAGTTTTTCTCAAATAAAAAAGAAACTGATGAAGGTTTCTCAAGGTTCCTATCAAACAGTCTGTGAAAAATAGAAGGCGCAGAGATGGCACCCGAGGGCTGACCAATTTTTTCATGAATCCATAAAATTACATTGGTGAGTTTGATATGTCACTTGGATTAATATCGGACATGTCTCCATGATTATATGTGGACTTACATGTCCTCCAGGTAAAATAAAAATGCATTTACTCATCTCCCACATCATGAAATAATTAAAAAAAAAATGCGTGGGGCTCCGCGCTATTTCTATGTCCAGCCAGGTACAGCTAGGCAGCTGGGGGCTAGAATCCGCAGCGCAGAGAGGCCCAAGCCTTCTGGGCACCCCCTGCAGCGAATGGCAGCCCGCAGCCACCCCAGAAAATGGCGCGTTCATTGAAGTGCCATTTTTTGGCGCTGAACTCGACTCTTCCAGGGCCCTGGTGCGGTGGCTCACTGGGTAATAAAGGAGTTAGGGCCAGCTTTGTATTATCAGCCCGAGCCCGAAATTCATGGCGGTCACCCCAATAGTAGACATTACCGCCATGAAGTTCTAGTGAATTTTTAAAAAAAACACAACACATAGAAAAAATATTTTTATTTGAAAAAAAGACTCTTAGGGACTCCATCTTTATTTTAAAAAATCATCTTCCGTCCGACGTAGTCCAATCCAGGGTTCTTCTTTAGCTCTGCTACATCTCTGGTAGAGAACCTCCACCAGAGATGTAACAGAGCTGTGCACCCTGGGAAAGTTCATGTGAGTTCATGCAGGCAAGCATGAACTCACATGAACCCTGCCAGCACTGCTACTTCAAATGAACAGCTAACCTGAGTCAGCTGTTCATTTGAAAATCCAGGCGGGAAGGTCAAAAATAGAAAACCAGATTGAAAACCGATTCTCCCAGATTGTACCTGTCAGGTGCAATACGGCACCCCATAACATGGGGCTCTATGGTCCCGGATTGCTCCGGACCGGGGCAATCCGGGAGAATCCGGTTTTCACTTAATGCTGTGATAGCGGCCGTGCTTTGCGGCCGCCGCCGTTCTATGCGGCTTCTGTCGCAAAGCAAAGACACCGAAGAAGATGGCGGCCGCGGAGGACGGTGAGTGAACCGGTTCCCTCCGCACAATAGTGCCAGCCACTGCTGACAGCAGGATCCTCCGCTCCCCCCATAGCCTCCCCACTCAATCCTAAGTTAGGATAGGTTGGAGAGGCGGTGGGGGGAGCGGAGGATCCTGCTGTCAGGCGGCAGGGAAGCTGTCAGCAGCTGTCAGCATTGTTTAAAAGCCAGCGGCTTTTTACCGCTGGCTTTTAAACAATTAAATGGGGAATTGCAGGTTTTTCCTCTGCTGCAAGACCTCTTTATAGGGTCCAGCAGCAGAGGAATTACTCGCAATTACTTGCTTCCCCATTGACGCACATTGGACTCGCTAGACTCGTAACGAATACCCGAGTATCGGGACCTACTCGTTACGAGTCTAGAGAGTCCGAGTATTTTAGTACTCGCTCATCCCTAATGGCGATTGCTTCGGGGCGACATATCGCCTTTATGATTTCCAGGCGAGATTGTGGCGTGTGACGGTACCATTAGGGTTCTTCTCTCCGTCTCTTCCTGGCTGTTCTTTCCTTCCCTCCCGAAGGGCGAGCGGGGTGGTGTAGCTTCAGCCCACGGGAGTCGGCACCACACCGCCTCTACACTCCCGACTACCGCTCCTCCGGTCTTCTCTTCTCACAGACTAACTACTAACTTTTGTTGCTGTCCCCCTTTTGCGACCTAAACCCGCCCACAGGGTCCTCCGATTGTCCCAGGGCCTAAGTGTTTGGTCGTGTTGTGTGCTGTTGTGTTGTTGTGGCTCAACCATACCATCCCAGCACCTGGAGAACAGGGGCACTACACTTCCTAACCGCAGAAGTGCAGTACCTCTGGTGGCGGTTTGTCCGGAGGAGCGCCACATAGGTTCGATAAAATCATTGTTTCATCATCTGGAGTTTATCACTACCACAGTAACTGTCGCATGCTTCCTAGACCTACTGCTATGTGTAACCTTTCCCGACCAGTGATTCAATAGAGTTTTTTACCAGGCTATTTGCGCTCCCAGACGTCTATGATCCAAAACTTCTTGTAATTTCATAAAGAGTTTTTTATTATTTCTTAAGAAAAGCACATACAACGAGTTTCGACAGTAAAAAATGTCTTCCTCAGGTATATTGTTAAAAGTGTTCCAAAGTTGTGGATAGCTTTATAGGAAATAGTATTATGCAAAATAGGGTGTGGACCACTAAGGTTAGTTACTGACACACCTGCTGTATAGCTGCTATACAAGTTTGGTATATTCAGAAGCCCATACTAATAATAAAACAAACACATTACATGTATATATAGAGCATATTAAAATTTGATTATGACAGATAAAATGTGAAATATAATTTGATCATAAATAGCATAAAATGTTCAATATAGTTATATAACAAATTTAAAATTGTTGTATGTGGCTGAAATCCATTTAAAATACACAGAAAAAAAAAACAAACAAACAAAAAAAAACCAAAAAAAAAAACCAGTGCTCATTAGAATTGTAAGAAAACACACAATATCCAGGGAAGGATTAATATTATATTCCCTCAATCACCTCATTTAATCCGTCCAGGTGTAGAGAACCCATTTTAAAAATCCAATAAGATTCTTTACAATTTAATTTTTCAGTAATACATTCCTGCAATCAGGGTTTCTGCCCCTACCTTATGCTGCTCTCATATGGGGTAAAAGAAAGCTGGTGATTGATTCCCTTTCAAGAAAATGTTTCACTAAAGTTCACATTACAACCGGATACACAGTAGCCAAACACTATCATAAAACAGAGCAGCTCCAGAACTGAGCACTTCCGGCCATAGGATTCCGCTGCCGGCACCGAGAACAGCTGATTGGCGCGGGTGCCAGGTGTTAGACCCCAGTCAATAAGACATTGATGACCTAAGTACTGGACATCCTCTTTAAATTATTGACCCCTAAGACAAGTAAATGGCTCCTCCCCAACCTCCAAGTCTACATCTCGTTTAACCAACTTTGAGGGCACGATGTCAACTGCTGCCAAAACAGATAAACATCAGATCCAATGCGAGACTATTCCCCTTACCCCCACTCCACACTATGAAGATACCATCATTGTAGTGTCTTTTTCCAGCCCACCACTTAGTGCACTGGAGACGGTGGGTGGGGAATCTCATGGTGAATTCCATCACTAAATCCCAGCCAGCCCCATTTATTTAAACCTTCAACCCTTCTCTGGTTCTCTTCCTCTTAGGGTATGTGCCCACATAGTGGTTTAACATCGGTTTAGCAGCGAAAACCGCCGGGGGTTTAGCATAGGTTGTATTTAAATTTATGTAAATCCTAAGCAGCGTTAGGACTTACAAGTAACCCTAGGTAATTTAGAAAACGCTGTGCACACATAGTGGGTTTATGTGAGCGGATCTGCCAGAGGTTGATCGGTTTCCTAGCGGTTTAGGAGCATACAGCATGTCAATTCTTCTCAAAATCCTCCATAGAAAACCGCCGGAAAAACCGCCGGAAAAACCGACTGAAAAACGCTGTGCACACGCTGAAAAAACCGCTGGAAAACCGCTGGGAAACCGCTGGAGACTTCAGAGCTCAGAACTCTAGGCTCCTGCAAATTTCCACCGGTTTACTGACGGTTTGAATGTCACTAAACCACTATGTGGGCACATACCCTTAAGATTTCCCTAAACCTATTGCAGTCCCGCCAAGACCCTATCATGGTGGCTTTCTATGTATTTTCTCCAGGACGGTCTTACTATATTATAGAAAGACCTGCAGTAGTAAAAAACTGAGGAGGTGGTAAAGTAGTGTACACGTAAGGTATCTGTCACTGTAGAACCAGTGCAGCAATAATACTATCATATCTTAGATCAGAGGCAGACATAACTACAATAGGTGCAGGAGTTGCTATGGCACTTGGGCCCTGAAACCTAGGGGGCCCTAAAAGTCCCTATAGGCTATAGAAAAAGACTAATGCTATTAAAGATTTGCAATAATCATGGGCCTTGTTGGTGCAACCAGTGCAGCTGCAGAGGGGCCCAAGAGGTAAGGGGGCTATATTCACCTCCAAAGCAGGAGGAATTGTGCATTATGTTCAGCTATTGGACTATAAAGGTCCCATTTACTGTTGTTGCATAGTGACTTCCCTTCCGTCTGTGTCCGCCAGAGCACTTACATTCAAGGTAATCATCAGTTAGTCTTATGTTTCCCATACTTTCCTGTCCGTCATCCCCATTCAGTCTGAGTTTCTGACTCTTACATAACTGTAACATCTGTATTCTGTCAGTTATGTATCCTGCATCGTTTGGGTAAAAGCATGTATTCCTGGAGGCGAGTGGTCGCTTCAGAAAAACAACTCTATACTAGAACCTCAATCATTGCACGTATAGAGATACCGGAAATTCTGTTTGAGTTTTATGACGTTTAAATTTGCACTTGAAATTTACTTTAACAAAAAAGACTTTATTTCACCTTTTTCTGAAGTCAAAAAAAAAGTCAACTACTTTTTACATTTTTTGGACCAAATGCAGTTTGATTAAGATGCTGAATAAATGTCGGCTCACTTTACCTTATTGCTTTATTCAATCATCCATCAAGTGCGGGGAAATAATCAGCGTTTGAGCCCACATCAGAGGCGGGGACACGGCTAATGACGTAATATCGATTGTGAAGGGATTATTATTGGTGCCTAGTCTGAGTGTAGCATCAGAAGGTAACTTATCAGTGTTTTGTAGACAATGTCCTCCTCCCAACTTTATGGTTCAGGTGTTAAAGCAGTGGGTTTTTTTTCAGCGCTGGAGTGGTGCTTTAAATCTAAATCCCCAGCCCCTGGTTTTATACTAAACCCCTGATGTGTTCATCCTTTATTGTCGTTGTCCAGGTCCCGTGGCACTATTTTGTGCCCGTAAATTCTGACTGGCTGGAAATCGGAAGTACACCACAAGCGGTCAATGCATCTTTATGAGCCCATGGTAAGAAGATGAACATATTGTCAATCTCAGGCAATCTCACATTTTTGAGCTTTCAACAATCATCTAAAATGAATGGGAACAACTAGACCTTTTAACCTCCAAGTTCCAATCTCGCCTCTCTGGCCTTCCCGTTTCACGCATTTAAGACTAGTTTCACACTAGCGTTCCGGACGCTGTAGATGCGCAGACGCATGCAAGAACGGACACTGACACATGTCAGCAGTGCGTTGTTTATTAGGATTCATATGAATGAAAACTTCTATTGAAATCAATGAAATTATGGTTGTCTATCGGGACGAGAAAGGGAGATTTTTTGCTTGTTGGCGCATCCGTCTACACCCGCAAGCATCCAAAGGACGAAGCACCACCATAGCAATCAATGTATGGTTGCAGCACATCAGGATGCATACGCTGATTTCATGCAGCCCCATGGTCCCCTGAAATGCAACATGGTGCGTTCGGCAGACACATGAAAAAGACGCAACCGGACACAAGCGCATACCAACGGATGCCTGCGCATTCAACCTACGTCTCCAGTTTAAAGATAGGGGTGGATCCGTAGGCATGCAAAGTTGTACACATATTGATGAGGCGCACCCAAACACCCGTGTGAATTCTGATCTGACACATTTAATCCTGACTGAACCTTTTTACCTGACTTCCATTACTTGGAACACTACAAATATAGTCATCGATTAAAAAAAGTTCTAAAAAGTTCTAATAGGTTATGTACACAGTTATTTTTAGGAGTTTTTAAAGTCGAAACTCTCTAAATCCTCCTCAAAACTTCTAAAAAACCTTGCGTTTTCACTTAGTTTCTACTGAAAAGTACTCTAGAAAATGACTCCATGTACCACATAGTCTAACTGGCCCTGGCTTGTAGAACAAATGAGAGAACACATATGCACAATTGTTAAAGCTTACAAAATTACTATGACTTGACACTATCCTGCAAATAGAGTCTGTGGAACCTCGGTTAGGAGTCTCAAACACAGGACTAGCCAGATATCATAATTCCCAGGGGGCAATGCGCCTAGGAATTCACTGTGTTGAGCGCTTTAGCCAGCTGCCCGCAGTGTTTTCTTGGACTGGTCTCCCTGAGATCAGTGAATGCTTTGTGATGTTGGTCTACTAGGCCTTGCTTCCACCTAGCCAGAATCCTACTCCACACTGATGAGGGGCAACACCCCGAAACAGCTGTCTGTGGATGGATACCTGGCCTTGGTATTCCCTTGTCATATCTCTAAGCTTGTATAAGAGCTGGATGTTGACTAAAAGGGCCACTTAACATGGTGGTTATGGTGTTCTCCGCAAGGAGCCACCGCTTGGCTGGGGTCCTTCCCTGGAGGGATATCTGGCTAGTCCTGTGTTTGAGACTCCTAACCGAGGCTTCACAGACTCTATTTGCATATTCATAATTCCCAGGGGGCAATGCACCTAGGAATTGACTGTGTTGAGCGCTTTAGCCAGCTGCCCGCAGTGTTTTCTTGGACTGGTCTCCCTGAGATCAGTGAATGCTTTGTGATGTTGACACTATCCTAAGAGACAAGCAGTAAACATGCAGGCCAAACAATTGCACAAGTCAAGTTACTATAACACCAACCCTTAGAAGTTGAATTTATAATGACTTGAAAAATAGTTTGTGTTTTCTTAGCTTAAAGAAGAACTCGCAACAAAGTTATTATCCCCTTAATGTATTGCAATCATCTCACATAGCACTGTGTACACACAATTGCTCATTTTGCCTTTCTACCCAGTAAATTCTTCTTTTTTATTTTCTCTATGTAGAAACAGGAAATCTCTTGTCCTTGCATGAATTATTCCCCTCCTGACCCAGCTGCTTACTACTCCCCCTGCTAGGGACTTTCCAGTGATCAGGAAAATATAGTGGAATCTGGAAGATTTGTTTTTTCTTTTTCAATAAAAAGTGCAGTACAGAAAAGATTACATGGTCAACTCACTCAGTAAGAGCATACATTGCGCCTGAAACGTGTTGACTCAGGACATGCTGCCCATGTCATCTTTTCAGTTTTGTACTTTTTATTTGGAAAAAAAAGAAAAAAAATCTTCTATGTTGAGCCGGATTCCAAGTCATTTTCCTGGCTTTGCATTGGTCCGAGGCAGGGCTGGCATCTGAGCTCCAGGAGGATACAAACAGAGCACAACATGGTGAGCTGGAACTTCTATGTATACTTTGCAGTGATGATTTATACAGGGAAAAGAGACTTCCTGTTTCTACATAGCACCTGCCTAGGATTACACGACATGTAGACTACATTGTCAACGTGGTGAGCTCCATTCCTTTTGTCTATGTCTAGTATTCAGCTAGTCTGTTTTTGATCACATGGTGTCATAGACCTAATGGAAAACAGAGGAATTAACTGGGTGGAAGAGCAAAATAAGCAATTGTAATTACACAGTACTATGTGATATGATGACAGCAATATATTAATAAGATAAAAGGTTTGATGGAAGTGCTTCTTTAAAATCAAGAACACTGATTATGACCAAACCCAGTTGGATAAGTAGTTCCTCCAGACCTAAGAATTGGGTAGTTGCCACCCATGAGGACTTTATTGACAATCGACTTGGCATCTGTGTGACTAATTTCTAGCACTCCTGTCAATAACAATCTATGTTTAAAAAAAATCTATATGATTTTTTTTTTTTCAAATAGCTTTTCTTTGTGTAAGAAATGAGAAATCACTGCCTACTGAGCCAGTAATAATGCAGATGATTCAGTAAGCTGAATGTTTACAGTCCATTTAATTCCACCTTTTCCTCTGTACTAGGTTCTATTTCTGTGACAGCAAAAATCTAATTGCATCGAAAAATATTGGATTAATTGTAGCTCCAGAAATATATCAACAGATGTTCCCTTTACGTGGTCTTCTCACCTTCACTAGGGATAGTGAACACAACAGGAACACATAAAAAGAAACAAATAAATGATATTGTATATTGTTATTTCACTGCTTCAAATCTAAGTAATCTAGATTTTTTTTAGTGCCAAGCTACAATGAACCATTCTGCATTGTTCCCCATTAGCATCTGGTCATAATAGAGGGACCTTATTAATTCTGTATTTATGGCTATATTCACACTGAGTTTTTCCAGGAGCTGTTTGATCAGAAATGCTCCAATAGGATATGTGCAGGCTTCACTGGCAAAACTGCCTCAGGGAAATTTCGGAATCTGAGAGTCCTCAGTGGTTGATACCTTTTAATGGCTAACTGAAAAGATTGTAAACATAGCAAGCTTTCGGGACACTATGGCCCCTTCGTCAGGCAAATAATGACACAAATTCTGAAATCAAATACATATATACATAAGCAAAAAAAAAAAAACAGTTTTAGATGCTGTAGTAAATACGACAGGTGACATAAAGCAGAGTCAGTCTAGGCAGGGGTAGAGCAGCTGGGATTTTCCCAGCTCCTCTACCCCTCCCTAGCCTGACTCTGCTTTACGTCACCTAACGTTTTGGGATGCGGCCGGATATGACCACCGCTGTTTATCTCAGCTTCAGGGGATGATGTTGAGATGCAGCAGGATGATAAACCCTCCACAGGTAGGGCAAGGATGATCCCTGAGCTGGTGATAATAATTGTTATTGGTGTTGATGGGGATGCAGGAATTAGCTCAAACAATGATGTGGAGACACAAAAGTAACAGTCTTTACCTTTAATGGTGGAACTCAGGTAGTACCGTGTACTGTTTTCTAAAGTTCACGGGGTCCGGAGCTTGGAGGTAATTTTAGGCTTTCCACGCCAGGCAAGTCCTGAGGATTTCCTTTTAGATTGTGCCTGTTGGGCCCCTGGCTGCATAAAGCAATGCTGTGAGCCTGTCTGTTCTGTACTAGTTGTAGGACAATCTGCATGAACCCTTCTCTTGGCTGTATTTCTACTTAGCTCTCCTGGGCTCTGTAGTGCGGCTGTGTCTCTTTAGCTTTACAGTGAACGGGCGGTGTATAACTATCCATTCTCCGGAATTGGCCACTGGGTGTGTAATCCCTTACTATACTTATTTCTGGGCTTGCTGGCACTACTACCACTACCAGATATTCCTTCTCTCCTCCTCAGGCCCTCGCTATGGGCTCCACACACTGTCAGTTTCCTTGGACCGGCCTAACATGGCTCCTGTCCCCAAGATCACTTTCCTCTCCTCCTTCTGCTCTGCTCAACTGTTACCTCATCTCTCCTGACAGGAACTGACTACCTCCGCCCCCTGCACCTGCATATCTAGGGGACCTCTACTGACGTCAGCAACTGACCTGACCTCAGCTGTTAGAGCTCCCCCTACAGGCCCAGGTTGGGATATGTTATATGTGTGCTTCACCTGGTGGATGCCTTGCCTCCAAGCTTGTTATGTGATTACCGGACCCCGGGGTCCCACACTTGCATGAGTCTCGCATGACTCACCTGGAAAGGCTCCCCCCCACCTCCGGAGGGGAGCACTCAGCTGTGTTTCTATGCAGCTCCACGCTCCCGACCATTCAGTGGCGGCCGTTCTGGGTGAGTAATGCGAGACTCGTGAGCATCTTGCATAGTGTTTTTCCACCCTAATACAGCCCCCCGCAAAATTATAGAATAAAGCACAACCCTATGGACCAGAGAGTGGCAGGGCAGAATAATATATTGTTTAAGGGAAATGTCCACCTCTGGGGATGCTTTATAATTTTTTAATTAAAGGGGTTGGCCACTACTAGCACAATCCCTGATTACACTTGTTTCCCACAGTTAAAATACTAGACCCTATACTCACCTCCCGTGCTGGCGCCGATCCAGCGATGTCGGTAATCGTGGTTTGGGGCTCATGTGACATTTGGACATCACATGTCCAGTCACCGCCGGCTTCTGTCTCCCCGCCTTCGGACCAAATGAGCTATCAACAGGAAGTGAACTAAATAAAGGAAAAAATTATAAAAATGTTTTCAAAATGTTTTAAATAATATATATAAAAATTTTAATTACACCTCCAAACATATTTGATATCGCTATGTCCATAAAAAATTCAATCTCTGTAAAAATATAATTAGATAAACTAAAATTGCATAAAGATGTAAAAAATCAAAACCACAACTCACCCAAAAAAATGTATTATACAGCAATCAAAATGTCATATGTACCTCAAAATGGTATCAGTGATAACCGCTAGCCAGTCAAAAAAACAAGATGTCACACAGTGGTAGAACAGCTTTTTTCCACAATTTTTTTTGCCACTTTTCAGTACAGCATATGATAAAGCAAGTGCTGTTATTAAAAACATTAAGAATGTTCATACAGCTATGCCTTTATTATTTATTGGCCTTCAGCTTGATCTCGAGTCAAGGAGACTTGATGGATAAACGCTCTGTAGTAAGATTGATCTTGTGCAGCCTAGATAGGTTCACCGGGTCAACTCCACCATTATCTTGACGGTGTCAATCCATCGCGTTACTGGTCTTTCCTCTTTACCTTGTACCTTCTATTCTTTTGACCATGATTTCCTTCTCCAGTGATTTCTCTCTTTGTCTGATGTGTTCAAAGTAGGCAAGTGGTAGATTGATGATTGTAGTGAAATATGTATCTGAAGGGAATGGAGACCCAGCAGTTGATGGTTAAATTTTGTGTCACTACACAAAGATCATAACCTAGGCTTATAAAACAGGACCTGTACTCTTGTACAGGACCCCACCCCAGGGGGTCTTCCTGTGAGCACAGGAATGGAAATAGTTCACACTTCTGGGGATCTTCAAACAAACCAACAGATGGACAGTAGTGACCAGGAGACATAGTAAAATGAAAGACAAAGAACATTTCAAAATAATGTATGCATGGCTAAATTAGCTAGAGGGTCCAATCACAGACCTAGAATTAGAACATTTAAATGAAAGGGTGTGCTAGAAATTTGGTCTGAGTTCAAACCTTTAAAAAGTCTGGCAAGCCATGAGGTCCTTTGTTCACAGATTTGGGACAGTTGAGATGTGGACCACAGCAGTAATCCATTTCTCCTCCTCAGGAAACACAGAATATTAGACTGCAAAGTTATTTTCTGTAATTTTCTCCTATTTTATAACTGTTTAGCATATCTGTATGTTCATTTTAATTTTTATCTTTTATATCCTTTTATTGTAAGCACTATAACTTTTTATACTAAAGCATAAAGCTTTAATAAGTTTGAACCTTGTATGTCCTAAAGAACCCATAGCCCTAGAAAGTGTGTGACCCTGTGGATTGGCTGACAGTATTAGTTCAGTAAAAATACAAAAAAGGGGGAAGACAAGAGGCGCAATAGTGCCCTATCACTAGTGACTAGTATTAGTTCAGAGCATTCATCGCCCTGTATATTCGATGAGTGGTGGCAGCGTGTTGTGAAACTGTGGTGCGTGGTCTGTGTCTGGGGTGTAATTTATGCTCACTCTCAGCATAGGACAGAGGTTGACTGCTGGATTGAGTGAGAGGAGATTGATTAACCTTTGCATGCGCAACCCCCAAATCGCGTGCTGAGAAGCTGGTACGTGTCAATGATCCTTGCTTCAAGTGACATGTCTGGCTTCATTCGTTTGTTCTTGCCATCCATAGTATTGATAACATCTTTCACCAGTACCAGATTTCAAAGGCGTTGCAGGGATGAGCAAACTGTTCTCTGTATTGTAAATCGTTAAATTTAATAAATAAATGCTTGCTTGAGGTCTCTAGGGGAAGCTTTTGCATTCACCGCATCTGGATCTGGATGCGGTGAACGCCATTCTAGTTTTAAGTGTGACCCTAGCCATAGACAATAATATATAGACTAATACTACATTCTGTCATGTGAGTCTTCTATGAGGTTTACTACATATCATAAAGTACTGTGATATATTCATTATTCACTGTTTGGCAAAAGCTGCTTTTCTCTTTGTTCTTTTGAAAGAAACTAATTTATTGATGGCAGGCATTCATCACTGTGATGATGGGGACATTAAATCGCTGACACGTCCTCAGCTTTGATTACAAGTAATTCATATTAGAGGCATTGCCTCTGTTTGATTTCCAGCCAATGTGATTTACATGAAGGAAGAGTGACCTTCACGGTCGTACTGTTACGTGGTAAGAAATACTACCAGGCATGTCACATTATGTAATGTCTGCAGGAGTATATGAGGCATCCATTTAATCTAATCTATCTCCGTCTGATGCTCAGGGAGTATTGTGCACAAGTTTGCGAGGGGTTTCGAATTGTCTCGCAACTTTATCCAAAGTCAGGGAGAGTGTTTGTAAGGGATTAATCCCAACATTGCAAGTCATTGCTGATCACTGATTGTTTGCCGTACTCAGTTATTTACAGCGGTCACCAATACAATAAATTGAGCATTAGCGGTGGTGCACATCCATGACCATCACTCCATTTGGATGAGACATTTAAGTGCTGGGATTGGTGGCGTGGTCACAACATTTGGATAGGTTATAACTTTCAATCTAGGGTATGACCCTTTAACAATTATATTTCAGCTTGTATTATATATGTTGTACTTTATTTTTTGAAAACTATTACTTAATGGGATTGACCACTACTTCGATATTGATGCTGATGATACGCCCGGCATCCAACATGCAGCAGTTAGATTTAGTGTATTAAGCTGGAAGACCATAACTCCTTATGTTGTATAGTGATTGTTGAAGTACAGTAAATGAATATTAAGCTTCAATACCTGAGAATGACCTCTACACAGTGTGTGGAGCCCTGCTCTTTTGACTCTGTACACTGTTCACAGCTGGTTGCGGCCACAGCTGATCTTTGAGGACCCCACGAATTTCATATTATCTACTGACTTATCCCATGGATAGGTGACTTAGTCAGTTCTGGACAACCCCTTTAAATCTTTTGCACACACAAGATGGAGTGCAGGAGACGAGGCCTTCTGATGATTTTGGGAAAGTGAAACGCGCCGAGGCAGAAAGGGGAGGCAGACCCTGGAGACTGCAACTAAGATAAGTGCTATAACGACGTAGTTCCCTTTAATATAATACACCACGGGGTCACAGTTTGCGGGCTTGTGAGTGTAGGGACAGACCTAGGAACCAGCCAACAGGAGTGGGGATGCCATATCGTTGTTTAGGGTGCTGACCCCCACCATCAGGCAGGACTGTGTTACCAGGGAAAGACACCACCATTTTAACTGCTGGGTGCCTGGTTTACCTATTGTTCTAAATTTCCTCTCATTGATATACATTTGTTCCCTTGCACTGTTTCATACTTATAGGGACAGACAAGGGCATATATAGGGAAAGCCATCATGGAGTGGGGGGGGCACCATATCGTGTTTAAAGGGTGCCCGACCCCCGCTGTTAGGTAGAGGTGAGGAGGGAGATTAGTGTACAGGGCCTATATCTACTTTCCTCCCTTTCTACTGTGCACCTTAGTTTTTAACGTTTTTTTGTTGTGAGTTTGCAATTTTGAGTAAAGATAAGAGTTTTCTATGTATGTTTTTCTACTATCGGTGAGACCCCAACACTATCAGATGTGAATGTACATGTTCTCCCTGTGTTTGTGTGGGTTTCCTCTGGGTTCTCTGGTTTCCTCCCACACTCCAAAGTCAAACTGATAGGGAATGTACATTGTTAGCCCCAATGGGGACAGTGTCGCTGATGTCTGTAATGCGTTGTGGAATATAAGTGAATAAAAATGATTATTTTGGATATTGTGGGGATGTGTTACCTCCTGACTTGCTCCTGACATCATCTGTTGGGGAAGTGTTGGGAGAGTCAATTTTAACACCAGACCCTTTTTGTTATTAAGAGGAGGTAAGCCACCGCTAGAGATGACTGGCAGCGGCTTTCTCTATTCTCTTCTTAGAAAACACAGAACCATCCAGCTGAGCCCGAACATTCTTGTCTATGAGGAGGTCAGGAAAGATAATTGTCGGTCACATGATCGTTTGTCCGACAATCATCTAATTTGTACGGAGCTTTTTGTTACATTGAAAAATACATGAATCATAAAAAAATAAGCTGCAAATACAACAAAACATTTAATAGGATTGTGTTAGAAGAAATAGGTCCCCATATGCCAAACGCTATGTCTGAAGGAGCTGTGATATAACGCATCTGTTCCCTTGTGGTTAAATATGTGTTGGTGGTTCCCTCACAATCTGTTCTTGTTTATTTTTGAGTTTCCTTCTTGATGTTTATGTGTGTTCAGCCTCCAAAATCCCACCGACATGCTGCTCACAACAACACTGGGACAACGCTTGTGTAATGATCCATCTCCTAAACGTCCCCCCCACTCACATATTCTAATGACGGGTAATATTGTACCATCACAGACTATGCTGACCATGCGGGAAGAAAAATTAACAAGCGGTGCATTCAGTACTGGACTCCTCTACCAGATCATTAGAGCATCATCTGGGTGCGCACCGGTGCCGGCACAGTAATAGCCAGAATAAAACAGGGCTCACAAGGATTAGCGTAAGACCACACCATTTCTAGCTGGTTTTGGAGCCAATTACTTGTCACAAAAAAAGCTCCATCCATACTGTGTCTGCTGTGTGCCTGAGGTTTTAGTTGAAAAAGGAAATATATAAAATAAGCAGATTCCACTGTAGAAAAACCTATAACCTGCCGGACTTGTTTTCGTTACTGGATTTCTCCATATAGAATAGGCAAATGGCTTGTTCAGAGCGGAAGAAGAAAAAAAACTAGCAACTATCCATTGGAAGAACATTGAAGAGAAAAAATGCAAGCCCACTGATGTTAAATATACAAAGTTTATTAGATTAATAGAAAAATTAATATAATATAAAATATATATAGATAGCACAAGTCCAAGCTGATAGCACAGAAACTGGGGCTGAACCTATGAAATACATCAAATTATGACAGTAGCAGAATCTCGAGAAGGAAAAGAGAAGGTGGTTTCTTTGCGTGCGCTGCCATCCGAAAAGGTGACAAAGGAGCCGAGGTCCAGAGTCGTCTATATCACAACTGTATCTTTATTCTGATTTGCGTTTCAGTAAGGAAGTGGATGAACTCCAGCGCCACCTTTAGGTAGCTCCTCAAAGTCGCTTTCTGACAAGCCTTTTAATATGACTAGGGATTTGTGTTAGATCAGAACCCCAAACTACAGATGCTGCGTTTCGGGGTAACTGCCCCTCATCAGTGTAGTGTGTGGGATATTCTGATCTGGCTATATGAGAGGCTAAGACGAGGTCTGGGGAATTTGCTATCTACCTTATGGAGAGGAGTTTGCCTGCAACCATAAGAAGACAGTTAAGTAGGTAAGGAGATTTAAAGCCACATCCTTCCTCTAGGAAATATGCAAATTTGTAGTTTGGGGTTCTGAACTGGCACAAATCCCTAGTCATTAAAAGGCTTGTCAGAAAGCGACTATGACTTTGAGGAACTACCTAAAGATGGCGCTGGAGTTCATTCACTTCCTTACTGAAGTTCAAATTTGCATATTTCCTAGAGGAGGGATGCGGCTTTAAATCTCCTTACCTACTTAACTGTCTTCTTATGGTTGCATGCAAACTCCTCTCCATAAGGTAGATAGCAAGTTCCCCAGACCTCGTCTTTATTCTGATGCATTTCATGGGCTAACTTCTTCAAGAGACATACAGATGACTCTGGACCTCGGCTCCTTTGTGACCTCTTCGGACGGCAGCGGACGCAAAGAAGCCACCTCTTCTTTTCTTTCTAGAGCTTATGACACCGGGTGGAGTGCTGCAGCCGTAAATACCCTAAAGTGTTGTGACAGGCACAACCCTACAAGGTTAGTAGTTCTGTCATTTTACAACCGATTTCTCACTTTGATAAGACCCTATGTGCGCTTCTCTCTCCCTCTTATTTTTGACAGTAGCAGAATATCTATTCTTGCACCGATATCCAGGTGAATAATAATTGACTATATACTCCCCTAAAATCCTGATTGCTTTATATTTCCTTTATTAAGCCAAGCTACAGGTACACCTGTCAATCCAGCAGAAAGCATCCTTTACGAAATGCGCGTCAGGTGTGGCAGGAACTTGAGCCTGGACCTCCTTACTTATATAAGGGGACATATCGGGTACCTTACTGGGATTCCACCCCCCTCCTTTTTGCATATATACACTACTGTGCAATGTATGACTTTTTTTATTAAATTCCTTGATTGTTTTTTATATATACACTTTATATTCCATTGTTGTATAGGGATACCCATGCCACTCTTTTTCTACTACTGTCAGAATGTGGTGTATTTGTTAGCGCAGGAACTTGGGCTGAACCTATCAGGCTGTACTTGTGCTGTCTATAGAGTGACGATTAAAATTAGACAACACCACACAACCCACTACATGGTAGAGTGATTGCAAATGTGTACCAGACCCTTCTTCAACAACATGTGGCTCCTTACTTGCATCACTCAATCGGCCTGCAATTTTCATGTAGGATAATGCCACCTACACAGCAAAACAGGTAAAGCAGTTCCTTGAAACAATGAAATGGCCACCCAGAATCCTGGTCTAAACCAAATAGAAAACCTCTGGAACATTTTTGGTGACAAAGTTATGGCCAAGAAACCACAACAGTCACAGAACTATGGATAAGACTGGAACAAGAGTGGCCCAATGGATCCTTGAAGGTAGTATCGGGGCTCCCCTCCCTCGTGGTGAAGAAGCAGGCAGACCGCTCCATCTGGCAGGGTGCTGTGGCGATAAACGAATCGCAGCAGCCGGTTGACGACTTCAGAGGTAGACTCTGGCCGTTTCCTCAGGTCCCGTGGTGGACTGGGGAATTCCCTGGAGTATGGTCGCTCCACGCTGGGGTTCCCCTTTCTGTCTAGGGCCCAGACTCCTGCGTCAGGCACTAGTGATGGGCGAATCCTAAATTACTCGGAATCGCTTGACTCTAGCGAGTCCGAGCCCGGGACTCGCTACTCGTTGCGAGTCTAGCGAGTCCAATGTTAATGAATGGGGAAGCGAGTAATAGCGAGTAGTGTGAGATTACAAATCGCAGATGTGTCTCGGAAGCTTCAGCCTGAAGCAATCCTAGTTGTGTCATTTATTTGCATTGCTCGTTTACTTTGTAAGTAATCGCTGACTCGCACAGATAAGATCCTGTCTTCTCTGTGTTCTGGCTGCCAGCTCCAGGGTCCTAGAGCCCGCCTGCTGCCTGATGTAGCAGTGCTGAGATTGTTCTCAGTCTGCTCATTCCCTGTGTACAGACATGAATGTCTGTGCACAGAGATGATGTAGCAGAGCTGAGATTGTTCTCAGTCTGCTCATTCCCTGTGTACAGACATGAATGTCTGTGCACAGAGATGATGTAGCAGAGCTGAGATTGTTCTCAGTCTGCTCATTCCCTGTGCATAGAGATCTATATATATGCACAGGGGATGTAGCAGAGAGGACATCGCGTTTTGGATTGCGTCGGACGGAAGAGGATTTTTTCAATTAAAGATGGAGTCCCTAATGGCTTTTTTTTTTATTTCTAATAAAAAATTTTCCTTGTGTTGTGTTTTTTTTAAAACAATTTAATAGAAATTCATGGTGGTCATGTCTAATATTGGCGTGACCACCATAAATTTCGGGCTTAGGGCCAGCTGATAATACAAAGCTGGCCCTAACCTCTTTATTACCCAGCGTGCCATCGCTACCAGGGCCGCTGGAAGAGCGGGGTTCAGCGCCAGAGGATGGCGCTTCAATGAACGCGCCATCTTCTGGGGCGGCTGCGGGCTGCAATTTGCAGCGGGGGGTGCCCAGAAAGCTTGGGCATCCCTGCGCTGCGGATTCCAGCCCCCAGCTGCTTAGCTGTACCTGGCTAGACATAGAAATTGCGCGGAGCCCCACGCATTTTTTTTTAATTATTTCATGAAATTCTGAGATTCTGACTCTGACTCTGACTCTGACTCTGAAATTCATGAAATAATTAAAAAAAAATGCGTGGGGCTCCGCGCAATTTCTATGTCTAGCCAGGTACAGCTAAGCAGCTGGGGGCTGGAATCCGCAGCGCAGGGATGCCCAAGCTTTCTGGGCACCCCCCGCTGCAAATTGCAGCCCGCAGCCGCCCCAGAAGATGGCGCGTTCATTGAAGCGCCATCCTCTGGCGCTGAACCCCGCTCTTCCAGCGGCCCTGGTAGCGATGGCACGCTGGGTAATAAAGAGGTTAGGGCCAGCTTTGTATTATCAGCTGGCCCTAAGCCCGAAATTTATGGCGGTCACGCCAATATTAGACATGACCGCCATGAATTTCTATTAAATTGTTTTAAAAAAAACACAACACAAGGAAAATGTTTTATTAGAAATAAAAAAAAAAGCCATTAGGGACTCCATCTTTAATTAAAAAAATCCTCTTCCGTCCGACGCAGTCCAAAACGCGATGTCCTCTCTGCTACATCCCCTGTGCATAAATATAGATGTCTATGCACAGGGAATAAGCAGACTGAGAACAATCTCAGCTCTGCTACATCATCTCTGTGCACAGACATTCATGTCTGTACACAGGGAATGAGCAGACTGAGAACAATCTCAGCTCTGCTACATCATCTCTGTGCACAGACATTCATGTCTGTACACAGGGAATGAGCAGACTGAGAACAATCTCAGCACTGCTACATCATCTCTGTGCACGGACATTCATGTCTGTACACAGGGAATGAGCAGACTGAGAACAATCTCAGCACTGCTACATCATCTCTGTGCACAGACATTCATGTCTGTACACAGGGAATGAGCAGACTGAGAACAATCTCAGCACTGCTACATCAGGCAGCAGGCGGGCTCTAGGACCCTGGAGCTGCACAGAGAAGACAGCTGGACTCGGCTCGCAAAGAAACAGCAGTTATCTGCGAGTTTCCCTGCTATCACTGGCACAGTAGCCAGTGATTACTCGCGAGTCTAATGCAAACAATGGCAATCCTAGTTTTGTCAGCGTTTCTGACAAAACTAGGATTGATATTGATTTGCATTAGACTCGCGAGTAATCACTGGGAAACTCGCAGAGTACCGAGTCCTGCGAGTCCCTTACTACTCGCCGAGTAACGAGTCCTAGCGAGTAGATTCGCCCATCCCTATCAGGCACCCTCTCTCAGGATTCCCTCAGGATCCTCTCTCATCTTCCCTCCGGATTAGCGTACAGCTGTCCGGGTTAACCTTCTGCCTCGCTCCACACTCCTTCTCGACTCCTCTCCAACTCCTTGATCCCTCTCTGTTCCCCCTAGAGGTGAATATATCTCCCTCCCGGGTAACCTCCCACTCCTATTCTGATGTGGGATTGCAGGAATGGGTCCCACCCAACAGCCTAGGATCCACTTGCAGCTGGGGCAGATTACACCTCTTTTACGGGTGCAATACCACATTGTGGGGCGCCACACCTACAAGGGTTAATCTATCTCCTCTCACTCAATCCAGCACTTGACCTCTATCCTATGCTGAAAGGGAGCATCAATCACACCCCAACTCAGACTGCTCACTCGCTTCACACACGCTGCCACCACCCACCGGATTTTGAGGGGGCCGATGAGTTCCCCTAAACTAAGACTCATCATACAATCAACAAAATCACACCCTTCTAGGGCTGTGAATTCTTTAGAGTATACAAGGTTCAGACTTATTAAAGTTTAAAGCTTTAATATAAAAGATAGAGTGCTTACAATAAAAGATATAAAAAATGGAAATAAAAAGTTACATACAAATATGCAAACAATGAAATAAAAAGGAGAAACTTACAGAAACCTAAACTTGACTTCTGTTGTCTGATGGGGAGAGCGGAGATATGGGAGTGATGATCACAGCAGCTTGGCTGACCCATCTCTGTGACACAGGACTTTGGCTGCGAAAGTCAAGATGTAGACCCAGACTGGAGGTCAGATTTCTAGACTGGCCTTCCAGTTTAACATTCTAATTCTGCGTCTATGATTGGACACTCACTAATTTAACTGTGCATACATTGTTTTTCAAATGCTCCTTTGTCTAAACCAATTCTTTTCACACAGTAAATATCAAGGGCTATACTACTCCATTTGGTGGAGTCTTTGATCCCCTTCTCTTTCTGGCTACAGGTGTGAAGTTTGTCACTGTGTGCTTTTCCCAGAATGCCCCCTTGGGGAGACTTGCAGTCACTGTGACTGCCAAGATAGCTTATGCTTATATAAAAGAGGTTGTGACTTCTTGTGTATTGACATGGAATTTAGCCACTTAACTGTTCTGGTGTCCAGTTGTTGAGATACATATTTCACTACATATTCTATATGTCATGGCTCGGGATTTGATCTGCTGATCTTGTACTGTGTGGTTGGTTTCCTTTTCCACTGAGCCACAGCATAGTCAATTGCTGTCCAAACTCTGATTACACTGGGGAACAATTTGAAAAAAAATTTCTGTTGAGTTAGGTTTTTGAGCTGATTTATACTAAAATTGGCATGCTGATTCCAAAAATGTAGTCAGTTTTTTTCTAGCACGTCAAGTTTTTCCTCCACAACTTACCTGCCAGAGAAGCACAATTGCACTGATATCTGTAATAAGACTTGTTATCTGATTACAATTCGACTCATATAGAGCTACGTGGCAACTTGTAAGAGTAGTCACAACTGAGACAGTGTGGTGAGAGATGTGTGCAGCTCCCAATACGTCATAATTATCAATATCTTGAAAAAAACTTTTTAGGTACAGTAGTTTACATATTTTTGAGAAGACAAAAATCCTATAGTTCAAAAACTGACGTGATGGAGAAAAACTGAGATCATTTCTGGATTCAGCATCCAAAAATTAATTAAGAACAGTTGTCTGACCTAACTCCTAAAAAATTGTGTTCCCCAGTGTTATCTTTTACCTTTGCTTATATCCTATTGATTTGCACTCAGCTGATGTTTATATTTATTCATTTTCTCATTTTCTCTACCCTATCACATTTTTGGTGTGGCTATTTATACCCTCCATATGCTGGCTATACTCCTATGTGGATCCTACTAAGGAGTTCCAGCCCTACTGCTAAAGATTTTGCCTGACAGATAGAGACCAGCTTGGTATTGGATCTTTGCTTTCTCACTTATCTAACCTACTCCTTTCTCCTCATTATAATTAGGTTGTAGGAGGCTATTCTTACCTACAATAACTATTTCATTTTTTTTGCCACTTGTGCAGATGTTTAATGTTTTCACACCTTAGGTCATTACCTAACTCTGCACGCTTTCTCTATTTTGGGTTATAGTGCTCAGCAATCTTCCTATGGTTCTAACAGAGGTACGAGAACAACTCAACAGCCTTTCAGGCAGTCAGGTCTGAGTTGTGGTTTCCTAGAGTTGCGGTCATGTATATTCCAGCCTGTGCAGGCACCACATGGGACAGAGCAGCTAGAAGTATTAGTCTGTACAGGAACCAATTAGGCCAAGTGCAATTTATGGGAGATAGGCTTTATTTAGCCATGTTGGAATACTCATGCGCATAACATGTTTGTTCCAGAGGTTTTCTCAGAGCATACAGGGAGTGTACACCACAATCACACTGTAAAAAGAGCCTTATTGGTGAGACGTCCACTGTGTACCGGCTGTTCTAACAGAGACGATCTGTTGTTTTTTTCTTACTTTGCAGTCTTTAAAAAAAATTATTGTAATAATGTAATCATATTTATGTACTTCAGTGTTCACATTTCTGTCTTTAAAATACTCCTCCATTCATTTGTTCACAAAAAGTAAAGGGGCCCTCAAACAATGTTTTTAGCGGCGGCCTCGACATAACTTCATCCTCCTCTCTTAGTTGTCCACCTCTGGAGAAAAACCTTTTAATAACGGGTGTCTTCATGATCAGCATGAGTCTCCCAAAATGATTGGTAGAAGCTTAAAAAAGGCAAATCCATTAGCGAGGCAGATGAAATGATAATTGACTGTGAAGGGAGGACGGGTGTTCTGGAAAACTAATGACGGATGCATTAATCTAGTTCTAAAGTATTCACTCAATTTAATCACCAAGTTACAGAGAATTGAATTCTGTCATTTGTAAAGGGGGGTTTACACGTTGCGATATCGGCGTCCAATTTCAATGAAAAGTCACGTGGTTCGATCGTTGGAGCCGATATCGTTCCTGCGTTGTATGGTGTGAACATCCAATACGATGCAGGAACGATATCAATGCGATATCGGTGATTGAATGAGCGTGCTATTCAATGCTCCGATATTGAATGGAGATTGGAGCCGGATCGTGCTGTGTGACAGCCCAACTACGATGTGAAGTTCTACGTCACCCATTCACTCCCATGTTAAATGGTAGTTCCTGGGTTGGGGGGCGTAGACATCGTACGGACATTGGATTCCTAAATCGCAACGTGTAAACCTCCGATGCGATGCGGGAGAAACGTGCACTAAATGCGCGCTCCCGCGCCATTGAATTGCGATATCGCAACGATATTGAAACGTGTAAACCCACCATAAGAGATGAAAGTGATAGAAAATGAAACTTTATTCGGAGATCCTCTTTCAAATTAATTAGTGAAATGCTCAGGTACTCAGCCATTCATAAAATTGACCAATAAAGTGTGCAAGTCTTCTGCTTTGTGAGTTTAAAAAACAATTCTACACAAATTTTCACACTGAAGAATCATGTTATAATGCAAATGTTTAGTCTCATCAAGGAGGACTGAACTAAACAAGAACCTACACCAAACAAGAGCCTACACTAAACAAGAACATACACTAAACAGGAACCTACACTAAACAAGAACCTACACTAAACTGGAGCCTACACTAAACAGGAACCTACACTAAACAAGAACTTGCAATAATCAAGAACCTACACTAAACAAGAACCTACACCAAACAGGAACCTACACTAAACAAGAACATACACTAAACAGGAACCTACACCAAACAAGAGCCTACACTAAACAAGAACATACACTAAACAGGAACCTACACTAAACAAGAACTTGCAATAATCAAGAACCTACACTAAACAAGAACCTACACTAAAAAGGAACCTACACTAAACAAGAACCAACACTAAACAAGAACTTGCAATAATCAAGAACCTACACTAAACTTAAGCCTACACTAAACAAGAACCTACACTAAACAGGAACCTACACTAAACAGGAACCTACACTAAACAAGAACTTGCAATAATCAAGAACCTACACTAAACAAGAACCTACACTAAACAGGAACCTACACTAAACAAGAACCTACACTAAACAAGAACTTGCAATAATCAAGAACCTACACTAAACAGGAACCTACACTAAACAAGAACCTACACTAAACAGGAACTTACACTAAACAGGAACCTACACTAAACAGGAACCTACACTAAACAAGAACTTGCAATAATCAAGAACCTACACTAAACAAGAACCTACACTAAACAGGAACCTACACTAAACAAGAACCTACACTAAACAGGAACCTACACTAAACAGGAACCTACACTAAACAAGAACTTACAATAATCAAGAACCTACACTAAACAAGAACCGACACTAAACAAGAGCCTACACTAAACAAGAACTTACAATAATCAAGAACCTACACTAAACAAAAACCTAAACTAAACAAGAACCTACACTAAACAAGAACTTCCAATAATCAAGAAACTACACTAAACAAGAACCTACACTAAAGAAGAACCTACACTAAACAGGAACCTACACTAAACAGGAACCTACACTAAACAAGAGCCTACGCTAAACAAGAACTTACAATAGTCAAGAACCTACACTAAACAAGAACCTACACTAAACAGGAACCTACACTAAACAACAACTTACAATAATCAAGAACCTACACTAAACAAGAACCTACACTAAACAAGAACCTACACTAAACAGGAACCTACACTAAACAGGAACCTACACTAAACAAGAACTTACAATAATCAAGAACCTACACTAAACAAGAACCTACACTAAACAAGAGCCTACACTAAACAGGAACCTACACTAAACCGGAACCTACACTAAACATGAACCTACACTAAACAGGAACCTACACTAAACAAGAGCCTACACTAAACAAGAACTTACAATAATCAAGAACCTACACTAAACAAGAACCTACACTAAACAAGAACTTCCAATAATCAAGAAACTACACTAAACAAGAACCTACACTAAACAAAAACATACACTAAACAAGAACCTACACTAAAGAAGAACCTACACTAAACAAGAACCTACACTAAACAGGAACCTACATTAAACAAGAGCCTACGCTAAACAAGAACTTACAATAGTCAAGAACCTACACTAAACAAGAATCTACACTAAACAATACCCAAAACTAAACAAAAACCTACACTAAACAGGAACCTACGTGAAACAGGAACCTACAAAGTAAAAGTAGTTGACTGATTCTAACTCTTTAATCGCACTGTGTAAAGCTTATACAGCATGTATAGGGGTCTGTAAAGTGTTCCTTTCATCTACAAGAACCTGTGTGATAAATTCTAGCCACCGGAGTGTGCTTAAAACATGGGTTAAAGGCAAAAGATGAGGGCAGATAGCAGACAGAAGATCGTGGTCAGGAAACTACTTGGGTGTTTACCACGAAAATATATAGTGACCATAAAATGTTGTACTTCTTTTCCTGCAAATTGTCTCATTTTACGAGTGGTCTGGATTTGTTGATAACATAGCATGGCGACACCAATATACTGCACCACCAAATAGCCTGGTGGACCAGTGAAGACACCATTAGAAGGAGGAAACTTAGCACCAATCTAGGTAATGTAGACAAACCAATCCAAATTAGGAGGAAGGACCAGGTCCCCATGAGTGTAAGCTTGTCCTTTTGCAGTTAGACAAAGGTAACTGGAGGCCACTACTGAAGAGATTGTGAAGTGATCCGATCCGTGGCTGTCCGTGTAAACCGGACAGCCCCGGACCGGATTTTGGCCCCATAGTATCCTATGGGGCCGGATGGAAGCTGGATAGCAGCTCTCTGCCATCCGGTTTCTACCTGTCTGGGAGAATCCGGGAGAATTCAGATTTTTGCTTGCAACGTTTTTGTGTCCGAGGAGAAAAATCCCCTAATTGCCTTCTCCCGTATCCTTCCAGATTCACCTGGATCCTCACGGATCCGGGGCAATCCGGCGTTTCCTAACATGGGAGCCTATGGGGCTGGATCGCCCTGGTCCGGGAGGATCCGGGAACCGGATACCTGCAGCTGCATGCAGCTGTTGTTTCAGAACCGCGGTTAGCTTCATCAGCAGCTGCAGCTGTGTGCAGCAGCACAGCGGACCGGAGGGAATATTAGCCCTCCGATTCTGTGTGCTGATCCGGTCCGGGGCTGTCAGGTTCACCCTGACAACCACGGATCGGATCAGACCCGCAGTGTGAAGCCGGCCAGAGTGAAAGTACCTTTTTCATTCTTGGAAATGTGGACAAACCAATCCAAATTAAGTGAGAGGGGGCTGGTCCCCAAGAGAGTCAGCTTGTCCTTTTGCAAGTGAAAAAGGGAATTGGAGGCCACAGCTGAAGAGGCTCAGAAGCAGAGGTCATCAATCATGATCCTGGGCTGATAGGAAGCTGCAGAGACTTTGCATGCTTAGGCTGCTTTCACATTACGATTTACTTGGATCCATGACTGTCCGTTGTAAAAAGGGACTGCCATGGATCCGATTTGGCCCCCATTTATCCCTATGGGTCACGGATCACATCGGATTTGCCCTTAATGGCATCCGTTTTTTTTCAGATCCGATTCTGTCCGATCTTTAGCTATACCCAATATCGGAGACTGCTCTGATTTTGGGCACAGCGGATCAAATTGGACAGAATCTGATCAGACATGAACCGCAGCCAATAACATGATACCAGATAATGAAAGGGAGGCAGATTGCACCTGAGCCAAGAGTCCCCACATGTGTCAACACCGCGTGCTAGCTTCCTCAGGGGCCATTACATCCACCCCTTTGTGATATCTTTTCTTTTTTAGGTTTTTAAATGTGCACTGATTTTCTTCTATAGAGCTTTTTCTTCTTCTTTTACATGCGTAAGGTTCAGTAGCACCCAATTATTACATTATTTATGCTATGCCCACTATTCAAGCTTTATTTTTCTATCCTGAGGATAGCTGATAGCTTGTTTTTGCCAAATTCTGCCCTTTAAAGGGGTAATCCAGGAATATATATATATTTTTCATTGTGCTAAGAATTGCAGGTAGTGGCTAACTATCTGCCTGTTCTGCCCAGCACTGGTCTCTCTCGGCTCGGAGAGGTCAGAAAACACAGACCGCTCCTGTCACCGATTCTGTGGCCTCATATGACCTCTCATCAACAGTATGGCTCTTCCTTTTTCGAGTTGCGTCACCGTCGACATCCTGTTGACAGTTGGCTCTCCACAGTTAGGCATCGGGAAGCCAGATGTCTATTAGCATTACATTGATAGTAATGCCCCATCAACAAAGCAGAATGGAGTAGAAAAAGCTGCTCTGATGACTTGAGGTTATATGAAGCCACACAGAATCAGTGGAAGGACCGGACTGTGACCCTTCTGAGCCAGCCGAGATCAACGCCAGGCATATCAGGCAGATAGTTAGCCACTACCTGCCTGTAAATTCTTAGGCCTATATTAAGAAATTGAAATACTTCCAGATAAGCCCTTTAAAGAGAATCTGTCAGCAGGTTTTTGCTATATAATCTGAAGACAGCATGCTGTAAGGGTTAACACAAAGTTTTTAGCCAGGCGTCTCTTATCACAGTGTGATGTTGTTGTTTTTTTTGTTAGCTTAGGCCAGCTTCACACCATGGTTTGGAGCTGTCAGGTTGTGTCCAGTGTTTTGCAGGATGTACCGGACAGAACCTGACAGCCCCGATCGAGCAGAACCCTGCTTTTTGCTGGCTTTGTTTCTGCCACTGTCCAGTGCTGAAATGTCAGCACCGCGTGTGCAGGGGGGCTGACCGAGGTGCTGAAATTTCAGACGTGGAGCTCTGTCCGTGGTGCTGAATTAGCGCGGCTGCTTTTAACAGCCGCCACTCTTCAGTACCATGGATCCGGGAACCGGTCCAATTTTTTTGTCGGATCCGGGGTGATCCAGTGCCCATCCGGGAGGATCTGAGAGGATCCGGTTTTGTCTGATTTTTGCATCGGACACAAAAATTGTTGCAGACACCAGTTTTGTGTCCGATGCAAACATCAGACAAAACCAGAACTTCCCTGAAAAGCCCCAAACCGGAAGCCAAATAAGGCCAATCCGGCACCATAGTGATCCATGGGGGACAAATTTGGATCCAGGTCTGTCTGGTTCACACCGGACAGACCCGCGCCCAAAAAAATGTGGTATGAAGCTGGCCTTAAGCTTCAGTAGCTTTATCATTAGTCGAATTGAGAAGTGCCTGAGTTCAGATAAGAATCCGACCCCCTCTGTGATTAACAGCGTCTGTCAATAGAAATGTACACTGAGAGTCTGGTGTGGGCAGGGGCAGATCTCTTAGCTCTACTGTATTGCTAAAACTAAAGGCTTTGATTGTGTCAGAACCGCTAAACCGAGTAATCTAAGTGATACATCGCTGGATTCAGGGTCTCTTCCTACATCATTCTGCTCCCCGATAAGGTAGCAAAAACCTGCTGACAGATTCCTTATGTTAGGTAGAAAAATCACAAATCCTTGATAAAATGAATGACGAGGATAATTCTATCCATTATTTAGGAGTCAGGTTTATTATATATGTAGAGACTGTTCTGTACATCAGGCTAAATAATAAGGCTCCCTTCATTGGAGCTATGCATAGTTTTTTACTGCTAATATAGAAATATCCATAGACCCCCCCACTTCCAAATGGTGTAGACATGTATCCAAACATCAGTGGCAGAGGCTCCGGTAACCCCATACCAAATGATTCACCTACATTAAGGGTCTCCCATCCCCCGATGTCCAAAAATGACAAAAATAGAATTTTAAGTGACACTAGAAATACTATGTTCATACATGATTGTCCTTGCTCTGCACTGTTCTAATAAAGCAATAGCAGATTTCCTATGGTAACCACTATGCCGCCATCTGTTATTAGTCATGACTTACGGTAGGGTTACAGTTAAAGACCTATAAGATGAGAAGAAGTTTTCTTTGCTTTTTCGGCTCATTAATAGACAGGAATCAGTAATTCTCTATTCATTTACATAAGAAGATGGGTCCAGCTTCTCATCATTTTTGTAATTCATCTTAATGGTCAAACTCATCTTTTAATCACACAGCAAAGTCTATTCATATATCTAAATTGTAATTGTCATAGCAGAGTGCCGCTTTCCTTAGTGCTGTAATTATTGTGTTCGGATGCACCTGTGCACACTGCCGCAGTTTTTTCAGAACTTTATTCGTATATAGGGACCAGACAGGTGTACATGGGCAGGACTGCCATTTGAAATATCTGGGTATGAGTGTCCTTTGGGAGGTATGACCTGGAGCCATTGGGGGTTGCCTTGCAGCGTGAGTGTTATGGGGCACTACCCCTGCAGACATAGTATCTCAATGAAGCTGGTCGCCACAATTATAAGGATATGGAACAATTAATAGATTTGTCGTGATGTGGTGTTCGAATTCACAAAGCCTGATTAGACAGATAACAAAGAACCTTGTGTTTGTACATTTTTACTTAAAGGGGTTGTCCACTACCAGGACATGCCCTTGTGTTTCTACATGTTCCCCCAGGTAAAATAAAAAAAGCCCATACTCACCTACTATGTCGGTGCGATCACAATGGTTTCTGGGGCTCATGTGAGATTGTGACAACACACGCACCTCGCGTCCAATCACTGCCGGCTTCTCTATCCACACCTTTGGACGCAAGATTAGTCAACAGGAAGTCATCGGCAGCCAGAGTGCTTACTTCCTGCTGGTTAACTCATCTGTCCAAAGGCGGGGGAGCACAGCCGCTAGTGATTGGTTGGGGGGCTCATGTGACAACCCAATGTAAAGCTGGGACCATGCTGTCACATGAGGTGAGTACAGGCTTTTTTGTTTGACTTAGGGGTAACATGTGGAATTAGAAGGGGTTGTCCTAGTAGTGAATAACCCCTTTAACCACAATATTATCATTATTAATTTATATAGCGCCGTTAGGTTCAATGGCGCTTTATGTAGACGAGGACAAGTACGTAAAATGACAGTCAAATCGTACAGGTACAGTAGGGCAGGGGAACCTGTCCACGAGAGCTCAAAGTCTATAACGGGTGGGTGGGGAGACAGTAGGAGGGTGACATGGTGCGGCAGATTAGGTCTCAGTGTGGATTGTAGGCTTGAGGAAGAGGTGTATCTTCAGGTTTTTCTTGAAGGTTCCCAGGGTAGGGGAGTGCCTGATGTGTTGGGGTAGAGAGTTCCAGAGTATGGTGGGTGCACGAGAGAAATCTTGTATGCGGTTGTGGGAGGAGGACATGCAAGGGGAGAAGAGGAGGAGCTCTTGAGAGGAGCGCAGATTGTGTGAGGGGAGGTATCGGGAGACCATGTAGGAGATGTATGGAGAGGACAGGTTGTGTATGGCCTTGTATGTTATGGTTAGGGTTTTGAACCGGGATCTCTGAGAAGTGGGGAGCCAGTGAAGGGCTTGGCAGAGGGGGAGAACAGGTGGATGAGTCGGGCAGTGGAATTGAGGATGGTTTGGAGAGGTGCGAGAGAGGTATCGGGGAGGCCAGTGAGCAGGAGGTTGCAGTAGTCAAGGCGGGAGATGATGAGAGCCTGGACAAGTATTTTAGTAGTGTAATGGTCAAGGAAAGAGCAGATGTGAGTAATGTTTTTGAGCTGGATTCGGCAGGCGTGGTGAGGGCTTGGATGTGGGGCTTGAAGGAGAGGGAAGAGTCGAGGATTACACCGAGGCATTTGGCATGGGGTACGGGTGAGAGTGAGCAGTTGTTAACAGTGATGGATAGGTCGGGTGGGAGGGAGAACGACTTGAGGGGAAGACGATGAACTCAGTTTTGTTCATGTTTAGTTTTAGGAATCGAGCAGAGAAGAGGGATGAGACGGCAGACAGGCATTGCGGAATTTTGGATAGTATGGAGGTGATGTCGGGGCCAGACAGGTAGAGCTGTGTGTCATCGGCATAGAGCTGGTATTGAAGGCCGTGGGACTCAATGAATTGGCCTAGGCCGAGGGTGTAAATGGAGAAGAGTAGTGGTCCCAAGACCGAGCCTTGGGGAACTCAACAGATAGGGTGTAGGGTGAGGAGGAGGTGTGGGAGTGGGTGACACTAAAAGTCCGGTCCATTAGGTAAGAGAAGATCCAGGAAAGGGTTAAGTCGGTGATGCCAAGAGATTCAAGAATTTGAAAAAGGAGGGAATGGTCGACAGTGTCCAAGGCGGCAGAAAGGTCGAGAAGGAGGAGGACGGAGTAGTGTCGCTTGCTCTTGGCGGTTAGTTGGTCATTGATGACTTTGGTTAGGGCTGATTCGGTGGAATGGAGGGGTCGGAAAGCGGATTGTAGGCGGTCAAAGAGGGAGCAGGAGGATAGATGGGAGGACAGCTCGGAATAGACGTGTTGTTAAAGTAATTTTAAGGCGAAGGGGAGAAGAGATATGGGGCAATAGCTGGAGACTCCTGCAGGGTTGAGGGAAGGTTTTTTGAGGATGGGTGTTATTAGGGCATGTTTAAAGGTTGAAGGGAAGGCACTGGTAGTAAGTGATCAATAGATCAATGTATCTCTTTTGAATGTGTGGTCCATGTCTCTTCTCTTCAGTTATAGGAGGAGCTCAGACAACAATGGAGGCAATCACCATTTTCAATAGTAAACCATAAACTATTTTTAAAAAGCTGACCCTAAGCCTAAAGTATAGGTAAATGCTGAGTTTATTTTCATTAGCTTTTTTTTTTAAATTCTTTATTTTAGTATAAAAAAAGAGTACAATGAAAAAGTCACAGCGCTAGTGATACATTGTTTTAACAATTTTTCTCAGAACAAGCAGAGAAACAAAACAAAAGATAAAATAAAGACAATCCCATAATTACAGGAGTAACTACAGTGCGCAAGCGCATCCCTAATAGTACAGTCTTATCTTAGCCTTACCGATGTAAAGTTGCAGGTGTAAGAGTCCTATACGCATCTCTCTATCAGCTAACATCAGTCCGGAACTGCAATAGCTTCATATCGTCCTGTTGTTAACATGCGAAAATTGACAAATAATGAAAGATTAATACTGCGGCCCTAGGTTCCCATCAGCATTCCGTTACTCGTTCAATCACCGTGACATCCCCAATGCGCCCGTAGGATAAAGGTTTTATGACACTCCAAGGTAGTGAATCCAGGGTGCCCATGTCTTTCTGAATTTATCATGAGACAAGGAGTCCCAGCTCGTGACTTCTTCTAACCGATATAGATCTCTCATTTTACTAGTCCATTAGTCTAGTGTCGGTGGGGCTCGCTGTTTCCACTTGAGGGCAATCAGCTGCTTTGCCGCTCCCAGCATCAAGGGGGCCAACTCATGTTTTTTGGGTTGAAAGTTATCTGTGGGGAGGGACAGCAAAACCTCCGCGGCAGACAGATCTCTCTCAATTAAGTTAAGGGCACGCATAACCCCATGACGCTAGACCAGTATTGTCAAAGGGACGGGTAATGCCAAAAAATATGGGATAAAGTACCCCGCGACTCCTCACACCTCCAGCACAAAGGCGAGTCAATAATCCCCAGATGATACAGCTTGTCCGGTGTGTAATACCATCGCGAGAGCAATTTGTACGCCATTTCCTGAAATAGGACACACCGTGAAAAACCGTGTGAATTTGAGCATATCATTTGTTTATCCCGTGTTGATAATGAAATATCAAGTTCTGCCTCCCAAGAGTGTAAGAATAGGGGCTGGGAAGCATTAGCAGCATTAACGAGGTTAGAATAAAATGTGGACACAATTTTCGGGACGAGGTAATGGGCTCTCGTCAAAATTTCCAGCTATAGCCATTGGGTGGGGGGTAGAGGTGGTATGGAGATTTGGTTCATATAATGGGCAATGTGTAGTTGTTGTAGATGGTTGAGAGGGCGCTTTCTAGCCTCCAACGGCCACCTATTCGCGCATGGGATTTTCCCCGGTAATAAGTGTAAAATTGGTTTATTTGGCAGCGATGACCACAGTCCATAACGGTCTGTAAAGTCCGGAGTGATGATATAGGGGATGAGTCCAATTGGTATCTTGTCTAAAAAATTACAAGCCGCTGCATTTTCATTAGCTTTTTGAAGCAGAAACTGTCTGTGTGCACATGGCATCATTTAGGTGAGTTTTACCAGATGAAACCGCTTCAGGAAAACTCTGGCAGCCGGTTTTTGAGGCAGCTTTGCTGTTGCTCCGCCGCTGACATCTCTTGCTCTGTACTGATAAATATAAAGAGCGATCAGCTTCCTAGTGGCAGCCGTCCACAGAAAAATAACATAACACTTCTTTTAACTTTGTCAGGGTTTGCTTAACTTGAGGTGGTTAAAAGAAGTGACAAAAGCAAGAATATGTGCACAGCAGTGGTTTTGACTTTGCTATGCATTATGTTCATCCGGAGTTAGTCAGATGGATGTCACGGTGGCAATCCCGGTGGTTGTCGTCCTGACCGAGCATGTAGAGGGGTTATTTATAGGGGATTAAGGTTTATATCATGACGCCACCTGTGGTGTCTGGTCAGGGATGACCAATGCTGCTTGTATAGTTTACTAGGGATAGATGTTGTGGCGGCTTGAATGAAACACTCCCGACAGGCGGGGCGGGCCCCTGGGATGCAGTGTGGTGAAATGTGGAGATGATGGGAGTTGTTTGTGTGCAGGGAGGTGCAGAAGGAGTGGACAGACACAGGGGATGCAGTTCTTACCAGGTTCTTTACTTGCAGCTTAGTTCAGTGAAGACCCAGCCGGGGTACTAGGCTCTTCCAGTATGTAGCTTAGCCAGCCCTCAGATAATCCAGGAACACTCTGCTGAGACACCCTTTATAAGCTTTTTTATGCTGCCCTTTCTGTGCTGATCTTCTCCCCTTCTCCTGTCCTGCGCCTTCTTGCTACTAGTCCAAGGCAGGTGACTGTGGGCCCTGTTGAGCGACAGCCTGACACGTCCTCTTGAACTTCTGTAGTTGCTGTGCCTGGAAGTGTACATGGGGTCGGCTACAGCACGTGTAGTCCAGTAGCCTCCAATTTCCTGGCATGAACTTACAGTCACATACCAGATTGGGGCCGGTCCCCTCATGCAGCTTGTTAATCTACCAATGACCTGAAGGGTTCCATGGCGACCTACCCACTGGTTCCACTCCACCCCAGTGCTAGCCTCCTCTAGAACTCCATCTTGTTCTGATGTTGCTCCTTCACTTCCCACTTACAGACTAACTGTTCCCTCCTCCCGCTAAACTAACTCCTCCCTCCAGAAAGGAGATTGGCTGCTCATGTATGAGCCTTTTCCACCCAAAATCTCCCTGCCCTGGTGTTTGGAATGGTGTTGGGTGTTTGTTGGTGTATCTCAAGTTTGTGTCCCTGTCTTACCTGAGAGCAATGGTACCACACCTGTGGATTAGGTGCAGTAGCACTATGGCGACAAAGATGCAGGGGCGCCAAAGTTCATTTTATAGGGCACTTTTGCAGCATTTGTTTAGGCAGTTTCCAGGCAGCATCTGCATAAAACAGATGTGTTGTGCACATATCCACTGAGCAGAAACTCTCCAAGTCCTCCTCAAAAATGCAAAACTCCTCCAAACCTTGAAGTTACTGCCCAGTTTCCATTACAAAAACTCAGGACAAAGATTTAGGGCCTGGATCATCAAACCTTTAACCCAGAGCTCTGGCGTAAAATCTTTGAAGTCACAACATTTTGTCGCAACTTGGAGTTGTGCCGCCACTGAGTTTTGGTGTTTTTTATACCAGTGTCTCCCAGCTTTGTAAGAATAGGTGGTGCTGAGGCGGGACAAGGTTGTCACGCCAAAGCTCGTTTACTATAATTCATGACGAGTTGTGGTATTCCCTATACCAGAAGTCTCAACCACTTGTCAAACCCTCCCGATTCATGATGAGGTGTGCCCTTCATGACTCCATCCCATTTCCTGATCAAGACGAGGGTGAACATCACCCGTCTTGATGAATCGGCCCCTCAGAGTACACATACCCCAAGGCTGGTTTTAATTAGCGATGGATCCTACCAGAGAAGAGTCAGTGACCTGATCTTTGGGATCGGGGTCTGACATGTAATTCTGCTGCTCCCTAATTCATCTTACTTAACCCCACATAACCCCAGACATGAGGATCCCTGCATAGCATTGCAGGTGGCATTCCTGTATGAATATGTCTTATGTAATAATGCTCTGTAACTGTTTTCCTTCTTGGAAGTTCCTTGGTTCTGATGAAATGATTACATAGTTACACTTAGTTACATAGTGACAAAGGAGAAAGAAAAGATAAACGTCTGTCAAAATCGATCTGATAAGACACGAGGATTATTCTATTCCTTTTTTTGTAGGCAGATTTGATGTTGAAGCATGCGGAGGCTGTTCTTCACATGAGCGCCCCCATATACCATAGCTATGTATATCATTTACTGCTTGTTGCTTCTCTGAAAGGCAGAGATGTCAGAGCGATGTTTTCTAGTTGACTTGTTTCATGGATTAATAGGGAGCGACAGATTCTTGGTGCACTCACACATACAGATCAGCATTCATTGCCGGTGTGGACTATTCCAGCTGCTTTCTCCTTGAACAGAGAGGAGATGTGTGACCTCTGCAGTATGATCACAACACTAAGATGTGCAGTTCTCTTTTACTACCCAGTTCTAGATAAAATACCTGAGCTTATATGTATTGAACATTTATCCTGGAACTATGCTACATACTCTCCCATCTGGTGTTGACTATTGCTGTCAGATGATGGCGCTCTGCTCTTATTGGGAGCACTAACAATGGCAGTGATAGATGACATGACGGGTGGCATGGACACCATCCAGCCAATATGGATGACAGGGCTTGGCATTGTGGCCAGTTGGCTGATTCACTGGCCCAATGAGGACTCCAGGTGCCCTATTTAAATCCCCAATTTCTTGTCACTGCTGCCAGTTATGGTATTATAGTGACATTGCCGTGGTTTACTTATGGTAGATTTCTATATTGTGTTACTGACAATTCTTCTGATTAACCTTTGGAAGTCCTCCTGGAGACCCTGGCTCTTCTTTGCCTTTTAAGCTTGACTACTTGGACTCTGACCCAGCTTTCTCTAGTACTTTGATTTGGATTCTGTCCTTTTTGTTATTTTTAAACATTCATTTTTATTAAATTTCTTTCAAATTATGTTGCCATGTAAAATCAAGTAAAGCATGTTAAAACGTATATTATATCAACAGTGTTAAACAACTGTAACAGAACTAAGCATCCATTCATTCACAGGTCATTGTTCACAGTTTCCTAACACCAAATAAGTGTGACCACTTATCAAATTCACTGAGGACATCTCCATCATACTGCCCTTAAGTGTCTTTTCATTCCTATAACCTCTATCTCCCACCCATTAGGTCATGGTGCTTCTTTGACCCTGTAATTTTAGTTGTCCTACGTTACCCCAAGATCTTCCAGAAGATACCATTGCAAACTTGTGAAGGGTTTAATCAAGTGTTCTATTTCCTCGTTAGTTAATTTCGTTTCAATAAAGTTCCTCCTTTTCTGGATAAATCTTGTAGTCATCTTGTCTTTTTGTCTCTCAGTTTCCCGTTTGTCTATATCTAAAGTTGACTTTCGCCCTGATAATATCTCACTTACGACAGTCAACGTGGTCGACAACCAGTGTCTAAGAATCACTCTTTTTGCCAAAAACGCAATGACATGAAATAACCCCAATATTTCTCTACCCTCCAGTTTTTCATCCACATAATGGAAAATCCAACACATTGGATCTAGATCTATTTAATGCCCACATATAAAGTATAACAATTATTGAATAATTTTCCAAAACAACCAGACAATTTTGTGTTTTCTATGAAAACTCATACTTTTATTTATCAAACGAGTTGCAAATTGAATAGAAAATATAGTCCAGACATTGACAAGGTTAGAAATAATGATTTTTATTTGAAATAATAATTTTCTCCTTAAAACTTTGCTTTCGTCAAAGAATGTTCCCTTTGCAGAAACTGCAACATTGCAGACCTTTGGCGAGTACTATTTAATGAAGCTACCAGATGAGGAGATGTGAGGCGTCAATTTCTCAAACTAGAGACTCTAATGTACTTGTCTTGTTGCTCAGTTGTGCAGCGGGGCCTCCCACTTCTCTTTCTAGTCTGGTTAGAGTCTGTTTGTGCTCTCCTCTGAAGGGATTAGTACACACCGTTGTAGGAAATCTTCAGTTTATTGGCAATTTCTCGCATGGAATAGCCTTAATTTCTAAGAACAAGAATAGACTGTCGAGTTGCACTTGACAGTTCTCTTCTTCTGGCCATTTTGAGAGGTTCATAGAACAAACAAATGCAAAGCTCCAGATTCTCAACCTAGTTCTCAAAGGAAGGTCAATTTTATAGCTTCTCTAATCAGCCAAACTGTTTTCAGGTGTGCTAACATACCTGTACAAGGGTTTTCTAGGGTTTTCTAAACATCCATTAGCCTAGTTACAAAGTTAGCAAACACAATGTACCATTAAAACACAGGAGTGGTGGTTGTTGGAATTGAGCCTCTATACACCTATATACTATAGATATTGCATTAAAAACCAGATGTTTGCAGCTAGAATTGTCATTCACCACATTAACAATGTACAGAGTGTATTTCTGATTCATTTAATTTTAGCTTCATTGAAAAAAAATGTCCTTTTCTTTCAAAAATAAGGAAATTTCTAAATGACCTTAAACTTTTGAACGGTAGTATATATATAAGAGGGATATTAAGATCGCCTAGATCCCTGGCTACCAAGTCATCCCAGATATTATGTCTCACCTCTCCCGAGATATCTAAAGGTACCTTCACACACAGCAATTTTGCTAGGCAATTTCACTGGCAATTTGCTGGCTGCAGTGAAATCATGGACACATTGTTCCATTTGTATACAGCAACAAAATAGAACAACGTGTCCATAATTTCACTGCAACCAGCAAATTGCCAGTGAAATTGCCTAGCAAAATTGCTGTGTGTGAAGGTACATTAAGAGATTTGCCATAACACATTGATTGCACATATTCGTTTTTAGGACCATGAAATGTAAGGAGTAAAATACATACCATTCCTCACCATATATATATATATATATATAGATAGTATTAATATCAATATAAAGTGCTCTTATACATAGTGAAAAAATATGAGGACAAACCCAAAAAAACGAGAGAAGGGGGGAGGGGGGGGGAGGATGAAAAACAACCACCCTTGAACAAGAAACATAAGATAAAACATCAAGACTGGGACAAGAAATATCTTAAGACTGATTCTTCCAGGTCTTATGGACTGATGAAATGAGAGTGACTCTTGATGGGCCAGATGGATGGGCCAGAGGCTGGATCAGTAAAGGGCAGAGAGCTCCACTCCGACTCAGACACCAGCAAGGTGGAGGTGGGGTACTGGTATGGGCTGGTATCATCAAAGTTGAACTTGTGGGACCTTTTTGGGTTGAGGATGGAGTGAAGCTGAACTCCCAGACCTACTGCCAGTTTCTGGAAGACAACTTCTTCAAGCATTGGTGCAGGAAGAAATCTGTATCGTTCAAGAAAAACATGATTTTCATGCAGGACAATCCTCCATCACATACATCCAACTACTCCACAGCATGCCTGGCCAGTAAAGGTCTAAAAGAAGAAAAAATAATGACATGGCCCCCTTGTTCACCTGATCTGAACCCCATAGAGAACCTGTGGTCCCTCCTAAAATGTGAGCTCTACAGGGAGGGAAAACAGTACACCTCTCGGAACAGTATCTGGGAGGCTGTGGTGGCTGCTGCACGCAATGTTGATCATAAACAGATCAAGCAACTGACAGAATCTATGGATGAAGGCTGCTGAGTGTCATCATAAAGAAAGGAGGCTATATTGGTCACTAATTTTTTGGGGTTTTGTTTTTGCATAGCAGAAATGTTTATTTCTAATTTTTGTGCAGTTATATTAGTTTACCTGGTGAAAATAAACAAGTGAGATGGGAATATATTTGGTTTTTATTAAGTTGCCTAATAATTCTGCACAGTAATGGTACCTTTACACGCCGCCACAACAGGATGGATACAACCCGCTACAGGCTACAAATGTAGCTTGTCGAGCCAATATCGCCTGTAGTAGCGGCGTCTGAAGACGGGACGACACAGCCGGCTACAGATACCTCTGTATCCGTGCACTGCCCATAAACATATGGCAACATCGCCGATTGTAGCGAGCTGTATCGGCGTGTAAAGAAGCTACAGAAGGGAACTCTGGACACCCGGCGATGTAGCTGCAATGTGGCTAAGGCGTCACCCATGCTGCGTGATACCGCGCCCCTTCAGCGATCATTGGTGGAAGATGCTGCGTTACGATTGGCCCTTGCCTCACAGCCCTCCATCTTGGATGAGCTGTCCCTTCAGCACTACACATACGCGCCGTATGCACGATCAGATAGTAGTACAATTACGCGGACACACACTTGAACGTAAAATCATAAATGGCCCATGATGTACATACAGTGTGCACATCATATCAACATGAAAACGAATAATGCGGGACACAGCGCACAAGTGTGTGTTACGTACCGCTCTGGCTTATTGCACAGCAGCTGCCGTAGAAGTGTTCCGGGTCTGGCAGTGCGCGCAGCGCGCACACAGATGCACACAATCCCATACCACATCGGAGGAGATTACCCAGTAGACAGATCGGAGGCGTGTTGTACGGACTGCACTGTGGGTCTGCTGCAGTAGGGGCCGCATAAGTGTGTCGGCCGAGTCTGCGTGTTGGCCTACTTATAAAGGTGCGTCACCCCCACAGCGGTCGTAATGACGTCATGACGTTGGTTTCATTTTCACTCTGCCTGCAAGGTGCCAGCCCCGCCTCTGTACACACCATAGCAGTCATGGCAGCCGTGCACCGCGCCGCAACATGGGGGATGGCGGAGCTGATCATCCTCATTGATCATTGTGACCGTCGGGACTATTGGGGCCACCATCACCACCGCCACCCCAGGCTGCGCAATCGGTGCACCGTGCGGCGGATCCAGCGGGCCCTGCTCTGCAAACTGGGGGTACAGAGGACAGTAAAAGCGATCCAAAAAAAGATCGCTGACTTGAAGCACAAATGCCCAGGTCGCATACTGGACATCCGTGCCAGGATTGGCAGGCTGCGTGGTGAGTAATTGTTGCCCCAAAAACACACCGCCACATGTGCATGTCCCACAATACACAAAAAATGATGGAAACATATGACAAGGGACAGTGTGGCCTACACAATCAAACACATCTTCACAGTGTTGTGCTCATCCAGTCAGCCCTAAAAATGGCTCACACGCACAGTACATGCATACAACATGAGTGTATGCATCCAGCATCACCTGGTTGATGCTAAGTAAGGCTGGGGTCACACACACAGATATCTGCCCACATATTGTTTGCACATCTCTGTTTGCAGTCAAATCATGGTCACATGTTGACATTTGGAGACAGCCTCAAAATGGAACAATGTGTCCATGCTTTCACTGCAACCAGAGATCTGTCAACAATATCTGGCCACATATCTGTGTGTGTGTGACCCCAGCCATAGCCGTCAAATAAATACCCACACAAGCTCTTTGTAGGACAACAATGTGTAGGCATGATCTTATTACGTCTTTTATGTTCAAATTTCAAACTAGATGCTGAATCCTCATCAGAAGAAGGGCCCCATGCCCCACCCCCAGGTGGCCCATCAAGAACCCCACCACATCAGCCTCAAGTGGCACCCTTGTCCCCAGGGGCAACACCTTCCCCCGGGCCTCAGGAGCCAGACGTCCCGTCAACCACCGGGACAGAGGACGTGGAGGACCAGTCCGCACCTGGCAGCCCGCTGGAGTGTGACCAGCTGTCCCCATCTGCCTGGCTGCTGGAGGAACACATCAACTCCCCACAGGAGGGCGAGGAGCAGCAAGTACCTGGCGGCCCAGAGGAGTCTTTGCCCCGTAGCCCAGGACCACTGTTACCCCTGAACCACATAATGTGGCCACGGAGCCCCAGCCCGGGAGTAACACCAGCTCCACACTGTCTCCAGCTCAGTGGCGAGTCCTGGGGTGACCATGTCCCCACACAGTGACTATGGTGGTAAGTGTGTTATGTTGCCACACACACCCTGCACACTGTTGCTTCAATTTCATCTGGGGCCAAACAATTTATGTAAACAAAGTAAACCATGTTGGTTCTCCCTTTTTCCAGATGGTGAACGTGCGGGCTCATATGGATGGAGCTTGACCCCATCTCCCTCCCCGTCTGATGGTGAACTGGATTTGGAGGAACAGGGTAAGTGGATGGTTGCGGCAAGTCATGACTAACCATCAGCAGTGACGAGTGTGTACTAAAGTTTGTGTTTACTCCCAATACAGGTGCCCCTACCATGGAGGAATTCATCCAGGCCCATCAGGCATTTGTGGCCCGTTTGACCACGGCTCTACAGCGTGGCCTGCAGGACCTTGGCCGCCTGGCTCAAATGCTGGCGGACCTACACCCACACCATGGTTCACACCCATGAATTTGAGGGATGCATTGTATCCTGGCCAAACATGGCCCCACAAACAGTTGTCCTTGTTGGACCCTAAAATTTTCACACGTTGGCTTGTTGCCTTGCAAAAGTGAAAATATTGGTTTGTATTTTTTTTTGCCCCGTTGGGCTCTTTTCTTATAGTGTCCCACATTGGGACCATCACAAGTGTGGACCGGCTAGCCCCATCTGGCCTACAATCCCTATACTGTCCCACATTGGGACCATCACAAGTGTGGACCGGCTAGCCCCATCTGGCCTACAATCCCTATACTGTCCCACATTGGGACCATCACAAGTGTGGACCGGCTAGCCCCATCTGGCCTACAATCCCTATACTGTCCCACATTGGGACCATCACAAGTGTGGACTGGCTAGCCCCATCTGGCCTAAGCCTTCCTTGTATGATGGCAAATGTCTGTGACACATGTATGTTTACAATAAAATGCTGTTCTAACTTTGTTATACGCTCCTTCATGTGACCTTACTAATATTTGGTGACCAAACCTCACCATAACCTAACTATGTGAGGCACATCACAACATCCCTTTGTGAATGTGCTAAGACATTCCAAATGAACCGATGGTGATCCTGCTGAGCGAGCACTGGCCCATATTGTGTGGCTTGGGGAAACCTATTATTGGCCACAATTCCATTCACCCCCAAAAACCCACACAATCCTTATTCTGAAATGAATACACAATTGTGTTAATAAATAAAATTTATTCCAGCCTGGAATTTAAAATAAATTACAAATAATAGAATTTAAGTGGAAAAATTTTTTTAAAAAAAACCACTAATTTGGGCCAAAAATCAATAAACAAAATATACATATAAAACCAAATTCCTGAAATTATAAAGTCCAGACTGCCAATTCTGTGCATTGGCTACTAGTGTCCAAATTACTCCTCTTCTGTCGGCTCTGACAATGCCGCATCCCCCCTCCTCTGAGGGCAGCCCCGACCTGCCCCAGAACGTCTGGTTGAACGACGATGTGTTGAGGGGGGATGGGGTGACTGTGGCGGGGCCGGTCTTCTCACGGGCCGAGATGGGGCAGCTGGTGAAAGGGGCCACAAGGTGTGTTGCATGGGGGAGGGGACGTGGCAGCCCCATTGAAGGGCCCCATCCTCGGCAGCATCAGCGGCATTGTGGAACACCCTCAGAAGGATCTTCTTCTGGAGCGGCTCCATCCCTCGCATTCTGTTGCTCATGCAGAGGGCGTCGGGGTCAATGTGGGTCCGTTGTTCATCCAACAACACGCGTCGGGCCCAGGTCGCCAGCTCTGTCTCAGGTGGTGCAGGACGTCGGCGGCGACGGATCCCGGAGCTGGGACCTGGGCCTGGACCCACATCACTTGCCGCGCCCTCCTGCTCAGCCCCAGATGTCATGGGCTGAGCATCATCAGCAACAGAATCCTCGGCAATGGAGCCGTCCTCTTCTGGGGCCTGTGGGTGGGGAAAAAATAAAAAAAAACAACCATTAGTGGAGGCAATATCAACTGTATACATTCACAACAGGACTCTATATACCACTCCCACACACAGCAAGCCCAACTACCAGAATGGAAAATGAGGAATAACACAGTAAAGCAAATAAGGTTCAAGACCCCAACACCAGTGGTTCTCCTGTACACTCACCTCGACCATTCCAGGAGCTCAGCTAAATACATAATTAGTTGTTTGTCACGTAGCCGTAATCCAATATTAGGACATGTCACCACAACACCTTGATACTGGGGGCTGTGCTGGCCAATGACACATATTGGGCACCTTCCCATTAGGACTCCTTTATGGTGAGAATCCACCCCTCACTCAATTACCTTTAACCCACTGGCAACAAAGCCAACACACATGTGAGACAGCACCATTTACTACATGGTACTATGTGGCTGTTTGAGAACAAACCACCTGCTATCTTGCAACCCTTAAATAACGAACCTAAACATACCAAGATGTTGTGGAAGAAGCAACATTGCAATACGGCTGGAAGCATAGAATAGAAAAGTCTGGCAAGTCATGGAAGGAGGGCAGATAGATTGACACCCCAAGGTGTGCCGCAGCAAGGAGGTAAATATGGCAACACATTTGGTGTGAAGGATTTATCGAAACACACATGTGAAGGAAACATTGTGGCCCACCACTGTCACACAATTACCCACCTCCTGTGGCGCAGGTGGTGATGCAGCCGGGCCTACATGGGACGCAGCAACGGGGCAGTTGGTGGTCGTTCGATGCGGGCGAACCTCGCCCAGGATGAAGGTGAAGAGGGGATAGTACCATAGGGTAGGTGATGGTACCTCCTCTGCTCCAGCCCCTGAGCGACGACGCTGGTACTGAATGTGAGCCCGCATGAACGCCGACCTCATGTTTTTGATCTTAAGTGCCACCATAGGCTGGTTCCACGTCTTGCCTACCCTTGGCTCCAAGCGATTTGCCAGAGCCACAAGACTCCTGTAGGCCTCGGCCCTCGCTGCCCGATTTTTATATTCGGGCAGCGAGCTGCGCCACAAACATTCGTGCCGCTGATACTCCGTGAGAAGCTGGGATTCCAATTCCACAGTACCCCTCGGCATCTGCCGATGAAAAATTAAAACCAAAAGAACACAGTCACAACACAAGGCATACCGACATTTCAAAACTTGCCACAATCATACACATAATCATTAACTTTCTACAGTGATCATCTATGCAGCTATTTTGTGGAGTGGAACTGGCCATGAGTGTGCCATTTTCTCAATCACAGACCGCTACTAACTCAAACACATGTATGCAGCCAATCTCAAGCACCGGATATCGGTGTCCACCTACAGATGTTTCAAACATGATTTCTGTCCCCAATGTACCTATTGCAACACACCTTGACACGGTGTGTGCGTACATACCTGTAGAGGGCAACATGTGACCTAACACGTTGTGTGCTAACTAGTACCTGGCCAGTGTCCACAATGGTAAGGGGTCACTATATCAGAAAGGCGGCCTGGGTGTGTGCCAACACTGCACATACTACATGTAATGTGCACCCAGATGATCATGTAGGTGTTCCTCCAGACGTGGAAGTCCCATTTTAACACATGTACCCAACATCCCTGGAATGTCCGCCACAATTCTACCACCCCTGAAATGTTGATGTGAAGTACCAGCCAAAGAAATAACAGCGTGCTCTTTTACCATTGCCAAAAAGCAGAAGGTGCAATACATACTTACACTATATAAGTAGAGGCACTACCTGGCTACTGGGCGACACAGAATAAGGTTCACATATTTAATATTACGTGTTCAATATTTGCATGCCGCTTCAAACATGGCCATACACACATCGCCTAGGCTGCCTGTGCCAGAACCAGCTGCGTTCATTACATTTTCTTACAAACCGCTAAAGAGGCTTACCGTCAGAGCAACAGAAGTCAAACAGGACACTAGTAGCTCAATGCACATCGACGTCTGGACACGGAGCAGTGGCCATTGACCTGCCTTTATAGTCCGGGACACCAATCACAGCGGACACAATAATGCACATCCTGAAGGGGCACCTGGGTGCGGATTTGCCTTCCGCTAATTGGTGGAGATCGCTGAATCGTGATAGGTTGGCGGCCCTTTAAAAGTTGCCCATCCCGCCAAACATTACGCTTGCTGGCCAGACCCATTAGGTAAGTTTTTGTGGACACACATGGAATTGGCGCAGGGTGGGGTGCATATGTTGATGTTCTTGGAGAGCGCCGGAGACTGGTGTAGCGGCCGATATAGGGGTTTGTATTGTAGGGGACGACATATAGTGTAGTGTGTGGGTTAGGATACGGCATTTTGTGTGGGCCTTGACACTTTTGTTGAGATACATTGCTGTGTTTGTTTGCAGACAACATACAGGAGAATGGATGCATGACTGTAGACGGAACTGTGTCACTCATGTCGACTGGATCGATTTCTGCATACTGGTTGTGGCCAATGGAGACTGTGTTCAACGGGAATGGGATGACCCAGGGCTTTGAGGTGTTGGGCGCCAGACATGGCATACATGTGTATTTAAAATGACACCTTCAAAAACCAATTACACCATGGGTAACCATCCGCAGTCATGTGCAATGTTGTTTGGTTCATGTAGCCTTCCTCAACCTTCCATATCGGGGTACGTCACATTCGTTATTCTTCTCATTTTTACTGTAATCAATTGACATTATGGGCTGTGTCATGGATTATGGGACCTGTTTGACCAACATTATTGGTGACACATGTCCCTTTCTAACTCACCTAGGTGCAGATGTGTGAATTTTGGGAGCTCCCATTGACGTTGATGTAGAGGAGGCCACTCTCAATCGCCGTGTGCCATGTTGTTTGGGGTGACTACTGGGTGTTTGCCGTCCTTGCTTCAGGGTTGTGTTTTGGGCCCACACAAGAGATCCCATCCTCTTGGCTATAGTGTGTAATGGAAAAGAGGTGTGGGTTGCTGAACCTGCTGACTTGCACACATTTTGGTCTATGTACTCATGTTGTGCTTTCACATCTACAGGTGCTGATATTGAGGATGCAGAATATCCATGACCGCAATGTTATCGTGGCTCTTGCGTTGGTGGAAGAGCAAATGTGGTATCAGGATCGGTATGAAAGGTTGATGAGGCGCAGACAGCGGCGGATGTGGACCCGTGATTGGCTTCTGAGGCGGGAAACCCGGGGCCACATGCAGCTGTTGCGGGAGCTGGAGCTTAACTGTCCTGATGATTACCGAAACTATCTCCGTATGCCCGAGGACTGTTTCACCTTCCTATTGGAGCGTGTAGGGCCAATGATAGCGCGTCAGGACACTATAATGCGACCATCAGTATCAGCTGCTGAGCGGTTGGCGATCACTTTGCGGTTCCTGGCTACAGGGCAGTCCATGACATCCCTCACATACGTGTCACGTGTCTCCCTGCCCCTGCTGAGCCGCCTGATCCCTGAAACGTGTTGGGCCATCTGGAGAGCTCTGCAGCCAGCCTACATGAAAATGCCATTAACCGCTGCAGAATGGCTGGAAGTGGCCCAAGGGTTTGAAACCCGGTGGAACTTCCCCAACTGTGGCGGGGCATTGGATGGTAAGCACGTGAGGATTACCAAACCTGCCCACTCTGGCTCTTTGTATTACAATTACAAAGGGTATTGTAGTATAATCCTCATGGCTGTAGTAGATGCCAACTATGAGTTCCTCTACGTGGATGTTGGAATGCCTGGTCGCAACTCAGATGGGGGGGGTGTTTGCCCTAAGCTCCTTGGCAACACTACTAGGGAATGGTGGGCTAAACTTACCCTCAAATGAGCACACGACCGAACATCTCAACTTTGCGTTTGTGGCGGATGAAGCATTCCCACTTCAGGAACACCTACTGCGGCCATATCCCCAGAGGGCCCTTACTTCTGTGAGACGCATTTTCAACTACCGGCTATCCCGGGCCCGCCGTGTAGTTGAAAATGCGTTTGGGATAATGGCCAATAGATTCCGGATTTTTCATACACCTATACATATGAAACCGGAGTCTATTGAGGCGGTAGTGGTGGCCTGCTGTGTGCTACATAACTTCCTGCGTCGTAGGGATAGGGCATCATACACGCCAGGAGGTTATGTAGATAATGCAGACGCTACAACAGGGGAGCTCCGTCCAGGGTCTTGGCGTGATGAGGCCCATGTGATTGTGCCACTCCAGCCGCAGAGCCATGGCCGCACTCGGCAGGAGGCCAGGGACAGTAGAGAAGCTTACTGCTCCTACTTCAATGGGTCTGGTGCAGTGAGCTGGCAGGACCAGGCCATATAATGTGGCTGGCTCTGGGAGTTGCTTTTTGTGTTTTCAATGGAGGTGACAGCAGGTTAGCTGCACCCCTTTAATGTTTGGTTGACCTTTTCCATTCTCTTTGTTTGCATTATGTGCATGAGTTTTCATTATGTAGTTATTTAGTTAGTTAGTTTAGGTTATTTTAGTATTTTTTCCATGCACAGTTTGCAATGTGTGGTGATTTGCTTATCCATTGAATTTGCCTGATTAATGTCACCTGCTCTTGAATTCTACAATGTTTTTACTTCATGTATATTTTGTTTGCACAAGACAAGGTCAAGATTCATGCAATATATTAAACCTTTTTCTGTTGGATCCAACATCATCTGTGTGAGCCTGATTACTTGGTGGAGGAGGGCAATGTGATGCAGGGTTGGGTGGGGGCCTGGGATGTCATAGCCACCTATTGGCTGGGATTGTGCACACAATATGTGTGGGTAGCCATGTTTTTCTGAAAGTCTTTTGCCCAACAGTGTTTGTGGCCATTGTGCGTACATGATCCTTTATTTTGTTGTAGGCAGAGGGTCCCCTGCACACAGCACATTGATGCAGGACATATTCTTGTCAGGTGTTTGCTAATACACTGTCACACAGATCTTTGACTTGGTGCCTTGGAAGCTGTTCCACTACATTCACATCTGTCAGCACATATATTAAACCCCATTCAGCCTGTATACATACACATACTTCGCCACAGTTGTCACAGATTTTTGACAGAAAACGCACATACTGTCTTTTGTAAGACGCTAATGTGTGGCACACAAACGCACCTCAGTTCAATCTGCACACGCGGCTGTCACAAGCGCTGATCGTGCGTGACACGGCAAACACTTGTACTACGCACACATAGCCCCGGACCGCTACTTTAATACACACGGGATATGTGACTGGCCACCGCTCTAGCGTGACCCATTACCATCGATTTGGATGCATTCGCCAGGCTCCGCCATGTCACAAGCGCTTATTCCGTGCCACACTCCGTTCACTAGTACGGCACGTCTCGGCCATCCGCCCTTTCCGTCGTGCCCAATCACAACTCCGTAGTGTTGGCCAATGGTTGTGGTTTGGGCGCGGCGTACAGGTCTGTGGCACGCCTATTTGTTTTACGTCCTGCCTTTGTTGCTCCCAGATCACTCTGTGGTGGCTGTGTGTAAAGCTGGTACGCTGAGCTACAGACGGCTACTTGCGACACCCGGCGATGTATGTAGCTGTAGATGTAGCGTAGCGTAGCGCACCTTGTGGCGGCGTGTATAGAGGGTGCGGTTCCCGTTGGTAACCGTTCGGCCGTGCTCGTGCACGTCAAGTTGCCGTTGGTATCCATCCTGTTGTGGCGGCGTGTAAAGGTACCATAATAGTTACCTGCACAAACAGATATCCTCCTAAGATAGCCAAATCTAAAAAAAAACACTACAACTTCCAAAAATATTAAGCTTTGATATTTATGAGTTTTTTGGGTTGATGGAGAACATAGTTGTTGATCAAAAATAAAAATAATCCTCTACAATACAACTTGCCTAATAATTCTGCACACAGTGTATATCCAGTAGCTGTGCATCATTAAGTCTGTCCATGGTAGCCATTTTTATAGGTGCCAGGTAACAACTCACATAACCACATAACAACAAACATGTATTTTTCCACCTTAGTAACTATATAATCATTTCAGCAGAACCAAGGAACATCCAAAAGAACTAAAACTTAAAAATAATTCTCCAGTGAAAACTAGTTTACATCTATCCACAGGATAGGGGATGAGTTATTGATCACTGGGAGTCTCACTGCTGTGTTTGCATCAATTGGGTGAATGAGGAATTTTTATCTCACTTTCATCCTCACTACAAAAACTGAGCAACCAATAGGAGGCCGCACAGCTGCTCTATTCATTGTCTATATGACTGCTGGAAATAGCAGAGAAGCTCTTGCAGCTCCATAGAGAACAGATGGAGTGGTGATCTAGCGTATACATTGCCACTCCATTCTAACAGGGATAAAAATTCCCCGTTCTGCCAATTGGTGCAGATCCCAGAGGTGAGACATCAACTACTTTGAATAGGTGATAATTTATTTTAATTGGTCAACCCTTGAAACAGCTCCACCTGAGAGCAGCTACTCAATGGACACAATCCAGTCTCCTAAGTCCAGATTCCATTATAGGACATAGTTATATGGCCGTATAACTTGGCGATCTCATCTGAGTTCTTGGACTGGCCGGCGCCTCTCCTGACCCTAATGTGACAGCTTGGAATTTCTATGCAGATGTTGCGCTTAGTTCAGGAGAGCCACCAACAAGTCTGAGCATTGCGATATCCAAGTTATATGGCTGTCTGTGCCCTATATGTGAAAACCAGAGTGATGCTTGATATTAAAAAGAGCAGTCTCCTGTGCTCAGTCTGATCATAAACTCCCACTTGTACATTGAAGCTCCTGTGTTATATCTGCAATGTAAATAGCAGTGGAGTAACTTGAAGTTCATAGGCCTGAGTGCAAAAGCTCCAATCGGGCCCCCAACTTTTGTAAATCTTTAATAGCATTAAGGTACCTTTACACGCCGCTACAACAGGATGGATACAACCTGCTACTTCACGTGCACGAGCACGCCTTAACGGTTACAAACGGGAAACGCACCACCTTTACACGCCGCCACAAGGTGCGCTACGCTACGCTACATCTATAGCGAGATACATCGCCGGGTGTCTCAAGTAGCCATCTGTAGCTCATCTTACCTCATTTACACACCGCTACAACAAGCTAATATGGGCGGACCTGGTGCAGCAGGGACAGCACATAGGCGTGCCACAATTGTGGATTACGAGACGTCCGTACGCTGATAGGACAAAGCAAGAAACCCATGATTGGGCAGGCATCGCAGGAGGCTGTTTAATACATGACGCTCGAGCAATTGTGTAGTGTCACTGGTCAGCTCCTTAAATATGCCTCCCTATGCAGCGACTACCAATCGTCATGCAGGAGCTTCCTCCAATGATCGCTGAAGGGGCGCGGTATCCCGTAGCCTGTGTCACGCCCCAGCTACATACCAGGTACCGTACATCGCCTGGTGTATAGACATCCCTTCTGTAGCTTCTTTACACGCCGATACAGCTCGCTGCAATCGGCTTTGTAGCCACCTGTTTCAGAGCAGTGCTCGGAAACAGATGTATCTGTTGTCGGCTGCCTCCTACCGTCTTCACACGCCGCTACTACGGGCAATATTGACGTCGCAAGCTACAATCGTAGTCTGTAGCGTGTTGTATCCATCCTGTTGTAGCGGCGTGTAAAGGTACCTTTAGTGTTTTTCTATAGGCCAAGGGAATTTTGGGCCCCCCTAGGCTCCAGGACCTGGGTGCAATTGGAACCCCTGCACCTGTTGTATTTCCTCCCCCAGTGAATAGCTGTAAATCTCTAAATGACTGTTCCTAAAGGTTACTTTGCTGGGGACAGACCCTTTTTATCCCTGAGGGTACCTTTACACGCCGCTACTGGCGGGTGGATACAGCCAGCTACTTCACGTGCACGAGCACGCACAAACGGTTGCAAACGGTAAACGCACCACCTTTACACGCCGCAACAAGGTGCGCTACGCTACGTTACATCTATCTCTGGATACACTGCCGGGTGCCACAAGTAGCCATCTGTAGCTTACCTTACCTCATTTACACACCGCTACAACAAGCTAATATGGGCGGACCTGGTGCAGCAGGGACAGCACATAGGCGTGCCACAATTGTGGATTACGAGACGTCCGTACGCTGATCGGACTAAGCAATAACATCATGATTGGCCAGGCAGCGCAGGAGGCTGTTTAATACATGACGCTGGAGCAATTGTGTAGTGTGACTGGTCAGCTCCTTAAATATTCCGCCCTATGCAGCGACTACCAATCGTAATGCAGGAGCTTCCTCCAATGATCGCTGATGGGGCGCGGTAACCCGGAGCCTGTGTCACGCCCCAGCTACATAGCAGGTACATAGCATGGTGTAGAAACAACCCTTCTGTTCCTTCTTTACACGCCGATACAGCTCGCTACAATCGGCTGTGTAGCCACCTGTTTCAGGGCAGTGCTCGGAAACAGATGCATCTGTTGCCGGGTGCCTCCTACCGTCTTCACACGCCGCTACTACGGGGTATATTGCCGATACAAACTACATTTGTTGCATGTAGCTGGTTGTATCCACCCGCCAGTAGCGGCGTGTAAAGGTACCCTGATGGTACCTTTATACGCCGCAACAGGATGGTGGCAACAACCGGGTACATGAGAGAAATGTATCTTGAACCGCCAAATCAACCCGCTGTTGCGGCGTGTGAAGACGGTTGTTGCCACCCGTCACTTGAGGCACCTGTTTCAGAGCAGAGCCCTAAAACAGGTGGATTTCAAGGCGATGGTTGCCGATGGTTGCGGCCTGTATCGGCGTGTAAATACGGTAGGGTAAGGTATATTCATCACCTAGATAACTCCCCGGGGCGTGACACAGCCTCCGGGAAACCACCCCCCTTCAGCGATCATTGGAGGAAGCTCCTGCATTACGATTGGTAGTCGCTGCATAGGGCGGCATATTTAAGGAGCAGACCACTCACACTACACAATTGCTCGAGCGTCATGTATTAGTCAGGCTGCTGCGCTGGATGCCCAATCATGATGTTATTGCTTTGTCCTATCAGCGTACGGAATTCTCGTAATCCACAATTGTGGCACGCCTATGTGTTGTCTCTGCTGCCTTTGTCCCGCCCATAATACCTTGTTATTGCGGCGTGTAAATGAGGTAAGGTGAGCTACAGAAGGTAACTTGTGGCACCCGGCGGTGTATCCAGAGATAGCTTGTTGTAGCGGTGTGTAAATGAGGTAAGATGAGCTACAGATGGCTACTTGAGACACCCGGCGATGTATCTAGCTATAGATGTAGCGTAGCGTAGCGCACCTTGTTGCGGCTTGTAAAGGTGGTGCGATTACCGTTGACAACCGTTAGTGCGTGCTCGTGCACGTGAAGCACCCAGTTGTTGCCACCACCCTGTTGCGGCGTGTAAAGGTACCATTAAAGTAAAATTGTCAGGTCAAAAATCCATATGTAACGGCAATCATTTTCTAATTTTCCTTGCTCTAAACTCTTTCTATTGATGTATTTATTTTATTTATATTTCCCTCCTAACTTCTGTAAACTTCAAATAAAGAGATTAATTCCTTCTGTCACTCAATGTGAATGATCAACTTGGTTCTCTGCAGTCCTCCCCATAGGATGAATATTAATGTCACATATTCACACTACATCACTGCACAGAAGATCACTGAGGGGAGGCTGTATACTCCTCTCTGCTCTCTGTGTTTGCAGCATCACAACACAGAAACTGTAACAGTAGAGATAACTGCTTACAGAAATGTGGCACCCCAGAGTTCGGATGCCACTATGTCCTAGTCTCCCTTGGGGGTTAGTGTCATACCTGAGAGAAACAGAGGGTATTCACACCAGGCAAAACCAAAGTGTGGCGCCCCTCTTGCTAGGCGCCACAGGGAGGTATTACACTGTGACAACAAATGTGTTATCCCTGTAAGTTGTCAGTTTAGGGTTTAACCTATGGAGTCTGTTCTTACACACACACCTAGGACTAGGCCACTTAGAATAGGGGGGACCAGTAATTTAGTAGGTCCCAAAAGGGGGTGGTGCCTGGGTTAGAGCTGTAGAAGCAGAAAGTTAGTGAGAGAAGATACCTCAGACAGTGCTGGGAAGGCAGTCAGGAAGGACAGGCCTGACAGCACAGGTGACAGGAGGGAGCCCCATCTTTAAGTGGGGGCCCAGGACAGCAGGCAGCGGGACAGGACTGGTTGGAGCCAGCTGGTCACATTGGGGGAGAAGACACCAGCAATGCAGGAAGATGAGGCGGCCAGAAGTTTAACTCTGACCGCAGACCGACAAGCTGCGGGCCCATAGTAACCGGGTTGCCGTACGCACCACAAGGACATCTCACCCTTCAGAACAGAAACCGGTTGAGGGCACTAGTGGCCGTGGACTGAATTCCGGTGGTGTGAGAATTTGTACGATCCTGCTGCTCCCATCCGTACCGGTAAGGGACAGACCTAGAGGGCTAGTGACACACCGAAGGACTGGCTGGAGAGCACTGTAAAGGTGGTAGAAAAAGGAAGAATAGGACAGACCCCAAAAGACAAAGAGAGCAAACATCCAGAGACTCCATAAGGGGGACCCTGAGCTGGCAACATTCACCCAGTCAACCAAACTGTACCGTGTTCCATTTTACCATCTGCCAGTACCTAGTAAAGTGGAGTAAAACTTGAACTGGTCTCCGTTGTTCTTCCCGTCGATGCCCGGAGGGCTCCCACGTCGTCACCAGCAGCTCATCAGAGGAGTAAGAACCATCACTACAACTCCCCTCATCCTCATCTATCACCGCTGCCCTGAGGTAATAGCTTCACCTGTGGGGAGCTGGACCACTCTCTGCTGCACCCACGATCACTACAGCGGCCGGCTTGCAGCGTCGGTACCAGATTACCGGAAACTACAGGTGGCGTCACGTTCCCCTGTAAATACTCCCTTCCTCCCCACCATCTACTCAAATGATAACCAGGACATGCAACCGGGATCCCGACCATCCGTGATCTCCCCATCCAAGAAGCCATCAATCCCGGTGTCAGAGTACCCCTAGCCCTGGCCACATCAAAAGCACACAACAACTTTCTGCATCCATGCCTGAAGGGGGAGATTTAAATCCCAGATTCAGGGCAGCACCCTTATAAATTCTGGTCTGGGGCGGATTTTGTCAATTCAGTATGGAGCAGTACTGAGGAAGACATCCTGTGGACTTGTGCAGTGCTAAGCTCGTTCCAGGATGGCTAAGCCTAGCTGAGGGACCTAAGGCAAGGGTCTGAGGAAGTCAAGGAGGAGAGCGGTGTCGAGCTCACCCCAGAATGGTAAGCTCCAAGAAACAGACACCGGAGTCCGAGGCTGTGCAGGGCCTAATGACCCGGCAGCCAATAACGGAGAGTGGGGAATTCCAAGTTCCCCATCCACAACAAGTGCCCAGAGGCAAAGCAGCGTCAAGAACCCAGGAGTAGCCGCCCATGAAGTGGGGCTAATAAAGGACTCAAGCTGCCTGTCATACCGGCACTTGCAGGAGAGAGGGGGAAGCAGCTCAACTTCAAGCAGCAGCTGAGACCCACAGGAGAAAGTGCAGCAGGGAGGCCTCAGAACTTGCCAGGTGAGGGAACTTCAAGTTGTTCCCAGGTTACACAGACTCACAGAAAGATCACCTGTGGCTGAACCTATATTGCCAGTAAAGGACTTGAGGAACCAACAAAACGTGAGTCTGTCTGTTAATGCGCACCCTCTATCCTGAACCCTACACCTTGCCACATCCACTGCACCCTGGGGATCTGCTCCGCCCGTGGGGAGCCACTACATCCCAGCTGCCCATTCAACATCCCCAGAGGTTCTGCAGCAGCGGTGGCTACCTATAGCCACAAACCACGGATGGTTTCACAAATAACTCCCTTTTAAACCACCCTTTTTTCTATATAAGCCAAGAACGCCTTTTACAACTGAACCCAGGGTCACGGAAGTCGGGTCTCAACCCCTGTGACTACCTAGTAGTGTTAAACAGCCCGATTCCGAGTACCCCACGGCCCTGCGGCATGACTGAAACAGATGAAGTCTAGGTAACTCAGATTGGCAATAGCTCTCTCCTTCTGTGTCGTCAACAGAACAGAAGCTACTGAAACCTGACACTGCACTGTTAGCAAAGGATGGAGGGAGGAGAGAGCGAGCTGCTGAGAGGGAGTGCATAAATACATGACAGGTTATACAGCACAGAACTATTCCTGTTTGCTTATAATGGAGAGGACTAATCCAGGAGCTCACTCTAGGGTCTGACAATTGTTGCGCCCCTGCAACCAGGTGGCCACAGGGTGAACTGCAGCGGGACAAATAAGATGGTCAATTCAAACAACACCCGCGCGTACACACTCCGACCCTGAGCCAAGTTACTCTATTTCAGGCAAGGGGTGGCAGGAGTAGCACAAATGAGTGGGAAGAGAGAGAGAACCCGGACAAAGGGGTGGAGGAACAGTAGTAAAACACTGGAACACTAAGTTGGACGAGACAATCGAGTGAATCCCTGGAAGGTGGAGGAGTAGGGAAGCCTCCCCAAGCCGTGACACCCTTCAGCAGAGTACTGACTACTCAGACAGTAAGAACAATGGGGCCCGGCTGCCTTCACCACTAATGGCTGTTCGGGAACCCAAGCTGGAACCGGTGAGAAACTGAGGGAGCCAGGTGATCCCGACTAACATGGGTCACTTGTGGCTGGGCCAGAGAACCAGAGTGCCGGTGTGGCTGGAACAGCTTCAAGCCCCAACCACAAGACATACCCGCGGGGTGTGGGAACTCCAAGTCCCTGAGACCTAACTACTGCTACGGACAAACCCACTGTACTAGGGCTGGTGACCCTCGCTAGGGAATGATACACCATAGAGCCCGTGATGGCCAGACTGAACCCTTATGCGAGGGAGAGAGACTAGAAAGGCCCGAAAGGTACACAGAGGGGAATGACGCAGAGGAACGGTTCCCGCTGCAGTAAACACCTGAACAAGTAACTGCAGAAAGAAGGCGCGCAGGACATCTACCTCTACCCAGGGACCCAACCCTATCCATGGAGGGCTCACCATCCCAGCTGTTGCTACGACCACCGTCCCCAGCAGATCCCACGGCAGAAAGGCCACATTGGTGACGACCGACGGGTGGCGTCACAAATTATACCCCTTTCCCCCCTTTTTGTTTGCTGCACCTGGTGCTACGGAGCTGGGCCACACCACAGTGGCAAACCCAGAGACCGCACAGTCCGGCCCTGAGTACCCCAGTCCCTAGCGGGTGCGACACAATGCTGATAACATGGAAACTACAAAGCGTAGAATAATGATTTTACATGTTTTTAAAAGGTCTGCCCAGGCACTATTCAAAGGTAATATTAGTATTATAATGAAAAATGACCTGACAGTGTCCCTTTAATGATAATCTAATCACAAGGTCCTCCGGTGAATCGTTGTCATGCACTCGGAAACTCAATGGCTATTGCTTCATTTACTTGCTGTACAATCTGTGGGACCCCCACCAATTTTTAGAACAAAGGGGCTACAGCATTGATTGAATTCCGCTCACCACTTCTCCCGGCACAGCAGCACTCAGGCCCAAATACTAGAAAAGACTTGTGCTGCAGCATCAACGTACAACGGGTGTCTGGGGTGCTGCTGTGTAGGGAATATATAGCGCTAAATCAATGTGTGTGTGGGGGGGGGCTCCAATCCTTGCGAAATACAGTCCCTTTTTGAGATTAGATTATCCCTTTAAACTCAACAACTGTTTCCACAGAAAAGGAAGAATGCCTATTGATACATGATGAGCCACCATGTGACATTTAGTAAAATCTGTCATTGTTGCAAATCAGAAGCGCCATATTTATTAACCATTGAAACCTATTAACACAATGTAACTGGTGACCTTACTCATATATCGGACGCGTGCTGTCTGAATTTTGATCTGATAGCACATGGACAACACACTGACCCAGGGCTGTTCAGATCAATGATTTCTCACTCGTTCCACCTGTTCATTAGAATGAATCCCAACATGCACTGGTTTCTTCTGAGTCTCGCCCTTTTAAGTCAATGGATGCACACAAAACAAATTGGATCCTACACACATCATCCATGTGACATTTTATAGATAATCATGCAAATATTTTTATGTTGCTGTATGAAAACGGATCACACACGAAGGCGTAAAAAATGTACTTACAGATGTCACACGGATGAGAATCATCAGGGTTTTCTGGATGAAGCTTAGATGATCTTTCATACCATCATCAGCCCCTGCCTAAGGCTGGGTTCATACTAGCAAAATTATCTGTTTTATGTCCACAAAAGACTGATGATTTTTGATCCGTATTGTCATGTGCATGCTATCTGTGTGCGTGTTTTACATCTGTTTCTCCAGTTCATCCATCTGCATGGCATTCGGATTTTACATGAACAATAAATAATAAAACCATTTCCTATCTTTTTAATTGTAATGTATCCTTAAAAAGCGCATGTCGTACATATGGTAACTCACATGTGATCTGCTTTTACACACCCATTCACTTAAAATGGATCTGATCCAGAATACGAATCGTAATAGAGCATGTTGTGATTTTTTTTACAACCGGACCTTATGGAAAGCTGTTTATGCAAACTCCCACATTGACTTGTGACTCACCGTTGCCGGATGCTCACGTCTCAGGTGATGATTCCCTCGTCACGGTTCCGCGCCTGAGGCTGTGGGGCCCGGTGGTCAGATGAAAAGGGAATTGAAGGATGGGGATGTTTCTTGATTGTCGTGATGCCACCTGTGGGAATCCGGTGATGGCACCGGCGCTGCGTGGGCCTTTGGGGGATGTGCGGAAGCTAGATGGGATGCTCCCCACAGGATGAGCAGGGGTCCCCGGGGCCAGGAGCTACGCTGGATGGAATACGGCAGCTTGGCTGTTTTGAGTGCAAAGCAAGTAACAGTTCTGAAGAAAGGCACTGACACAAGGCTCCTCTGTAACGGGTCTTTACTGGAACGGTGGGTGTCGTACACGGTATACAGTCTTTAGATAACGGACCGGGTGGTCCCAGCGATGAATAGTCTTAGCTCAGAGCTCCACGGTGTCCCTCCTTTATCTAACCGTTCTATTCTGGTTGCCTTGCTGCCTTAGTGCACCGGATCGGGTACTGAGCAGACTTCAGTTTGGTCACGTTAACCAGGGAAGAGTCCTTAGGCCCAATGCGGGGTACCTCGCCCGTAAGACTGCTAATTTAGGGCTGTAGTGAGGCGCTCCTAGAAAGCCACTCCGTCACCGGTGAGATTGGGCACGGGTGCCTTTTACCCGTTGCTTAGTTGCTTTAGTTGCCCGTGTTCCGGTCTGAGTCACCGCTTGATGGTGCTCTGCCGGTAAAGGTTCGGTACCAGGGCTGCACGGCACTGTGCAGGTCCCTGTTCCTTCTTTCCTTCTTCTCCAACCACTACTCCTACGTTTCTAACTTCCCCCACACTACACCTTTCACTCCTCCCTCCAGGACCTGATTGGCCCTCTAACTCTAAGTGGTGCATGTGGTATGTGGAGCTCTGGGTTTAACCATTTCATCACTGAGACGGAAGATATTACATCTTCTGTCAGGGATGCAATACCTTCCTGTGACGCACTCGTTGCGGGGCGCCACACTTGCATTAGTCCTTGTGCTTCCCGTTTTACGCACAGACAGCACGCGGACATTTAATATGTGAATGAGCCCTAGAAGGGATTTAGTAGCAATATGTGAAACTGGAGAGAGCAATAGGCTCTTATCTTCAATGAGAAACACAAAATCTAGGTGGTCACTGCTCACCTGGACAGGTCGTGTAGCACACAACTGGCATACATGCAAAATGGCCGCTGCAGGGTCCACACATCAACAGAAACCATGGAAAACCAAGAAATACACAGGACTGTGTTACACCGGATCTGCACTACCGACAGGGGAGACGTCCCAACCGTTGTTGGTAGCAAGTGGCTTTTTATTTCATCCAACGCGTTTCGGCGCCAGATCCGACTCATCATCCAGCTTCATGACAACCAGAACCACTGCTGTTCTGGTTGTCATGAAGCTGGATGAGGAGTCGGGTCCGGCTCCGAAACGCGTCGGTAAAAATAAAAGACCACTTGCTACCAACATCGGTTTGGACGTCTCCTCTGTCGTCAGCAGTGCGGGTCCGGTGTAACACAGTCCTGTGTATTTCCTAGAAGGGATTTAAATTGGGGCGACTGCACAACACAGAATAAGGTAATGGTGATCTATAAGCAACATGTATAAACTATTGAGAAGAATAAAAATGGATTTCAATGAAAAGATTAATAATAAATCAATGTAATATCTTGGGAACAAGCCTTGTGTCTATGATTAAAAAAATAAGTAGTTCTAATTAACCAAGGAGGAACCTAAACTTGGAAATTCAATCCTTAAATCTGATTGATCTTTTAGTTTTTTTGAACTATGATTGACATGATCCCCCTGTACATGGATGATGGCCAGACCTCTCAGTTTAAGCACATTTACCCTTTTTATCACCGTCCCCCTCCTCTCTCCTCTATATTTCTTCTACCCTCCTTCTTTCCCCTACCCTTTTTTGTCTTTGTACACACTCCCATGCTCACTATACCTTTCTAGCGCATGTTCCTCTTGCATTATAGGAATCTCACCCATTCATTGGCATGCACGGTGACAAGTGTGTGCAGCTGCAGCACTCTCTCTCTCCCCAGGAGGGGGAAGCCTGTTTAAAGGGTCGTGACGTCACGCTGGGATTCCTGTCCTCTTCTCCTGCCAGCCTTGGATAAAACACAGCAAGTTTGCCTTGCACAGTGTCAGCTTGTGCCAGTTGGAGCCTTCACCTCAGCTCCTGAATGCTCCTGAATGCTCCAGTGCTTGCAGCTGATGGCTATGCTTTAAGTCACTCAGGGTGCAGGGACCACCTTGTTGCTCATCTCTTATTCTTCTCTTGCATCAATCAGCACTGAGACTGGGAAAGCTGCTCTAGCTGCAGATCTATGGATTCAGTAAGGAGCAGAGCTGCCTTCAGGGAATAATGGGCACCTGCTGAAGAAGGAATCCTACATGATTTAGCTCCTATAGAACTTTCCTGCATGGCATGACTTTTGGACACCAGAGGATATTGGCAATGTGATCATCATTGATGGTTTCTCCCTGGTTTGTAGGATTTGGAGAAATACTCTAATACTCTGCAAACTTTTTTGGACCAAATCTGACCAATATCAAATCACTATGATGGAAGGTTCCAGCTTTGAAGAACTGAATGGGAGTGGATCAGACTGCAGTGAGGAGGTAGAGATTGTAGTCAATGTTGGGGGCATCAGGCAAATCCTTTATGGTGATATTTTAAGCAGGTATCCAGAAACCAGACTGGCAGAGCTAATGAACTGTATAGCTGGGGGGTATGATGCCATCTTCTCACTGTGTGATGATTATGACCCAGGGCAGAGGGAATTTTACTTTGATAGGGACCCTGATGCTTTCAAGTGTATCATAGAGGTGTATTATTATGGAGAAGTGCATATGAAGAAGGGGATATGTCCTATTTGTTTCCAGAATGAAATGGAGTTCTGGAAAGTAGACTTGTGTTTTTTGGATGAATGCTGCAAAAGCCATCTTAGTGAGAAGAAGGAGGAATTGGAGGAGATAGCCAGGAGGGTACAGACCATCCTTGATGACCTGGGGGTGGACACATCAGAGAGTAGATGGAAGAGGTTTCAGAAGTATGTCTGGAAGTTCATGGAGAAGCCAGAGTCCTCCTTCCCAGCCAGGGTCACTGCAGTCCTGTCCTTTCTATTTATTCTGATATCCTCCATTGTCATGTGTTTGGGAACCATCCCAGATCTTCAGGTGGAGGACTCAGAGGGGAACCATGTAGAGCATCCTACTCTAGACAATATAGAGACTGCCTGTATTATATGGTTCACCATGGAGTATGTGCTAAGACTCATGTCCTCTCCTAACAAGTTACACTTTGCCCTGTCCTTCATGAATATCATTGATGTGTTGGCCATCCTGCCTTTCTATGTCAGCCTAATCCTCACACACCTGGGTGCAAGAATGATGGAGCTGACTAATGTCCAACAAGCAGTCCAGGCATTGAGGATCATGAGGATTGCTAGGATCTTCAAGCTTGCCCGACATTCTTCTGGTCTGCAGACTCTAACCTATGCCCTAAAGAGCAGTTTTAAGGAGTTAGGGCTACTCTTAATGTACCTTGCTGTGGGCATCTTTGTGTTCTCAGCCCTTGGATACACAATGGAGCAAAGCCATCCGGAAACATTGTTCAAGAGCATCCCTCAATCCTTCTGGTGGGCTATCATCACTATGACCACTGTTGGCTATGGGGACATCTACCCTAAAACCACTCTGGGGAAACTGAATGCAGCCACTAGTTTCCTCTGTGGGGTGATAGCCATTGCTCTCCCCATTCACCCAATTATTAATAACTTTGTGAAGTATTACAACAAACAGAGGGTTCTGGAAACTGCCACCAAACATGAACTGGAACTGATGGAGCTTCATTCTTCTGGAGGAGACCTCAGAGGCTTCAGGAGTGACCCAGACAGGGCTGAGGATGTGAAGATGTGGAGCCACCTCAAAGCCTCCCATAGTGACACATTCATTCCAGCATTGTCTAAAGAGAAGCATCACAGGACAAGACTGCAGAGCTGCAAATAACTAGAGAAGACAGGAGAAGACTGTGACACAGGGGGGACTATAAGGCCATGTGCACACGTTCAGTATTTGATGAGTTTTTTACCTCAGGATTTGTAGACAAAACCAGGAGTGGAACAATCCGAGGAAAAGTATAATAGAAACACGTCACCACTTCTGTATTTATCACCCACTGCTGGGTTTGGCTACAAATTCTGAGGTAAAAACTCATCAAATACTCAATGTGTGCACATGGCCTAAGAGTAAACCATATCAGGACAAGACTGCAAATAACTAGAGAGGACTACAGGAGAAGACTGTGACCCAGGAGGGGACTATACAGTACACCACATCAGGACAAGGGGGAAACCCCACATCATCTATGTAGGTCATGTTACAAAGGGGAAAATAAGTAGAAATGAAGTAAACTGTATGACATCTCCATGTGTGGCAGTCCTGTGGTATGTACAATGTGTAATAAAGTGTGCCATAATCCAACCTTGTGCTGGAGATTTCATACAATAATGCAAATGTCCTATATAGATGAGACTCAGAATAACTCTTGTTATCTGTATTTTTGTGCTTTACTATACAATTGCATAGACTAAAAGGCTTACAAGCAGTCCCATGTAAATCACTGAGAGAGAACCAGTAAGGGCACATGCAGATCTGCTCTATCTATCTATCTATCTATCTATCTAGAAAAAAATAACTAGAAAAAAATTAGAAAAAAAACTACAAAAAAACTAGAAAAAAATAACTAGAAAAAAATTCGAAAAAAATAGAAAAAAAACTAGAAAAAACTAGAAAAAACTAGAAAAAAAACTAGAAAAAAACTAGAAAAAAAAATGTTTTTTCTGTTTTTTTTCTGTTTTGTATCTATCTATCTATCTCTCTCTATCTATCTCTCTATCTATCTATCTCTGGTATCTATCTCTCTATCTATCTCTCTATCTATCTATCTATCTATCTATCTCTGGTATCTATCTCTGTATCTATCTATGTCTGTATCTATCTATCTATCTATCTATCTATCTATCTATCTATCTCTGTATCTATCTATCTATCTATCTATCTATCTATCTATCTATCTATCTCTCTCTCTATCTATCTCTGTATCTATCTATCTATCTATCTATCTATCTATCTATCTTTGTATCTATCTATCTCTGTATCTATCTATCTCTGTATCTATCTATCTATCTCTGTATCTATCTATCTCTGTATCTATCTATCTATCTCTGTATCTATCTATCTATCTCTGTATCTATCTATCTATCTATCTATCTATCTATCTATCTATCCATCTCTCTATCTATCTATCTATCTCTGGTATCTATCTCTGTATCTATCTATGTCTGTATCTATCTATCTATCTATCTATCTCTCTCTCTATCTATCTCTGTATCTATCTATCTATCTATCTATCTATCTATCTATCTATCTATCTCTGTATCTATCTCTGTATCTATCTATCTATCTCTGTATCTATCTATCTCTGTATCTATCTATCTATCTCTGTATCTATCTATCTATCTATCTATCTATCTATCTATCTATCTCTATCCCCAAGCCCTTCTCTTTCTCTCCTTTGGTGTGACATGTCTTAATTTCACATCTTTAAAAATAAATGCTACTCATCAATTTACATAACTGCAAAATTAAACTAAAAAGAAAACTTCTGACAGAGATGACTTATCAGATGATTTGGTCATTGTGGATCAGGGGCATAATGGTTGAGCAACATTTTCACAGGTGCCTAAAAGTTAGGGATTTGTTCATTACCTAATAGTTATTATGATGGTTCTGGTGCTCCTCATACACCATGAAACATTGTTTGATTATTCACATATCTATCTATCTATCTATCTATCTATCTATCTATCTCTACAGCATCTATATATTCTATCTATCTATCTATCTATCTATCTATCTATCTATCTATCTCTGTATCTATCTATCTATCTATCTATCTCTACAGCATCTATATATTCTATCTATCTATCTATCTATCTCTACAGCATCTATATATTCTATCTATCTATCTATCTGTCTGTCTGTCTGTCTGTCTATCTATCTATCTATCTATCTACAGAAAATGGCCAGAATAATAGCTACAAAATCAGAGAGCACAGTATACTACAGGCATGCTTTCAGATGTCACTGGCTGTTGCAGAACTACAAAAGTACACAAATCCAATAAGTACAATGTATGGGAGCCTTCCTATCTACTGTACATGTGCATCTCAGTGAAATAGAATATCATTAAAAAGTGAATTTATTTCAGTAATTCAATACATAAAGTGAAACACATTATATAATCATTACACACAGAGTGATCTATTTCAAGTGTTTATTTATGTTTATGTTGATGATTATGGCTTACAGCCAATGAAAACCCAAAGGTCATTATCTCAGAAAAGTAGGGAGGATGAAGGGTTAAAAACCGCACTGCCATATTCCACGAGACATCAAAGGGTGAATATATTGATGTATTAGTCAACGCGTTTTATGGGTACCGAGAAACATGGTAATATGATATTGATTTGTTTTGAGGAAGATGCCAGGGAGCCCTAAACACATTGACTAATAAATCAATATTATACTCACCCTTTGTTGTCTCATGGAATATGGCAGCACAGTTTTTAACCCTTCATCCTCCCTACTCTATTTGCCCCACGCTGGGGACTGCAGCAGCAGTGATCTGCTTTTATAGTGGTTGTGACTCTCACAACCACACAAGGTGAAGCCTCTGATATCTATTTAGGTCATATTTTATCTCTCAGACCCTTCATCCTCCCTACTTTAATTTTCTGAGATAATGAGCTTTGGGTTTTCATTGGCTGTAAGCCATAATCATCAACATTTACAGAAATAAACACTTGAAATAGATCACTCTGCAATGACTCTATATAATATATGTGTCACTTTATGTATTTAATTACTGAAATAAATTAACTTTTGGATGATATTCTAATTCATTGAGATGCAGCTCTATCTATCTATCTATCTATCATCTACATATACGTACATTACCAATCCACCCATATCTGAGATACATGCATTATGTGTTCAGGACAAGCAGATACGGTATATTCTTGCAGTTATGTTCTGTTAACAAGGTTTTGCTGCCAAGTGATGACTTATCTATTTGTTTGACTATTTTGTATGCTATTATTATTCTTTAAAAATATAAAAATGATATACAGCAAGTAAAATAAGTATCACTAATTTCCTAGGTAAATACATTTCAAAAGGTGCTATTTACAGGAATATCTCTCCAGATGTCAGTAACGACCCATCTAATCCACACAGGCAAAGAAATTAAACCATTGATGTCCATAAATTTAAAACAGAGAATTTTTTTCTAGATGTCCATAAATTTAGCAATGTGTAATAATGAGAAATGAGACAGGGAAACAGCATTGAGCATGAATGGAGAAACTAGTGGTATGCATTGCTCAGGTGTGATTTTAAACCATTCTTCTACACAAACACTCTTCAAATTGTGAAGATCCCATGGATCCTTCTCTGAACCCTGAGCTTTGGTTCCTTCCATACAATTTCTGTTGGATTCAGGTCAGGTGATCGGCTCGGTCATTGTAGCAGCTTTATTTTCTTTCTCTGAAACCAATTGAGAGTTTCCTTGTCTGTGTATTGGGGATCATTGTCTTACTGAAATGTCCACCCTTATTTTATCTTCATCATCCTGGTAGATACAGGAGATTTATATCAAGACTGTCTCAATACATTTTTTGTCCATTCATCCTTCCTTCATATGAGTTTTGCCAGTGCAAAATGCTGAAAAACAGCTCCACACCCTGATGTTCCCACCACCAAAACGCACTGTTGGTATGGTGTTTGGGGGTGATGTTCAGTGTCTTTTGGCTCTAAACATGGTGTGAATTATGGCACCAAAAGAGTTAAATTTAAGTCTCATCTGACCAGACTATATTCTCCCTGTATGTCACAGGTTTGTCTAAATGTTGTTGAGCAATAGAGTCTTATGTGGTGAGCATGTATACAGGCCATGGAGGGTGAGTGCATTACTTATTGTTTTATTTGAATCAATTATACCTGCTGATTCCAGCTCTTTCTGTAGATCTCCACAGATGGTCTTTGGCTCTTGGACAACTCTCCTAATAATTCTTTTCACTCCCCTGGCTAAAATCTTGTGTTGAGATGGCAAAATATATGGTAAAATGATGTTTATTGTGAAATTATGTTCTTTCCATTTTAGGATTATGGCTTCCATAGTGCTCACTATTGCCTTCAGTAGTTTAGATATTCTTCAGTAACTTATGCCATCAGTATGTTTTGCAACAATAAGATTGTAAAGGTCTTGAGACAGCTCACTGGTTTTACCCATCAGGAGATGTTTCTTGAGTGGCACCTTGGTAATGAGACACCTTTTTATAGGCCATACTGATATTATTCTTCTTTAAGTGTCAGGATTGCTTTCTAATTACTGATAGATTTCAGCTGGTGTTCTGAGCTTCAATGGCTTTTTGCACCTATTTCTTTCCTCATGTGTTCATTACTTTCTCCACGTGTCATTTCTCATTATTACACCCAACCTAATCTTATAGACAACTATGTTGTCCTTGCCCCTTGCCATTGTGGATTGGATGGATGGGTTATTATTGCCACCTGGTGATTGAAATAGAATATAATTTATACATAATATATGTCTGTATACTCTATTGTGTCTTCCTCAGCTCATTCGTGGTATGATCAGACCATGTCCCTGTACGGTCAGGTACATCCATTACACAGTATATAGCAGGGACACATAAATAAGATTATCTCAGCACAGGAGATGTGGTATGATCAGACCATGTCCCTGTACGGTCAGACACACCATTACACAGTACATAGCAGGGACACATATATAAGCTTATCTCAGCCCAGGAGATGTTGTATGATCAGA